>SNVD02012051.1:0-612661 GCA_013180625.2 Boswellia sacra
GGACAAGCTTGAAGATGGAGTTGCAGAGATTTTCGTGGGCTCTTGAGGAAGCAAAGTATACGGAATATGAGAGGAAGAAATTAGGGATTTGAGAAGGAAGCATAAGAGAGAGAGAGAGAGAGAGAGAGAGAGAGAGAGAGAGGAGAATGGCGTAAAAGAGAGGGGACAAAATATAAAAATTAGATTATATAAAATCTTTTCACTGCGGGCCTCCAAAAACACAGTAAAGTCCATAACTTCTACTATGCGTGTGATGGCCCGCCGCAAAATTCTAACTTTTACCGCATTTTTGAAGGCTCGCGGTAAATGAACGCAGTAAAAGGTCTATTCTATTGTAGTGCCGATTGGACCAACATTGTCAACATGTTATATTGATTTGGGAAATTTGAGTATTAGGGTTTGTATTTTATTAGAATAAAATGTTGAATTGGTTTTAAGAGATTTGGGAATTAAGGATTTGTTTTCTTATTTTGGCTATTGAAGAAGCAGAAGAGGAATTGAACAGGAATGGCAGAGGAGGAGGAACTATGAATGTAAAACAAAAAAAAAAAAATTAAAGTGTTTGATTATTTTGTTTCCAATATATATTAAGAAGATATATAGGATAAAAAAGTCTTTGCATACTTTCATTAGGGTTGAAATTAATTGTTGATGGATATTGAAAAATGTTAAGGTTGTGATCGATGAAAAATAAATAGCCATTTTCTGCTTAAAATTAAGAAGGTAGCTATTCAAATTATCCCATTCTCAAACCCCCATTCAACTCTATTTTATAATTTTAAACTTATATACATAATTTGATGCGGCATAATATCATTGGATAACACTAATTTTGTTTAAATACATACATACATATGCATTTTGAGAATATAGTAGCAGACAAATTAAGAAAATAGAAAAGGAAAATTCAAAAAATGGCCCAAATTAAGGGTCTGTTACAAAAATAACCCACACATGAAAATTTTTTATGTCATGGACCTTTTGACGTGGAAATTATCTCATTGTCTTTAATACAAAAAATAAGACAGTAACTTCAAACATTTTGTATATCTTCACACGTTTCTTCTGCAATCTTATGCAAAACTCCTCCACACCACTTTATTTTTGTCAAAATCCCACTGTCTCTATCATTTGTTGTGAGCGATCTTTAAGATCTGAGTCAAAATAGGTAAGACATCTCTCTCTCTATACATGGACTTTTCTTGATTTCTTTCAATTGTTGAAATATTTGCTACCTAAATACTCGGTATTAGCTTAGAAAACAGTGTAGTGAACTTAAGATAAGTATCCTTAGTACTTTAGTTGCAAAGAAAACAATGAAAACAAGAATTTCTTAAGAAAAATTCGGCATATTAGACAAGAAAGATGACCCTCGACAATTGCTCAACAGTTGATGGGCAAATGTTGAGCATCACGTTATTTTGTCGATGACACACTTGACAATGGCTGACACGATATGTCGAGCCTAGGTGCAGAGCGTCGAGCCTGCCTATTTGTCTTGTGTCTAGGCACGCAAAGTATGTCAAACATTGTCGAGTTTCGAGAGCATTGCCGAGTTGTCGAGTGTTGAGTTATTTTGTCGAGCCTCGTCGAGCATAATTGCAGAATTCCGTTTTTCTATACTTGTATGCAGTGTTTTAATGATATTTTGATTCAAGGATGAATTTTGACACGTCTTTTAAATGCAGGATGGAAACTTTGCACATTTTGATGTTGTATAATGGTTTATAGAAGATGTAACAAAATGGAGGTTATATATACATAAGCGAGAGGTCTAAGTCGTTGATAATTCCTAGGTGTACTGCTTATAATGAGTTGGTTGAATGTTTAGGTTTGAAAATGGGTTGGGATTTTATTAAAAAAACCATAAGTTTGGTCGTTCAATCCTCTACCATTACCAACTCCTATTGAGACTAACAAAAATGTTTATTTTTTTCATACAACATAGTCTGGAGGACCAACTATCATGTACACCACTCATCATCACACTTGAAGATAAGGATCAACAAAGAAAAAGGTCACAATCTGATCCATTAACGAAAAGGTAGAGTTCTTCTCATCCGTCTTTGTTTCACTCAGCAAGTGGAAGCAACCAATTAATTAATTCCTTTCTTGTCTGTGTGCAACCACATCATAATGAAGAAATTGGCCATAAGTTTCAACAGTTTGCTAGGCATGTAGAAGAGCAATCAGTTGGTGTTGCAGGAGAACTTGGAATAAACCAATCATCGCCATTGAGGTTAATTCGACACCTTGATAGCTTTAGAGAATTTAAGAGCTTAGCTAATGTCCAAAGTGATGGTGATGATGGGGATGACAATGGTCTGATGATGGTGATGATGATGATGACGACGACGATAATGCCTATTGTGGTTTTTAATCTTGCCATCACTTGAATAACGACTTAGATGTCAATGATCATGATGAAAATGATAATATAGATGCTCAAAATGTAAATGAAGGGTTGGTTGACAGTTTACATGATTGTGAAAATGGTGGCACAGATTTGAACTAGGAGGTGCCTTTGATCTTTCCTACTCCTATTCAATCTACCCCTCCTCCAACATCTGCAAGATAAGAGGCAGAACCAGGGGCGGATTTTGTGGCAGATGGTGCCAATATGGATCCTCTAACCGATGATAATGAGGCAAACACATTCAGGTGGATGCCTTTTATTATGCATTTGACGTCAATAGTTTATCATGATGATCCCACATCTTTTATAGTTGACAGAAATCAAGTTGCGGTTGGGCAGATTTTTTAGAAGCAAAATTGAGCTTTGCAAGAAGTTATCCAATTTGTCATTATGATGCAACTTTCAGTTTAAGGTGAAAAATTCCAATTCAACAAGGTTTGAATCTATATGTCGTGCTGAAAATCGTAAGTGGCGGATATGGGCAACTAAGCTAGCAAATTCTAATTTCTTTTAGGTGTAGAAGTTTAACAACCAGCACACATGTTCGAAAGCTAGGCTTTACCCGAATCACAAACAAGTAACTTTCGTTGTTATTAGGAAATACATAAAAATCAAATTCATTCAGGCATCGAGGATTTATCGGCCCAAGGACAAAATTTCTGATGTTCAAGAAGCTTTGGATGTTACCATCACATACCACAATGTATAGAGGGCAAAAGAAGCAGCCTTGGAGGAATTGCATGGATCTCACGAGTAATCATTTACACTTTTCCTTCAGTATATATAAATGGTTGAGAAAGCAAACCTTGGGACAAGAATCGCTTTAGAAACTAACGGTAATGATCACTTTAAGTACTTTTTCATGAGTTTGGGAGCTTCGATTGCAAGGTTTGCAAATTCTATTAGGTCGATTGTTGTAATGGATGGGTCTCACCTGAAGGGGAAATATAGAGAAATCATGTTTTTGGCATCATGCATAGACAAAAATAAACAAATTTATTCATTGGCATTTGGAGTTAGTTATTCAGAAAACGACAAATTCTAGAATTGGTTCATGACACAGCTGCGTGATTAGATAGTCTGTAATATCTAAGATTTAGTGATCATTTCTGACCGCCATAGTAGTATTGAAAGGGTTGTTTATGTTGTTTTCCCTGTGGCACTTTATGGCCTACGCATACATCACTTGAAGGATTGAAGGTAAGGTTTAAAGATAAGACTTTGTTAGGCATGTTCATCTAAGCTGCGAGAACCTATCATCGTATTGATTTCAATTACTTGATGCGTATAACGGAATCATATATGCCCCTAGCTATGGCTTTCTTCAAGAGATAGGTGTGGAGAAATGGGCACGGTCACAATTTTTCAGGTGACATTATAACAAAATGACAACCAATATTGCTGAATCAATGAACAATTGCTTAAGACATGCCCGTTACACTATTAGCAGATCATTACCAGGCAAGTCTTCAAAAAATGGTTCTATGCATGAAGGAAAATATTTGCTACCTCACAATTACATCCACTCCACAGGCTAACAAGTTGATGGAAGATTGTTTGAAAGAGCGTGATCGAATGAGAGCAAGTGGCATCTCTCTAACCATGTATGAGGTGTATGTTAACGGACGTGTCAATGTTGTGAACATGCATGCCCGGACCTGCACATGTAGAGTGTTTGATCTTGACCAGTTGCCTTGTGCATATACATTAATTGTTTGCAAGCATATGAGCTTACTCACGTGCCATGATTACTACGCTCAGTGGTAGATAGATGAACGTAACCTCTATGCATATGCCTTGCCTGGTGTATCAGATGGGGTAAGTGAGGATTGAATGGTTCCAGATGAGGTAAGTAGCAAAGTCGTCCTACCACCGGTAATGAGGAGGCCAGCTGAAAAACCTAGGAGAAATCGAATCCCATCTTAGGGCAAGTCAAGCTCCTTACGAAGCTGCGACCGTTATGGGGACTCAAGTCATAACCGTCAAACGTGCCTCAATCAGGTCCCCTTTGACCATACCACTGGTGCATGACGTAATAATTGATGAGGTAGAGGCTTGGAAACCATGTAGGGAGTTTCTTCAACACTGTACGTAAATGTTGCTATTTTGTTGCATATTGTTTTAGTTACTATAGTATTTTCAAAGCATGTAATAAGGTAATTTTGTTATGTATCTAGCAAACCATGTACTAATTTAAGTTATTGGTGTATAGTGTATTATTTTCTCTTTATAATTTATTCTTTATTATAATACTATATGTTGCACCTTTTTCTTCAATATAACATTTTATAACCTCTCTACTATAAATTTGCATCTGTGCTATATTAAACTGAATAACCAATGAATCATATATATAAAATATATACTGAAGAACCAATGAATCATGTATACAAAATATATATAATCCAACATGTCCTAACCTTAAATATGTACAACCCAATATAAAACAAAATGATCATGCATCCTGAGGATCGGGAGCTGTGGGTCTAATGGGAGTACCCACTGTGACTGCAGCATCTGATGTGGGGATAGTCAGAGCGGTGTCATTTGCAGTGCGATGGATCTATACCTGATGACTTCAACAGTGTATGGCCATCCTACGTCGTAGTGTCTCTTCTGTGAAGGCCCATACATTTGCCAATGGAATACCACCTGCAAGGTACTCCATGAACAAGAGACAATAAACTCTACAGGCCCTTCTTCCGACATCTTGCTGAGGGACCTTAGTGATATCCTCCACATGCTTATGTCAAAATCGTTAGTGGGGAAGTATGCATCGCTAAAGGCACCTTGTGAAATGACACATGATATTATTTGTGTCAAGCAACGACAACGCTCTTTCATCGTGTCAAATGAGGTGTTCGCAATGTATGAGTCGTAAATCACTATGGTGTGGCAATTCAAGTCCACACATGTTGCCACCCAATGCTTATCGTCAACATTAACAGAAATATACAACTACAAGAACAATAAACAAAGCTCTCTTAGTTTAAACCTCAGCGCAGGTAATATTGCATTTCATAAGAATTTTTAATGACAATGAATTACCCAGTCAAGATCCTCCCATGAGCAGCCAATGAGCAGACTCTTTTCGTCGACATATTGAACAACCCCAGGCTTATTATCCCAATCGATGTCATCCAATGCACTCTCATACCATTGCTGCAACCCTTTCACTTTTAACTAAGTCATTACTAATAGCATTAGCATAATATAGATTGTAGAAATACTCGTATAAAATCATAAATAGAAGGAGAAATGTTACTCAAAACGTAATGTCCACGAAGGTCAATTTCTCGACCATATCTGAGCCCAGATCCATTACCTCGTGCCGTAATGTCAAGAGGTAAACATCGATGTGTTGTATTGTGAAAAATCGTTAGCATAATATATAAATAAGAAAATGAAATAATTAGGCAGGGAATTACACAAACCTCGGAGGCAAGCCATTCCATCATCGTCGTTAAAATCCTGAAGAACTCCGTATCCACGTCAAACACTCCAAGGTCAACAAGACCTGAACCCTCAGACATCCAGTTGTTAAATAACTCTATGTTAGTGTTTAAAATAAGACCAAGTGGGTCAAACAATGGTCGACGAGGCTGGACAACAGTGGTCAGGAGAGAAGCAGCATGAGTCTGAATGACCATGGCCGATGGAAAGACAGCTGGTAGAGGTATCAGAGCATCGGTGCCCATCAAAACTGAAGTTATGTCTGCCTCCATATGAGCTTGCATCGTAACCTTTGCTCTCTTTCTTCCTAGGGGGCTGACGTACGTGCTCTGCCTATACTCAGCCAGGAACAATTGTCAGCCCCGTCAAGAGATGAAATCCAAAGGAGCACCCTCAAGGACCCGGATACGCTGCTGTGACATTTCAACCTCAGGTTCATCCTCCTCTAGAATTGGTTTATCGTCCTCGTCATCCTCCTCTTATACAAGACAAAAAAACCAAATATCCAATTTTGTTAACAGTATTCGACCATGATTCTTTATAAGATAATACAAAGATTTAAACGACAGATCAAAAGGTGCAATACCATGTCCGCATAGCCAAAGTGACCTCCTAATAATGTCACTGCATCTTAAAGCAGTTTAATCTCCTCTCGTAATAACATGTTCTTGTCCAGGACTAATTTGACCTACTTTCGAAGACCAACCAACTCGTGGATGACATTGGTCCTAAATTCATCATTCGGGCATTGTTCTTTTAACAAATCTCAAAATGTCAATATAAAAAAAAAAAACAATTCATTTAGATTTATGTGGATAAAATAGAGACATTAACCTACCCAGAGTGTACTCCTAAGCGACTAGTGGGTGACCAATGGAAATTGGGTATAGTAGGCCTAGCAGGTGGAGAAGGCCCACCCATTGGAGAAGGCTCCTAAGTCAGAGGTGACCTACCTATCGACGGTGATCGACCTAGAAGGGATAATGGAATAGTGTCTTCAATATGAGGCATAACTTCGACGAAAGGTATGGATGTTGTATTTGTCGATGACATACTAGATCCCCCTCATGTGGCCTAGAGGCTATGGGTCCCTCTGAGTCATCTTGAGGCGGAATATGTGGTCGTCCCTACTGGATCTCCTCAATCTGCTCCTTTGCGTGTAAGGGAGCGTCCTCAATCGATGCCCATTGAACATTTTGACCCTTTCCTTCTTAACCACCTGCTCTAATATAGGTAACTAGTCAGTACAACCTCAGCTTTTGTCGGCTCTAATATCACAAATGGCCCTGCTTGACGAATTCAGATATATTAGGTCCTCGTATTTAATAACTATTGGTTTTTGCAAAATAACGGGTTTAGGACTTACCACCCTCCTAATGTATGAACAATCCCGCTCCAACACTTCTTCACTCGGAACCTTTGTGTTATGCCACTCAACTATCAAGCAATCTTGCCACTAAACGCTTCACTGAGAATGTCATACGTTGACCCAAAATATCGCACTACCTCATATAACCAAGTCTATCAACAAAAAATCAAGATTTAGTGCAGTGTTTTTATAATTAATCGACAATAAAATGTTTAAATGTTAATGCAAACTAAAATTCAAATTACCTAAATAACGTAAGGGCAACCTCTTAAGTTATACCTCTCCACCTCATGCACCTCTTTCTCTACCTTCCTTGCCCTATTTGCTAACCTCCCACGTGGAGCTTTCTTCATGTCACTAATGATCATTTTGTAAGACTCAGTGCCCTATGGATATTCACTGAATCTGTCTAATGTGTCTACAAAGTTCAACCTCTTAATGGACATGAACCGAAGTCTATCCAGTGTGAGGAAAAAATGCTCAAGCACATAATATAAGGCCGACTTCATCACGTCTTCGTCAGGGATTGGAGAAAGTTTTAATTTCTTCAACTTCTCATAAAATAGCTTCAGTGAAATTTCCTTCGGCCCAAACTACTCGTCTTACAATCTACACTTATCATGATTGTCGGGAGTGTTTGGCAAATTCGAAGCAAACTTCAAACCAGTCACAATACCAAACTCATACGCTGAAAAGCGTATTGCCCTCCTTATATTGAATAAAGGTATGAATCGTTAGAAAAAATGTAGGATGAAAACATTTTTTATGATTTTTTTGAAATAAACAAATATATAAGTAATACCTTATATCAGAAACCACATCTCATCATCAAACCCATGAGTCTCCACCTTTCTTAATAGCACATGGTGAACCACTTGCAATGGAAAGGTAAGGGTGCAAATGTCTAACATGTGCCCGAAACATGTGCTCCTAAACATCTCTCTCTGTTGATCATTCAACTTATCTTGGATCCATTACATACACTTTAACTAGCCAGATTTGTTATTACCGCGTGATAGTAATTGTCGTATGGAGTTTAAAGGTTGAACATAAGCCTATGAGCATTTGCCATATGAACCTTTAAAAAACAAAACAAAATAACTTTTATTCAACCAAAATATACCACAAAAAGGGACAAAAACACTAAACTAGAAAAATGCTTGACAACGCTCAACAGACTTAAGTTTGTCGAGTGCCTGACAAAAGCTATATGTCAGATACTGGAAACCAACAATCGATAGTACAATCCGACAACATTTGCTAAGTATCGGAGGCATATCTTATCAGTTTCCATAATCTGACATCCAGCTTTTGTCGATTGGTCTAGATATCGAATGTCGAGCTTCATCTCCATGTCGATTTTATACAAAGGTGTCAAGCTTGACATTAGACAAAATAATCTGTCATACAGCTATTGTCGGTTTATTATGTCTAGTGTTGAGCCAGAGACCTTTGTAAGAAACAAACACTTAAGACGAATCTTGACACTCGACTGGAGTCGCTTGACAAATAGACAAACCCTAGTCAAGTGTCAAACTAAAAAAAAGAACTCAAGCTCGACACTAGACATCATAAACCGACAAATGTTGAATGTCAGTTTATCAGGGACGGAGCCAGAAATTTCATGAAGGTGGGGCAATTTCAAAAAGTAGAATTTTTTACATAATCATATTTATGAACAATAATTTGTTTTACCTAAGTGTTTAGTCTTAATTGGGGACAAAAAGAGGGATGCTAAATATGGTTATTTGGACATGAAATTTGAAATCAAATATTCAATTATATTTACACTTCAGATTTGAAAAGAAATGGTTATTGTTATGAAAGAATATATATTCTATAATTGTTTATGCAATAATCGTTACGAGATTGTACAAGACATTTTAGCTTATGAGTCAACAGAGTTGAAGGTGGTATTTCTAGGTTAGTAGCAACCATAATTAGATTACACAAGATATTTTAGCTTATGAGCCAACAGAGCTGAGGATAGTCTTTCCTGCTTAGCATTACTGGTTGAACTATCACTCTTTTAGTCATGCACTTATCATCTCTCTTTTAGCCAAACATACATATACGTAATATATATCTAGATACTTTTGCATAAATCTATTCACTCCAAACTTATAATTGTGAAATTATTGATTATTATAAGTAAAAATGATGACCTTTTTAACTCCATTGATCTCACAACCATCACATTAATAATGAACGAGAAGTTAGTCACAAATTTGTATTAAAAACTTAACTCAAAAATTTAAATTATAATATATATATATATATATATAGAGAGAGAGAGAGAGAGAGAGAGGGAAAGGATTTATAAACTTATTTTTTTATATATAATTTCTTACATATATTATGAATTATTACTTCATAGTTAGAATAATACACACCTATATATGTTTACACACACTCTTATAAATGATTAGGGGATGTATTTATGGAACAAGAAGAAATAAAAGTGTTGTCAAAAGTTGTTGATAGTTAACAATAGTCAATCATAAAAGAATTATTGAACATAGTTATTTGGACTTTAGATTTAAAAATAAAGGGTTATCGGAGGAAGTTTTTCCTTTTAATTTTTTAAGAGTTAAGTTATAGACTTTAATTAGTTTTAAGAGTCATTTAATTGGTTAAAGATCAAAATGTAATAATGGGTTTTGTTTAAAATTTATTGGTTTTTAGTAGGCTCAAAGAAGAAAATATAACTTTATGAGAATATAAACAATAAGGACACTGCAGTTATTTTATAAAATATATATAGAGGATTTAGGAATTTTGAAAAGTTTGAGAAGGGGCAACTGCACCTCATAGGCCTTAATTGGCTTCGTCCTGGCGGTTTATGATGTCTAGTGTCGAGCTACAAACCTTTTCATATAGGAAATCGACACTGGGATGACGCTCGACACTCGACTCGTGTTGCTTGACACAAATACGAAGCGACGTCAAGCATCGAATTAAATGTCAGCTTTAATCTCGATCGTCAACCCATAGAACTCCATTTTTTCCCACGACAGCTTTAAATCACTCAACAAGACAGTATATTAACACAAATTGCACCATTTATAACTCTATTCAACATAAAAATCACTCCACAAACAAATCTATATCCCTAGAAAATCAAGTTTAAATTTTGAAATTTTGAAATGCAAAAATAGGGTTTGATAACTGTCCACAATCCATTCACAGCGTAGAAACTACATAAATTTCACTTAGCATTGAAAAAATTACATAAAACTGAAACTAAAACCAAGGATAGAGCACTTACTGGTTTGGGTTTTAGGTTTTGTCTCCTTTTCTCGATAATGCAAGCCGTCTTTATCTTTCTCCTCGTTGCCCTTGCCGAATCCCAAATTCTTTATTTTGTATTTTCGATTTGTAAATGTCGGTTTGTGATATGAACGCTCATATAATAGTTGTAGATGCTTGCTTTCAATGGCAGTGGTTGGTTACCCAATACCCAGAGTTAGTGGCAAGTGGGAGAAGGGAAATAGGGGATACGAGTCTAGATTTGATTAATTAAATTTGTTATTTTTTACAGTGTATGGTAGTTACGAATAATATAACTGAAAACAGTAATGTAAATCAGAACAGGATTTTTACGTGGTTTGGTTATAACTAACCTACATCCATGGACAACAAGAGTTGCAATCCACTATGTTGTATGTGTTTACACTTGACTTAGGACACTTTATAGTGGTAGACACCCGCTTACTCACTAACCTAATCTATGTAAATTTGCTCAACCTCGATTACAACCATAGTCTTTCACACACTCTTCTGATGTTGCTCTTTTTCTGTCACAACTATCTTAACTACACATAGTTAAGAATAACATAATACTCGTAACTTGTAAAGCCCATGAGATTAAATAGCCAAAGCCCAATAATTGTTTGTAAGCAACCCATATTTTATCTATAAGCCAAACTCGACCCAGCCCATTATTTCTTCTTGCTTTTAATTGCAATTATTCTAGACTAAATAAAAAAAACAATTATAGAGGAGGAAGGATCCAAAGAGGCAGACGTGAGAAGGGGGATAGAAAGCCTTAGAGGAAGTGACAAATTTTGGGAGCATTTTTTAGGGCTTTCTCAATGTAATTCTTTCATCTTTGACCCAAATTAGATTCAATATTTTGATTCCTAACTATAGATATGAATTTAGAGGAGTTATTTAACATTTGGAGAATTTTTAGAGAGAGAAACTAGAGAGAGGGAAGGAAGATCAAGATGGAATTGAAGTCTTATCTAAGGTAGTTGATCGTTTTCTTGATATTTATGGTTTGTCTTGGTGAAATTTAAGGTTTAAGATGTTGAAATGAAATCTAAGGTTTTGTGAACAGTGTATATTTTCGAAAATTGCTGTAGTTTGTTGTGTTTGAATTTGATTCTCTAATTTATATATATTAAAATAGACATCCTAAGGATTTGTATAAAATTTGATTCATTGAAAAATGTTGAGTACGCAATTTTATATGAATTTTCGAAGTTCACTGTTCACTACTAGAAACTCAGTTTTTCTGCAGAAAATCAATTTTGGGTAAATTATTTGAGGTATCTAGAGGTTTTAAAAAATTATGAAATTTGGGATACTGGTTTGTATATATGTCTACTTTAAATCTGGAGAGTTTTGTAATTTTAAAAATTTATTACAAATTATCATGTAGTTTAGAAAAGGGAGAGGTCAGTTATGAAAACGAATTTACAGAATTTTTGTATCTGGAAACATGAAGATTTTGAGGTACCTAATGAACTTAGAATGCTATGAAATTTTATATGGTATTAGATATGTATGTGTAGAAGGTTTTTATAAAATCTTAGACCATTTTGATAAGTCAATTATTTATTAAAAATCAGAGAACAAGAACTGCTCTGTTTAAGAAGTTTGGAAATAGAGTTAATTAGGATTGATTGGATTAAGATATGAAGTTGGATATTAGAAATTTTAAACATTCAAGCTGATTATGAATTGAATATGATGTGATGAGCTATTTTATAATGTTAGGACAACGAAGGATTAATTCTTTGTTGAACTGCGAGCTAACCCAGTTGTGCAACCAAATTAGTGAGTGGAAAAATATTTTATTTTATGGGTTATAATGATTTCTCTGAATGTTATTTTTATGGATATTTTAGAAAGTTTTAGAGAGAATAGAAGATTTATTTTTCTGGATAATTAAGAAATATGTTTTAGTATTTACTTAGTTATGTTTATTTAGCATTTTATAGAATTTTCGAGAATTTTAGCGAATTTAGAAAAATTCAAGTTAGTTTCTTTTGTATTTCTTGAGGGTAGATAGACCCATTTGTTATACTTGCTTTCAATCAGTAAGATATTTCAAAGCTAGTTTTCAAAATGGTTGTAGACATAAATTTTAGTTTTAAAATTAGTTTTTGAACAAAGATATAACATTTAGAAAAGAAAAATCAGATTTTATATTTGTAGTGCATTTTAGTTTTCAGAAAGTTATAATTCATAAATTTAAAAAAATTGTGAAAGCATTGATATTTAAAGTTTTCATAGTCATTTGACTCAAGGATTTCTTAAAGTATTTATAAATGTCTTTTTAAATGTTTGTCCTAGATTAATTTAAGTAATACAAATATTTTCAGTTTTAGCTTCCATAAAATTTTCAGATTTTGATAAATTGCTTGAAAAGAGAAATTTTAGCATATAAAGCAGTTTTTCAATTAAATCAATTCTTAATAAAAATAAGAAAGTGCAATTATGTTATACTAAGCTAGTACCCAGATACTCAAATAGTTATTCATATTACTTAGACAGTGATATAGATAGAGGCCTTTGGGGCCCGTTCAGACACACATAGAGGCTTTAGGCCATGTAATCTGGGCGTTTTAGCCTTTTAGGGACAGTTCTGTGTATGCGTATGACTAGTATAGCAGGCTTGTGCGATGTTAGATCTCGTCAGGTACAGATAACTCTGCCTGTGCGATGTGAGATCTCGTCAGGTAGGATCAGGCAGCTTAAGGGGTACCTATTTAGTATATTAGTACAAGTTTTGAATATTTATATGAATTAAGAAAAAAAAGTTCAGAGAAGAAAAAGGTTTAGCAAATTTGTATAAAATTTCTCCAAAACTTTTAGAAAGAATTTTACTATGATAGTTTATGTACTCTCAACAGCTTTATTATTTTATGGTTTTATGAAAACAAAAGCATTAATTTTTCTCATGAGTTTTATAAGTTTTTTTTAGAAGATTTGTACAGAAAGTTATGCAATTATTTTAAATAAGAGTTGGATAAATGTTTTAACATGATTATCAAAAGCATCTTTATTATATGATTGAAGATGATTATTTTATTCTTTTAAGTATAGTCAACAAGAAGAAGTATTTTGATGAATTTAGTCATTCAATAATTATTTATTTTAAAGTTTTATGACATTTTAGATGAGATAAAAGTTATGGTTTATAAAGATTTTTTTTATATAAAGCAAAGATTTATTTTATAATAATATAATTTTTTTAGATTTATTTACAAATATATCTTTATCCCCACTCACTGAGTTTTATACTCACCTCTTTATTTTTATTTTTCTTTCTTTTTAAAATTTTCCCCCCCAGGTGATAGCAAAATGTGATCTAGTTAGAAAGTCTGGAGGCCCAGCCACATGATGGTGCTAAGATGTTTTAAGGTTGTAATAGTTATATGGTTAGAAAAATTTTATTTGTAGTTACAATGGGAATTATTTAAAGTTTGTTCCATGATAAAAACAAGAATTAAGAAACAGTCGCTAGTCCACAGTTTTAGGCATGATTTGCCTGTGTAGTTAGGGGTCATAACTGGTACAAATACATGTGATTACTCCACTCCCTTAAGCTCACACAATCTATAATAATTAAGCAAAGCCTAAAGCTTTACATAAGACATAAAAAAATAAAAGATGCACTCAAACTTCCTCTTGCTTGTACTCTCTCAATTTGTCTTGAATGAGTTAAATGCCCTCCTCCAAAAGCTATGAAGATAGCTTTATATAGTATTTGATATCAATTGCAATCCTTATCATGATCCTATAGAATCTTAATAAAACTCATAAGGAAAGTTTGGGTAATAATCAAACATTATAAGAAGTGATAATATACTCTCCTATGTAAACTAGAATACTTAAATAATATCCTAATCTAATAAGAGATAATTAATTCAAATATACAACTTCCTATTTCAACTGGAATACCAAATCCAAACTTATTCCTATTCAACTAGGATACCATATCAAAACTTATCATATTTTAATTAAAATTCTCCTAATACAAAACATCTATATAAAATAAATGAGATTATGAAAATATCCACATTTAATGTTTTTATCATATAATGACAAATTACTCATGTGCAATGCATATGCAATGTGTGCCACGTCTAGAACCAATAATCTTCCCTTTTGGCATCTTGTGATGAAAACATCTAAATGTTTAAAAAGAAATGCATGAGTAGATGTAATGCAACTAAAATGAAACACATAAACAAAGACTATAATGAAAATCTAAAAAAAATAAAGAAATAACCAAATAACACCAGAAACATCCATACTTCTCCCCCTTGTTTTCTGAACAATTGTCAAAGTATAAAAGAAAATCAAAATGATAAACAAAACTCCCCCTGACTAAATGTTCACCTCTTTAAATTGTGCATAAGTGTGAAAATAAAAATTTTAAAAAAACCAAGAAACTAATTAAATCAAGTACTCTAGCAACTGAACAAACTCCCCCTTAAATCAATTTCATTGACCTGAAACTTTTGACACGTCAAAAAACACTTAAAAGAATCAAACCGAGTCAAACATAAAGCACTGATCGTAAGTCATAACTGAAAACAGTCGAAATTCACATAACAAAAATATCTGGACATCATATAATCTTTTTATAGCCAAGCATGTATCAGAGCTATGGATAAACATAAAACATAAATAATCTTTCATTATTTTATCACTTAATCCAATTGAGTAGTCAACTTGAAAATGCTTCTTATACACACAAAAGTTAACCTCAATGTGAATTTTATGAATGAATACAATAGCTTTCACACATGTATGGAAATAGTCATTTTTTATTTGAGTGGGTGACCTCAACATATTTCCAAGATATATTGAAGTTACTCTCAATGGATGGCTTCCACACATCATATACTGATAGCCCTCTCCGTATTTGACATGAAATTACTAGCAAAATTATACCAATAAAACAGCTCAAGCATGCTTTAAATATAAATAGACTAATGATGCTACGATATAAACAACATAACTAAACACTGTTATAATTCAAGTAACTGACAAGTGCCAATGTCCTTTCTCAGTTTTCCAAATCTCAATGCATCCTAGTGCTTATATGAACAGGTCAACTAGATGATTCTCAGATGAAACATACTCAATGTAGATAATCTTTGATTCAATAAGTTTCTAAACAACACTTTTTGTCATCACTTGTCTGACTGAAAATTTTCAAACACTTTTCATTTCCTGTCACATATTTAGAACAAGCACAATCATCATTTGAAGAAACATTAAGTGCAGCAACTTTGCAGTAAGTTTCATATTTCTTAACCCAAACCTATTGTGTCTTATGTGACTGTCTAAACTGACTTGCCTTTTTCTTTAAAAAGTTTTACAATTTATAGCACCTAGGTGTAATGTGACCTTTTTAGGATTTGAAATGAAAGAACTCATTGGGGAAGCAAAATCAGTCATATCTTTAAAACTTGAGTTAGAAGTGTTACCCGAATTTGAAACTTTAACAAGCACTGTCTTTGATGTTGAAGTATCATTCTTTTCATCATACCCCAGACCATGTTTGATAGAGTTATCACGGCTTAAACTCAGAATTTGATCAAGCTTTGCTGAGCCTATATTAAGTTGATTAATGCACTTTTTTGTCTCATCCAATCTGCAGTAATTTTCTGGATACATTTTATCTCGTCTGTCACAACATCTTCCAGTTTTATGATTTTTTCATCTGCAAATGCTATTTCACTCTTGAGCACTTCTTGTTCATTCTGAAGAGTTTTGATCTGCTCTTTCTGCATCTCCCACATCTCATAGAGTGTATTATACGCCTCCTGAAGTTTTCTATAGTATTCAGCATCCTTCTCAATATCTCACTCATCAATGTCTGATCTGTTTTGTTCTGTTGCGTTAGACACAACATCTTCAAGTATGTCAGACAACTATTTGCTCTTTATCTGAAATAGTCCTATTGAATGGTAAAAAATTGTTGGAGTCTTCTTCATCTGAATCTGAATCATCATCACTCCATGTTACACACAAGCTCTTTTTCTTCTTGTAATTAGGACACACAGATTGAATGTGCCCAAATCTCTTGCATTCATAATATTGAATTTGACCTTTTCTCTCAATCTTCTTTTGATTTTTCTTTGCAGGCTCTTTAAGAAATTTTCTAACATTAAAGTTCTCTGGATTTTTCTTCTTGAGATTTTTCTTCATATATTTGACAAAATTCTTTGTCAAATGAGCAAGTTCATCATCGGAATCATCAAGACTTCTATCATCTTTTTCTCCTTTTTCTAAAGAAGTAACAAAGGCAATACTCTTTTCCTTCTTTCTTAACTCTAAACCCATCTCATTTGCTTGAAGAGACCCAATCAACTCATCAACTTACAACGATTTCACATTATTGCTTTCTTCCATAGCTATGACCTTAGGCTGAAATTTTTCTAGTAAAGATCTAAGTATCTTGCCAACAATTTTAGCCTCAGTATATTTCTCACCAAGCATATAAGTAGAGTTAGTAATTTCACAAAGTCTAGTATGAAAATCACTAATGGCTTTTTCTTCATGCATAACTAAGTTTTCAAATTTAGAAGTCAAAGTAAGCAACTTAGATTCTTTAACCCTTTGAGTACCTTCATTCTTTACCTCAAGGATATTCCAAACTTCTTATGCAATGGTGCACTTTGAAATTAATACGAACTGTTGAAGGTTGACAGCATTAAAAATAGCATTGATGCCTTTGGAATTCCATCCAGCTAATCGATATTCAGCTTCACTCCACTCATTCTGTAGTTTCTCAATATGCTGCCCAGCGTCATTGGTTTTTGTTGGGGGTGTCCAGCCATGAACAATGCTCGTCCACACTCTTTCATTAATTGCTTTGACGAAAGCTCTCATCCTGACTTTTCAATAAGCATAGTTTACATCTTCAAGTAACGGTGGTTGAGTGACCGATCCTCCTATCCGAAATCCTTCCATACCTGCAAAAAAAAAAAAAAAGTCTGATCTACACTAGTATGTCACTGTACTTGCTCTGATACCAATTGTTATTTTTTGCAATGTATGGTAGTTACGAATAATATAATTGAAAACAGTAATGTAAATCAGGATAGCATTTTTATGTGGTTCGGTTATAACCAACCTACATCCACAGATAACAAGAGTTGCAATCCACTATGTTGTATGTGTTTACACTTGATTTAGGACACTTTACATTGTTAGACATCCACTCACTCACTAACCTAATCTATGTAAACTTGATCGACCTCGATCACAACCATAGTTCTTCGCACACTCTTCTGATGCTGCTTTTTTTCTGTCATGACTAACTTAACTACACACAGTTACGAATAACATATCACCTGTAACTGGTACAGACACATGTGATTACTCAAATCCCTTTAAGCTCACATGATCTATAACAATTAACCAAAGCCTAAAGCTTTACATAAGACATAAAAAACAAATAAAAGATGCACTCAAACTTGCTCTCGCTTTCTCTCTCTCAATTTGTCTTGAATACGTTAAATGCCCTCCTCCAAAAGCTATGAAGATAGCTTTATACAGTATTTGATATCAATTACAATTCTTATCATGATCCTGTAGAATCTCAATAAAACTCATAAGAAAAGTTTGGATAATAATCAAACATTATAAAAAGTGATAATATACTCTCCTAAGTAAAACTCATAAGGAAAGTTTGGATAATAATCAAACATTATAAAAAGTGATAATATACTCTCCTAAATAAACTAGAATACTTAAATAATATCCTAATATAATAAGGGATAATTAATGCAAATATAAAACTTTCTATTTCAACTAGGATACCAAATCCAAACTTATTCCTATTCAACTAGGATACCATATCAAAACTTATCTTATTTTAATTAAAATTCTCCTAATATAAAACATCTATATAAAATAAATGAGATTAGAAAAATATCCGCATTTAATGTTTTTATCATATGATGACAAATTACTCATGTGCAATGCATATGTCATGTGCGCCACATCTAGAACCAACAAAATTATTTAGGGCAATAATATAATTTCTACATCAAAAGTTTATACTATAAAAATTTTTCATGTCAGGGTTATTTTTAATAGACCCCTTAATTTGTGCCATTTTTTTAATTTTTTCAAATAAAAACCATGTTCACGATCTCGAATCCCAAACGGAAAGGCATGTGGGATGTGTTCAATTTATCCCATGCAATGTTCCCTTGAAGATCACAATCAATTTTTTATGCATGTTTTTGTAATAGAAAAAACAATTAAATATATTAAATGTTTTGAAAGGAATCTCAGCCGTCCCTGTCAGTCCGGCTTTCCCTCTCTACAATCTCAGCTAAAACAAAACTAACAAAAACAAAACGGTTGGAACCTTCCTTTCCTTGTAATAATATTTCATAGACTCCATCGCTACTGATCTTTTCCACCATTACTGTCTTCTTGTTCCTTCCTCCCCTTACATTCACCCACTTCTCTTCTCTTTCTAACTCAAAGCTACTCTTCATGGATCCTGCTTTCAGCCCTGACACCTTCGCCAGGACCTTCAAGGTACATTAATCCCATTTTCCTTGTTCACTTCTTCATGTTTTGTCTACTTTTTATAGTATTTCACTGAATATATTATTATCATTTTTGTTGTTTAGGTGCTTGGCTTGATGGTTTTTGAGTACCCTTTTGTGTGTATATTTATATAGTTATAGCTGTAGTTGTAGTTATAGTTATGTGATGTTTTTTCATAAGTAGTTTGTAGCTTTTTTAAGATAAGTAGTACTTTTTGACAAGTTAGGAGGCGTTTAAGGATTAATTTGAACTGGTTTCTTGAAGATTTGAAGATGGATTTTGGTAGTTATTATTAGTTTATTATATATGCAGCTAATTATATGCATGCTATTTAATTTGTTGACTATTGATTGAGTTGGATCAAACATTTTTATTCAGGTAATCTTACAACTGAGTCATGTATTGTATTTGTATGTATGCTATAGCCAATCTCAAATGGTAGTTAGGTTTAAGATATAGAATCTTACAGTTCAGGAAACCCAATCATGTGCATGCAAGATCCGTACTATTGTCAAAGTACCTGGATTCATCAGCCGGGAATCCTGAGCACTAAGACAACACAAGGCACTACACATTGTCCTTTACTAGTAATCCTCTGTATATTTTGACTTGTAATTGTCCGTTGGTCAGACTATGACAGTTGAGTTTAATTAATACAATATCCGGTTTCGTTTCATTTCATTTCTCTAACAAATATGATATGTCTAGCTTTTGGAGCTCTAGAACTATCAAAAGGTCTAGATATTTAATTTGAGTGAGTGGACTTGTATGTCCTTATTTCTTGTGTCCCACATCTTCTGATCTCAATTAAGAGAGTTTCTGCAGTGAGCATAAGAATAAATGGGTCTCTCTTTCTTCTTTTTAGAGAAGTTGAAATATTGATAGACCCGTATTGGCTTAGAAGCATCTGTTTTGGGTACTGGGCAGTGAGATGGCCCAAGGATTGCAGGTCTATTTGAAATGTTTTTGCGCATGACAGGGCTTATATGTTGGTGAATCTTTTGATTTCTCTCCTGCATGTTTGGCTTGATAAAGTGAAGGCAAGATGTTTGACAATTGAAGCAAAGGTTTCTTTTGAAATTTCCCAGCTATTTATTGCAAAATTGAGAACTTTTGGAATCCAAAACCAAGGAAGATGGTGCAAATTTCAATCTATCATTGAATTTGAGCGTCTTATCTGTGATACAGGGGAAGAAATATATACTGTAGGAGACCAAGGAGACTATTTGAAGAGACAAAAATATGTTCATTCAAGCCTGTTCAGACTGATCATGCATGATTTTCCCTAAGAAATCGATTTAGTAGTGCAATTGACCTTGATATTTGGTGAAATGAAGAAAAGACTGGAGTGATCAAGTGCAGTTTAACTTGATGAATCAAATAAAGGAGATTAGACGGTCAAGTGAAGGAGTTACTTGGAACATTTTGTCAACATTTCAAGTCTTACTTTTGGAGTGTTGCTTCTTAATTATGGGTGAAGTTTCATTTAGTATTTGCTGTAATGAACTGTAGCTATATGTGCCGTAATTTTTGCTTTTGTTGTCTTATGGGTCGTCTATATGCAGTTCTTGCTGTGTCCTTCCTTGTCAAAGTCCAATATTTCCTTGTGCACCATCTAAATTTGTTTCCTGTAAGGTTTAGGAGAATGGATAATTTGAATTGAGGTTCTTTTAGTCTGTTAATTTTAAGAGTGAAGATAAGAAAAACTTGCAGATACTTTGAGCTTTCTTTAGAGGTTTGATTGCCTTCTTTCCTAATTACGATTGCCATCAGCCGTCTTTCAACCTAAAACCTTAGTAATAAAGTGCATGGTCAAGGATTGCGGTCTCTATCAATGGTAACTTTTGGTGGCTGCTTGGACTTTCACTTTAAATGAGATCCTTCTCCTGTGCAAGTACTGGCTTGCAAATTATGGATAAAATACTGAGCTTCAAAGTGCCTTTTGTGGAAGAGAAATTAGCAGGTTAGGTGCTTATGGTTTCCAGTTCGAAAATTAATCTTTAACTGATTGATATATGACATCGGACTCTTCTTAGAGTTCAGATGATTTCTGTGAAATAAATTAATCTTCCATGTATTTGATCCTTCAAATCATAGATACATTAAGTTGAATATGCTTCTTAACCAATGTTCATTATTCTGTATGACGTGAATCAGTTTCAAACAAGTGCTAGGCTTTTGACACTTTGATATTTAATATATATATTGATTTGCAGAAGGAGACATGGAGGTATACGCTCCTTTTGTCTTTCCAGAGCATTGGAGTAGTTTATGGTCGCATTGCTACTGCTCCTTTATATGTCTTTGGGACAATTTCTACCAAAACAAAAGGGGATAATCCTTCAAAGGTTTTCAAATCAGAGGAGACTGTATATGAACTCTTCTCTTTTATTTTCTGGACTCTAACCATCGTTTCTTTTCTTAAGTATGCCCTATTTGTATTGAGAGCTGATGACAATGGAGAAGGTAATGGCCTTTGGTTGCTGTTTAATTGAAATTATCCGTTTAGTGGGATTGCAGTGTGATGCTAACATTTATTGCAGGTGGTACTTTTGCTTTGTACTCGTTATTATGCAGACATGCTAAAGTGGGTCTGCTTCCAAATGACAAAAGTGCCAATGAGGTTGTCAGCTATGATGCTGGAAGTCCGTTTGGGACCAAGGTTGAATCAAGAACTAGAAGGGCCATTGAGAAACATAAAAGTAGCCACTATGTGATGCTATTTCTGGCACTATTTGGTGCATGCATGATGATAGGTGACGGTGTGCTTACCCCAGCTATCTCTGGTATGGGACCTGTAACTTTAATGGCTTTCAATATAAGTATTTATATACGATTAGGATCAATCACATTAGATATTTTATGCAGACTGTTACATCATTATTATACCATTGGCTCAAAGCATATTGGATGATTGGGATTGAATCTAGCATAAATTATTGCCAAGGGGCGCGCCAGTTACAAATCTTACTTTGTATCTCAACCATAAAATGTACTTTGTCCCACTGGTCCAAAAATAGCCTAACTTTGTCTAGATATGTTGTCATGGATCCTCTTATCTTTTCATCTGTCTATATATATTCTTCTATGATTAATTTCAATCAAGAATGACTTCATTTCCTTTTGTTTCCATTTGCCAGTGTTATCCGCTTCATCAGGTCTTCAACGATCACTGTCAGATATTACATGTAAGAGCTAGCAACAACATTTAGGAAAATAGGAAAGAGAAAAAAAAAACTAATAAATAAAAGAATAGAAAGTACAGATCTGTTGCCTGATCCAAATTGACATTGTATCTTGTGGCTTTTACAGTTTCGGCTTCAACAGACCGACAGAAGAATATATCAGATGATTTGAGAAAATGTGAGTATTGCTACTGTGAAGTTGAGTTGCTGTTATTTTGATATCTTTCACACATCCGTTCCTTCATTTTTCCTTACTCAAATTCAATAACATATTTTGGGTATTCTTCATAGTCTAATTGAAGTTGCATACATATATGTCTCCAAAAGTATTTATTGACATTAGTATTTGTCAATCATTGCACTATTGGCATTCAATAGTTCCTTGCTGCATTGAATTTCTTGCAAGTATCCAGTGAAATAGGAAATAAAAGAAATGTATTGTACTACAAGCATTGTGCCTTTAAGGCTAGCTTGGTGGGTGAGTGACATTAAGATAAAATATTTCTTGGCATTTGTTATGGTTGTTTTATCAATGGGCTGATATCAAGGACAGAGCTATAGACCCCTGGCCCTGCAAAGATCATTTAATTATATTAATATGTTATATTCATTGGTGTTTTGTACACACATGATGCAAAAAGTATTGTCCATATTTTTCTTCATTGTTCTATTACTTCGAGCATTTCCTCTTTGCGAAGCCATACTGGATGTGGGTGGAATCTTCTTCATGTATTTCATTGATTTTGTTAGAGTTTTTAGATGGAAAAGCATTGGTCTTAGAGAGATTTTTGTCTTCACATTTTCAACAGACGATCTTTAATCAAGAAAAAAAAACATGTGGCATTCTAAAAGAATTGGTCTTCATCTGTTCAAGAAGCATGAGTTTTCAAAACTACTTGAAAAAGAGCTGTGCTCTGTTTGAGCACAAATATCTTAGAGAAAATGTTAGTATAACTAGGAAACTTTTCATAATGATGTTTTGATAAATTTTCTGTTTGTTTCATATCCAAGGATGTATCTTCTTATTCTGAAAGACAAGTCTCAATATTTTTCCATTTCCATATCTTCCTTTTCAAATCCAACATGGTATTAGGCCTTTGACCACAAGGCCTTTTATTTTTTTGAATTTTATTCCCTTCTTCCTTTCAGTCATGGTCAAAGGGGTCGGTTGTTTGTGTATTTTGAGTTTTTGTTTTGAAACTTTGAAAAGAATATGTTGTTGATTTTAAATTTTTTGAACTTTGAAAATGATGTGGTTGATATTGCTTTAAATGCATTGATAAATGTGCGTCTTTATAAAATTGTTTTTTAAAATGGAAACAAATTTTTTTCATTGATGAATTCCTGATCTTTTCAAAATCAAAAGCTTATTCTGCAAAGTTCGTGCAGTTTGTGAGGCTTTTAAAGATGAATATTTTGATTATAGATGCTTCACGGTTTAGAATATGTGGATGAAATACCATTTTCAAGAGAAAATGGTAGTTGTAACAACGTTTTTCCCTTTTAAGATTTGACATGGAAATTTTATTTACGATATTGATATGCTAATTTCCTTGACATTTTATTTGCTTCAGATGTCCCGGTTCCCTTTGCATGTGCTATACTGGTGTGCCTTTTCACATTTCAGCATTATGGGACCCATAAAATTGGTTTCATCTTTGCTCCTGTTGTCATTTTGTGGCTTTTATTGATTGGTGGAGTGGGGTTCTATAATATTCTCTTCTGGAATGCCGACATATTTTGTGCAATCTCTCCAAAATACATTTATAGATATATAAGAAATATTGACAGAGAAAGTTGGAGCTCATTGGGCAGTATCCTTCTTTGTGTAGCAGGTTTGTTGGTGTTGACCAAAGGCTTGTTTGTTCCACTTATGATTTAATGTTCTTATACCATAATTAAAATGCCACTGCATGCTGCAGTTTATCAAACATTGACTACTTACATGTTAAATTTTTCTTCTTTGCAGGATCAGAGGTAATGTTTGCTGATTTAGGTCATTTCTCGAAGAAATCTATCACGGTACTAAATATAGCTTATTTTCATCCCTCACTTCAGTAGGTGTACTTTAAACAGTTATGAAGAATTTGTTTTAGTGTCTCCTTTGCAGATTACATTTGTCAGCTTAATTTATCCGGTTCTTATTTTATGCTATGCTGGTCAAGCTGCATTCATCTCCAAAAACTTGAATAGATATGATGATTTCAATCATCTTAGTAGATCTATGCCTAGTAAGTTAGTTACTTGATTTTTGTTTTCTCGCACTGCTTCAGCTGAGAAATTGTAATACTAACTCATGTAAATAAATTGCACGTCCAGGACATATCCGCGATATCTTTGTAGCATTATCTCTGCTTGCTTCGGCCGTAGGAAGCCAAGCAACCATAACAGCCAGTTTCTCCATCATAAACCAGTGCTTGGCACTTGGTTGTTTTCCCAGAGTAAAAGTTATACATACATCAGATAAGATACATGGACAGGTCTACATTCCAGATGTCAACTGGTTATTGATGGTCCTTAGCCTCACTGTCACAATAGGCTTCCAGGAGATTCACCGAATAGCAAATGCAGCAGGTATTTATACTATAATGACAAGATCTCCCCCTCTTCTGAATATCTCATAACTGCTAACAGTTTTAAATAAAACAAGAACGTTTGATTGGAGCAATTTGGGACTGTCTAAGTTTTTATGCTACCATAAAAAGTTCGACAGATTATCTTACATTGCAAAATTTAAGATATCACTCTAGAAAATGTATTTCCTTTTATAATACACCTAACTTTGGAAAAAACTGTGAACATTTTTTCAAGTCATTGAATTTAGAGAAAGAACATGCATATAATCATACACAAGTGTTGACATGAAATTTTACATTTTACCATACAATGTTTATTTTGTAATAAATGTTGGTTGAATCTGCAGGTTTGGCCATAGTTTCAGGAATGTTAGTGACAACTTGCTTGATGTCACTTGTAATTGTATTGTACTGGAACAAGAATTTATTCATGTCTGCTTTCTTTTTGGCATTCTTTGGCTTTATTGAGGTCATGTATCTCTTGGCATGTATGCTGAATTTTCACAAGGGAGCTTGGTATCTAGTTGTCCTTTCAGCATTATCCTTGACAATCATGCTTGCCTGGCATTATGGAATGAAGAAAAAATACGAGTTTGATTTTCAAAATAAGGTTTCTACTGACTGGCTCACAGATCTTAGCCCAGGCCTGGGAGTGTCCAGGGTATCTGGAATTGGCTTTATCTACACCGATTTAGTGACAGGAATTCCATCTTTTTTCTCACACTTTGTGACCAATCTTCCTGCATTTCACCAAGTGCTGATCTTTGTATCCTTCAAGTCTCTACCAATCCCATATGTGTCCTCAAGTCGACGTTATCTTATTGGCAGGGTCGGTCATAAAGACTATAAGATTTATCGTTGCATTGTCAGATATGGTTATTGTGATCGTGTTAGGGACACAGATGATTTTGAAGATCAGATTATTCACTCAATTGGAGAATTTATTTCCTTGGAAGAAAATGACACCGAGTCCCAAACATCCCCAGAAGGAAGAATGATGGTTCTTGGAAAGCCATTGGCAGATGGAATTGCTTTAATACCCTTAGATGATTCCTACTCCAATGCTGAGCGCACAATCATGCCAAACAACAAAACTCAGCAAAGTCCATTGGCTGATCATTCATTTGAGAGGGGTGGCGCTTCAGTCCGGAGGAAAAAGGTTCGATTTACACTGCCAGCAAATAGTCCTAAAATGCGGTTATCAGTAAGGGAGGAGCTACAAGAACTGATTGATGCGAGGGAGAGTGGTACTGCATATTTCCTGGGGCAGTCACATTTAGCTGTACGTGATGGCTCAAACTTTCTGAAACGGTTTCTGATCATGATTTATGTTTTCTTAGATAAAAACTGCAGAGAGCCTCATGTGGCATTAAACATTCCTCATGCTGCTCTTGTTGAGGTTGGTATGGTCTATACTGTATAAATTATGTAGCATCATTTCTAGCTACTCCACTCATTGTATGTAAATGAGGAGAAAAACAACACAATGAAGATGCTCTGCTTGGTTAATGAATCATTAATCCCTTATGTTACTTACAATCCAATTTTATTTTAAGGAGAGTACCATTAACTTTTTTAGAGCAATTTGTATCATCAAAGCACCAAGTGGCTATATGGTTTGTTCATCATCTAGTAATGCATGAAAATGAGAGGAGATCTGTTGGCTGGCTACTGTGATATTGTGATTGCATATTGAGTTGCAATAATTGATGAAAAAAATGGATGAAAAAGTGAGTGATCAGAGTAGCAACAATCTTTGAAAGTTTATTTTGATTTCTACGACATTTTATTAGTAATCTTTAAAACAAAATTGTTTGACTAAACAAAATATTTGTTGAATGCATCTCATGTACACTTCTGTTCTAGTTAACTTTTTCCTCATTTGAAAAAAAAAAAGAAAAAAGAAAAAGGAGATTACCCGAAATCAAGCATTATTGTTAGTTGAAATCGACTCTTTAGCTCTCGATATTTCTAGTTGAAATCAAGCATTTTTAGAACTTGAACTAGACCTAAAACTAGAATTCGTATTAACAATACACACGATGGAAGGGGTGGACGTACGTTTGGGCCTAAGGGGGCTGCCAACCTAAATACGTTTACTGCCAATCATTTTAAAATTCTGCATATTGACCCTTCAAGCCAAAAGGCATGCAAAATATAATATAAATTTCTGCAAATGAGTTATGATTCTGGGTATGAACCTTCCAAACGTTTTATATTCATAAATGACTAATGATTATTAGATACTACATTTATGATTTATATTATAATTGTCTTTTATTTATTTATTTCTTTTAATATTTTATTATATCACTTTTAAGTAAAATTTAACTTTTATATATTCAAAATTTTTGTTTTTAAGTTCATCAAATTTGTATGTAAAAAAGGCAATCCATTTTGTTTATCATGGCTTACTTTTTTTCAATATATAATATATGTAAAATTTTTCATAAATTTTTTATGAAAGTGAAAATGTTACAACGAATTCTTAAAAAATATATTTCATGATAACACGAGTTTTGGATTTAAAACTTTAGATTTCTGTTAACATTTTTTTATATGTTATTTAAGTAACATATTTATTCACTTTTATTTTTTTGATATAAATTAATTGATAATATTTTTATTACTTCATTTCCAAAATTTGTATAAGAGTTTATGTTTTATTAATGTTCTTAACCTAAAATATTAACCAATCAATATATTTTCTCATACTTAACCTATAATATAGTTCTATAATTTGGCCCCTTCAAACCAAAATCTTGGGTCCACCACTGATTCGGATGGAACTATATGAACCCCAAAAGTTCTTTACAAACTTTTTTTTTTCTTCTTAAAACACTCATTTAGAAAATCTAATATTTCATCTACAACGTATGATAATTTTAAAATAAATGTTTATAATCAATTTTAAATTTATAAATCAATGTTTATCACATAAAAGATACAATTAAAACATAAAATTTTAATTAAAATTTGGCGACAAAAGTGATATATGAAAATTTTATTTTTATTAATAAATATGTAGGCTATGGATATTTTTTATTTTTGTAAAAATTTTATCAAATATGATATTAGATTATTGTATTTCTATTGGTTATATGGAGTTAATTTTGAAATTATTTACGTTTATAAATGAAAATTGAAATTTTCAAGTTTTAAAATAGTGAATGTAATTAAAGAGAGGGGTTTGAACTTTACATGGGGGGACGCAAGCATAAAGCGCATTCATATGTTTTTACCTCATCGCTTCCAAAGAATTTGATTATGTGTATACTCAAGTTGACGTCTATAAATGTTGTCATCCAACATCGATAGTTACCAAAGCCAACTTTATAAGTGAATGAGTAAATCTCATACACCTTTGAGATTTGACAAACTCGTACATAATTATTTCTAGTTTTAAAGATACCATAAATCTTAATTTTTCATCTTTGGTCAACTTTCGTTGAACAAGATAAGTAGGACTTAGGGTTTGTCAAACTCTTAATAATTATTTGTAGTTTTAAAAAATACCTCAAATCTTTTTCATCTTTGGTCAACTTTCGTTAAACGTGATAATAAGAAGGGTTAATAATAGCAAGATATGCCAAAAATTATCAGGATAACTATACAGTAAGTCGGTAATGGAGATTTCTAAACTTTTCAAAGCCATATGTGAGATTTTAACAAATTTCAAAGGAAATTATGTATGGTTTATTCTATATTAATTAGTTTATAAAACTTGAATACCTTAAAAGTTGGTAAAGCAAAACTGTGAAAGGAATAACACATAACTTCTTGAAATCCAAAACACACATTTATCATCTACTTCTTTTGACCACAAAAAGAAATGTAGAAAGCAATCACAGCATCGAATATTTTCGGCTAGTCCAAAAACTATACTGCAATACCTCTGCGGTATGCCACTATAGCTAACTAGAAATGAAACAAAAATAAAACATCAACCAACCACCATTTCTTCGGAAAAATGTTAAAAATTATCAATTTGAGTATTCTGTTTGAGTTTTAGTGAAATCTTAATTTTGTTTTGTCTATTGGGCAATCTTTTTTTTCGTTTTTTGAGATCTTAATCAAATCTTCAAGTTGTTTGTTAGAGTCAATTATTAATGTTAAACCCTTATCAAATAGCGCATGAGCTATTGGGTAACATGCTATCAATATATGAGATGATCTATTTAGTCAAAATTAGGTCTTAGTTTCTAGATATGTTTCATATGCAAAAAACATGTTAGATTAAAATATTAATGTTAAGTTATTGGGTCAAGTGATTACTCAACATTATAGAGTAGATCGGATTAAAGTTCAACATCTTGTTTTTCGACTACATGAGAATCTCAATTGGACAATCAAATAAACGTCAAATAAAGCGTTTGAATTATTGAACCTTCCTACATCCCGACAACTTGAGGATTATTTTGCTAAGATGTTACATAAAAAATTTGGTTAATACTCAATGTAATCCTATTAACTTGATCGGTACCTTTTACATTTTCACTATTTGTTTTGAACTATTATTTCTACACACTGGCCAATGAGCAGTGTGGGACTTTTTTTTTTTTGTTTTATCCAGTTTGTTTAGAACTATTATTTCAACAAGAGCAAAAAAACAGTTATTGAAACATTCGCTAAAACATCCATTGCATACCATTCTGCGAGAATGAGAACAAACAACTTATGAATAGTATGAGAATGAGAGCAGCTAGGCATTGGAAACAGTAACGAATTTGTAAGATATGCGAGGAGAAAAAAGTAGAGGAATGAGCAGTGAAAAGGGCAATACAAAGACTGAGAATCAGAAGACCTGCCTATCAATTATGACAAAAAATCAAAACGTACAATCAGAGCTCTCCCCATTGCTCGAGAAACCAATGAAATGTTCCTTTCGTTTACGTATAAAGACAAACGAAAGATGGTGCAAGAAGGGTCAGGACTTCAATGAGTGCTGTCTGACCAATACGGATACCAATCAATATTTTTGCATGCATGAGTCAATCAAACAAGAAAACAAGTTAATATTTTTAAAATATTAAATTGAGTGTGGTTAGCTGTGCCGTCCTGAAAGAAAAACTTTCTTACCATATTTAGATTAATATAAAATTATAACCGACAGAGAGCTCTCGCTATACACTAAGCAAAAATAGTAAATAGCTGATGAGCTATACTAGTGAGAAGTTATAATGGAAGCTGATAAGAGTAGTAACAGCTACAGGGAACTGCAAGTGCGTGAAGAAGAAAATGAAGTCCTCAAGAGGAGAATCTCAAGCCATCCTTTGTACGGCCTCTTGATTGAGAATCATAAAAACTGTTTAAAGGTCTCTCTCCTCTCTCTCACAATCTCCCTCTCTGTCTGTCTGTTGAATTTCTATATTTAATTTGATTCGAAGTACTACTTGGTTATAATATGCATAGATTATTGCCTTGAGAACCATATTGTACATAAACTGCTACAAAGTATATTGCATTACAAATTAAATTTCTTATTTTTTATTTATTTGCCAGGTAAATGACACATATAACCCGATTTGAGTATTGAATTTTTCCTAGCATGAAAGTGCATAAATCAATCACAACAAAGGTTGATAATAAACTAATTATATATCTCTTTGTGTTTCCTTCTCAAAGATTCTCAAATTCTAAATTTCAAATTTTGGGGTCTTACTGACACTTATAATAAATTATAATATATATATATATATATATATAAACAAATGGTAAAGCCTATCAGACATTAGAATTTCTCAGTGAAAGAGTAGCCGCATGTAACTGCCAGTTAAAAGACCGAGTCTATTGAGAATTAATTATCAAATCTCTATATCCAGTTGAAGCTTTCTGAGAGAATATATATGTATATATATATAGCGCTAGTTAGCTAGGGTTAGTATGGGTACATATACATACTAGTGTATCCTTCTCGGATCTCTACATCAAGCATGTACATTTCCACACTCACCTCTTCAATTCGCATAACACGCCATTAATTTACTCTTTCTACATTTCTCTATATCTTTCAGGTAGGTAGCATTCTGATTAGTTCAGAAAGAGATCATCAAGAGACGAATATTTACAAGCAAAATGATAGTACCAAACCCAGTTCTAGCATGCAAAGTCCATCAGAGTTGGACCATTTCATGGTAATTACATTTATAAATCCTCATCTGCTCCTTCAATTTCTCGTAATGAAGATAGTCACATAGGAGGTAGACTGATGATGGGTTGATGCGTTAATTAAGTTTACATAAATTGTTAATTAAGCATACATATGATTAACTATGTGAAGCCGGTAATTACCTCTTCAATAAGTTGTTAGAATAATTTTAATTTCTTCCTTATATTTTAGATATGTTCTTCAAATTAAGTCTCAAAAGCATTCTTCTAGAAAGATCATGTTTAATTTTAACTATAATAGAAGTATATAGAGTTAAGTAGCAAATTCATCTAAATGGCAAGAATAATTCTTGAACTTAGAGACTTCTCACTGGGATGAGGAATTTTATCTTTTTATGGTTTCAGATTTGTAATTACCTTAATTTTTCTAGCAATATATTTATGATTCATTCCTGCTTTATTTTCCTGTGAACAAAGTGATTAGTGCATAGGATTTACCTGGAATAAACATTAAAAATAAGACAATTAATAATATGCTATATATATTAATTACTGGTAGGTTTTGCGCCAATCTTCAGTTGAGGCTTCAGCAACCAACCCAGTTGGGTGCTAACCCATAAATATGTTGCTGGGAATACTATAAATGTATCAGAGTAGTTAATTAATTTTATGAGGTAAAATAGTTTAACATACATATTCAATATGTTATCCTTAGATCGCTAAAATAGTTTAACGTATATATAAAATGTCAAATATCTGAGGAATATGGGATGCGGCATTAATTACTTTAATTAAGTGATTAACTATGGTGTTTACCTGAGGCTTGAAAGTGATTAAGTAATGATCAGATAAATAAAAGGTTAAAAAGTTATGGCATTGATGATAAATATATTAAAGTGACTCAAACATTCAAAGCATCACAAAATATATTCTTATTATTGATATTTTTTAATTTTTTATTTACATGTGTCATAAAAATTTATATGCAAGTCTTGTTTTATAGTATTTCAACATATATATAATGAGGATTGTAATCGATATACTATTTATTTGTTTGATATGACTTCATATCACCACATTATTAGCAACATAAACATATATTTATCAAATAAAAGGATGAATATATTTCAAAAGAAGCTTTGGTTAAAATTAAGCTTAAAATTTTTTTTTATCTTTGGGCACAGTCTACCAAGAAAACTGTTTTCACATTTTAACATTCCCTTGCTAATCGTGGTCTGGAGCTTAATTAATTAGTCAGCTTATATTTTGATGGGATTCTTATATATCCTTAATTTGTTAATTGAGAGCCTAATAGATGCATATATAAGCAATTAACCTTTACTCTCCTTCCTCGCCAAATTGTAATAACGAGGAAAAATCAAGACCTTTAAAATTACATAGGAAGTGGGGGCGTGACAGCATGGTAGCATTAATTGGAGTGAATAATTAATAGATAGACTTTATTATTAATTAGCTCTATAGAGTAACAGTCAAGGTTTGGTTCTCAACATGTAATTAATTTGTAAGTAAATATTAATTGATCATTCTCAATCAATTGGAGAGATCTAATCTTGGTGGTATCCTTCAGATCAGCAAGCTGTTGCACCATGGCATGCATGCGATCTTGCAGATCTGAATCTCTTTATAATTATATATATATGAACACACGCCTTTAACCAAAGGTTCATCAGAACAATTTGTAATAATGTCATGCTACATGTTCCCTAGGTTAAAATGGAGAAAGAGAGAGAGAGAGTTATCCCCTTTTGGGCCTTTTCCAATCATACACTTTGAAATTATTTTCAAACTTTTGATATGGAAATTTAAGACCGAACATCATCATTTTCTGGAGTATCTCCGTTTCCTTTTTTTTTTTTAATGTTAGGTTCAATGCATCATAATCGGAATAAAGATACTATATTATCTTATTGATCGTGACATAATCAAAATGGTATGCCATGTGTAGAGGTGTTATATACAGCGAAATCTATATCCCTTATATTTTTTTATTTTTTAAGATAACATAAAATGAAGAGAATATGAAAATGTGAAGTTGATTTTAAGCTGCCAAATGTGATCGAGTGACATCTCCTTAAAAAGTTAAGAAAATTAAAGATATATAATTAAAGTGACGGATGTTGTATGCATGTATCTGAAAATTAAAAATTGCAGGAAGCATATTGCTCGGCACTAAGCAAGCTGAAAGAGGCAATCGAGGAACCTCAGCAGGATACTCTAGCATTCATCAATGGCATGCATTTACAACTTAGTGAGCTCACAAGGACCAGTCCTGCTCCTGCTGATGCATCTGGTAAGTGCATTGATTTTATGCATCAAAATCATTTACAAGTACTTCTTCCTGTCAAAGTTGTATGGCATTATCGCATGTTACACTATCCATTAATATAACCATGTTATTCTCCCAACATTTCATAATTTAGCTACAATGCTCCGAGTGCATGCAATGCATCTGAACCTTTTCTTTTTTTTTTTTTTTTTTTGCATAAAAATCGGAAAAGTTCACCTAAAAGCAGAAGAAAATTAAAAATACCAATTATTTCCCACTTTTTATATGGAATTTCTCACTTTTATGCAAAAAGTTGAAAAAAAATGGCACATAGAATGCATTCAGAACACTGCAATAAAACCGAAGATTTTATTTTACTTTTTAGACTTTTTTTTTTGTTTTTGAAAAGTAAAACTTATTTTGTCAATGTAATAGGCAACTTTTTCTTTTAAAATAAATAATGATAATAATATATGTATCAGTATAATCACCTTTGTCTTGTACAAAGATTCTGCTGCCTAACAAAAGAAGTCCAGAATTTACTGCCAGATGAGCAAAGCAATGTATTTGTAATCTCCATACATGCAGTCTCTTGCTTATTAATTGCTTCTTGTTTTTACTTTTGTGGATCATTCTTTTTCTTGTAGCAAGTAGCGTGCGCATTGCTTTGTGTTTATCTTCTTTTATCAATTATGATTAACTTGAGATCATCACAATCCTCAGATATGTCTCCACCACATTATAACCCTCAACTTTCTTTCTTCTCCCGCATACATAAAATATTGTGAAATAATTAATATAATATAATTTTGAAATATTTTAATTATTAGTATAATGAAAATACACAAAATTTTAAGTCTTGAAATCTGTGTTCTTAAAATATAATTTAAGACTGATCCTTTAATAGAACATAACTTAATATATACAAACATATTTTGTCATTTTCCATGCATTTTAGGGTTGCGTCCGTTTATATTTTGTTAGATATTTATTTTTTTGATTCACACATTTTCTAAATATTTAATTCAATTATCATTTTCAAATATCAATAACAAATGCATATCTGTTACTTAAACACCTATCAAAGTTTATGATTCAAATGATTTAAGTGGATTCCACTTTTTATAACATAAAATTCTAATTCAATTTATATTAAAACTTGAAATAGAATAAATAGTAATCAATGGCATTTTGAAAGTGTTAAATTATAAAAAAAAAGTAGAATTTATTTGTCAATTTACCATTAAAGTGAATGTATTACATTATCATATTGATATCATGAAGTGAGAAATGTATCTTAAATTTTCTCTGTTTTAAAAACAAAAATACAAAATCGAAATCATACACTTTTTTTTTTGGGCATATGCATGTGTATCAGATAGTTACCATAACTTCGAAGCTCTGGCCGATGAATGATTAATAATAATTAATCTTTTACAAATTTTTTTTTCTTTTGTGGGCAGAGGAAAGAGATTAGTGAAATCAAATAGACCGATAAAATATGAAACTCTTCGGCAGAGTCGCGCAGGTAAGGTGACGTTGTAATAACCGATATGTAATAGTAATATTTTTGTACTTTGTGGCTGACCAGATTAATTAAAGGATCTGTACTTAGTATGAAATATTTGGCAAAATGTAGCAGCTGTCCAAGACAAATTAGAAGAGCTTGTTTGATTTCATGGGTATTATCAAAATTAAATAGAAAGTTGATTATATGTTGCCTGTGCTATGGTACGTTGTTTCAGTTTGATATTCTACCTTTTTATACATATTCAACAAGAAGGAAGTTAAAACTATATAAAAATTATAAACTCATAATAATAATTAATTACATGATTAAGTAAAACACTCAATCATGAAGTTCTTTATTATTTATAATAATAATAGACTTATAACCTACATATAATTCAAATTTTACAATCTGATGTAGAAGTTCACATTATAAAAATTCACTAGAGAGAAAAAATAAAAAAAATAAAGGAAGTTACATCTTTAATATGATTTTATCATATAGACTGTCACATTAGGTTGTAGAGTTTGGATTGTATATAGATTGAAAATGTAGCATTACTGTATTATTTAAGACAAACATTTATAACAATGTTTTTTTTTTTTTTGTAGAAAACAACAAAGCTTTATTGCTCTTATAAGCAAAAAGGATAAAACTGTTAAGGGGATAGCCTCGAAACAAAACACAAACCTAAACTAGGAGTCACAGCAACACGCTACTACTGACAACAAAACAGAAATCACCCACAGCAATTACATATGCTGGACTCTCTGAAGACTGCTATGCAAAGAATCAGAAGAATCTATACTACTGTATATTTAAGCAATAAACTATATCTTATACTATTAACAGTCGTATCTACACTAGGAGTAGTATTTTCAAACACAACTCTATTCCTAGTCTTCCATATATGATAAGCAGTAGAAGCAAGCACTAAACGACGAAAGCTAGCTAACTTGCTCTTACCCGAAGCCTTCCTGCAGAACCAGCTCACTATTCTATTCCAACTACGACTTCTGGTATTAAAGTTGCAGGCTGAGAAGACTCGGGACCAGACATTAGCAGTAAAAATGCAAGAATGAAAACAGTGATCGATAGACACTTTTCCTTGATTGCATAAAACACAGCTGTCATTATCCGTTACTCCTCATTTAAACAGTAAGTCTTTAGTCTTGATTCTTTTCTTTAGAATAAGCCAAAGGATGAAACTAAACTTGGGAACTCTGCCTTTGCCCCATACCAGCTTGGCCCAGAAAACAGAATCCTCATTTATAACAATGTTGATCTAACTTTGACAAATCAATATAATATTAACTTGTAACATAATATGAGATTTAAAAAAAAAAAAAGAAAGTAGATTTGGGTACGTTTTGTAAGTTGAAAAACAGTTGACGAAAAAGAGGAAATTAGACAAAGAAAGTTTTAAAATTTTATAATTAAAATGCTAGGAAGGAATCAAATTGATATAAGGGAAGAATAAAATAAAAATAAAAATAAAAATTCAGAAGAGTTATCAGTAGAGATGAACTAGGTAGAGAGCCTATAAAAAACTCCTTCGCAACAGCGAGTACTTTTTTGGCCTTATGAAGCTATGTAACCATTTATACACTTGCATGGATTATAATACTATTACGATCATATTACAATAATTTTCATAGAATGTTTGGTTTTATAGCATATTATTGTTGAGATAATTTCACATCTGGTGTAGAAGCGATTGGTGCTCAATTTATAAGTGTGAGAGAAATCCTCACCCCTTGAGCTAGCTTTTGGGGTTGAGAAAGTCCAATACCCCTAACATTGATATCAGAGCTAAGGTTAACCAACAAGTCTCAGCACAATTTAGGAGAAATGGGTCCATGGTTATCCGACTCAAGAAATCAATATTCGTTCTAACAAACCAAGTTATCATGCTAAAATATAATAGTACTTGATTAATTCGTAAATTATATTTTTTTATAAAATTTTTCATCAAAAGTATAAATATTTTTTTATCTATCCTTAATATCCAAGGATTCGTGCAAAACTTTTTCTTGAATCAACAAAAAAAAAAAGAAATTTTTTGATGAAAAACATCTACAATAACGAAGCAAATCAGAAAAAAAAAATAAAACAAATCAAAATAGAATTCACTTTATTTTAACTACCAAAAAAAAAACTACCCACATCTACAAGCTTAAGCTTATATAAAAGTGGTAAAATTAATATGGTATCAGAGTCATAATTACCCTTATTTTAATATCATTGTAAAATAAATTTCAAAATATCAAAATTTTGTTTTAATATCATCCATAAAACAAATTTCAAAAATCAAATAGAAACATTTATTTATTTTCTTTAAGACTTTTTCAAAAGCTCAGTTATAATAATCAAATTCAAGGGTAATAATGAGTCCTTACTAATTTTTATATATATATATATATATATATATATATATAATTGTTCAATAAGTTTAAATCATCTAAAAAAACTCTCAATATGGTTTATGTAAGTAAATCTCAAACAATCAAATAGAAACATTTATTTATTTTCTTTATAAATTTTTCAAAAGCTTAGCTATAATAATCAAATTCAATGGTAATAACGAGTCCACTAATTTTTTTTCAACAAAAAAAAATTCAAATATTTAATAAGTTTAAATAATCTTTAAAAAAAAACTCTCAATACAGTTTATGTAAGCATGTCTCAAACATGTACAGTAACACCTTCGATCGACAAGTCATTGTTGAACACTTCATGTTAAATATTCGACAAATTCAACGATTTACTCTACAAGGGTGAATTATGTTTTATAAAATTATCGATAAGCTTCACAGAATACTTTGAATATATCTACTAAAATGCTTGATAAAATATATATGTTCAACGAATTGTGTTCAACAATGAGATTATGTAAAAGATAGTGTTGAAAGAAATTACATTTTATTAAGTGAATTTTAAGTCTTTCATGTAAAGTTGTTGGAGATTTGCTATTTGCTAAAACTTGTAAGAACCTGAAGACTGAGGTTATTTTATAATATTTTGACAACTCATAAACATCTTCTAGAACAATTTTCAAAGTCCTGCTGGAAGCCAGGAGCAAACAATCTCGCCACCACCAACCAACTGGAAATAGTAAAAGTCAATCTCCCTGTTAATTAAATTGATAATTTCCTTTTAACAGAAATAATTTTTCAGAAGATACAAAAATAACCCAATAATTTTGCAAGTGTTTTGTGATTTAATCAAATCTTCAATTTTTTTTGTTAAAACAATGAAACTCTAATATTTATGCACTAACCAAGTTATTGAATTGTCGAGTGTAACAGATCAACACCTTGATGCTTATCAAGTATTATTAAAAACCAAATAAATGTCAAACAGACAACGATAGCTTTGCTTAAATCATTTATTAAAAAAAAAAAAAAAGATCAAAATTCATAACTTAACTATTTTTTTGTATTTTTCATTTACTTTGTATGAGTCTTGAAACCGTTAGGAGGTGAATTCCATCTGTCAATTTGACAAAAGACAACAGATAGTTTGTAAAATTTACCCTTTATTTATCCTTTCAGAAGATATAGAAGTTTCTTATTTAATTCACAAGAAATAGAACACTAAATAATTTATTAACACTTTGAACAAATCCCAGAAAAAGTTACTATACCAACAGCATTACACAGTCCAGCGCCTTTATTAGAAGAAAGTTATGTTCAACTCACAAGAGGATGTGAGTTTAAAGACCTTTTTCTTTGAGGCATGCAACAGAAGAAACTTACTACATCTGTAAACTTCAGTTAGAGACCATGCTCTCTGTCTCTGTCACAAAGCCATCTCCTGTCCAGTCTTTGTCCGACTGCAAGCCTTTCTTCACAGCCTTCCTCTGCCGGATTGCCTCTTGCTGCCTTCTTACTAGGTCAGTGTGCGTCGTGAAATACTCGAGAGAAACCCTGGGGTATAACACAAGAGGGCAAAAAGTAGGAAAAAAAAAATTAGTACGTCCCGGAATTCCGTAACCATGTTTAAAATTACCACCTTCAACGCAGTGCATACTGCATACCCTCTGAAATCTTCTATCGATGAGAAATTGTGCATTTTCATGAAGTCCTTCAGCTCCTCACAAAGTTTCTTCACAAGGCCATATCCATGCATCATCACACCAGTGCATACCTATGAACAAAAGTGACATTGTTAACAATAAACACAAAATCTTTTGAGTCAGATAATGGCAGATCAGTTAATTTGGCAGTTCAAATGCAGGAGCTCATGTATTGTGGTCAAGTTTATAGTAAATGTCAAGCATATCCCCGATAATTGCTGGTCAAGCAACAGTACAATCTCTATGAGACCAGTCACATTATGTGATTCCGAAATTTCTTCAAGCAGAAGTTGCAAATTCCCTTGCAAATATATATATGCATTGAAAATTTACAGGCTAGTTACTCAGTAGTCAAACTTAACAGTACAATAGGACAATGGCCGCACTTCACTTCGTCAAAGGAACGATTATAGAGATTCATATCCTACATTGATGTCTTTTGGAGATTGGAAGATAAGGGTGCGAGCGAACATGCTCAAACCTAGATTAAGAAAAATGTCCTTACACAAACCTGCCAGGACATGGCAGCTAGGCAGCAGCCATTGACCGCGATACAATCTATTTCTATTACACAAACTTGTCATAAAACAAAGTTTTCAACATACAAAGCATGCTTCCAGGTTCAAACTAAACAAGGAGAACAAAGAAGATTTGCAGAGAAAAATAAAGAAAGTAAATGAGTTGACAAATGTTGACATGGATAACTTCTGCATGCCTAAATGGCTGAAATTGGCCACAACAAGAAGCCAAGTTCATTAAGTACAAAATTCATTTAAAAGAACATAGTTTGAAGATTCAAATAAGTGTTGAAGGTTATATGTAAAGCTCAAAACATAAAGAAAACACAGGGCTTGATCATAAACCCACATCTTGGGAAGTGAAAACAATTCATATATTGAAAAGTTACGTATCTGTTCCTAATCTTAATATCCCTATCAAAAACATCATTAGTCCATTCTAATGGATTTCAAATTGTTAAGATATGAAGTTTTAGCACATCATAAACTCATTTCTACGTAAAGACCATGGTAAAACCATGGAAACTTCAAATATGAACTCTGCCATTTCTATGTCGTGTTTGATAAATCACACTCAAAACCAACCTTAGAGAAGTAAAAAGCATAAAAAGTGTATGTTATGCCTAAATACCAGAATTTGACAGGACATTCTTAAAAAACAGAGAAATAAGAAGCTTAATGATGTAGAACTCCAAGAAGAGAAAACATTTATCACATAGGAGCGAAAAAGGATCAATGTTGGCATTAAAAAAGAAAAAAAAAAGGATAAAAAAATAAAAAAGCATTGGTTATGATCTGCTCCGACCTGTACAGAATTTGCTCCAAGAAGAATAAATTCAGCAGCATCACCACCAGTCTCAACTCCTCCGATACCCGACAGCGAGTAGTCATCAAGATTGAACTCAGACTTCATCATCTTTGCAATATTCATGACTTTTCCAAGTGCAATTGGATGAACTGCCTTGGAAGAATAGCCCCCGGGGGTTGAGTATCTAATTACAAAATTGAAACACAATAGAGAAATTCTTAAATGAATATTAAGTCACAGGAAAACTCTGATATTGCTGAATTTAAAATGCATACCCCTCAACACAAGGTTCGGGACGCAAAGTCTTCAGATTGATTCCCATGACACTCATGATTGTGTTTATAGCAGATACCCCCTCGCATCCTGAACTCAGAGCCACCCTAGCCGGCTATATAATGCAGGATGGCATCAATCATCAATAAAATAATACAGAAAGCATCCAGAGAAAAAGAAACTATACAAAAAATATTATAAAAATTAAGGAAATAATACTTTTTTCATCTCATTGGGAATGCTAAAACTCATTTTCATCACTCATTTTCCAAGTAACAACTAAAACACAGAAGTAAACAAAGAAATAACTATACAGCGGTAACATTTTTTATTTTCAGGGTAATTGAATGATCAAAACAAAAACTTAATTAGAATTCCACTCATTGAATTTTCAACTCTAAATGGATAAATGTAGCCTACAAAAGTATTACTAACAAACAAGATTTTCATATGTTTAATACGAATGCCTTTGTAGGAGCAATAAAATGATTTTTCCATTGCTAAATAAAACAGCAACACAAAAGATCCATCTAGCAAAATAATCTTTGTAACAATCACAGATGAAAAATTGTGGAAAGATAGGTTCGAATATTCCAATTATCTTTGTTCAAAGTTCCACCACTTCTTCCATAGGGATCGACCGATGTGTCTTGCCCCATAAGTTCATACGGCTTTATTGCTTTCATATTGCTTTCTTAAAAGCATCCCAATCCAAAACTATGCTAGATGCTAAATTTTGCTGGTAGAATCTCATCCCCAGAATAAGACCATTAATGCAATGCGGTAGATGATCCCATGTCCCACAGTGACTAATGCACATAAATGATTGCATCACTCACAAAAAACATTAAACAGTATAGATAATAAGGTAAAAAAACAGTAAAAGATTAACACTCAAAACCAACAACACTAGAGATAGTTTACAACTCATGTTTTAAAGAGATTATGCATTTAAAAAGCTTTCTCAGTATATGCTACCTTATTCAGACCCACACAATAGAAGTTGAGAGCAAAAAGTTCTACACAAAAAGCAAAAATACAGAAAGCTGACCTGTGTAATGTCAGTGACATTGGGAGTCATTTTACCCCACACAGGAACAGTAGCTTTTGCATTAATCCAACCACAAACCTCTTCCAGCAATCCACAATCTTGCCCAACAGCAGCACCCATTTTACGCTCTGGCATACCATGCGGGCATGAGAAGTTGACTTCAATTGCATCCTAAAAAACAATGCCAGAAAAACATTAGAAACTAGTGCTTCTAACATAAACATGCATGCATAAATATAAGAAAAAAGATAATGACTAAATCTTACAATTCCTGTTTGCTCAACTCGATCAATAAGTTCCTCCCAGGCAGCTTTGTCATACTCCTCCATAATCGAAGCAATGAGAATCCTGTCAGGATACTCCTCTTTCAATTTTTTAAACTCTTTCAGCATCGTTTCAAGTGGCCGGTCACTGATGAGTTCTATGTTCTCCCACCCTATAATTTGCCCTTTGGCTGAGCCATTTATGCCTGCTCGTAGGCGGGCATATCGTGGAGTCACATTTATAACCTTTTCTGCATCAAGCGAGACCTAGCAGAACAACTTAATGTCAAACTTTCAAGAGCAAAACCTCTAGAAAATCCCTCAAAAATGGACAAGCATTTCCCATTAATCTCAACAAGCTCAGCAACCACAACACATATGCTACCCAACAAACAAGGCACTGCATATGTGCAATGATAAACGTTTTATTCGAACAAAAAAAAAATGTGATTTTTACGTAAATTAAGATACAAGATAATTGCAAATGGTTGGTTCTAGACTTCTAATTCCAAAATCCAAAAGGGTATAATCGTCAAATGAGTTTATAAACGTTGTATCTTTTCTGTTCTTTTCATTTCTTTTCCATTTTATCCAAATCAAAAAGAAACCAGGCTACCCTTTCAATTTTATTTTTTTTCCTTGTCCTTTCCTTTCCTTTCCCTCCCAACAAATCATTGGAATTGCACATCACGAACACTCAAGCACTTCAACACCATCAATGCAAAGCACAAAACTCCATTTTTATACACAAAAAAAAAAAAAATTCAAACTTTGAAGATCAAGAAAGCCAAAAATAAAAGAAAAAAAAAGAACGAAAATTCCAATCAATCAAGTTTTGCACAGTTCAAAAAACACAACTCACAGTCTTGGCGATGACGGCACCCCATCCTTCATCGAAGGCTCTTTTCATGACAGTGTAGTTGGTACCAGGTGGGCCCGACCCAATAACAAAAGGGTTGGGCATGTGCAACCCATTGACCGTGACACTCAAATCCGGCTCAGCAGCCGACTCGGAAGCCACCACCCTCAACCCAGCTCGACGAGGCAAACTCAGACGAGAAGGCTGAAGCCGACGAAGAGCAGTAGAAGGGAAGTCCGCAAAGGAGGAGGCGGAGGAGGTGCCTCCGATCTGGGTCAAATTCAAGGACGCCATGGATCAAAAGTCTTCGAAGAAGAAGAAGATGATGATGATAAAGAATCCTTGTGGAAAAGTATCCCGATGGGATCAGAGGGAAGTTGACAGAGTTGTTTTATAATAAATGAAATAAAATAAAACAAAATAAAATAAAATAAAATTATTGTTTTTCAAATGAGAATTGGTCGCATGTGGAGAGAGCTTGTTGAGTTAAACCGAGTTGAGTGTAGATGTAGAAGACAATAACTCATTTGGAAACTTACGTGGATTTGAAATGGCGGCCAGTACTTTTACTTCTCGTACTTTGTTATCGCAATAATTCTGAGTTGGGCAACTAGAAATCTTCACTAAACTCCCTACCATGAATGGCTCTAAGGATATTATAGTCATTTCATAACAATTATAAAACATGAAAACATTTTGAGCAAATAAAAATATTCAACTATTTTGATCCATCTTCTTCCTTAATCTAAATTTATTTGCTTCGAGATTTGATTCTTGCAAGTTATTTGTTTAGTAAAAAAATTATAGAAAATGTTTTGGGCTTTAATTTATGCTTGTCATTTGATTATATGGCCGGTAAAGTTGCATATTCATTATCCCATCAACGTCAAACTTTTATGATCTTTACCAAATGTAAATAAAAATTTTATTTATTATACATCTTTCTATGATAAATGAATCGTGAACTGCTTTATAATTCATTAGACATAAAAATGATGTTCTTTCTCTTACCCTTTAATTTCTTTCCAGAATAAAATAGATGGAATAGATTATTGTCTGTTATAGGTAGAGAAAGGACCAATTTATATTTATAAGAAAATATGATAGCATATTTTCCATCAAATACATAATCGAGAGGTTAAAACTCTTTAATATGTTAATTAGGATTTAATATTCTTTAATTAAATTTTAATTATAATGTAATAAATATATTATAACTTAAAAAGACTTAACATATTGGTGAGATAATGGAAGAGAATGGGTATAAAATGCATGCACTTAATAAATTCTCAAGGGCATAAACCACATTTTATCGTTTAGTATAAAGTTAAAGTTTCAGAAACGCCTAGGGGGTTGGAACATTTGGCTAAATAGTAGTGTGTTGGGTAATTTCCGTTCCAAGTTTTAAAAACCATATTTGGAAAAATCTAAATATTAACCAACATAATATGGTATGAGATATTAGTGAAACCCACTTTCTTTTTTGGGTGTAACATTCTTAGTATTCCTAGATTATAAATTCATCCTTACAAAGTCATACATGGAGATAATATATTAAACCCACCACAAATATCTAACGAAATGTTAAGTTTTCGAATAATAGTAAATGTTTGCCAACAATATCTCAAGGAGACAAATTTTTAATTGTTATTTAAAATTAGGGGTATATTTTATCCTTGAATTTGAAATTAGTTAAGCTCTCTAAATTTTTAAACTATTATTATTTAATAAAAACCCTAAAATAGCTAATTCTCATGTTTGAAATTAGTTTTATATCACACTATATAACACATTACATCATCATACCTTCCACCTGTAAACATATATTGAATACACATCATTTAGAACATATGATTTTGGATGTATTCGAGAAAAGTACCATTGTTCTTATTCTACACCTCAGGTAAAAAATTTATCTTCTAACCATAATTGATTAATTTTAAATTAGAAAAATATATTGTTAAGACAATATCACGTTGACTGTCATGTGTCATAATCAATCTATACGGTATTGATGTGTTGGCATTTTGAAGAAAAAGAATCATGTAATACTTTACTGTATTACTCTCATGTTTTAATAGATTTAGTTAAGTGTAACTTAACTAGATATTATTTTCAGGATATGGATTTGGATTTGGATTAGGAAATGTTTTATTTTATCTCACTTTGGGAAATGATATATATTGTGTTTATTTACTGAATATCCTAAGGTGATTTAGCTTTCCCATATTTGCAAGATTTACATAACAATATACAATATGTAAAGATCTTAAAGAATCCTTGTTCAATAATAAAAGTTTGCTGGACATGTATAACCAGAAGTCTTTAATTTATGTTTTTTTACATTTTTGTGTGCAAGCTATTCTCGTTAGGCTTGAGTAGTGATAATACTTGATACTTATCATGAATGTGATATCAATTGGGATTGATTATCTCTTTGTGTAAGTATAATACAGTTTGAGAGGCATTCAAATTGTGGGATGTGCAGCAAGCAAAGAAGTTGGTTACTATGATGGAGTTCTTGGTGATTATAATTAGGGGTGCATATGGGTCGCGTCGGGTTAGGTTTTACAGAATCTGACCAAACCCGATGCACCTTCGGGTTCGACAATTTACACCTGTGATCGGGTTTGAACAAAATGAAATCCAACATGGAACCTACCACTTCGAGTTAATCAGATTAATTAGGTTAGTCGGGTTAACGAAATCAGAGAATGGCAACAAAAATACACTATGAATCAATTAATATAGTAAAAATTCTGACTTCAGCTATAAAACTCATTCAATATACGAAAAAAAAAAGTAAGATTCAATCAATATATGTAAAAATCTTACTTCAACCTACAAATTAATCAATATATGTAAAAATCTTACTTCAACCTACAAAATTCATTCAATGTACATTAAATCTACAACAAAAACAGAGTAAGAATTAATCAACATTTCAATCAAACACTTGAAATCCCGTAGATCAATAACACCATTTCAATTAGCAACACAAATCTAACCTTATTCCTTGCGAATCGAATCTTATTACAAATGAATAAGGTGATTTATGGATCAACAATACCATTTCAATTTCAATTGTTAAAAGATAAAAAAATCAATTAGCACAACACAATGAATCGTGACAGTAAGCATGACAGAGAGGAGCGGAGGTGGCCGGGAGAGCGTGACAGAGAGGAGGTACAGCAGAGGCGGCTGAGACTGGAGTTGGCTAAGATAGGAAGAGACGATGGACACAAGCACAACAAAAAGGCGACGATGACAAAGAACGGTGGAGGCATAAAACGGCTATATGGCAAGGCGACCAACGAAGGATAAGGAGTTGACCACAGAGGAGGAGAAGGAGGCGCTCTAAGGGGAGGAGAAAGAAGCAAGCAATTTGGAGTTTGCAGGAGGAGGCAGACGCAGATCGACAATTTTATTTTTAGGAATTAGAGTGAAATTGAATTTGGTGTAGGGTTTCTGTGTAAAGTTGTATTTACATAAGAGTTCTGGTGTGGCAAGGTTCATGATAAGATAGGCTATATGCTAGTCATATTGCAACACATGTACACGGAGAAAGTTTTTTAAAAAAAATAAATATGTCGAGTTAGGTTAAATCGGGTTACATGTATAAAACCCGATTTCAACCCTATTTTATAAAAACCTGATATATTACACCCGATTTTGGGTTACACTTCATCAATAATCTGACAAAAACCCGATCAATCTGACAAACCCGACCGGGTTGGATCTGGTCGGATTAATTAACACACCCTAATTAGAATGTAGGTTTATATAGGGTAGATAAGTGTGAGTGAATGAGGACATTCATCAACTGTGAAGTCCTAATCCTTATAAATGTGAATATCATAATGGATTACAATTTGGCTACTTGTGAATGTAGGCTTGATTAAGTTGAACCACGTAAAACTCCTTTGCACAATTTTTAATTATGTTTATTACATTTTTCATAATTGCTTTATATTTATTTGACATAATTAGATCTGCAGCTTTAGAACTTATATACGTGATACGAGTTTATTATTATTATTTATAAATTAATACAACCATTGATAAATATAATATAAGATTACGTTATGATCTCAAAATAGAGATGGAATTCTAGATCTACCTTTGGACAAATATTTTTCTGGCAATAAATATATAGCTGGCAAGTTTGAAATAAAATAAGAAATCACTGAATACAAATGCATTTTGGGGGAACAAGCAAGGTTGTCCTCTAGTCCAATCATGGACCAATAGTATTATCTTAATAATTTTTTATTTACTTCCACATGATACCACCCACATCTCTGATTTTATCTATCTGCAATCAAACTTTTAATTAAATTAAATGTGTACATGATGTTAACCACTCACGTGGAAGGATATATAATTTGCTAGCTATAAGTGATTTTATATTATAAAGTATCTCAACTTTATATTCAAATTAATGCGATAGAGCACATTTATTTGAATTTTTTTACGGGGTAAAATAGTTTTTTTAATATCAAAAGCTATTTTAAAATCTTTTTATGTAGTTTGGTTGTCACATGAGGAGTTTTTGAATGATTAAAAAAACTGTTTTACGTCTACTAGAAGAAGCCCAAAATTAAGGGTTTTGGAAAAAGATTTTTTGAGTTTTTTTAAAATTTTGAAATGTCAAAGATACCTTCATTCAATTTTAAATATTTTACTTTATTCTTTTCTTATAACAAAATTCTATTTTGATAATTTAATTATAATAAATATTTCTATATTTGTCTCATTAAACAATCAATAATTTTTTAATAAAAATTCTATTTTTAAAAGTTCTACTTTAAAAAGATCTACCTCAATAAACTCTACTAATAAAAGCTGAAACAAACCGCCCCTAATCTAAAATCGTCTATTCCAATAATTATTCATTACGTGTGAAAATAAAGCCCAAGAAATGAACCCCAATGTAACATGGATGAAGCCCAAACTATAGAATATTTAATGGGTTGAAGCATATGTACGGGTTTCGCCAATGAAAGTCCAATGTAGGCTTGTTTCCATCATAAAAAGGCAAAATAAAGAAAGGATCACCGAGTGCTTGTTTACGAAAACAAATCCTGTTTTATATTTCATATATTTTTAAATATATTTTAAATTCAGTATCAATTATATATTCTTTTTTAAATTTAAAATAACTAAAAATTAACTATATATTTCTAAATATTTTCTAAAATAAATACATAAAATTTATTATCGAACACACTCTTTACACTTGAATAAAACTAATTAAATTTTAATATCAAAAAAATAGTCGATACTTTGGAGCTTTCTAAAGCAATAGGATAAGTTATCACCAGGCTATTTGACTCTAAGTAAATAACGACTATAATTCCACTTACAACACAATAATTGTCAAAGTTCATGCCACGGGACTCCATTAATTTACGCATAAACAATCCATATTGTTCTATACAAACAACCAAAGAAGGAATTAGAAAGGTACCGCCTCTAAGCCTAATTTATAGACTTTCCAACATTAATTTGTAACCAAAAAAAAAAAAAATACTCGCTAACTTGAGTATCATAGTGGTTATATTGGATATAGACTATAGTGGTGCCCCATCAACATTTCTATTCATGGTAATGTTACTCTTTTGTGACTGCAAGATTAGATTTTGTTAAGAAATTGGCCTACCAAATTCTTGCAAAAATAGATGTTACTTTATCATATAGTAATCAATTATTATATTATTTCAAACTTAGAATTACTGTACTCTTTATGAATGGATGTAAATGTATCTTTAAAAGTACTCTCAAAACTTTTTCTCTATTTACACTTATTACTGTATTTTTTTTAAAAAAAATTAAATTTTAATAACACATGTTTTAATTTAAAAATGTTATTTATGGTCAATTAAAAAGGCAATATATTAAGGTTTAGTTACATGAAAAAACGGATAAAAAAAATCGATTAAAACTAAAACAAAATTGATTTATATTAATTACTCGTCTAGGTTGAGAAGAAATTTTTATTTTTTATATTCTTTAGTTCAATCACATATTTATTTATTGAATATAAATTTACTATTGTATTTATTTTTAGGATTATGAAAATACATTGACTATATATCAAATTTTCAAAAGTAAATAAATAGATTATGGGTCATCTTAAGATATGTAAAATCATAAAATTCCACTCTTAGTTTATATGCAATGTTAGATTGCAATTTTTCGATTTTGTTTATAAGTTAAATAGAAATTGAAATTGTAAAAAATCTGTTATAGAGTATTTTAGAATTTGAAAGCCCCAATAGAATGGCAACTTCGGGCCGAAAATCCACTAGCTTTTGGACACACAGTGTCTCACAGCAACTCCACTAGCCTGCGATTAACAGCTCCGCCTCCACAGTCCACACGGTCGCTTTTGGTTGCAAGACGGGTGGTTTTACAAGGATTAACTCTTCCACGATTAAGTTAGTAAACTGGTAAATTTTAATGATGAAAATTTAGCATAAATATTAGGTCTCATTGTTAAGAAATTTAACATGCATATGAAAATATTCAATATTCATAAAAATTAATATGCCATGCCACATATAATAAATAATAATCAATATTTATAAGGTCATCGTATGTTGAAGAAAATAGTCTGTTAGAAGTTCTGCGCGTGTAACAGCTGTATAACAAACTTGCCATGTCAGCTTCAATCAGTTATTCTGTTACACTGCCCAGCTATGTATATGAAATGTGATAATATACTCATTGAGATAGAATTCAGGATCTTTAATAAATTTCTGTTTGTCTTTCACAAGATGTTTCTATTTCCATTTTGGTATCAGAGCCATCAAAGTAACTGTCATGGCTGATAATCACACACATTTTACTGGTGCTTCTAATTTTTCGGGAAATGTTGAACATTTTCCAAGAAATAATTTTCCAGATCTCACTGGTTCAGATCCTCCTCATATGACGACAGATCATGCTAATACAGCTACATAATTTTCAGGATCTTCAAGTTCTCCTTCTTCAATTCCATTGATTGCTCTACCTTCATCCCTACCTTTGCTGTCTATCAAGCTTCATAGAAATAACTATGGCTATTGGAGATCACAAGTATTGCCAACGTTAGAAGCCTATGATCTTGAAGGCTATATAACTGGAGATAAGTCTCATCCACCTTCTTTTATAATTGCTAATTCATCTAACTCTAGCAATGCAGTTCAACATCCAAATCCTGAGTATGTTTTGTGGAAAAGTGTGGATAAATTCATCCTAAACTGGCTACTATCATCAATCACAGAAAATATGTTTGGTCATGTAGTTAGATGTTAGACCTCTATGCAGCTTTGGAATACTTTTGAAAAACTATTATATACTGAATCTAGAGCACGTATAATGCATCTTAAGAATGAGCTACAGAGTACTAAGAAAGGATCATTATCAATCTCAGACTATTTCTGAAAATGAAGGAAATATCTGGTACTCAATTTGCCATAGGATCTGAAATTACAAAAACAGATTTATTGTTGCATATTTTGAATGGCTTGGGTCCAGAGTTTGATTCTATAGTGGTTAATATCAATTCTAAGGCTAGATATGTGTCATTAGAAGAGGCTCAGTATTAATTATAGAGCTATGAATTAAGGCTTGCTCAACATAGCAGTACACAAATGATGTATACTGATCATAGTGCTCATTTGGTAAAAAGAACTGGTCCTTTCTTTGCTGCTGGCGAAGGTTCTCAATTCCCTAAGAGTTCTTTTCCACAAAATTTTTCTAATTAAAATTTTCGAGGCAGAGGTAAAGTAAGAAATCAAGGAGAAAGATTTTCTACTGGACATAGAAATCATGTTGGAGGAGGGAATGGTAATAGGCCTATTTGTCAACTATGTGGAAAAATTGGACATGTAGCATTAAAATGCTATCATAGATTTGATGTGAGCTTTCAAGGTAGTCAGGCTGCTCAAATGCCCACTCAGAACCATCAAAATGGTCAAGCTTATGTGGCTTCTTCACAGCAATCTCAATCTCAAAACAATTCTTCAAATGCTCAAGCTTTTGCTGCAGCTTCTCCACCTATTATTACAAACTCCTCATGGTATCTAGATACTGGCGCCACAGACCATATTACATTAAATCTGAATAACTTGAGTGTCAAGGAAAGTTACAATGGCACAGAAGGCATACAAGTGGGTAATGGTAATGTAATTCCTATCCTACATATAGGTTTTATAGTTCTACACACTTCTAGCATGACTACACCTTTAAGCCTTCTGAGGATTCTGCATGCTCCTCTCATAACAAAAAATCTGATTAGCATTTCTAGATTGATTAATGATAATGATGTGAAGGTGGAGTTTCATTCCTGTGTTTGCTTTGTTAAGGACAAGACTACAAAGCAAGTTCTCTTGGAAGGCAGACTTGAAAATGGGCTTTACAAACTACATGTGTCACAACAACTCTCGAGGTCATTATCATCAGTTTCACTTACTTCAAGTGTTCCTACATCAATAGTCAATGATGCTCAACCAGAATCTTTGTTTTCTTGTGTTGTAAATAAATGTATCTCACAAGCAACAATTTCCCCTTCAATTTTATGGCATCAGAGACTAGGCCATCCAATTGTGCATACTCTTGCTTGTGTTGCTAAACAATCTAGACTGTTTTCCAGCTCATCTAATAAAATGCTACAGTGTGATTCTTGTAAGCTTGGCAAGCAATGCCACTTACATTAGCCTTTATCTAATAATTCTGTCACTGCACCTTTAGAAATTGTCTCTGCAGATTTGTGGGATCCTGCATCTATTACTTTTGTGAATGGCTACAAGCATTATTTGTTATTTGTTGATCATTATAGTAGATACAGTTGGATCTATTCTATACAGACCAAGGCTGAGGTTTCAAGGATTTTTCCTTCAATTTTATCACTAGTTGAGAGACAAATTGGAGCCAAGTTAAAGTGTTTACAAACAGATTGGGGTGGAGAGTTCAAAGCTCTCACTTCTATGCTTACTCAACTTGGTATAATTTTCAAGCATCCATGTCCATACATTCACCAACAAAATGGAATGGTGGAAAGAAGACATAGATCAGTGGTAGAGATCGGGCTAACTTTTCTTGCTCAAAGTGTTTTGCCTTTGCAGTTTTGGTGGCATGCTTTTCATACAGCTACTTTTCTGCTCAATCGATTACCAACACTATTGCTTGGTAATGTTTCTCCTTTCCAGCAACTTTACAAAGTATATCTTGATTTAACTATGTTAAGGGTATTTGGTTATGCCTGCTTTCCGTATCTCAGACCTTACAACAAACACAAGCTCTCTTTTCACACATCTAAATGTGTGTTTATTGGAGACAGCAGTAATCACAAGGGGTATTTGTGCTTACATTCTTCAGGTAGAGTCTACATTTCTAAGAGTATCTTATTTCATGAAAATGAGTTTCCTTTTCAAACAGGAAATTTTCTTATATCTAGTAATTCTTCTATATCTTCTCAGCCTGTGCATTCCACTTGGATAATTCCAAGTTCCATTACATCCTCTTCTAAACTTCCTTCATAGCCTACTGTTCCACCTCAATCTTCTCCTCTTTATTCTAATCATGTTCCACACAATTCCTTGTCCAATTCTTCTTCTTCACATGTCTCAAAGTCAGGTTCTACAGAACATACACTACCTAAACAGATTTCTTTTGAATCACACTCCAACAGAATGTCTTCTCCTGATTTCTCTCCCTCCTTGTCACCAACAAAACCAGCTCTTATTCTTAATTCTCATCCTATGGTTACTAGAGCCAAGGATGGAATTTTTAAGCCAAAAGTTTTCACTATAGACACTTTGCAAAGCACAGAACCTTCATCCATAGCTCAAGCATTATCCAGCCCTTATTGGAAGGCTGCCATGGAAGCGAAATTTAATGCTCTCATAGCAAATAACACTTGGACATTGGTACCTTCTAACATAGCAAATCATATAGTAGACAATAAATGGATCTTTCGGATAAAGTATAACTCAGATGGAACTCTACAGAGATACAAAGCCAGACTTGTTGCCGAGGGCTTTCAACAGTCAGAAGGCATAGACTATTTTGAAACTTTTAGCCCTGTAATCGAACCTTCCACTATCAGAGTTGTGTTTTCTATTGCAGTCACTTACAAATGGGACATCCAGCAAATTGACATGAACAATGCTTTCTTGAATGGTGACTTGCAGGAGGATGTTTTTATGTCATAACATGCTGGTTTTATAGATCCTTCTCGGCCTTCTTATGTTTGTAACTGAACAAGTCTTTATATGGCTTGAAGCAGGCTCCTAGAGCTTGGTTTGACAAGCTTAAAGGCGCTCTGCTTCAATGGGGGTTTAGGATGTCCGTGGCTGATTCAAGTCTATTCATCTAAAAGAATAAAGGTAAGATAATTCTGTTGTTAGTTTATGTAGATGACATTTTGATAACAGGCAGTGACAAGGCTCAAGTACAAAAAGTTATTAGTGACTTGAATGAGCAATTTTCACTTAAGGCATTAGGAGAGGTTCATTATTTTCTTGGTTTTGAAGTTCAGAGGAAAGAGGACTATTTAATGCTCACACAAAAGAAGTATGCAGAAGACTTGTTGAGAAAGTATAATATGTTAGAAGCTAAAAGGACTCAAACTCCTATGATGTCCAATTCAAAATTTTTAGCAGATGATAGTGAACTCTTTGATCAACCTACAGTTTATAGAAGTGTTGTGGGTGCATTACAATACTTGGCAATGTCTAGACCAGACGTTTCATTTGCTGTCAATAAACTAAGCCAGTATCTTCAGTCTCCAACAAAGAATCAATGGCAAGGATGCAAAAGGTTGTTGAGGTATGTGTAAGGAACCAGTGATTATGGGCTGCTCTTTAAGCCTATGTCAAAACTTAATCTAGTAGGATTCTGTAATGCAAACTGGGCTAGCTCACTTGATGACAGAAATCAACCTTCGACTGTTATGTTTATTTGGAGACAACTTAATCTACTGGTCGGCTAAGAAACAAAAGGTGGTAGCTAGATCATCAACCTAATCAGAATATAGAGCTTTATCTTAAGCTGCCACAAAATTAATTTGGCTACAAAGTTTATTAAAGGAGTTAGAGTTTCAATTAACTGAAGTTCATGTGATTTGGTGTGACAACAAAGGTACAGAATCATTGGCTGCAAATCCAGTGTTTCACGCAAGAACAAAGCACATAGAAGTGCATGTTCACTTCATCAGAGATAAAATTTTGTCATAGCAACTAGTTGTTAAGCATATTCCCACTGACTTTCAAATGCAAATATAATGACAAAACAATTGTCTGGAGTGTGTTTTGAACTGTTGAGAGAGAAGTTAAGAATTGAATCAAGGAACAAGTTTACTATCTAGAAGAAGTGCAGTTAAACTTGAGGGGGAATGTCGAAGAAACTAGTCTGTTAGAAGTTCTGCACGTGTAAAAGCTGTGTAACAAACTTGACATATCAACTTCAATCAATTATTCTATTACATTGCCCAATTATGTATATAAAACGTGATAATATTTTCATTAAGATAGAATTTAGGATCTTTAATAAAATTCTATTTGCCTTTCACAAGAAGTTTCTATTTTCATTATCGTACGACACAAAAATGAAAGGAAATTGTGATCATTGTCATTCATGTTTTTTTTTTCTGCTATATTGATATTATCATGAACGGAGTTGAATCGTGTGCATGCAAGTCCAATTTGCCTATTCTACTCAAATTCTACCACCCAGATGACACGTGCGTGAAAGATAGGAGAAACAACTCTAAAAGCTGCTGGACTAAGACGCGATTTCAACATTGCAACTCCAATCTGATTTTGTGAAGTATACTAGATTGGTTTTCTTGGGCGGTTCGGCTGTGCATCATGTCATGTGTATATAAAAGGCAAAGGCAGGGCAATGTTATTCATTCGAACATGTGCATTCCAAATCACATATTTGAATACTTCTATATATACACAATCAAAAGAAGTCTACCACGTAGTTAAAGTACCATATTAAGCTGGTACAGTAGCCCAATAACAGACTCACAACTCAGTAGATTAATAAGACTCAAATTTTGACAACTTTAAATCATACTTGAAAGTAGAAGCTCAGCATTATGAGCTCTTTCCTCAGCTGCGGGGTAGAATTCCTCGTAACGTCAATTTATTTACTCACGAAGGTTGCGTTTTGTGTTAAACAACCTTTGACCCCAGCACTGACGTTGAAGGTTCTAATCTCTTTGGGGCAACTTAAATTAAGACACGTACATGTTTTACATATTTCTCCTTACCAGAGTTATAGGGCTTGACTGTAACCCTAATTTGAGAACACAAAAATGCAAGGGACTTCTTCTTCCTCTTCTTCTTCTTCTTCTTCTTCTAATAGAGAAATCCTTAATAAATAAAGTAAACAATCACCCTATTGAAAATTATGCCTAAAAATATAATATCAATTTAAGACAATATTAATAAATATTCTCAAATTTAATTTAATTCCAAATAAAGAATAACTATATATTTTTTATCAATCATATAATTAAAATTATCTATTTTTCATCAATCATATTTTTAAAAATTATATTTTAAAAAATAAAAATAATGATTTGAAAGTAATTTAAATAGGATGATTAAAAAATATATATATAATGATTTTTTGTTTAAATTAAGTTAAAATTTAAAAATATTTACTATAATTATCTTGCATCAATTTACAGCTATTACATTATTTATTATATGATTTTTATAATTAAATTTACATTTTCTGGATGTAAATTTTTAGATAAAAGTTTGTGATAAGTGGATGTAGAATGGAAGTCTTGGCTTGCACGGGTTTTAAATGTATAAAATTGAAAAAGCAACTGACATCATTGATGATGGTTAAGCTCTTTGTTGGCTTGTGAAGATAAAGGCGTCACGTTCATGCATTTGGCAGCTTTACTTTTTCTAGTTTTCATAATGTCAATCCATTTCCAACGCCACCTCGATTGTGACTCGTTTCTGCTGAATCAGCATTTTGACCTTTTTCCATGATCCAGTATCTCGCATCCTATCTTTAGATTCCAACGAAACCTCTCAAGAAATATCCTTCTGCCAATCTCTCACTCCCACGTGTACCCCACTTTCGCCTTGGTTCCATCAGCGACTCAACGTCAGCAAAGTTAATTACAAAACTGTGAACATTAAAACACAGGAACTCGGAGTCTGGGATTCTACGAAGATGCTACGACAAGTCAAGTGAGGAAGAATACTACAAAAGCAAGGTTGCAGACTTACAGTATCCATGCATTTCACACTATTCTTGTGGATAATAAATTAATAAATAAAATAAAATTTTTAATTAATAATATAAGATATTGTTTTTTATATTTAAATTTCAGAAATCTTCTCTTATTAGCTGGCTATCAAATAGTTTTATATTTTTATTTGCGCATGACTGTGACATGGTTGGAGTTAGTCACCAGCACATACTTTGGCTAGCCTGGCGAAAAGAAAGAGCAAGGAGGGTTCATGCTGTCAACTCTTCTAAATAAGTGAACGTTGATGGGTCACATTACATTGTTTTGAAATTAAAAAAATAATAATTATTAAATTTCCCTTAAATCATCTTAGATTTAAAGTGCGAAAATAAAATTCATTTCAGTGAATCCACGAGAGATTTTCCAATGAAATCAAGTTTTAATACTAAATTTGTGTTTGGGAAAAAAAAAGGGAATGAAAATTGTCCGATAATTAGAATTTGCATAAAACTAATTAAACGGGACAGAAGACTAAAAAGGATGTACAAATTAAGGTACAATTCCCGAACCATCTACAAAACTCAGTCGAGAATCTAACGCCGTTAACGCCGGAATCCCCTACCTACAAAATCTCACAGGTATTCGGGTCTTATCGGGTTAGTTATTGAGTCGAAGCTTTACAAAGAAACGGGTGGGTCAAGAGCTTCTCAGCCGTCCATCTCTTACTCGACTCCTTCTGCAAGCAACACTTGATAAAACTCCGAAACTCCTCGGAGACACCGTCCGGCAACGCCGGTGGGTCCCCGAAGCAAATAGCGCACATAAGGGTGGCCCAATCGGGCCGTTGACCGGGTTGAAGAAACGGGAAATGACCCAAGTAAAGCTCCAGCAAAGTGAGACCCAAGCTCCAGATGTCCCCAGCGTAGCCATTGTAGTTCCTGCCATAAGCGTCGGGGTCAAACCTCTCGGGGCTCATGTAAGCGCACGTGCCGACGTAAGAGTTGCATGCGTCCAGGGTCCTCATCATGATCTTGCTGACGCCGAAATCCGCAATCTTCACTCGCATGTCGCTGTCGACGAGCAGGTTCGACGGCTTGATGTCGCGGTGGATGATCTTGTGCGCGTGCAAGTAGCTCAGCCCTTTGAGGATATGGGCGGCGATGTGCGCCAGCTTGGATTCCGAAAACGTGCCGTTTTGGTGGAGCAACGTCTCCAGCGTGCCGGCGTCCATGTACTCCATCAGTATCGCGATGTCTCCGGAGGGCTTCTCGTAGATTCCGTGGCACTGGACGATGTGGGGAGAGTCCGTGCGGCGGAGGATTTCCATTTCGTGGAAGACTCGGCGCCGGAACGTGGCGTCCTGGTCACCGTGGACGACCTTGAGTGCGTATATCTTGTCCGTGCGCTTGTGGCGGACTTTGTAGACGGTTCCGCCGTTGCCGTGGCCGAGGACTTGGAGCTTGTCGAAATCTGCGCAATTGAAGGTGGCGATGTTGTTGTTGTTGTTGGTGGTCGTGGTGGTAGACGGAGGAAGAGGGAAGCGTGAGTACCGCTCGGATTTTTCCGGTAAAGGGAGGCGGAGGTTGAGCTGCCGGCGCTGGCGTACAAGTGCCATGTGATGCGGACGATGAACAAGGAGTTTGATGAACTAATTGAACTGAGAGATTATAAAGGGAGGAGAGATGGTAAATATCCATTTGCACCCTAGGATTTAGATTATCTTCTTAGTTACAATATTCTGAAACTTTAATCCTTCTATTTTAGTAAAAATTAACATTAACAAGCCTAAAGTGAACTAACTTGTACCAGCTATAGGGATAAAAGTGTTAGTTTTTGAAATTTGGGCGTCTACGAAAACAATCCTAATGTTCCAGGATTAGAAATATTTTGAAGTGGGAAGACTAGTCGGGGAAGTTGAGGTGAGGAAGGTGGATGGAAGGGTATGGGAATTGGAAAGTAAGTGGGGTCCACTTCAAGTAACGTTAACTTTTCGTTGTTGTAGTGGCTGTCTTTAAGCGTAGTGCTAAATTCACATGTGACTAAATGGCCAATAGTTTAATTTTTTTTGGGGAAATTTTTGTTGTGCCTTGAGGTTTTATTATATAACATTTTACATCCCAAAGATTAAGAAATGTGCACAGATATTTGATGTGATTTCTATTTTGTCACTTGATTTTAGTTTTAGTACGGTGAATTTAAGGGTAAAATAGAAAATTCATCATTAGAAAATAGCACAAAAGGGAAACAATTGCATTTTATGAGAGTTTAAGGATGTGAATGTCCTTTGCCTCTTTTATAGTTTGCATTGTTACACTATGAAGAAAAGTCTGCCAGTTATTGCTTATCAGTCAAGGGAGCGGACTAGTACTAGTGCTAGGTTCATCTAATCATCGTTTCAAATTTTTTTATATTAGAAAATAAATATCCTGTAAACAATAATATATTTTCGTACAAATTGATATCATATATTGAATTGTTATTATATCATATATTTTAATCATATATATATATATATATTTTTTAAAGCACACTTTGAATCATAATAATATGCTACATCAATTTACATCATTAAATTCATAAAAAAATGTAAACGTAACATTATTCACTCTCAAAATGTATATTAGGAAATGAATATTTCTACAAAAACAAATTATCTATACAATACATTTTTGCGACATGACAATTACACAATACTGAGATATATTAGTTATACATTGATATGATAGATAATATTTGTAATATATTTTAAAAAATTTAAAATAATATAAAATAAATTTATTGTTTCGTTTAAAAGAAAATTTTGTTAGTACGTTATAAGATAGTCTTGAGATGGTTTTTAGGTGTATCTTAAGTGCATACGTTGATATTTCAATGTATATGTAACTTATAAACTAAAAATATTGAATGTTTGAAAATTTATGGAAAAAAATAAAGTAACTAAAAAAAAAATCATCAAATACAATACCACAATTATTTTTGTCGTGAAGCTATAACAATCGTGAATTGTTAACCTGTACATTAAAACTACCCACAAATTATTTTAGAGAAAATGATTTTTTTTATTGATTACTTAAATCTCTTATTCTTAATATATAATTTTTAAAGACAAATGTTAAGTGTACCCAAAGCAAGTTTGTCATACATGCAAGTTATTTAAGAAAAAATAATGTTAGGTACGACGAAAGTAAGGTTGTCATCCATGAAGGTTTAGTAATATTTGTCATCTTTTAAAAATAACAAAATTAGAGTTGGTGAAGGGGAGGGGAGGGGAAGGGGAGCCATTTGAAAGATTCTACTTCCAAGAGGAAACCAACAAAGCAAATCTATCAATCATCGTTGCCAACGGTTGAGGGTTTTGAAATAAAATAAAAATAAAATAATGAAAAGAAATAGATAATGCAACATGTGGAGAGAGGCAAGTGGGAAGAAAATTAAATTAATATGGTTGGTTACTTTTATTTATGGAGGCGATCCAAGTTGCACAAATTGAAAATTAAATGCTATGAAGATAGGATAAGATTGAACTGCCATCCAAATATGTCCAATCGTTCATTAAATTAGTGTGCCGGATATCATATCACTTATGCTCTGTTTCTAAGTGTCCGGGAAAGGGAGAGTTTGAATTGATAGTAATATGATACGTGTTAATTATCTATAATCAATTTTTTATATAATTTTAATTAATTAAATTTTGTTAAACAAATAAAAAATAAAAATAAATAAAATATATTAAATTATATAATATAATAATTATTTATTTCATAATATTTTATTAATCTAAATACATAAAAAATTATTATAGATAAATAGTAGAAGTGGTATTCTTAAAAAATATAAAATAAATTTTAATCACATATTACTAATAAGATACACGATCCAAAAGATTAGTAAAAACCAGAGCTGTAACCGGTTGGTGGCTGGGCTGGGCTATTTTTTTTTTTTAACAATAAATGTAAATCTAAAAAGTACTATATATAACGGAAACTCTTCAGATAGCCTACAGGGATGGCAAAAGTCCGGTGCGGGTGCGGGTTTGGCCATTCTGCACCCAGACCGGACTAAAAAAAATTTCTCCGGACCCCGGAAAATCTCCGGATTTTTCTGGGTCTGAGTTTTTTTCGGGTTTTAGGATATTACATACCGCACCCGCACCGCACCGCACCCGGAAAAAAACCCGGATTTCCTCGGATTTTTTTTCATTTTTATCCTTACCCAGAAAAAACCCGGATTTTTTCATACTTTTTCCTATTTTTTCTTAATTTTTTTAAGAATTATGCAGGTGCGGGGTTTATTGACAATACCGCACCCGCATCGCACCCGGATTTTTTTTTAAAACAATCCCCGCACCCGGATTTAAAACCCGCAAAATCTGGATTTTTTTCACCCGGATTTTCTAGGTAAAATCCGGGTACCCGGTAAACCCGGGTTTTTTTGCCAACCCTAATAGCCTACACAAAATGGGCAAAAAAAAAACAGAAAATCTATATGCAAATATAAAGGTAATTGTTAGGTATCTTGCCTTCATCAAAAAATATTTCCAAGATTAATATTTTCTTCATTATTCCTTTACAAAAACTTTAGAATTAAAGTTTAATACTATTATTTTTCTCTAATAGGAAAGAAGCATAACCTGCATTTAAATTCACAACAAAAAAAATATCACATATCTTACTATAAATATACATATCACTAGTAAAATTAAGTTATACAATCCAAGTTGAGTACTGATACAAAAATTTTAGCCCACCCGATAAAAAAAATTCTTGGTTATGCCACAAATGAAAAGTTTAGGTGATTAAGGATAATAAAAAAAAATTAAAGAGGAAGAATGTGTCATAAATATTAACTATACATGTTAATTCAATAAAATAGTAAACGATTGGTAAATATTTCAAATAAAAAAAATTATATTAGAAGAGGATCATAATTTTCTTACAATAGGCGTGGATGGGTTGATTAGAATAATAGCAATAGATTTCTGTGCTTTGTAACTCGGAAGAAAAAACTCTTTAATTATGAATTATTTGACAATCGAATAGCTAGCCACCGAGAACGAATAATAGCAAAATATATTGAGCGATGAATGAATATAGATTTTGTATACAAACTTGTCTAACATAATTGTTTTTATCGATATATTTTTCACAATTTTATTCATTTTGTGATAACGAATTTATATATGAAATTTGTATGTCTAATATTTTAAATACATAATACTACATTGATAGAGCTACGTAGTGGCTGGTGGGGGTTGGAGGAAAATATTTCATTAATTTATCTATTAATTTATAATTGATAATCAAAGAAAATGAATAATAAATCATTCTTATTAGTAAATATGTTCAACAAATTATTATCACTTGCTTAATTTTTCTCGTAAAACGTACTTTCAGAGATCATGCTTGAATACAAAATAGTGAATAGTTGGATATATAATTTTAATTTGTAATAATTTGATTCAATATCTAAAATGAAACAACTTAAGAATAGTAATAAGGATAATACTATTTAATACTTAATCCAATAAATTAATATTTTTGCGTAATAAATAATAAAAACTAGAATAAAAGTTGTAATGCAACACCATGCAATTATTTGCTTTGAAATCTCAAATCGGTGTAATATGAAAAAAGCACGGCCGCCGGCCAAACTGCACAAAGCAGCCAATCAATTTTGGCTTTCTATAATTTTAGTGGAACTTCGAAGATCTATTCCTATTTAAACGTGTAACTTTTGATGTTTTAGGATGTGTTATTTTATGAATTTAGTATTTTTATTTTTAATTAAATTTAAAAATATATTGTTGATTTTAAATTATTTTGAATTTTGAAAAAAATATGTGGTTAAGATTGAATATAAATTGTATTAAAAAATGTGTGACACAGAAAATAGGATTTAGATTCACAAAGAAAAAGAGTCTTATAGTTCAATCCCCTTATTCACAAAAAACCATATTTGTTTTCCATGATTTTTAATTTTATTAGTGTTTAATTCAAGGGAAGTTATTATAAGAATATTTCAAATCATGAAAGCTAATTAAAAAATATTATACTTAAAAAAATTACAAAAATTGAAAAAATAACCAAAATTATGAAGTTTATTTGGTGAACGATCATATTCAAGAAAATTTGTATGTTTTAATCTTATTCTAGGTCAATAATGTCCGATCAGACATCGTTTGACAGTAATTGACGATGTTAAAAGATGCATTTGACAATATTTGACAAATGTCTAATGATGTAGAACACTCGGTAGAAGGTTGTGGCATATAAATTTTAAGGGACATGATTATTTTTGTAACTCACACTCACATTTGGGTATTTTTAATTATTTTCTTTTAAAAATTTAAGTGTCATAGCTAACAATTTAACAATTTTTTTTTTTTTTTACTATAGGTTTTAACATGCTAAAGTTCTAAAGCTTTTTTTGATCTTCCAAATTGTTGGTCTTTAGTGTTTGAATTCATCAATATCTATTTTTTAATAATAATAATAATAATAATGATGATTATTATTATTTATGCATGATCTTTTTTCAAACGCCGTCTTTTAATCGTTTTTAAAAATTGTTTCAATTCAAGTTGTGCCTACTAAACGAAATTTCTGGTTGGTCACCCTAGCTAAATTTAGGCTAGCGTCCACGGAGCGAGGGTACCATGAAATTGACTTCATTTTTTCTTTATGGTCCACGGCTTCAAGTTGTGATAACGATTATCCGTGACAATAATCAACTATTCGAGTATGATTTATTTATTTTGAATCCGTTTATTTTTATCACTTAATACACTTAACATATTTTAGAGTTAAATATTTTTTAAGGTTTAATTTAGACTATTTAAAAACATATTTATTTATTCTTTTACATGCATCTTCAAAAAAAGTGATAAACATTTCTTATATTTAATGTGACTATTTTATCTTTATAATATAAAATATAAAATAATTATGTTATATTTGTTATAATTCATTAAAAATTAAATTAAATAATTAATAAAATTAAATTAAAATTTTTTATTTAAATAATTAATATCATATTTATTAAAATTCTTTAAAAATTAAATGAAAATTGATAACTATACAGTTAATATTTATTAATTACTTTTAATAAAATTAAACCAAAATTACCATTAATTATATTTAATGAAATTAAACCAAAATTATCCCTAATTATATATTTAATATTTAATAATTACATTTAATAAAATTAAACCAAAATTATCAATAATTATACATTTATTATTATTATTATTATAATTATTATTATTTATGCATGATCATTAATTATCATTAATTACATTTAATAAAATTAAACCAAAATTATTCTTATTACATATTTAATATTTATTAATTACATTTAATAAAATTTAATCAAAATTATCACTAATTATATATTTAATAAAATTAAACTAAAATTTTCTACGTCCAGAGCAACGCCCACGACAACGTACTCTTCAACTGGACTAGCACGCGTCGTTTGCTCCCACAAAGCCAATGGAGTTGTCTCCCTTTCTCTTCCTTCACTTTACCTCCACGGGCCCATCACCTCTCTTTCTCTTCTTGACCAACTCCACTTTCTCATCCTCCATGACAACTGCTTGAACGGCACCGTTCTGCCTCTTGCCAACTACACCAATCTCAAACTCATTTCGCGGGGCACTAAATCTTGGCTCTAAAGCGAATTATTCACTTCGTGATTGCCAATTGGTGGAGATGCGTGCCTGCTTGAGGGTGAGTAGGATGTTTGAGGTTATGAGAAGAGTGAAGAGGAATGTTTACTGGAAATAATTTGGTGAAGCTCACCAGCCGGATTGTTGTGGAGATCGTCAGTGTCAAGCTTGCAAATTGATCGAAGAAGAAGTGGCGGCTAGGTTTGGTAGGTTTCAGAAATTTGTTTTCATAATAATATAAGGGGGGCATTAAAGTTATTTCAATACATTCAAATGTTTCAAAGAGAAAAAAATTGATTTTTTTTTATTTTTTTAATTTAAACAAAAATATTTAAAAATAAGTGATTATATTTAAAACAAAAAAGATTATTATTTATTTTCATTTAGATTCAGATTTTAGGTAAAACAAACAGTCTCTTTGTATCCTCACAAGTCATAATTGTGAGGTTTAATGACTTTAGATAATGATTTTAATCTCTATGAGTACGAGGACACTTAAACTATATTTAATTACTAAAAAAATATGTTTAATTTTGTATCTTTTCAATTTCTTAACTTGTTCTTATTTTAATTTTTATCCCTAAATATTATTAAAAAAATTTCTAAGTAATCATTTAAGATTTTGTTTCTTCTATATACATGTTTTGTTAAGAATGAATTATTAAATTTTGATTTTGCCATGACAATATATGCTTACGAGCTCCCCCTCGCTAAATTGTCACACTATTACAAATTATTTAGACAAAGAATAGAATAATGCCGCTCCTTCAACAAACTTTATTTTATATTTTTATTCCAAATAACATGTAACTAAATAATAATTATTAATTAAATATAATATAATAATATATTAGATGATATAGTATATCTCTTTGAATAAATATCATATCATTTAGGATATATGATCAGAAATTAAACTATAGAAAATTTTTAAAATATATAACATGATATAATTATAAAAAAATACTAACAATAAACGAGAGTAATTAAGATAATCATATATGTTAATGATGCCATAACACCGTATTAATTATTACTTTTATGTTTGATCTCCGGTATAAGTGAAGAATCCTTCCCATTTGTATACAACAACTATAGTAGATAACAATCTCTAATAAATGAAGTTATGGACACAGCAAAGAATCCTCTCTTACTTAAAAAAAAGAAAAAAATCGAAAGATTTCGTCGAAATTCTCTTTTGTAAGTTTTCATAGGTTCTTCTCACCGTTGGAACAATAATAATAGTTTAGAAATTATGTAAAAAGTATTTGTTCATCATCATCTTCCCTTTCCTTTTTCTTTTCTTTTTTTGTCTCTCCTTCTCTTCTGTTTCAGAAGCTGGTAGGGTAAATTATTCTCTTCATCATTCATTTTCGATTTTTTATTCTCTTCTTCCATCATTCTTCATCTTTTTTTATTTTCGATTTTTTTTCATTCATTTTTCCATTGCTGTGTATGATTCACTGTGGGCAAGACTATTAAATAATTTTATTTAAGGGAAGAGTATTGGTGTTGCTTGTGCTGGTAGTGTTGACAATGGCTTTGCAAAGAATGGTTAATTGCTTGTTGTGGACCTGTTGGTGGTAGATTTGCTGATTGAGGGGCCGTGGGCTTATAGCTGATTGGGGTTTGTGAGACATTTGTTGCTGGGTTGCGGCGCTTTCATGGCTGAATTGGGGGTGCGAGGCTTTTGGCGGTGCAACTATTCTGGGCTGGCTTTGGTGGTATGGCAACATTGCCGGTGCATTTGTACTGAGAAGTTTTTTTTTTTAAACGTGAGAGAAGAAAGTTTGAACAACAATATTTAAGTTAAATTTTGTCTCGGCTCTTGGTTTTTCTGGCTTTTATCTGGATATTTCTAACAGAGGGAGAAGAGAATAAGATACAAAAATAATAAATTCTATATTTTAAGTTGGAGTCTGACTTCTTAAAGGTGAATACGTAATGTAATCGCAATAAATAATATAAGAATTTTGGTATCTTGACGAAACGGACGGCAACAATAGGGGATTTTTTAATGGTTTTTGAAAAGGATTGGTGCCGTCTGGATTTCGACCTAATATGAGAGGGTCGCTTGATGATACCTCAAATAATAACAGTGATCACCTCATACAATCCGATTGTCAAGAAACCACCTAATCCATGGATATATGAGAGAGACAAATACAAAATATAAATACGCACATGTGGAGGTTCGAACACGAGAGCAGAGATACCAAATACAAATATACACCGTACGGAGAGTTGAACGAAGAACTTTTGATTTAATATTATGTAAAAAAATACTGTTTTATTTTTTTATATGAATTTAAATCTTATTTTTTGTGTTATATATTTTTTTAATATAATTTATATTTAATTTTAATCACATATTTTTATTTTAAAATTTAAAATAATTTAAAATAATTTAAATATTTTTAAATTTAATTAAAAATAAAAATATTTAATTCATAAAAGACCGTTTAATCCGAAAGTTTAAACTGTTAAAAGTAGGATGTAATACTAGTATTAAGCTTGTTTTCTGATACTAATCATGTTTAATCAACATAAACTACGTAGTGTTATTTCTAAGCTGTCGGTAGATAATTTTGTACAATCACATCAATAAAGTCTTGACAAGATTGAAAAAGATATTGCGTGATTCTCCTTGTCCACTAAATATTGAGTTGAACTACAGTACAGCTGCTGTACCATACAGCAGCTGCTTTTACGATTTTTACTTGAGGGTAAAAGTTGTAAATACAACTTTTACATCCTCTTTACGACAAAAACCAGCGGCTGTATACAGCCGCTGTACTATAGTTTTTCCCCTAAATATTCTGCTGATTCCGTCTAAGCCAGGAAAATTCAAGGAAAAATAACTTCGAGTACTATTTGACAGCTTTAATTATATTCTTCCAGTACATATTTGAGTTTAATTTCCAAATCTAGCTTGATCGAGACTGATCAACCTTGTATATCTTGTCATTCTCTTTCACTTTCCAGGAATTTAATTACGTTGCTCATAGTAATTAAAAATATTGATACAAAAAACCCGGAAAGCTATGAGCATCTCCAATGATTAATTCAAGTTGTTGTCGTCTGAAAAATATTATTACATATTAGTCATTGAAAGTGATCAAGATGGATAGAGAAAGGGAAAGGGGTAGTGGGGATGACCCAGAATATGATAATCAAGAGCTTAAAGATTCAACTACGTCATGGAAAAGTTTCTGCTTAGCATTGTTTACAAGCGAGTCTTTTACAGGTTCTGGAAATGGGAGGGACAATAATTTTGTTAGAAATTCTATTAGCAGAGAGCCTTCTTTTCAACGTTTTGTTGTTCATCCTGGGAATTGGTAAACAAGTTCTCAACACTCGCTCCAAGCATTTCAATAACTTTACTAGTTATATTTGTCATTATCGTTATTATTATTATTGTCATTGTTATTTCTAAGTTTCGATTGAGGGAAATGCAGGTGGTACGTGGTATGGACACATTTCATAGTAATATGCGCAGCATACTCATCTTTCTTCACGCCCTTGGAATTTGGATTCTTTAGAGGGCTTCCAGAGAAGCTATTTCTCCTTGACATTGCTAATCAGATTGCTTTCTTAATCGATATAGTTGTTCATTTCTTTGTTGCATACCATGACCCTCACTCCTACCGCTTGGTCTACAATCCCAATCTCATTGCCCTCAGGTCACTGCTTCCTCATTTTCATCAAAATACACTGCTAGCTTCATATATACAATTCTTTCATTTTTCTAATTTGAGTCTTCTTCTTACTCGTTTAATCAATTACAGGTACTTGAAATCTCGATTCTTTTTCGATTTCGCCGGCTGCCTGCCTTTGGATGCTATCTACAAGGTGTCATTAATCTAATTTCACTTTCTATATGATCTATGCATACAAATTATTAACTTACTATAATTACCATACTTCAAGTTCACTTTTTGCAATTTTTTAAACTCTAACATGTAAAAATTGTATATTTTTTTTTTTACCTCTTCGGTAAGCATTCTAGACATTTAGGAGGCATCTGAATTGGATAAAGAAGAGAATATTTATGTCTTCTGTAGTGATATATATCTTTGCTTTTATTAAAGTTGAAATGATTGTGCTTCTTAGCTGTCTGCTAGTGAGAATATGAGACTCTTCTCCTATGATTCAGGCTTGTGGGAGAAAAGAGCTAGTGAGGTACCTTTTATGGATTAGACTAACTAGGGCAAGCAGAGTTACAGAATTTTTCGAGAAGCTAGAGAAGGATATCCGGATTAATTACCTTTTCGCAAGAATTGTGAAACTCTTTGTTGTTGAACTCTATTGCACCCATTCAGCTGCGTGCATCTTCTATTATCTTGCTACCACTGTGCCTCCCTCCCATGAAGGTTACACATGGATAGGAAGCTTAAAGATGGGTGATTATAGCTACTCAAACTTCAGAGAAATTGATCTTTGGAAGCGTTATACAACTTCTCTGTACTTTGCCATTGTTACCATGGCAACTCTTGGTAACCTTCTATCTTTTAATTGTGCTTCAATCATATGTAATAAAAATTAAGATGAACAAGCGAATTATTAGAGGACTTAAATACTAGTTTTGTGCCCTCATCCAATAACTTAAATAACTTAAGTTTTTCGATCAAGTGGTAACTTAACACCAAATCCGTAACAGAAGAATATGATCAAGTTAAATACTATAAAATAGGTGACCATAAGTTCTGATGATTTCTTGTGGTTATATATTGTGCAGGTTACGGAGATATACATGCAGTGAATCCGAAAGAAATGATATTTGTTATGATTTACATCTCCTTAGACATGATTCTTGGCGCTTATCTACTTGGTAATATTGCTGCATTGATAGTGAAAGGATCAAAAACAGAAAGGTTTAGGGACAAAATGACTGATCTTATCAAATACATGAATAGAAACAATCTTGGAAACCGCATGACAAAAGAGATTAAAAGTCATTTGTGGCAACTGTATGGCACCCAAAGCAATGATTCTGCAATTCTTCAGGATATTCCAGCCTCAATTCGTACAAAGGTACTGATAATTCTTGGCATGCGTTTCAGAAAAGACTGGAAATGGTTGATTTTGGTAATTGAACCTTATATCACGGTAATGGGCTTCCAATCCCATCCAGAGGAACTCTGGCAATGAAATCTACCTTTTTTGGTATAAATTTTTTCAGACTTGAACTCTTCTATACTAGCCTGCTGGTAGTTTGGTATATCTGCCAATTGCTGGTAAAATAATTCTATTCATCGCAAAAACTTATTCTAAATTTTTCATTACAAATAATATGTTAAATGATATAATATTATCATGTGATTTATAAAATAATTCAAGAGTGATATGCAAATACTATAACACCATACATCCCTTGGGATGAAAATTTAGGATAAAATTTTGCGAGGAATAGTGTTATGACTTTGTATATGTTGGAGTTATGCATTTCATTTGCCCTCAGCTAAATTTTTCTTAAGGATTTTCTTATATTTGCTTATTTACTAAAGTTTATTCGATTCCGGCTTCAGGTCTCTTTCATAATTTTATTTATTTATTTTTTCAGATCTCTCAAAAACTATATGAACCACACATTAAAGAAGTGTTACTTTTCAGGGGCTGCTCTTTGGAATTCATTAAGAAGATTGTAAGCTGCTTTATTACATATGCAAAAAGTAGGTTTTGTATCGAGACGGTTAAGCAGATGATTATATCATCTGTCCATAATGACAATTTCAATGCAATAAATCAGTTCTGTATAACTCTAGTAATTATAAGATTTAAGCACTTTAAATTCATAATTTGAAACTTTGAAAACTCATGTATAGTTTGCCCTGAGCTAATAATCAAAACTTAAATTCAATAAATATTTATTGACGTTGCCTAACTGATAATGGTGTACCATTAAATACAATTGTTGAACCGTTCTACCAGCTTAAATTGAGTTTTAAGTTGAATGGTTTCTTACTATAGTATTACAGTCATCTATTGACTTGGTTTTAGGTTTAGTGATTTCTTAATACAAATTGTAATCTTATTTATAACGGGTAACATTTTTTAAGAAAAAAGAGTTGGGAAAAAAATTGGGAATTTGACAATCCCATGTATTCATAGTTCTTCTTTATCAGGCAATTCAAGTTCATGAAGAAATTTTTCTCCCAGGGGAAGTGATTATAGAACAAGGAAGCCTAACAGATCAACTTTATATTGTCTGTCATGGAGACCTGGTATTTTATTTATTTACTTTCTAAATTGCATATCTATCTTTGCTTGTGTACATATGTGTCTATATTTAGACAGTTTTGACATTGTTTACAGGTGGAAGTAGGCAAAGGGGAAGATGATGAAGAAGAGTTACATATGCATCTCAAACCTTATAGTTCCTTTGGTGAAGTTTCATTTCTTTGCAACATTCCCCAGCCTTACAGTATTCGAGTCCGTGAACTATGCACAGTTCTGCGACTTGATAAACAGTCTTTCATGGACATTCTTGGGATATACTTCTTTGATGGACAGATTATCTTGAACAACCTCATTGAGGTAACATGAGATCTCTACCTTTATTTAATCCTAACTTGTTTTATTTTTTGTTTCTGGTTTTCTTTCTTCTATATATAAATCTTTTTGTAATTTGTAATGCAATAACGTGCTGAATGTTATCGTAACAAATTTTTGAACTGATAGGGGAAGAGCTCTGATCTAAGGAACAAGCTATTGGAGTCAGATGTCACACTTTATATCGAAAAGCATGAATTAGAGCTGGCTACAAGGTTAAATTGTGCTGTCAATGAGGGTGATATGCATCGTTTAAAACGATTGATTGGAGTTGGTACAAATCCTAACAAGACAGATTATGATGGCAGGTCACCTTTGGTATGATCCAAGTCTCTTCTGTTTTAAAATTTTACTAATTCTTTTGGAGTAATCTTAAGCCAGTCTCATGATGTGCACAATTTGTTTGCTGCAGCATATTGCTGCTTTCAAAGGGTATGAAGATGTAACTCTTTACCTTATTGAAAAAGGTGTGGACATTAACATTTCAGGTGAGCTTCATTCAAATTTTACCCATGTTCTTATACATTTTGGCACAAATTTCCTCAATTGTGTAATGCATTAATTTCTTTGGAAATCAATGAAAATTAATTAATATAGTTTTATTTCATCTATGTCTTTGATTAGATAAGTTTGGAAACACTCCCTTGCTTGAAGCTGTCAAATGTGGGCATGATCAAGTAGCATCTTTACTTTTCAATGCTGGTGCATCACTAACATTTGATGATGCTGGTGATTATCTCTGTTCAATTGTTTCCAAGAGGGACTTTGATCTTCTGAAAAGGGTTCTAGCCTATGGCATTAATCCGAATGCCAAAAATTACGATCATTGAACAGGACTTCATGTAGCTGCCTCTGAAGGGCTGATTTCATTTGCAGAATTGCTAATGCAGGCAGGAGCCAGTGTCTTCCCCAAGGACAGGTACAGTCCTCACTTTTTCATAAGAATATATCAAAGTGAATGTTTGTGTTACGTAGTTCTATAAATCTTATTTACCAAATATAAGTAGTTCAATTTGTATCATTAAGAACTTTTCTCTGAAGTAGAGATTGCTTAGAATAACTAGCCATGAGCAACAGCATAGTTCAATTAATATTTCCCAATATGAGAGTATGCAAAACTTTAGGAACCTGATCATTTGAACTTAACCGAAAGATTCCTAGGCTCTCAGAGAAATTAATTAACCACCAATTATAAGCGTTACCTCCGTCCTTGAGTTAGCAGGTCCTAGTTGTAACTTAGCAATAGATAGGTCTTACTCTAACCACTAGTTACCTAGTTGTGACTCAACTCTAACGCTGCTTTCGTTCATTAGTTAACTGTGATCCAGCTCTAGAAGTATTTTTAGTCACTAGCTAGTTGTGATCCAGCTCTAGAGGTGTTTCTAGTCACTAGTTAGCTGTGACCCTAGCTTCACAGGTGTTTCTGACTTAGTTTTGAGTAGGTGATGATCTAATAATGACTTAATAAGCTCTCTTTCGGAAGTTTGCTTGAAAATATCCAAGTGTATTATGATTGTTGAGTTGAATTGAGGAGAGTAAATTAGTCTTTTTTTAGGGTTTGACAAATTGTTATCCACAAACATAGAAATTTGATGCTAAAATTTTCGTAAGCAAAAAGTACACAAACGTATAATTTAGTAATTCCTTGTAGATGGGGAAATACTCCTCTTGATGAAGCAAGAATAGGTGGAAACAAGAATCTGATCAAGCTGCTTGAAGTGGCAAGAACTTCCCAAATGTCTCAGATATCTAGTTCTTCTCAACAAATTCAAGGTACTTATGACTCGAACTATTGTAACCATTTTGCAAATTGGAGCAATTTGTGCATATATTTCAAGGACTTACACTTTTAATGTTGTCAATGAAAGATAAGCTGCCAAGAAAATGCACAGTGTTTCCATTCCATCCATTTGATGCGAACGAAGAGAGAAGGCAAGGAATTGTTTTGTGGGTTCCTCAAACCATGCAAGAGCTTATCAGTAGAGCAAAGGAGCAATTGAAAGTTTCAGCTGGTTCTTGTATCATATTATCTGAACATGGGGGTAAAATTCTTGACGTAAACATGATTAGTGATGAGCAAAAGCTATTTTTGGTTCCTGAAGAATTACACTGAATAATTGTAGAACAATTCAATTTATAATTATACAGTAATTTGGGAAGTTCAGAAACCATTTATCTTCATGTAAGTTATACACATTTGATATTATAAGATATGATTTTTTTTCCTTTTTCTACATAATTTATTTAATTCTATTTAAATTTCAAGAACAAAAATTAAGTCCTAAAAAATTGGCACCGCAGTATAGGAAATCTCATAGTTAATTACCTTTTTCAAAGAATCATTTCATTAGTCAATTGGAAACTTAAGAGATATAAGCGTAATTATCAACTTCATTTCAAGGGTGGAAATTACGAGGTTGAAAGCTCTATAATGATATTAGTAGGGAAAACATAACAAACCCTGAGGTTTTGCTGAATTTCACAAAACCCCATAATTTTAATTATTAAAGGACTACCAAAATTTTCAAAAGTAACATCAAAACGCCAAAACCCCAAATTTGGTTAAATGAAGGAGAAGAAATAGTACAATGTCTTTTTTACAGTATTACCCATTCATCACGTAACAAAATACTAAAAAAGTTAACAAGGTGGAAATATATTTCTAGGTTTAATCAAACTTCATTTTTATTCTAAATAAGTCGAATGTGTATTGATAAATAACCATTTATTTTTTTGAAATAAATACTTACAAACTCTACACTCAATCCTGTACTCTCCATAGATCAACTAGAAAAATGTATTATTAACGAGTTTATAGCTAATGGTGAGCTATCTAGCAAACCGGTTGGTCAACAACTCAACATCTTTATTAATCAATTAAAAAAAATAGTTTTATCCAGAATTTAAATCATACCTAACTAATTGATTTTTTCATTTTCCGTCAACTTAAATTAATTAAATCATTGAAATTCGGGTGTTATTGTTATTTCATCAAAATCATCTGTGCAGATAAAAAGCAATACCTTGGGGGGTATTTGTAATTTTCCAACACCATCAAATGGAACTTCGGTGTTAAGCAAAGTATCAAATCTGAACGCGAAAGGCATCATAAAACTTGGTTCTATAGAGGGTGAGACAATATTTGGTTTCACTAAGAAATCGAGTAATGGCGTTGCAGTGGATGATACTCACCTACGTGGTGGCAGCAGAGGCCGCCGTAGCCATTCTCCTGACCCTTCCTTCCCCTAAGCTTTTGAGGAAACGTCTAGTCTCTCTCGTCTCTCTTGTTCTTCAGCCGTCCCTGTTCGTCGTGCCCTTTGCCGCTTTCCAGCTTCTGGGTACTCTCTTTTGTTCCTGGGTTTTCGATTTCTTGGCTTTCGGATTAGATTTGTGAACTGTGTTTTGGTGGGTTTTTTGTGATTTTGCAGATATCTATTGGAAGATGGAGCATCGGTTGATGTGCTCCTCTGAGACCTGCACTGCTGCTGAGAGGGATCGTTACGAGAAATCTGTAAGTTTTTCTTTGAGTTTTTCTTCTGGGTGTTGTGAATGTTACTTGCTTTCTTGCTAAAATCGCTGAAATTGCTGACATTGGTTGCTGGAATATGTTTGATATCTGCTTATAATTAGGGTTTTAATGAGTTAAGAACGGAATCTTTTGGTGGAGAGAATGTTGAGAAGTGGAGAGTTTTGTTTTGAGTTTGTGTAGCTCAGAAAAGAAATTTTTTATCTTTGTGTTTTAGCTTTAGGGATTGACACCATTATATAGGGTTGGCAGATTATTGCATCTTGATGTGGCTTAACTTTTAGTAGCTTAAAAGGTTCAACTTGAAGTAAATGGATGATGCAGCTTCTCAGTAAATTGAAGCTCAAATTTAGCGGCTATTGAACTTAGCTTGGAGTCTTGTGTTTGGTTCTGAGCAAGCAGGTGTGCTCATAAAAAGAAGTGCCAGACATAGTGAGCAAGAAGCCACTACAATCCTCTACTTCTTGTCAGTAGTTATCGTATTTGTTTATTTGTGTCTGATATCAGAAGTTAGAAAATAAGGTGCTTAATTAACTATTAAATTGCTGATAGTTAATCTTTCTGTAATCTCTTTCTCGGATCAGTTATGGAGCAATGACCTGTTTCAGTGGAGGTAACATAAACAATTATAAAGTATGATATTACCAAAATTATTGATAAAAATACTTGAAAATTGATTTAGAGTATATTTATTCCATGTGTTTTACACTTGTGTTTAATGAAATATCTCATCAATATGATTAAGCATGAATAATAGAAAAAGAAAATCATCTGTGTTTTTCTATAGAAGTAATAGTACTACAAGTATTTTTGAAGAAGTTTTTTTATATGTATTGTTATTGGAGGGATTTTCAGTTTTTTTTGTTAATTTTTTACAAAAGGTTTTGCTATCCAAAGAACACAGAAAAACACTTTAGATCACAAACCCAGCATTTTTTTTAATTTATTTTTTACGAACTTCATTAAATCTAAATAGAGATAGTGACAAAGTGGTCTAGCTGACCACTTTGAAAGCAAAAATCCTAGGGAAGGTTAACTACCCTATCCAAAGACAATAGAAAAAACACTTCTTCAACCAAATTTCTCTTGACAAAAAATCACTATACAAATGTCAACACAATACTAGACCACAAACCCTGCATGAACATTCTATGTATGAAATTGTTTGTTTACTTGTTTATATGCATTTGATATATCTACTCAAGTTATATTAATGAATATCTTATTGTTTCATAATTAAATAATTAACACTAAGATTTCAGCTAGTATGGTTAATTTTATTTGAAAGAAAATGAATCAAATGTCATAATATAGTGCTTGGGAACTAAAAGTATTAGTAAATAATCTTAACTTCTTATGTTCTATCATTAGAGAGAGAATGAATGTAGGCTTAAAGTGCATTTGAGAATCTAAAAATTAAGAGGTGACTGATATCTTATTTGAAGTGACTGACATTGTTATGGGTTAGTTAATCCAAAGAAATTAGAAATTGAGTTAAACAATATATGGGTAAAAACTTCAGAAAAGCAGTGTGAAAATCCAAAACATAGGGCAATTAAGAAACTATTTCATCTGGACCCTAATAAGAAAATGTATATGAAAACTGACTTTTGACAAATGCTAACATTTATATAGTTAACATTCTTAGTTTTAAGTTGAAAGAAAATTTTGAATATTTTCTGCATCCTGAATCATTTTTTATCTGTTTGTGATCTGCCAATGGAAATTTGGCAAGTTTAGCCTTAAATAAATACTGTTTTCTCCTTAACTTCATGGGTTGGCTATTTCGTAATTAGCTCTAAATTTTTGTGAACGTGGTATATATTTCTGAGGCATAGAATTGTAGATATCTTTTATGTCTTGGACAATTGTGGGTTGGCATTCTAGTGGATTTGATGGCATCTTGTTCTCCCATGAATTCTTCTTTGGCATATGGTAGAAACCAAGAGAACTTTTTGGAGTATGTGGGCTTTTTATCAAGATGATGCGTGAATGTGCTTGTTCTTTTAGTCTTTTGGAAACTAGCATCAAGGATATATTCATATCGATTTTGGATTGGTTGGTTCATGTGAGCAGTACTTTAGAGGAATCAGGTATTTGTTGTTAGTACTTGATTCTTTTTAAAAGGATATGGTAACATGTATTTCATCCACATGACTGACTTTTTCTCATGTGATATACAACAACTTTGATTCCAAGAAAAGAAAAGCAAAAAAGAAATTAACATTATATTGCCAAATTCAACCGGCCTTTTTGTGTGACTTCAATGATGTGTGATTTTGAGTACAGAAAGGAATTAACATATCATATAGATTGGTCTTTTTTGGAATCTAGCATCAAGGATATATTCATAGAGATTTTGGATGGTTGGTTCATGTTAGCAGTATTTTACTGTGATATTTGTCATCAGTACTTGATCCCTTTTAAAAGATTTGCTAACATGCGTTTCATCCCTATGACTGGGTTTTACATGTGAAATGCAACAACTTTGATACCCAGAAAGGAAAAGCAATACTTGATCCCTTTTAAAAGATTTTCTAACATGCGTTTCATCCCTATGACTGAGTTTTACATGTGAAATGCAACAACTTTGATACCCAGAAAGGAAAAGCAAAAAAGAAATGAACATTATGTTGTCAACTTCAACTGGCCTTTATGTTTTAACTTTAATGATTTGTGATTTTGAGTATAGAAAGGAATTAGCATATTCATGAATATTAGTCTTTTCGGGAATTTAGCATCAAGGATAAAATTCGTATAGACTTTCGATTGGTTGGTTCATGTGATCCATATTTTAGCATAATCTGATATTTCCCTTTAGTGCTTGATTACTTTTAAAGATTTGCTAACTTGTGTTTCATCCATAAATGCTACAGCTTTGATACCCACAAAAGAAAAAGAAAAAAGAATTGACATTAACTTCAACTGATCTCTATGTGTGACTTCAATTATGTGTGATTTTGAGTACAGAAAGATTGAAATACTGGTTCTTGCATAGTAATACATGGGACTGAAGGTTTATAGCTGGTAAGACAAAAAATGGTGATCATCTTTGAAGCTGTGAACTTATTACTGGGACCTCGAATTTATGCTGAAGTGTGACCTTGATCATTCAAACCCGTACTGGTTACATCTGTGGCTTGTTGGGAGAGTCCTAGTTAGGGAGAAACCCATAAATTTAGGTTTACAATTTATGCCTTTGAAACTTTAATTTAGATGGTATTTTATGTTAAATTATTTATAGAAAAATGGAGGTGCTTGGTAATTGTTTTTGTCGTCATCAAGATCTAGACCTTCTCTCTAAACCCATCCTTTTTGGGGTTAATTTAATGCCCTTTGAAATTTTGCATTAGATGAAATAAAATGTCAAATGATTTGTAAAAAAAAGGACATGCTTGGTGATTGTTGCTATTGATACCAAGATGATTACCACATTTTCTGGATTGGTGTGTATCTCCTTTGTGATTCAATGGAAATAGAAGAGAGCCAAAGCATCAAAAAATTTGAGGCACCAAAGAATTTTAGTAAATGCGAAGTGGATTGATTACAAGTATCCTGTTATTTTTTCAATCTGTGTGCGCAGAAAACTGAGAAAATAAAATTTACCATAGTGCGCAGAAAATGAAAAGCCAACATGATGTGATTCTCTGATGCAATAACATTACAATTGCTTCCAATCTTCCTTTAGTGAGTTTGTGTTTTATTGGGCAGAGGAGAAACCTTGGTGCTTTTACTAGTTGCTTGATGCCTTTCTGTCTGATAGAATGCTAAAACTGACAGCCGTTGAACCCTGTCACTATTTAATCAATCCACTTCTCTTTCTTCATCCAAATTGATTTAAACTCTATAATCTCTACTGCCTTAGAAATGAGTATCTGAATACGCTTACCATTGAGTTGTCTTCTGCAGATATACAAAGCCCAAAGAAATGTCATTCTTTGCGTTGCAGCATGCCTTCTTTACTGGTATTTCCTAGTAGTATGCTAGAGACTCTTAAATCTTCAGGAACGTCTTCTAGCAATCGATATAATGAACTTTTGAGTGTGGTTGCAGGTCCATCTACCGCATTTGTAAATACCACAAGGAGATCGAGAGCATGGAGGAACTAGAAAAGAGATACAAGGATGAGTAGCTTCTCTTCTGTGCCCCATCTTTTGAATGTGGTGTGGAAGAATGAATCAACTTGATGCTGTACTTTGTGTCTATGGAAGCTCTTAATATTTCCTTCCAGGAATTCTGCTATGAATTTTGCCCTAGCTACAGTCTCTCATAATTGAAATTGACAGCATCAACATTATAGAATCATAAAACCATAATGTCAACATTATAGAATCATAAAGACCATAATGTTTACCTTGTGCCCTTTTTCTTCTTCTTATTGTTATTACGTTTATATTTTTATTTTATTTTATTTTATTTTTTCTTTGCAAATTATGAGAAAGACTGCAAGAGTTGTGCAGGGTATTAATGTATCATAGATTGCAATAAAATGGGTCAGGTTGATGGTTTTGAAATTAAAAATGATGAAGTTGAACTAAGAAGGTTGCCTTTTACAAGAATTAATCAAGTCTAATTTCTTTTAGGGTAAGGTATTGTGGATTCGTAGAGACCATTAAATTTTGTATTAATAATAAATTTTCGCAACAAAAGGAAAATAATAAAATAATAATAATAGTAATAGTAATAGTAATAAAAAGATCCCATTCTCTGGAAAACTGGTATTGTGTCACAGCCCGCCCAATTTGTTTGTTAGAGTGGTCCAAAATGTGCACAAAGGCTTGGCCCGATTTCTAGAAGACTTGTAACCCAAGCCTATTTTCTAGAAACTCTAAGCAAGTCAAATATGTACAACTCTCACATGTAAATATACAATGTCAATGGTAGTTCACCTACCACACCTAAGTTAGGTAGGACTCATTTATGGTCATTGGATGTATTGAATCCTAGCCATTCATTTGAGAGTTGGATTAGTATAAATACCCCTCCAAGGCTCATTTGTAAGCATCCAAGCTTATCCAAGCAAATATAATACAAAGCATTGTAAAGAGTTCTCTTGTGTAATATAAAGCTCTTTTGCATTTGCAACACTTGCCTCTAAGTTCCATCTCTTCTTCTAGCCTCTAAAGCTCTATAGCTCAACGGTCCTAACTTCTCCTTGAGCGAGAAGCAAACTACAAGGCTTACTTAGCAACTTTCGGGTTCAAGTTGTCTAAGTGCCGCACGAGCAGCTGCGCAAAACTCTAAGCTTGTGACAGTTGGTATCAGAGCACAGTTCGAGCACAAGAGCAAATGGCATCCGACATGGAGATGAACATGGAGGAGCAAGTCCGCGGACGTGAGGAACAACCTCAACCTCAACCACGCCCACAAGGAAAACGAGGTAAGTCCAAAGCTCTCTCCTCGGAATCCTTAGAGCCTCGTGTTGCTAGCATAGAGCAATCTCTTTCGAGTATGGACAATGCTATCGAGGGCCTCTCCGATCGTCTCGAAGGCCTAGAGACGGATTATGGAGAGATCACCCAAGCAACAAAGTCCACAATACTCGAGTTTAGCGAAAACCTCACACGAGAGCTTGCTAGCTTACGAAGCTTTGTGGAGCATGAGTTGCGGGCAATCCGTGCGGAAGTTGAAGAATCACGCACGGAATGGGAGAAGCACCGTTGCGAACGTGCTAGCCCTTCCTACTCAAGTCCAAGCGGACTAACCAACATGCAAGTGCCTACTCCCGCCACATACCATGGCACTCGCAACGCTACGGAAGTCGAAAACTTCCTATTCGGCTTGGAGCAATATTTCGAGGCGAAAGGTGTCTATGATGATGCTTCGAGAATAGGCATTGCGCCTACTTTCCTTCGTGATGCAGCCCAATTGTGGTGGCGTCGTAAGCATGGCGACGCGGGCAAAGGCATCGTCGTCCTTCGCACATGGGAGGACTTTAAGAGAGAGCTACGAAAGCATTTCTCTCCAAGCAATGCGGAAAAGGAGGCAAGGGGTCGCCTCCGTCGTTTGAAGCAAAGTGGCACCATTCGCTAGTACATCAAAGACTTCACCACAATCATCCTTGAAATTGAAGGTATGTCCGAAAAAGACTCTCTCTTTTACTTCCTTGATGGCTTAAAAGATTGGGCATGGGTTGAGCTTGAGAGGCGTGGCGTGCAAAACCTTGATGACGCCATAGCCATGGCCGAATCCCTTGTTGACTACACATCCCAATCGAAGGAAAGAAAGCCCAACCATGGCAAAGGTAGGGGAGAGCGGAACGCCAAGAAAGGACATGACCGAAGGGATGGTGGTGCGCGCAAGACTTTCGGAGGGGATAAACGAGACACACCTAACAAAGGTAAGTTCGAAGCCCCTAAACCTAAGAGTCCTTGCTTTATATGTGATGGTCCTCATTGGGTTCGGGATTGCCCAAAGAGGAAGACTCTCAACGCCCTTGCCGCTCAACATGAGGGCGTAAACAATGAAGAGCCACGAGCGGGGATGGGTTCTCTCCGCACAATTGGCGCACTCAAAAGACCCACATCTATGCAAAAGGGTCTTATGTATGTGAGCGCCATAATCAATGGCAAAGACGTGCGTGCGATGCTTGACACGGGAGCCACGCACAACTTCATTTCTGAGGACGAGGCCAAACGGCTAGGCCTCAAATACACCAATGGAGGTGGCACCATCAAGGCGGTAAACTCACCCGCCAAGGCAATCTTGGGAGTGTCCAAGGCAACAACGGTACAACTTGGCACATGGAACGGTAAGCTTGATTTCTCCATTGTTCCCATGGATGATTTTCAAGTAGTGCTTGGCATGGAATTCTTCGACCAAGTCCATGCTTTCCCCATACCATCTTCCAACTCCCTCAGCATACTCGACGGGAGTCATTCATGCATGGTGATGGCGGAGCGTGCAACAAAAGTTGAAGGCAAAATGCTCTCCGCACTACAATTCAAACGGGGAATGAAGAAGGATCCAAGTTTCCTTGCCACCGTTCGAGAACTAAACGATGGAGAGGATGTTGCCATTGCCAAGGACCCAATGCCAAGGCAAATCCAAGCCATCCTTGAGAAATACAAGGATGTCATGCCCCAAGAACTTCCAAAGAAGTTGCCTCCACGACGGGAAGTGGATCATGAGATCGAGTTGGAGCCCGGTGCAAAGCCTCCAGCCATGGCGCCTTATCGCATGGCGCCACCCGAACTTGCGGAGTTGAAGAAGCAACTCCAAGATTTACTTGATGCGGGTTACATCCAGCCCTCCAAAGCTCCATATGGTGCACCCGTCCTCTTCCAAAAGAAGAAGGATGGATCTCTCCGCATGTGCATCGACTATCGGGCACTCAACAAGGTAACAATAAAAAACAAGTACCCAATACCTTTGATTGCGGAGTTGTTCGACCAACTTGGGAAGGCTCGATACTTCACCAAGCTTGATTTGAGATCGGGGTACTATCAAGTGCGCATTGCAAAGGGTGACGAACCAAAGACCGCGTGTGTAACAAGGTACGGTGCTTATGAATTTCTTGTTATGCCATTCGGTCTCACCAATGCACCCGCCACCTTTTGTACTCTCATGAACAAGCTCTTTCATCCCTATCTTGATCGGTTCGTGGTAGTCTACTTGGATGACATTGTCGTCTATAGCACAACTCTTGAAGAGCATGTGCGACATCTCCAACAAGTCTTCCAAGTCCTCCGCGACAACGAGCTTTATGTCAAAAAAGAAAAATGCTCTTTTGCACAACAAGAGGTATAATTTCTTGGCCATCGAATTCGGGATGGGAAGTTTATGATGGATCAAGCGAAGGTGAAAGCCATTCAAGAATGGAAGCCTCCAACCAAGGTACCCGAACTTAGATCTTTCCTTGGGTTGGTTAATTATTATCGGCGGTTTATCATGGGCTACTCAGCCAAGGCCGCCCCTCTCACGGATCTTCTCAAGAAGAACCGCTCATGGTACTGGTCCAAAAAGTGCCAACATGCCTTCGAAGAACTAAAGAAGGTCATATGTGAAGAACCGGTGTTGGTGCTACCCGACCACACCAAGCCTTTTGAATTGCACACGGATGCATCCGACTTTGCCATAGGGGGAGTTCTCATGCAAGAAGGGCACCCTATTGCATATGAGAGCCGCAAGCTCAATGATACAGAGTAGAGATATACGGTCCAAGAAAAGGAGATGACCGCCATCATCCATTGCCTACGGGTTTGGCGACACTACTTGCTTGGTTCCCACTTTGTCATCAAAACCGACAATGTGGCAACAAGCTATTTTCAAACTCAAAAGAAGCTCAGCCCCAAGCAAGCAAGATGGCAAGATTTCTTGGCCGAGTTCGACTATAGGCTCGAGTATAAAGCGGGCAAGGCAAATGTTGTGGCCGATGCCCTAAGTCGCAAGGCGGAACTTGCCACCCTAAGTGCAAGTCGTCCACAAAGTGTGCTCATTGACCGCATCAAACAAGGCCTAGAGCACGATCCCTTAGCCAAAAATCTCTTGAAGTTGGCAAGTGAGGGGAAGACACGACGCTTTTGGCTTGATGAAGGCCTACTCCTCACAACCGGGAATCGCTTGTTTGTGCCAAGACATGGGAACTTGCGGAAGGAAATCATCAAGGAGTGCCACGACTCTAAGTGGGCTGGTCACCCAGGTATGGCACGAACCCTTGCGCTCGTGCAAGATTCTTATTATTGGCCTCAAATGCGGGAAGACGTGGAAGGCTATGTCAGAACTTGCCTTGTGTGCCAACAAGACAAGGTTGAGCACCAACGTCCAGCGGGTTTGCTAGAACCCCTACCAATTGCGGAAAGGCCATGGCAAAGTGTGTCGATGGACTTCATCGTGGCCTTGCCAAAATCCGAAGGGTACGGGAGCATCATGGTGGTAGTCGATCGCTTTAGCAAATACGCCACCTTCATACCCGTTTCTACAGATTGCACAGCGGACGAAGCCGCTCGAGCATTCCTCAAACATGTAGTGAAGCTATGGGGAGTTCCACAAAACATTGTAAGTGATCGTGACCCTCGCTTCACCGGTCGATTTTGGGGAGAACTCTTTAAATTGTTGGGGACCGACTTAAGCTTCTCTACAAGCTTTCATCCCCAAACCGATGGGCAAACCGAGCGCATAAATGCCTTGCTCGAGTTGTATTTAAGGCATTATGTGAGCGCTCACCAACATGATTGGGCAAAGTTGCTTGATGTTGCCCAATTCTCTCATAACCTCCAAAGGAGCGAGGCAACGGGCAAGAGTCCCTTCGAGATTGTGACGGGACAACAACCAATGACTCCACATGCCATAGCCTCGACATATGGAGGAAAGAGCCCCGCGGCCTACAAGCTTGCAAAGGAGTGGCACGAACAAGCCGACATCACAAGGGCATGCTTGGACAAGGCCGCCAAAAAGATGAAGAAGTGGGCGGATACAAAGAGACGGAATCTCACATTTCAAGAGGGGGACTTGGTACTCGTCAAGCTCCTACCCCAACAATTCAAATCACTTCGAAAAGTGCACAAGGGGTTGGTTCGAAAATACGAGGGTCCTTTCCCAATTATCAAACGAATGGGTGAAGTCTCTTACAAGGTACGCTTGCCCCCTAACCTCAAGATCCATCCGGTCTTTCATGTGAGTTTCCTCAAGCCCTATCATGAGGACAAGGAGGATCCAAGTCGAAGCGAGTCCAAACGAGCACCCACAGCCGTCGTCACCTCATTCGACAAGGACGTGGAGTACATCCTTGCGGATCGAGTGATTCGAAGGAGAGGAGTTCCACCATACACCGAATACTTGGTGAAGTGGAAAAACCTTCCGGACAGTGAGGCAAGTTGGGAACGCGAAGATCTCTTGTGGCAATTTGGCGAGCATATCCAACGCTACAAGGATGAGAGCGCGTCGAGGACGTCGCGAAAATAGGTGGGGGAGGATGTCACAGCCCGCCCAATTTGCTTGCTAGAGTGGCCCAAAATGTGCACAAAGGCTTGGCCCGATTTCTAGAAGACTTGCAACCCAAGCCCATTTTCTAGAAACTCTAAGCAAGTCAAATATGTACAACTCTCACATGTAAATATACAATGTCAATGGTAGTTCACCTACCACACCTAAGTTAGGTAGGACTCATTTATGGCCATTGGATGTATTGAATCCTAGCCATTCATTTGGGAGGTGGATTAGTATAAATACCCCTCCAAGGCTCATTTGTAAGCATCCAAGCTTATCCAAGCAAATATAATACAAAGCATTGTAAAGAGTTCTCTTGTGTAATATAAAGCTCTTTTGCATTTGCAACACTTGCCTCTAAGTTCCATCTCTTCTTCTAGCCTCTAAAGCTCTTTAGCTCAACGGTCCTAACTTCTCCTTGAGCGAGAAGCAAACTACAAGGCTTACTTAGCAACTTTCGGGTTCAAGTTGTCTAAGTGCCGCACGAGCAGCTGCGCAAAACTCTAAGCTTGTGACAATTGGCTCTCTTGGAGTCATTCTCTCAAAAAGACAATTAAGAATTAACAATGTTTTTTTCTTTTTAATAATCGAGGTGTTCGAGTCAGTTTACACGCATCACAACCAATCTTCGAAGGGTCAGTTTACACGCATCACAACCAATCTTTGAAAAAAACTAATGCGACAGAATTAACAATGTGAGTTGGTGAGACTTCGATATCAATAATCCTGCTTTATGCCATCCTGTCATTTTGAATGCAAGTAATTAAGCTATGGCTTCAAAAGATATGATAATTGTACAGTAAGAAATGGAATTCTCTCATTCTTTTTTGTTGGTCGTCCTGATGATATAATAAAAGTCAAGACATTTTATTTAATTTTTAAGGATTTCGACTATTCTATGAGATATTTTGATGATCTCCTCTCACAAGTAATATTAATTGGATTGTTTGCTTTTCCTCATTATCTTTTATTTTAGTTATTTGAATTAGGAGTTAAATTCTTATCTCATATTTGAAGTTCATTTTCTATTGGACACTGTAAATAAACGTCTCGCTTCATAATTGCTTTTTTAAGACTGGACTATGGGCTATTGTAAACATAATTGATTTTCCTTTGTTTTTTGTTTAATTTTTCCTCTCTTTTCTTCTAGATTTTCTCTCCCTATCCTATGTGAATTTTCTTCTCTTTCTTCAATTGCTTCTCCCCATGAATTAATGTCTATGCCTCATCACATGAACGATAAAAAAAATTCATCAACTTTCCAAAGGTGTGATGTTGAATGTTAGGAAGAAGCATGATGACTTTGATAAAAAAAAAAAAAAAAGATTGGAAGTCACATGCTTATGCAGCGTTTCACATTTTAAAAATTGTGAGAAAAGAAACTCATCATATTATACAATAATAACAAAAACGCTGCTCTTCTCAAATGAAATCCTCGATTAATTAAATATCTTAAATGATGTCGAATTAATTAATGATCGTCAAATCAATTTCTCACACATGATTTGGGATAATGGGCGAAGCCAGTTTTTGATAGTTAGGTTAGGGGGCCAATGTTGATAAATAAAGATTGAGGAGGGAGGTCAAAAAAGAAATTACAATTTGAGGGGTGCTAAATAATTTAATATGTAACCAATGAGCTAAATAAATTGTGAGGGGTACTTAAATGTTTTTAGAATTGGGCTTGGGGAAGCCATGGCCTGCCCATCAATCAAGATAGCTCTCCCCCTTTTTTGGATATTTATTTGCATAGTTTTAACGAAAATTTATTACTTATAACTCGTTGTTATATATAAAACATGTATAAAGATGAGGAATTACTCATATAGATGTATGAGAATATAATCGTCATGAGCGGTGAGACCAAAGCCTGGCTTTGTCACTATGCAAATAATGTAACATCAACTTTTTTCTGTCATAATTTCACATATGACAAGCGGGATTTGGACTTGTTCTTCTTGTTCATATGTAATTTGCAGGAAATGTGATGTTACTGGCAATTAAAGTTGGAAAGTGTTAGAAGCATGGTATCATTTTCCCACAATGTGTGTGCTAATTCATACCTTTGAAAATGACCAAATCAAATTCATTACATTTAGCAACGCGTAACACATTAAAAACGTGCATAGCCAACTTTACCTCGCAATTTTCACACAAAGAAACCTCAATTTGCTGCCATATGTTTACACTATAGTGAGCTACCGAAACAGCATTGAACCGTTTTAATTATGATATTTTGTGAAGGCAATTGTAGCTCAAAAATGGAAAAATCCTTTAGTTACTGTTCAGAAATTGACTCATTGATTTCTTCTTGTACCTCTCTTGAGGGTAGTATAGTTAAATGCAAGCAGATTAACCTTAGAATTGAAAATATATATAGTGATTATAACTACCTTTTTACTTATCAAAATGTAAGGGTATGATTAGCGATTGACAGAAAGAGCAATGTTACCTATCCAAAAGTTTTATCCCAAATTTTATTTCACTAATTTAAAGTTATTAAATCATTCTCATCTCCTCACTTCATATGATCGATAATCATTCAATGATTCCAGATTGATTGATTAAAAGACTGTTAATGAGGAGAGAAAATGTAATAAAACTTTGTTCAAGTGTAGATGTTAATGGAATAGAGCTTGTAATATTTATATTTTGAAAGTTTGTTGTTTGGTTGGATAATACTTATTAATATTAAATTAGTAAAAAAAAAAAATTTGTTACGAAAGAAGGATGAGGTAAAACTTTAAAATAATTAAACTAGGGAAATTTGATATTTTAAAGCTAAAAAATAGTTTATTGGAAAAAAAAAACTCAATTTTAAAAGTTTATTTCAAGTAACATCTGAGATGATGTTCAAGTGATATAATATCTATTATATTTTTTATATCATTTATCACATTATTCTATCATCCATTTAATAAAGATTACATTGTGCATGGATGGGATTTAGGATAATGTTTTGAAAATAACAGTATTATCGCAAATAAAAAGGATAATCCAAAAAGTGAATATCATCTATAGAAAATTAAGTTTTAACGACATAATGATTATAATTTAATAAAATCAAAGGAGATGTCAACCAAGTTATTTTAAAATTTTAAGATAGGTGTACGTGTTAGAACATGCTGATTCACCGAGGCAATGGTTGGGCTCTGCTATCCAATGAAAGCTGCTCTTGGAGAAGGATGACTCAGGACGAAAAGTTTTGACAAATAATTAAATATAACACAGGATCCTCAGTAAAATTAATTAAATATATCTGTTATGACCATAACAAAATTGGGCCTCAATTAAATTTAATATAGTAAGCCCATTACTAAAGTCCATTATTTGGGCCTATTATCTGGGTCCTACAATGACTCCTCCTAATATCTATATAAACCCTCTGGATTTTTGCTCAAGATATGCACACTTTCTGAACTCATTCTCTCTCTAAATTTCCTTTGCTTTTAAGAGCTTCTCTCTCTAAGAAATTCTCCTATAAAATTCCGGTGTGCCGGAAACTGACTTGGACGTCGGAAGGTTTTCGCCGGCACCACCTCCGGCACCCCTGACTATTTTTCTTTGTTCTCAGGATTGGACCCGACGTGTAATTCGAGCTCCGACCTGTTTTCCGGTCGTCCGAAAATCGTGCATCAACAGTTGTCACCCTATAGTTGATTATCAATATGGTCAGCCTCCCACCACTTTTCAACTTCAGGGTCACTATCTGAGGTAGCAGAGGACGACCAGTCGCTCTCCCCCTCAGCATCTACCACCTTGTGATTAACAAGATTATGCCCTAGCTCACGATCCTGATCGAAAAAATTCTGATAAAACTCATTAACCTCTTTACGGTTAGTCGCAGGATCCTTATTCCTTGTAGACTGGGTTTGATGACTCGGTTCCCCCTGTAACATTGTCACAGTAGTTTTAATTCTAGTCATCTGCACAGTTAAAGAGGAGTCGTTAGTCATCAAACCAAGTCTACTAAGGAAGGGAAGAGATGAAAGAAAAGAAACGCTAAGGGACTATATTGAAAGCTTTCTAAAATAGCCCTTGAAAAATACTTTTTGCCCTTGAAAAGGAAAATATCAAGTTGGTCCTTGACCAAAAAATATAGTTGGTTTTCTTTAAAAAAAAAAAAATTTTCGGGAAGTGTGTAAGTTTTAGGATTTTGCAAAATGACCCCTATTCATAGTTTTCGAAAATCGTAAAATAACCCCTCTTCATAAGTTTTCTAAAGTGGCAGAAAGACCCCTACAAACGAACTTTCTAAAATTTGCGGAAACACCCCTGCACTAAAAAACGAAGTTTCAAAAAATTATCGAAACACCCCCACAATTATTTAAATTTTTCGTAGAGGCCCCTGCAAGTTACGTAGCCTTCGCATGCCGCATGCAACGCGCCCAGCGCCTCGCGGGCTCTCCCCTGCGCGCCCAGCGCCTCGCGAGCTCGCCCCTGCGCGCCCAACGCCTCGAGGGCTCGCCCCTGCGCGTCCAGCACCTCCGAGCTCGCCCCTGCGCGCCCAGCGCCTCGCGGGCTCTCCCTTGCACGCCCCCGCGAGCTTGACTCTCCCCTCGCCCTTGGAAGCTCGCCTCTCGCCCATCATGTACGAGTAGGGGTGGAAATTTTTGACATGACCCGCGAACACGACACGACACGACATGCGAATTAGTGGGTTTGGGTTTGTCTTAATCGTGTTTGGGTCGAAATTTTCAACCCGTTTAATAATTGGGTCGTGTTTGGGTTGAGGGATGAACCCACGGGTAACACGAACCCGTTTAATAACACGAACCCGTTTAATGACATGAATCCATTTAACAACATGAACCCATATAACGACACAAACCCGTATAACGACACGAACCAGTATAATGACACGAACCTATATAATAACACGAATCCGTATAATTACACGAACCCGTTTAATGACCTGTGTAACACGAATTATTAATTTGACACGATTAAATTTTAAATATATAAAATTACAAATACAAATAAAAAATTAATTTAAAATTTAAAGAAATGTAAAACAAAGTGGAGAACAAAAACTAAACCTAAATACCAAAGCCAAAGCCAGCCGCCTCTAGACCTCACAAGTCTCTCCTCACTACTCAGCCTCTCCCTGCCTCATCTCAAACTCACAGAGTCCAGACCTCTAGCTCATTGTTCGTCCACCTCTCAGTGACAGCATTGCTTTAAGAGTTTAAGCTCTAGCCCTTTACCTTACAACCCAGGCTGCTCTCCTTACCACTCCATGTCAAGGCGGCACCACCATATCAAATCTAAGTGGCAGCCTTCCTCCTCGTAACAACCAGCCACCTTCTGCAGCTACCGTGTTAATAGATCAGGTGAGTTTAATTAGTTAGATCTTATGATCTACTTTTTTAATTAATAAATAATTAAAATAGATTAAAATAATTCAGTAAAGTTTTACATGATGTCTGCAATCTATTACTCCCAGGTCCAACTAACAATTATTTAATTTCATAATATTAATTTTAATTATAAAATATGAAATCACGGCTTTATTCATGAGAGGGACATGTGCTTGTTTTTTTCCTTTTGTTTTGATCCTCAACTTTTTTTTTTGACTTTTGTTGTTAGATCTTGAAAATAACGAGCACTGACGCCTCTTTAGAAGCTGCAGGAAATTTGAATATATCCTTGAAGGAAGGGTTCAGTCTACAGTACACCCAGTGTACTGGTACGACGGATTTTTTTAGTCTAAAAGTTGTAAAAACAGTGAAGCTACAGTGTCAAACAGTGCGTCACAGTGTCAAACAGTGTATTACAGTGTATATTTGTGTCATAATCGTGTCAAAATATTTAAACGTGTCAAAGTCGTATAAACGTGTTTTAATCGTGTCAAAACGTTTAAACGTGTCATAATCGTGTTAAACGGGTTGTATTCGTGTCAAACCCGAAAATGACATGTTTACTATTCGTGTTCGCGTGTCGGGTCGTGTTACCTGTTTAATAATCGTGCCGTGTTTGGGTTGGTGTTTTTGACACGAATATTAAATGGGTCGTGTTTGGGTTTGATTAATTTTTGTCGTGTCATAGCTTGACACGACACGAACACGACCTGTCTACCCGTATTCCCACCCCTATGTACGAGTTCGCCGCATGCATGCCTTCGTTCCCGCATGCATGCTCTTGCGCAACCACATGCACACATGGTTGGAAATTGTTTTACCTAAGCCTTTTTCTTAAAATTTCCAGTGCTTTATAGTTAGCCGCCACCTTACTTCCATAGTGACCACTTGGATAAAAAAATTTTTAGCTTTTAAACATACATGCTATGGTCCCGCAACCATGTATCCCACCTTTGTGGACTATGCATGCATATTCAGAACTCTTCGGAAAAGGATACTGAGAAAATCAAACATCTAGACTACAATTTTCTCAAAGCCGCAATATTTGAACAACATTCATTGAAAAGAGAAGGGAGAAGGGAAACTTTACCTCCTGCTGTGTTTGTCTGGAGCACCCCACGCGACAACCTTCCAAACTTGCCTTCTCCAAGAAGTAAGTTATTCTTTGTTGCGGCTCTCTTATCACCTCCCAACTTTGATTTCTTGCTTTGCGTCGACACACTGGGGTTTCTAAGACTTGCAGCAAGGATATTAGAAAAATTAAAAGAGATTTTATATGTATAGACGGAAAGTCTGCATCATATTTGTTAATTATATAATTTCCATCTTTGTGATGCTCACCTAGGGTTCAAGTCATGTTAGACTTATATGTGTGATTAAATTCACTATTTGGGCATTCTACTAATATTTAATTCATAGCCCTGAATAACTAAATCGTCCCTACGTCGGCCCGTTAGTCGACTTGGGCCTGGGGGGACTACTGTTATGGCCATAACAAAATTGGGCCTCAATTAAATCTAATACAGTAAGCCCATTACTAAAGCTCATTATTTGGGCCTATTATCTGGGTCCTACAATGACTCCTCCTAATATCTATATAAACCCTTTGGATTTTTGCTCAAGGTATGCACACTTTTCTGAACTCATTCTCTCTCTAAATTTCCTTTACTTTTGAGAGCTTCTCTCTCTAGAAAATTCTCCTATAAAATTTTGGTGTGCCGGAAACTGACTTGAACGTCGAAGGGTTTTCGCCGGCACCCCTGACTATTTTTATTTGTTCTCAGGATTGGACCCGACGTGTAATTCGAGCTCTGACCCGCTTTCCGGCCGTCTGAAAATCGTGCATCAATAATATCTATGCAAAATATATATGGAGCTTAGTTTTGGGTTGCATTATTTATTAATCTATATATGTATTTTTTTATATAAATACATATAATATTTTAAAAACTTATCAAATGTCTAACATAAAATGTTAACTTATTAGGTAATATGACATTGTTATAAACGTTAAGATCCACTTTAACCATCTAACATGAGATTTAACAATCTATTCTTTAACTCTAAAAAACCAACTCCCTTATTGGGAACTAAGCTGAGGCGAATATAGAAAGGGACCTAGGGGTGTCGAGGCTCCTTCTAAAAATTAAAAAAATTTGGTTTATCCCTTTGTTTTTAATAGATTTCTACTAGATCCCTTGTTAAAAAAAAAAAAAAAACCTAATTTTAGGTTTTAGCTTTCATTTTTCTTAATTATTATTGTGTAAAACATTAAGTAACCTACTGATTTTAACTAGTGACATGCACAAACTCATCTTTCATTTAGGTAATTTAATTGAAAAATGTACATTGCAATTTACAATTGTGCAAGTTTCTATTATATTTTAGTTTTATTATTTTAGTTATAAATCGTATTTTTCAATTTTTACATTGATTTATTTACTCTAATATAAGTAACACTTTTCTCTTTACTTTTTTTTGTAATTAATCAATCAAGTATTACTAAAAGAAAACAAATGCTAAGAATTCATATAAACGTTAATACTTGACTTGTTATGGATAATTATATGAATGAGTATTTATTGAATAAATTATTGACTGTTATAATATTAAAGGTGTCTCTTTTTACATAAAATCATGTGTCACCGTTGGAACCAAGGATTTATTATTTTAGGGGAAAATGTAATGAGGTTCATTAAAAAAAATCTTCACCCCTAAAAGACTGATTATTGCAAATTGCCCCTTAATTTCTGATTTCCGCCTTCATCTTAAATGGTGTCAGGGTAAAATTGGAAACAAAATTCATGATAGAAAAATTGTTAAAAAATAAGCTGGGACAATATTAATAATTAAAAATAATATAAATAATCAATAAAAACTAATGCATTAGTTTCTTCTGTTCTCCCTCTCCACTCCACAACCCGAAATTTTCTTAGGAAACAATCAGTTTCCCGAGAGCCAAATATTCAAATTTTCTTAGGGAATCATCACACAACCACATCATCATTGTAGCTCACCTTTACCGTCCTTACACACAAATCCAAATCCAAATCCAATCAACAACCAAATCCTAACAACACACTGCCATCACAAAATCCCAACCAAAAAATACAAAAAATTAACCCAAAAAGCCAAAATTCATTCTAACCTATTAATCACTATTCCAAACCAAGCTGACCCAGAATTCCAAAATCCTAATTGATACTACAAAACCCAAAATCACCTAATTGAAACCCCAGGAATGTGTGTGTTGAGAAGAGAAGGAGAAAGTACGGAAAGCCAAAGCGAAGTGACGGTAGGGGGCTAGTGGCAGTTTGTTGTTGGGGAGGGAATCTTGACTTTCACAATCCTCTTTGTAAGTTCTGGAAGTATGCAGTTATAAGAACAATACAGTAAACTATAATGTAAATCGGCACAGGAGGATTTTACGTGGTTCGGTTATAAAACCTACATCCACGGACAGCTATAGAGCTGCAATTTACTAAGTTCTTGTTGTAAAATCTATAGGATCGTTTACAGTGCTGACTCACTCTCACATACTGACCTAATCTTTGTAAAACAAAATCCCACCAAGATCTTAAACTCTAGTGACATTGTCCAGTCTCTGTCACAGATAACTTAACAACACACTGTTAAGTTATACATAACAACGATATCTGACACTGAATTACATAAAAACTTAACTCACAAGTTCTCTCAAGTGTCTACTAACTCATACAAACCTAATCAACAATTCATGTACGATTACCACCTCTTATATATGAATAAAACACTCATAAAATCAAATCAAAGAGACATTCCTATTTGTGTTGAAGCTCTCCTCTTAATCCTTGGAATGCCGTGACATGAATTCCTACAACCCACCAACTAATCAACACACCAAGTTATGTAAAAATAACTTTGTATATATAGTGGGAGGTCTGGACGAAATCTCCTTAGAATCCTATAAAAATTCTAATCAAAATCATATTAGGATAAGGAGAAATATAATAGGAATAGATATAATTAAACTCCTAAAGGAATTAGGACACAAATAAATATTCTCTTATTTTAATTAGGATACAAGAAACAATATCCTAATCTAAGGAGATATTTATTGTAAACCAAATGCTTCCTATAATATTCTTATAGAAACAGTAAAATAGGAATCAACATAATATTCTAGTTTTTATCACAAGTTGTACAAAAAAATAATATGTGCATGGCACATGCATGTTGACACCAACACTCTTCAAATCTTCACTCTTGCCTACAAAAATCCTGGGCAGCGACTCTAACAATCTCGTGATCTCAAATTTTGAATCAAAATTGAGGTCCACAAAGTACCAACTCAGCGATGCCTTGCTGGTAGAGGAGGTGTTGGGCGAGAGGAGAGAGAGGAAGAGTAGGAGAATGGAGGTGGAAGGTGGTGGTGGCTTAGTTAAAAGGAGGAAGAGCGGGAGGAGATAGTGACAGTTTTTGGTGGCGTGGGCAAACGAGGAGGAGAGCGAGAGGAGAGGGAGGAAGGAGGTTGTGTAGAGGGAGAAGAGAGAGTGGAAGAAGCGTTGAGGGAGAGAAGAGAGAGAGAAGAGAAGAAGATTTATATTTTTATTAAGTTTTTTTAATTATTTTTTGGTTTAATTTGTTTTATATGGGTATTTTGGTCATATTATAAACTTATATTCTCTCTCCTCTTTTACCGTTTAATTTAACGGCAGAAATCAAAATTTAGGGGGTACTTTGTTATAACTAGTCTCTCAAGAGGGAAGATTTTTTTTTAATGATTCTTATGAGGAAAAATGTAATTATCCCTTATTTCGGAAATAAGACTTGCTCTAATATCACTTATATACGCCTTAGGTTTGTAAGTAACCCAAAATGTTAATATATTAGGAAAAGTAATCAATATCATTATAAATCTGGAGAAGCTAATAATTATAAATCTCAAGAAATATATCAATAACTAATTTTGAACATATGCTTACATATATCAACATTTATATGATATACGTTCTATTGCAAATAAATATTGGTTTTCTCTATTATTTTTATTATAATCCACATCTAAATCCTTAATAGTATCACTTTCTCATCAATTTTGCTAAACAGAATTAGAAGATTATTTTTTAAAAAAATGGGAACGACATTGCATCTAAAAAATCTTAAATATTTGATAAAGCTTAAGTGATTTTTTACGTGGAGAGATTAATTATCAATAAAAACATACATAAACACAAAGATTAATTGAACCGAACTTTCAATAGATACATAACTGTTGAATATTGATTTTGACTTGTTCATTCAATTTGATTAATTTCCATACATATACAGATGTTGAGGGAAATTAACCGAAGTACAAGTAACGTACGTATAATTTGACTCTCAAATTATTAAAATTGAACTGATCAAATCAAACGAGTTTGAATGAGAATGGTTCAGCCGCAGCAAGACGTGTTGCACAACTTGGAGACTAATCAGAATTTCAAAAAGTTTCCAACTATTGACATTTTCTACACCCTCCTTTATTACGTACTCGTTCATGCAATTTTTTTATCAATTTTTCTTCCACATAACTGCCTTGAGTCTTGACCACTCTTTTCTTTTCTTTTCTTGTCTTTTTTTTCTGGGTTTTAATTTGTTCAGAAATTTAATTTCCATTAATTTCTTCTAGCTAGTTCTCTCATAATCATGATCAAGAAAATTTTGGATTAATTTTTTAGGACAGAGTCTCTAAAAGTCTAAGTTAAACAATGTTCATTATAAATAAATACAAATTAAATAAATTGTTGAGATTTCGAAATATAAATTTCTTATTTATTGTATGGGATCTAAACAAATAAAAAGAATATTGTTTATTTGATATAAGGATTTGAAAGAAATGACTAATTTCTTTATAATGGCGAAGCCAAAATTATGATTGAGGGGAATAATATTTTACATAAACACGACAAGATTATTAAATAAACGAGAATTTAACAATATATTTTTTTAAAATAAAATAAAGCTAAATATTTTACAAGTTAAAAAATATACATTAAAAAATGAGATAGATTTTACTATTTACAAGTAAAAAATTAACCAAAAAGAAGTGGTAATTTGTAAGTTTAATTCTCTAAAAAAGGAGAAAAAAATGTAACATAAATTACAAATTTCATGTATAGATAAAAATAAATCCATACTTATAAAATTCAGTTTAACAAACACTTAGTTAATTTTTATTTAACTTTTATTTATTCGCTTATTTAACATAGATGAATGCTCGTTTTGTCCCATTGAAGTTTTTTTTTTTTTTTAAATTTTAAACAAAGAATTCATTTGTTAATCTAAGAGTACTTAGAGGCATAAATTAAATTAAAATCACGGCTGAAGAGACAATAAATTCTAATTACAAAATTATTAATACAAAAGAATAAACAAATTTTATAGTAGTTAATTAAAATCAAAGAAAAAATAAAATTTTAAGCTACAGCACTCTCTCTATGGATCATCAATTATAACTACATAATTAACTTGTTCAGATTTCAGAATGAACGTTTAAGATTCTTGAAATCTGCAGTTTCAATGCATTCCAGCCCAGCTCTGTAAGGATTCAACACTTTCAAAAGCTGTGTAGCTTTCTCCTTCGTCGACTCACCACAACCGCACTGCAACAGCAAAACAAGTTTCTGGAAAGCCCCAACTTGCAGAGCTTCAACCAACACTTCCCCTTCATGTTGCTTGTCGTATTTGCTTAGTTTCCAAATCGTAGAAACCGAATACTCGGTCGCCAATTCCGATACTCGCAATATCATCTTCACCAACACCGGCATCGTCAAGGCATTGTTGTAAGCCTCTTCCCTCGCTTCCTTGCTTTCACAAAGTCTATCGAGAACACCTAGAACCTTCTCGCAAATGCTCTTTTCAGCGTCAATGATCATGCTTAGGAGTAACGGGACCAAACCCATTTGGACAAATGATGATTTGGTTTTCTCATTTGAAGATGAAACGAGGGAGAAGATGACCATTAATGAAGCTTTTGTGATTGTCCGGGAAACCGGAGCTTTTATGAAGTTAACTAGAATCTCAAACGCTCCTGTACTTTCCAATGCTTCCGCATATTGTTGGTGATCAAAGCAGAGATCTTTCAGCACCAAGATGGCGTTTTGCTTGGATGAAATGTCTTTGTGTTTCATGAACCAAACCATGCATTGCAACGAAGCCTTTGATCTCAAAAAAGTTTGAGCTTCGTTATCTAGCGGGAACATCCAATTCAAAGCAGATAAAATCTCTTCCAAGACGCTACAATTCCTCTCCAAATCCTCAAAGTCATTCGCGAACGCATCGAAAGCTGCAGCCAGCACGCCAGCAGCTCCGTTGTCGACAATGCATCGCCTGTTCCTCTCGCTCTCGAATCCCCACCTCTTGATCTTGTTAATCAACTCCAAGCATTCAAATCCATCCAAACGTTTAACCGAAGCATTGACATTGAAAAGAGTCTCCGAGACTTCGATGGAAGTTACAGGAATCCTCGGCGTTGGAATCCTCTCAACCCCATAATTCTGATTCTCAACACACCAATCTTGAATCATCTTCCTCAGGGTATGATTCGGAATCTGATCGAAGCTCCTCAGCATCTGGTTCGTCACAGGGCACGTAAAGTTACCCGCCTGCAGCCAAGTCTCGATGCTTTCACGATCGTAGGTTATCCCCGAAGATATTGTGACAGGATCCTTCATGAGATCGAGAGATATCGGACAACGGAAGTGGTTGGGGATCACGAGCTCATCAGGACGGCTGAGCTGCTGCTTCTTCTTCCCGCCTCTCAGTTTTCTTCTCCTCCAATGGAACATGTTTCTGTTTTTTGTGTTTGTGCAACACAGAAAGCAAAAGCAGAAGTGAATTGGGGAGTTGTTGTTGTTCTTTGTTATCTTTACTTTTGTTTTCTTTTGTTTTTGTTTTTGTTTCTGTTTTGGTGAGCATTAAGAGGTTTTGTTGGGTTTTATATAATACGGGTTGTTGTGTGATTTGTGAGAAATTAAATTTCATTTTTCACAAGCAGGTTTGGTCAAAGCGTAGACCTTGAAAGAGAAGGGGAAGACAAATTTTATGGAGCGTTCAAATTGAAAAAATATTATTTTGCAAAGAAAAGACTTCGAAATTATTAATAACATTATTAATTAAAATTAACGATTTTGATCAAATACGAGGAACTTGAATGTTGACCGTTGAAGATTTGAAAGTGAAGATGGATTTGCCCGTCAAAATGAGAAATGGTAAAAGAGAAGAAACTAGTAGTATAAGTGTACAAAACGAAACCGTTTGATTTGATTGAATTTGTACTCACTTTTTTTCGCTTTTGACGCGTTGAATTTGGGGATTTCCGACGAGAATGAATTGCAAAATTACTCTCTCACCCCTGATATTTGTCGTATTATCATTTATCACATGTGGATTTATAAAATATAATTCTAACGCAACTAACACAATCTAACGTAAAACAAAATCATTGGGTAAGTGGTTACGAAATCATTCTTAAAAAATTTTAATTCATTTTAAAATTTTATATAGTTTTATAAAATACAATTTTAACCTAATTCATGAGAAACCTAATTCAAGAGAATGAATTGAAAATTCTCTTTCTCACCCTTGATTTTTATCATCACCCATTCACCCCATATGATTTTATAAAATGTGATCTTAATACAACTCAAACAATCTAAATTGGTACAAATTATTGGACAAGTAGGTTACTAAATCACATATTAAAATATTATTGTGTTTTTGAAGTTTATGTGTGGTTTTTATAAAGAGTAATTCTAACCTAATTCATCCAATATGAAGTAGTACAAATTCACTAGATAGGTGCTTACTAAATCAAGTATTAAAATAATTTCATTAGTTATTAATTTCTTATGTGGTTTTGAAGTGTAAATATAACCGAGCTCGTGGAATGTAGCATGGTATACAATTATTTGATATGTGTTTTTCTAAAACATTTATTAACATATCTTTTATTCAATTTTAATTTTTACTCGACCAGTAATTTTGTGATACATTACACCAAAGAGAATAGATTGTATATAGTATTACTAATTCTAATTAAGCCAATGGTGTGAGAATTTAAGAATGTTTGATTTGAAGGTTTCATGATACTTGGAACTTGTTGAAATATCACAAATACTTCTCATATATCTTCAAAAATTTTATCTCAAATTTTTATATATCCAAAATGCTATAATATTAGAAAAGATGATAATTATCCAAAAAATGCTGAGATTGTGGAGGGTACCTTTATCTTTTGAACTATTGAAGGTGAAGTTGGGAACATGACATATTTCAAAGGCTTGTTAGGATTTTTTGGAGTATGAACAATGGAGGGGACCGACTAACCCAGTTTCGGGCCGTTCAAGTCTTTGCTTTTGAAGTCTTTTTCTAAGGTTAAAAAAAAAAAAAGCGAGAATACATTAAAAAAAATGACAATATTGAAATTATTAAACTTAAGTCTTGGATCTTTAGTGATGTGATACTTATTTAAAAATTGTCACACGAGCAATGCTATAGTTTAATAAAGGGTATGATGACGTAAATAAATTTTAGTTGTAAATTTATTATTTGAATGAATAACTTATATGGGTCTCTCTTTCTTTTCTCTCTTAAATTATATGTTATCTTATGTGTTATTGAGAGATACTCGTCGCATCAACCCGTTGCTTATGTATCATACCAAACAGAAATATAATTTATTTATACATCTAGAGAATAACTTTATTTAAAAATTTATCTAGACTTGTATTTTTGACATTTTATATTGAACTTGATTAGATTATAAACAAAAAATTAGGATTCTACTTAATTTTTTTTTGAAAAAACTCCAATGTAATATTTTGTTTTTTTTCGTGTTTTCGTAATTTTTTTCATCTTGAATAATGTGATTATATGTGCTATTGACATGTGATTATCGCTTTAATTTATCATTTCAATATCAGTACAAAATAGAAAAAAGACCACGTGGGATATGAACTTAAGATAGCATGCCGGTACATGAATCTCAAAATCTAATTTTCACAATAAACTATAATTTATAGACCCCTAAATTTTTTTAAGATACCCTTGTCTTCTCATCTTCCCCGACTGTTAATTCACGCTCTTGATATGTGGCTTTCTTTTCTCTTCAGTTGTCACAAGCTGTGATAAGATTGACACATGCATACGGGCTCAAACTAGGGGTGGGCACTGGTCGGGTCGGGTCGGGCAATACTCGATCATACTCGAATATTTATCGGGTTTGCTAAATCGGATAATTTTTTTAACTACCCGAAGGATACCAATGGGGTCGGGTCGGGTCGGGTGTATTGGGTATATCGGGTTGATGCATCCGACACTCGACACTTACATGTCGAGTCGTGTTAGATTCACAACCGATACTCAATATCAGTCTATTTTGGATGACATCGCATCATCCGATACTCGACACTTACATGTCGAGTCGTGTCGATCTCTATCAAGCGCGTCGAGTTTTGTCGAGCGTTTTTGCAGGTTGCTTGTTTTAGGCTTTTAACTTTGTTTGTTTGCCTTTTTGCATCATATTTAATTTGACTATAACCAATTAACTTATGCCACGTGAAAAATTAAATTGTTTTCAATAAAAAATATTCAGGTCGGGTATCAATCGGGTTTATATAATTTTACCCGATCTCGGATCGGGTAATATCAGGTACTTTAAATTTGTAACTGATTTCGGTTATTTTTTCTCCCTTACCCGATCACACCCGATTCGGGTCGTACTCGACCCGATCGGGTCAGATCGGGGAATTATGCCCACCCCTAACTCAAACCATGTACACCTCAAGGTTTGAAAACTTTAAATTCATCAAGGTTTTATGTTCATGTGCTTGGGTCAAAGAAAACAATTTAAATGGGACTTGGTTCCCATCCCCTCCTCATATGTTGATTCTTGACTTCTGGTGAAAAAGAATTGTTTTTCCATGACAAGAGCCATAGCTGCTTCCAATTTTCAACCCATGTAGAGTATAAAATCATCTATAAATTATGATTAGCTAGATTGCATAATTTATTAAAGGGTTCGGCAACTTGAACTTAAAAAATTTTTTTAATACCGAGATGCAGACATTGAATCATCCTAATCCAATGCATATGAACTGATGAATTGGCATTAAATGTAAACTACCTCTTTAGCTTCTTATTTTCATCCATTGGATTACAATGAATCAACGGTCACTACTTGATGTAAAAAATTTGAGTTTATTTAACCTAAACCAATAAATATGTAATTTCAATTAGTTAAATTTATTGAATATTATAGTACCAAAAGGTCCACAAAACAAGCATTCATTTTAGTGAATTCTGAATTGACACTCGTTTAAAAGCTTGTTTTGCTTTACAATAAGGTGTCGTCTAATTCGCTCAATGTTCTTAGAGACATTTACAAAATAATTTCAATGAAAAATTGATTCAAAAAGTGCTGGCTTTACAAATATTATTGCGGGTGTCACACTATACAGATAAGAAGTTACCTCCAAAATTATACAAGCCTCCATATAAACTGAGATTTACCTAATCGATGATCAACAACTCGTGCCACCTGAACCAGCAGGATCCTCAATTAACACAACAGCTTAACCTTTCCAAAAGCCAAACTGATTTGATTTCCTCTTCGTTTGCTCAGTTAATCACATCAGAAGAAAAATAACCTGTCAGGTTTCAGTTAGAAATGCCGGCTAGTCTTTGTACGCAGTGACAAAAAAGGGAATTATATGGATTCATTCCTGTCTTATGTAAGGAGATGAACTCAACTCCATACTGTAAATTGAATCATCTCCAGCCATTCCATACATGAACAAATTTTCATGCTTCTCTTCATCCCACTTGAGGACCTCCCTTGTATACTTGAATGCTTCATCAACTGAAGTACGCTCATGGGCCTTGGTCTGGAAGACAAACAACTTACGACGAGTAATTGAAAGATATAGCTCCTTGAATTTCACGGCTACATAGTAGTATGCTTGGTGTGCCAGTGATTGATTATTAGTATTATGGGGCTTCACGGGACTAAACTCCTTGAACCACTCACATGTTGACAAAGGAACCTTGTTGATCTTTTCTTCGAAGGCATCGTATTTGTTCAACAAAAGCACAAATGGGGTATCCCGAAAACATGGATGTCTCACTAGACTCTCAAACATATCCCTGCTAGCCAGCATTTTATTATGGAGAGTACCTGTACCATGGGCCCATAAGTGGTCATAATCACTCAAAGCAACACAGAATATAACTGCCCTCACATCTTCAAACATTTCCAGCCATTTACAACCATCATGCAGTCCCTTGGAATTTATGCGAATTAGTTGGTACCTGAAAAAGGATGAAGTTTCGTCAAATGAGTGAAAAAGAATTTCAGCGGTAGAAACAAAACTCAAAAGAAAATAAAAATAGAAAATGTATAGCTGATGGCAAGCATTAAGGTTTTACCTCGTCAAGGGAGGTGGGCATTCTAAATTCTCATTGTAGACCTCTGACATGGGGCTTCTATCATCAAATGAAAATTCCATAAAGGCAAGGCCATTGCCTTGAGTAACTCCTTCAGCATATAAAATGTCCTTTTCTGAAGGTTCATATTCATTGCTAGATATTTCAACAGCCTGCATGAAGAAAAATATCAATATTATCAAACTCCAGCACTCATAAATGCTCCAATTTAAATCCCAAGATTAAAATTTTGTTTCTTTTGGTTGGTAAAGCTGGCCTCTTTACACAGAAAGAATAAGAAAAACAAGATGGACTTTTTCTCATTTCTTTCTTGTCCTACATATGGGAATTTTTCCAATCTTGAAACCAAAGTTTCATGTTTGAGTTTTAAATTAGAGGTTAAAAAAGATAAATCGACATCAGATATAACCCCAGCCTTCCAAGCTAACAATGCAGGTTCATTCCCACTAAAGGTTAATGAAACCTTCACCTATAAAGAAAATGACCAATTTTGAGGCCCTAATCTACAAGCTCTTCATAATTAACATAACATTGACTTTGATCTCAAACAAAACTATGCCCGGATGATTTGATTGTTTTCTTTCATCGTGTACTTTTTCTTGAATACGGATGGAGCTTCATTTCTAAAGCAGAAAAATAAAAAAAGGTAGGATTTCAATAAATCCTGAAGCTGCAGCATTATTTTTGCAATACTACAATACTCCTAACTTCAAATTCATAACTGACTTGATGACCATCATATACACTGAAAAGAAAAAGAGACCTTGTAAAGAACTAAGAGAAACCAAGAATCCTAAGCAGGATCCTAAGCAGGCTGTTGTCACAGATAGACAGAGCTGACAAAAACTCCTGCTATATAACCATGGATTTCAATTCATCCTGAGACACGTGAGAGAATCTAGAGAAGGGCTGAACAGTGAGATGAAGTATAGCAAAAAAGGGCTTGGAAAAGAGTGTACATATGGAACAGGAAAGCCAAAACTTAAAAATAAATAAATAACAAACAAATCGAATCGAATCGAAACAAAACAAAACAAATCAAAATGACACTTGAAGCATACCTGATCTAAGAAATATTTGGCCGCATCAGGAAGACGATGCAATTCCTCCCTTCTCTTGTATGTTTCCTGAAGGGCAGGATCCCTCCAAATCTCATCCACAATCGGTGCATATTCACGTGTTGCAGCAGGAAAGAATGCATCAAAATCACCAGTAGCCATAATATCCAGCAACCAGTCAGAAAAATGCTTGATTCTTTGATTAATTGAATAGATACATGGCTTACTTTCCTCAACACTTGTTTCACCTGAATTTTGTTTGACAATTAACCATTTAGTAATATTATGATGGCTGCAACACCTTGGACTTGCATTTAATGCATATTTTTTCTTTTTATGCCACAAAATTTCCTAACAAGAGGACAAATGGGGCGGGCAAGATTCCCCAGAAATTACGAATTCTCTATAGAGAATTATGGGAAGAAATCAATCAGACTAAAATAAAGAAATATTATACGGTTAAGGTTGCAAATTTCAACAAATAATAATAAAGAGAGAAACATCTAAAATTAGATGAAAGAAAATTTACTTAATTGTTTACGAAGATAAAACAGCTAACATAAGAAAACCGGTGAGTTCTTCATAGTAAATTGTTAAAAATTTATCTGAATGCCAATTTGCTGTTGTTTAAGCAGAATTTAGCCAAAAATAAATACTTGAACAAATAAACCACCAACCTATGCAAATCCCCGACTCATAGAAGGCGTTTCAGCCGTTACTGGACGTAAAACCAGAGGAAGATGTGAGCCACAATCACAACTACTTGTATATTTAAATGTGTGTTATTGTTGTCAATTTTTTTTTTCTTGTTTCGTTTGATCTGATTATCAATGTTGTTTTTGTGTTGTTGTTGTTTGTTGATTTTGTTTGTTTTAATTTCAAGTTTTCTTTTTGACAAACCATATGACTACCCTATGGCATAAGTACACGTGGGAGATAAGTGTGGAGGTTTTGTCAACCTCCACCGAAAGTGTATCTCCATTTTTAATGGTTCACGTGGGAGATAAGTGTGGAGGTTTTGTCAACCTCCGCCGAAAGTATATCTCTACTTTTCATGGTTCACGTGGGAGACAAGTGTGTATGTTTTGTCAAACCCCGCCGAAAGCATATCTCATTTTTTCAAATCTTGGGGCGATAAATCTGCATCGAGCAACTCCCACCGAAATTATGTCCCCATGTGTCAAATTTGAGAGTTTTACGTGTGTATATATCCATTTTGCATATTCTCAAATGTCATTTTATAACCTGTCTTGCACTTGAATCGCATAATACCTAACGTACATCATTGTCTTGCACAAGTTTAGAGCACTTTTAGAAATGGAGAAAACACCAATTCGGCGATTCCAAAATATATGCGTATTTTGTGGATCGCAATTTGGTAAAGATGGAGAGTTTACAACAGCAGCTCTTGATCTTGGTAGGACATTAGCTGCGAGGGGTATTCATTTGATTTACGGAGGGGGTAGTCTTGGGTTAATGGGGTGTGTGTCGACAGCTGCATCCCTAGGAGGGAGCAAGGTTCTCGGCATTATCCCTAAACCATTAGCTGTACGAGATATCGTAGGCAACACAATCGGGGAAGAGTTACAGGTCTCTAGCATGCATGAGCGTATTGCACATATGGTTGTTAAGTCCGATGCATTTATAGCTTTGCCTGGTGGTTATGGTACATTAGAGGAGATATTTCAAATCACCTCTTGGGCACAGCTAAACATCCATCGGAAACCCATTGGTTTGTTAAATGTCAATAATTTTTTTGATGGTTTGTTGTCCTTTCTTGATCAAGCTGTAGAAAAAAACTTTATCTCACAGTCGGCGAGGCAAATCCTGGTTACAGCTTCAACTGCAGGGAAGTTAATTGATAAACTCCAAGAATTCGTCTATTCGCCTGATCCAACAACGGCTCGGATAGATTGGTTTGGAGAAGGCAATAAAAGGCGTAGACTAGATTTAACGCTCCATCTGTAATCTCTACCTATTGGTTTGCTTTGTTTTTGTTTACTTTCTTTTTAGTGTGTTTATTTGAGATTTTTCATGTCATTTCTTTTGAGTTTTTTTCAGGTTATTTCTTTCGCCCCAGGTAATATTTTCTAATCATGGCTTTTAGAGTGGTGGCTTAAAAAGTTCAATTCCTCTTGAAACGCATTCTGGATCTCTTCAATCCATAATGGCTGAATAAGGAGGCTAACTTCTAAACTTTTTAGACCCATTCTAACTGACTTGTTTTTGTTTGCTGACTTGTTGGACTTTGTTATTTTATGAGTAAGTTTAGTTTTGTGTAATTTAGAGTTGTTGTGTGTTTTTGTCTTTATCAGTTTCGATTCGAAAAAAAAAACATTGTAGAAAAACCTGAGAATCGCAGAATATGGGGTTTCCTTAACTCTTGAAACGCATTCTCTCTAAATAAATCTGCAGTTTGTTTATTTCATGTTGTTTGAAGTGTCTTGTTTCTTGTTTTGTTCTTTCATAATAAAGGTATATAGGCTGGAAACCTTAAGTCTGCGGGCTACTGGTCCTAAGGATTGTTGAAATATACAATCTTGACTCAGGTGTAACAACGCCACGTACCTCTTTTCTTGCATTTTGTGGGTCGATGATAAGATAATGATTGAATTAAGAATAACTCTTGGAAAATGATAAATGATGCATGGATCTGTGTGCTTGAAATGTTTATTGGTTTTCGCTTTGCTTTTGATTCCTTGCGCAACATTGAGCACTGAGCTATTATCACTGAGTTATTTGTTCACTTAGAGAAAGTTTATGTAATTTAAATGTTTCTTCAGATTTCAATGAATTCTAGAACTTGTTTGATGGTCACTCAAGGCGAAATCCTAGGCTGTGCAACATTGGGGAAATGATTTAGGCCATCTTTGGACCGTTTGAGCCTTAATAGCCAACCTTGACTGAAATTGATCCCTAGTTACCCCTTTGAGCCTCTGTAAGCCTTTTTCTTTGTTAACTCACTAAAAGATTTCCTAACCTAAATGAATTTGTTCCAAACAGTTTATCCCTTACCTATGAGCATATAGATCATTCACAATTAAATTCTGAGCTATGTTCTGGTTTTGGGAAGTTAGAGGAGGTTAGGATGTGTCATGAGTAATGCAAGTGAGTTCTAAAAAGTTGTTAAAAAAAAAAACAATCTGTACTTATCGTCCACGTACTTACACATTGAGGACAATGTGTTGTTTAAGTGTGGGGGAATTAGGGGAAGTGTAATAAAAAAAAAAAGAAAGAAAAGAACAAAAAAGAACAAAAGAAGAAGAATAAGAGATCTATACCCTTAAGTGTTCTTAAAAAGAATGAAACAACAAAGTGTGGGGGTGTAGTTTTCTTTTGTTTTCTGCAAAAAAAAAAAAAGATTGAGTGTTCTAAATAAGTTTGGGGGAGTAACCTGGTGAATTGAAATGAAGTTGTGTTATAGGGTTGAGCTCTACATAGTCTTGAATGATTTATGTGTTTGTGGGTGATTTGAGCCAAATTATTATCCTTTATCATACCTTCACCCAAGCCAAACGTTACAAGCTTAATAAAGTCCTACTTGATCCTTGGTGTTGTGCATGTCTACATTAGTGGAGAGTGACTTGAAAAGCAGGCCTATGGAGTTCATTTATACACACATCTTCAATATTAAATATGATTCATTTTTATGCATAAACTCATCCGGGTTACAAGTGATTAGGTGAGAATGGCTCTACACACACACACTTGAGGAATTGAAGTGAAGCGAAACTAATCTTTGAGATAAAATTCTTGATCAAGTGCATTATTTTGAAGTTTTCCTTGGGTTATAATTAAGTACAATCTTTGAAGCCTATTTGCAAGATGAAGCATTTGTGTGTTTTAATTTTTTGTTGATTCTGTTTCGGTTTAGTTTTATTTCATATTGTCGTAGTTGCTCGAGGACTAGCAAAGTCTAAGTGTGGGGGAATTTGATAAGTGTCTATTTATATATCATTTTCATATCAATTCGTCCATGTTTCTTTGCTATATTCCTTGGTATTTTTATGTTTTTGTGTGGTTTTGATGTTTGTAGGAGTTTTGGAGCAACTTGCACAAAAATGGAGTAAAACCCTTCATTTTCACCTCTGCTAGTCAACCATCTTCTCGGATTTAATTGTATTGATATACAATGAACCCGATGACATATTATATACCGTTGGAAAGCTCTCGAAGTCTATTTTCTGGAGAAATTTACGGTTTATAAATCCATTCAGTGTACCAAAAGTTGTAATCAAAACAGTGTGAGAAGTATAGAAATGTAATTCCACAAATCACTGTAGCATGTATAATACGGGACACTGTAGCAGGTTACTGTAGCAGAGTATTTAAACACATTTTAGGGTTTTATTTTCATAACTTGAAGAGGGGAAAACGTGGGAGGAGGCTGCATTTCTGGATTTCTCTCATCCCTTGGAGTTCTTGAAGGAGAAAGAAGATTTTGAAAGAGGAGGAACTACAATTCCAAGAAGATTCATCTACAAAGAAGATTTTCAAAGAATTTGCTAAGTTCTTTCTTTCCTTTTCAATTCTGGAATTTCTCTGTATTGTATTTGTTATTCTGATTGAATATGTGTAACTAAATCTGAATTGGTTGAGGGTGATTTCAAAGCCCTTGATATGGATTTTGTGAGTTGATTGTGTAAGAAATTGTTATCCAATTCTCTAATTGAAGTTGCTTGTATTTTCCCATATCTAATGCTTATGATTGCTTACTGATTGTATTTGGAATGGCCAACTGAATATAATCTGTTGTTGTCTATTGCTAGATTAGAAATCTTGATCCGTAATTGTAATGAATTTCCAATCATTAGTAGCAAAATTGTGATCAGAGATTGCAATTGGAAAATACAACCTAGGTTAAATAATCTGAATTTGTGTGATTATTGCTTAGATCAACCTATCTTTCTCATCGTAATGCTTCCATTGAATTAAACTTAGAGAGCTTGTTCTAGGTTGTTTAATGGATAGAGATTAAAAAAAAAGCTTGTTTTATTTTACAACAAAGTAAGGAAAGTTTGGAATAACAGAGCTTGTTGTTATCTATGATTGATAACTTCAATGCTGTAATTGGATTACAATTCAATGTTAATTCACAAATTCATATCTTGTGGCAGAGAATGAACTCTTAACCAAATGTCTCTTATTGATATTTCACTCCATTTAACTTTGCTTTGTGTTATTCTTCATTTGCTTTCGTATTAAGTTTAGTTAATCAATCAACAAAACCCCCCCTGTTTAGTTTATTATTGCTGGAAAATAACAAATTCAATTAGAATCAATCCTCGTGGGAACGATATCTACTTATCACTTTATTACTTGTGCGACTAGTATACTTGCTAGTTTCGAACGCATCAACATAGATGAAGGAAAACTCCTTTATGAACTGCCTTGGTAAAAAGATCTCCAATTTGATCTTCAGACTTAACATAAGGAGTGATAATCTCTCCACTCATTACAGCCTCACGAACAAAGTGACAATCTACTTCGATGTGTTTAGTTCTTTCATGAAAAACTGGATTGCTAGCAATATAGGTTGCAGCTATATTATCACAAAACATTTTTTATGGCTTTTTTAAATCAATTCCAATCTCAGTTAAGAAATTCTTGACCCACATAATCTCACATGTTGTATGAGCCATAGCACGATACTCTGCCTCTGCACTGGATCTCGCAACTACATTTTGTTTCTTGCTTCTCCAAGTCACTAGATTGCCTCCCAAGAAGGTACAATATCCACTTGTGGACTTCCTATCAGTTTTGGATCCAGCCCAATCAGCATCAGAATACCCAACAATGTCCAACTCTTTACCTTTCTTGTAAAAAATTCCTTTACCAATGGACTGTTTTAGATATCGTAGAATTCTACATACCGCCTCCCAATGGATCTTCTTCAGATTCTGCATATACTGACTAACTGCTCCCACTGCAAAAGTAATATCAGGTCTAGTGACAGTAAGATAAATCAACTTTCCCACAAGACTTCTATATCTTTTCTTATCTTCAAAATCTGGACTGCTGTCACCATCCAATATTACACTAGGATCCATAGGGGTCTCTATTGGCTTAGATCCTAACATACCTGTCTCATCGAGTAAGTCTTGCACATACTTTCTCTGAGACAAAATGATTCCTTCTTTACTCCTTAAAACTTCAATTCCAAGAAAGTATCTGAGTTGCCCTTGTTTGAAAATTTGTCTTTAGATGTCTTTAGATGTCTTTTCACTTCTTCTATACCATTAGAATCACTCCCAGTCACAATGATATCATCTACATACACCACAAGTATAACTATACCTGATCTTGTATGTTTAACAAATACTGAGTGATCAGATTGACAACGGGAGAAGCTGATCGAAGCCAAAACGCCACTCAATTTTTCAAACCAAGCCCTAGGTGACTGCTTCAAACCATAAATAGCCTTCTGTAACTTACAAACAAAGTTGGTTAACTCCCCCTGAGCAACAAATCCAGGTGGTTGCTCCATATAAACCTCCTCGTGTAAATAACCATACAAGAAGGCATTTTTGACATCTAGCTAAAAGAGGGGCCAGCCAAAAAACACAGCGAGGGAAATGAGAATGCGAACTGAATTAAGTCTAACAACAGGAGAAAAAGTCTCACCATAGTCAACACCATAAGTTTGAGTGTACCCTTTAGCGACAAGACGAGCTTTTAATCGTTCAATAGTACCATCAGGATGATATTTGATAACAAAGACCCAACGACAACCAACCACTTTTTTACCGGCTGGTAATTTTTATAACTCCCATGTACCACGATCACAGAGAGCTGACATCTCATCTTCCATAGCTTTCCTCCAGCCAGGATGAGCCAAAATTTCCTGGTAATTTTTAGGAATAGAAACCACAGACAAACACAAAGCAAAGGATCGAGTAGACAATGATAAAGCATTAAAAGAGACAAACTGAGAGATAGGATACCTCTGAGAATTTCTAGTACCTTTGCGAAGAGCAATTGGGAGATCAAGATCGGAATATTCATTTGTAGGAGGAGTCGGATCTGGAGTAGAAGCAGAAGCTTGAGTGACGGGCAGATCAGGGAGCAATAAATCATCTTGTGTAGCACGCGATTGATGTGGTTTTCGCCTAGAATAAACTAGGAGCGGTGGAGTTGAGGGACACGGTAGAACTGACACAGGTATTGGAGGATCAACTAGACCAGTATCAAGGCTAGAACCACTCGATGAAAAATATGGTGTGGACTCAAAATAGGTGACATCTGCACTGACAAAAGTTTTTCCCGAACAAGGGTCAAGACATTTGTAACCTTTCTGAGTTCTAGAATACCCAAGAAAAATACATTTGGTGGACCGAGGAGACAGTTTATCAGATACCCTATGAAGATGGACAAAACAAACACAACCAAAAATACGAGGAGGAAGAGGAAAGGCAGGTTGATTAGGGAATAAGATGGAGTATGGAGACTGAAAATTAAGGACAGAAGAAGGAACCCGATTAATGAGGTAACAGGCGGTAAGTAAAGCTTCTCCCCAATATTTTGATGGGACTTTCATATGAAATAACAGAGTTCGAGCCACATCTAACAAATGTCTATTTTTTCGCTCAACAACTCCATTCTGCTGAGGGGTGTAAGCACATGATGTAAGATCCATTAGTGCTATAAAAAGTAGATAACGAGGAAGAAATATATTCTAAAGCATTATCAGAACGCAAAATTTTAATAGAAATACCAAACTGAGTCTTTATTTCATTGTAAAACATTTGAAACATACTAGAGACCTCATATCGATCTTTTAACAAATACAACCAAGTAACTCTAGAATGATCATCCACAAAGGATACAAAATATTTAAACCCATGACTGTTGGTAACTCGACAAGAACCCCATACATCTGAATGAACCAAATCAAACGGTTGGTCACTAATTTTATTGACTCGACTACGAAATGAAAAACGAGAATGTTTACCTAACTGACAAGACTCACATTCAATTTGAGTTGGACTAGAAAAACCCATATGCTGAAGCAATTTATTTGAAGGATGACCTAAACGATAATGCCAGTGTTCTGGAGAGACAAATGAAGCAAGAGCTGTATGAGAGGACGAAAGTGCTTCAAACAAGTGATAAACGCCATTCTTTTCATGCCCGCCACCAATCATCTTCTTCGTACCAAGATCCTGAAAAATACAATAGGATGGAAAAAAAGTGACTGAGCAATTTAAATTCTTGGTTAACTGACTGACAGATAAAAGATTAACAGGAAATCTAGGAACATGTAACACCGAAGATAAATGAAAACTGGATATACGAATGGTTCCAGACCCTTGTACTTGAGTTTTAGAACCATCAGCAAGAACGACTGATGACTGTTTGTTAGAAGGGATAAATGAACTAAAAAGAGAATCATTACCAGTCATGTGAGAAGAAGCTCCAGAGTCTATAATCCAATGATGTGAGTCTGAAGAAGAAAATAAGGCAGTGGACCTACCGGTTTGGACTAAGGAAGCGGAAGGCTCACCGACTGGTTGACTTTCAGCTTTCTGAGCAGACTCCGCAGAAGGTGGAGCATAAGAGTTAGATGAATTACCAACAGAAAGACGCTCCTCAGAACTTTGATTTGCCCATTCAGGTTTTCCAAACTTATCCCAACACTTTTCTGAAGGATGATTAAGTCTACCACAATAGGAACAAGGAGCTCTTCCACCTCGACCTCTAACACGCCCTCTACTCCGTCCAGAAAAGGATCCTCTGCCTCGACTACCAGACACAACTAAGGCAGAGGATTCTTGATTATGTTGAGAGGTGGGTAACCGTTGGAGTCAAGCATATGCAGTTTTAAGACTTGGGAGATCTTTCTCAGTCAAGATACTATTCTTAACACTTTCATAGATAGGATTTAAGCTAGACAGGAACTTAACAACAAATAATTCTTCTCGTTGTTTACGTAATGTCTCAACATCAGTAGTAACAGGATGATAAGAGTTAAACTCACCCATTAATCCTTCTATTTCTCCTAAATATTCACTTAACGTTCTAGCACCTTGCTGACAAGAAAATAAGGTAGAGTAAACATCAAAAATGTTAGAGACATTTTGAGAGCCGCCAAACCTGTCTTGAAGTGAATTCCACAACTCTTTTGTAGTATCAATTCACATCACAGTTGCTGCAAGTGATGGCTCTATACTATTCCACAACCATGTAGTAATCAAATTGTCTTCCTGAATCCATTTAGCATACTCCTTTGAATCCGATGATGGAGGATCTTGTATAAGATAATGATGTTTTCCTTGGCCAATCAAATATTTAGTTACTGCTTTTGCCCATAACTTGTAATTAGAGTCATTCAATTTGACGGCTGTGATGGAACCACCAACTCCAGGAGGATTAGAGGACAGTTGAGAAGCCATGGAAACCTCAAACACAATTTTTCAATCAGATTCAGGTGAGACTGCAGTTTTCCGACAATCGAAAAATTTTTCCGACAACCCAACAAATTTTCCCGCAGGCCCCTTTTTTTTTTAAAACATAGACAGAGAGATTTTGTTCATCATTGACCAGTGACTTTAATAGAGTAATTTCCGATCATATTTGAACCAAACAGTAGATTTTTCGATGATCGGAAAATTTTTCCGGCAGATTTTGCCGACGGAGACAGAGGGCTTTTGGTCGCCGGTGACAGGCGATCTCAGACGTGCAGGCGGTGACAATCACCGCTGACCGGAGGTAGCTGATTTGGCTTAGGCAGAAAGGTTAGGGTTGATGAACAGTAACGTGACAACCAGTCTTTTTTTGGCGATTTGAGGAGTTTCTGATGAGATTCTGGTGACAGTGATGAAGGGAAGAATGATGGGGACGGCCCGATCTACAAGTTGATGTATTCGATGATGGGTGATGCGCCGGTGGCCGGTGATAAACAGTAACTCCGACAAGAAACAGTAACGAACAGTAACTGTGTTTTAGGGTTTATGGAATTTATGATAAATTTGGTGGAACGATGTTAGGCTCTGATACCATGTTGAGAGAGAGGTAGAAACGAATTTAGGAGAAATATGTTTGTATGTATTCCATTGTAAATAGGTATACATATATATAGTACAATAAGGGGAAATAAAATAGGAAAGAGAGAATCACATATGTATGTATCTAATAAGAATACAATCCTAAATTCCTATATATATATATATATATATATATATATATAGAGAGAGAGAGAGAGAGAGAGAGAGAGAGTTTATCATGTCAAAAGTAAGCATATGATTCAAATTAACACAGACACTCATGGAATTCAATTGGCTTTATCTAAAGACAAAGATGAAGAAGAAGAAGACAAAGATAAAGAAAAGGGAAAAGACCATAGTTTTTCACTTTGACTAGAATTTCACTATGCCCTTTTGGGACCAAAATATTGGCAAAATCAACAATTTCCACTCACTTGTTCACCAAATTTTAATTATGACCACAAAAATTGACCATCTTCCATATTTTCATTTTCACATACTCGATTAAACATTAAAAAAAAAATACTATTTGAGACCTTCTATGTTGTAGTGCCGGAATACACGACATCAACACATATGAAGTCGATGAAAACTCAGCAGAAAACCCAAAAATAAAATTTGGCTCAGGCAAAGAAGATAAATCCACAAAAATCCACTGATGACTCGTCTAGCTCAAAGGACTACGTTGGTATCTTAAAGGTATGTTAAGGTGATACCTGGAACAGACTCTTCATCATCTAAAATAGTTCTTCTCTCAATTAAAGCTTCCTCTTCAAACCTCTCTCGCCCCTCAAGTAATATGCTAAGATATTTGTACATATTACTTTGAATCATATGCTTGATATTCTGCAGCTCTTCTGGAGAGAACTTGTTTCCATATAAAAACTTAGCCTGTTCCATGAGAGAAGAAACAATATCCTTGTCATTACAATATACACCTTCAGAAAATCACCATAAATCAAGCAAAGAAATGATAATATTGATAGGAAGATTCGAATAATTAAAAAAAAATTGAAGAAAGTTCTCCTGGAATGGAAATTTTTTACTTATTTTGTGCATGATATCATTAAGCAACAGTTACCACAGAAGACTAAAAGAAAGATACTGTAGGAAGACATACATTGTAGGAAATACTACATGGATTTCCCTTAAAACTTAAACATTTAGCACAGAAGACTAATAGAAAGACACACCATAAGAATTGCAGTTTTTGCTTGCCAATTGAAACAGATCAGAATGCAGGCTCAATTCAAGGTCACGCAGAAATCTTAACAGATGAAAGTAATTTAACCTATGTATTGATGTTATCGATGCTAAATTACAATGTTGATCATTGAGCAACAGCCAACCAATGAACATCAATGCAAGAAACGAGCAAATATTAATATGCCTCTGCTGAAACCTCCAACAAGGAGAGAAAGGAAGAAAGCAAAATTTAACAAAGAAACCATTCTATAGTATGATGTATTTTATGAAATGGTGTCAAAGAATGTTTTCAGACAATAAATGATATGAAATGAAACCCTTTGAAAACATAGTATTACCTGCTTGAAAATAGTGCTGGTTCCAGATCCTTCCAACCCAAATAACAGAAGTTTCTGGACCCTTCCCTGCTCTAGATACTCAGGTACTGACCTACCTGAGAAAGTAGATGGATCATCTTTTTGCCCCTGAGGATTTCCAGGTGGTACAGGCAATGAAAACAGTGAGCAAATGAAACGAGTAGAAGCCTGCCTGCCAAAAACCATAAGGCAATTTTATAAAAAATCAATTCAAACCTTTGTCACAGTTAAGTTATAACAATAATCCACAGATCACGAGATAACCTTTCCCCATATGTTCCCCTTTATGTTATTTTGACCTTCTTCCTCATATGATCCATCTTCATAAAGCCAGAAATGAGTATCACGGGGGCACTGTACATTGCCCAGCTGAAATAAAAGTTGATATTGAGCAAAAATCAAATTCAACATCCTGAATACTAAATGCTTATGGGAAAAAATGGACCTACATGTATAGAATACGTAACATTTTATAAATGCTGGAAAGAAAATAAAAATGTTTTGTGTTGGAGTATCACACAATCAGCTTTAGAGATACTGTCACTAGGAAATATGAATGATACATCAAACAAGTAAAATAATTAACCATAACCTGTACTCATTGAAGAGGACTACAGATAAAAGCACAAAAATCTTGTAAAATACTTTGAAAAGAGAAAGGCAAAAGAGATATATACCATGGAGACTAGAGATAGTTCACAAAAGGAAGAGGTAATATATAAGGTGTAGGCATCATAAAATTTTTTTAATTACTGCAGAAAGTAAAGTCAGAAAGTGAGCCATGTAAGAAACGGAAGAAAATAAACTAAAATGGAAGAAGTAAACATATTACATATCATAAGAGTGCAAAGTACAAGAAGTTCAACGATTAAACTTTATTTGTGAAATGGGCAGCTTTAGATTTTAAGAACAGTTTCTCATCCAGCAAACAGAAAATGTAGGTTTCCAGGAAACTAAAAGGAAGAGATTCAAATAAAGCCCATAACTCTTATCAGTATCTTCTCACAGGCACATACAAAAATGACTTGCAGCCAAAATCCAGCTCCTGTTACAATTTGGAAAGAGGAACTCTTTGCTCAGTATATGAGAAGAGTTAAGATTTTTTAAAACCTCGGATTGTGTAATTATAAAGTTTTCATGTAAAAAAAAAAGCTATTTCGTCCCTTTTTTCATTTAACTCTCTATCCTTTGTGGATGAAAAATTCGGATAACAGATGTTAGTGGCAAACTTTAACATCACAGACACAGTATAAGCCATCTTGATTTGTTTGATATTGCCTCCACACAATATAAATGTGTAGCTACTTTTCTTGTTCTTCTTTTTTTTTTTTTTTTAATAACTAAACAAATAAGAAGAATTATCACTGACTACCCTAGGTTTTGGGGGAATTATCAACAATATACATGTTCTGCACATTTTTTTAGGAGGCAACCCTACGTTTATAAAAATTAATCAAGGACTACCCCTGCCATTTGTTATTTGTTATTGTTAGTTATCCGTTAGTTTTCCATCAATTTCACGTTTAATTACCAAATAACCCTTAATCATAGTTTTTAAAAAGCATGTCGTTAATAATGAAGTACATAATAGTATGAAATTGCCTTTGTACCCCTAAATAAAGCCAAATAAAATTGGTTGTCCTTGCCAATTAACTTGCCAAGTAAAATAACCTAATTACCCTAAATTCTCTAAAATATCCCTACCAATTATTTTTAACTCTTTTATATGCGACTTTTAGAGAAAAAATTTAAGTTTAATTAGATATACGTATAAATTATAATATAATTCATTATTCTTAATAAACTATTTAGATTATAAATTTTTAAATATCTAAAATATTTTTGGAAACATATTTTAAATATTATATTATATATTAAATATCTACATTTATTCTTAATATTGAAATACTTAAATATTTAAATTTTTTATAGTCTAAATATTTTATTAAAAATAATAAATTATATTATAATTTATTTATGCATTTAATCAAATTTAAATTGTTATCTAAAAGTCACATACAAAAAGGTTACAAATAAATTGGATGAGAGTATTTTAGAAAATTGAAGGTAATCAAGTCATTATACTTGGCAAATTGTTAAGAACAAATTTTATTTGGCTTCATTTAGGGGCATAAAGGTAATTTTGTTTCTTTATAGTTAAACACATGCTTTCTTAAAAACTATGATTAAGGTTAATTTGGTAATTATATTTGAAATGAATGGAAAACTAAAGGCTAACTAACAGTAACTACTCACAGGGGTAGTCCTTGATTAAATTTTGAAAACATAGGGTTGTCTCCCAGAACAAAGTGCAAAACATGTATATGGCTCTAGGGGTAGTCATTGATAATTCCTCAAACAAATAAAGATAACTAACTTTGGAGAAAAAAGTAATTACAAAATAGTGAAAAAGCTGTCCAAGAAAAAAGAAATCCAACTAAAAGATCACCAAAATATGTATACAGTATAGGCTGAACAGCTTTTAAAAACAAAACAAAACAAAACATAAAATAATGCGGAAACAGATAACTCAAAAATAATGCTAATGGCAAAAAATTAATACAAAATTCCCTCCCAGTTTATCGAATAAAGAAAAAGGAGTATAGTGAAAAGGTTTTGAGACCTTACTAAAACGAAAAATAAGTAACAAAATTCTGGCTCACCAAATATTAGTAGCTTCCTCACATAAACATCTATCCCCAAAAATCCTCTTATTTCTCTCCTGTCAAATCATCTACAAAGTAGCCCAAACAGCACAACGGCATAAGATTTTGCCTTATCCCCAATACCAAACCCACAAAATTTTTCTGAAAGTCACAACAAAAGGTTGGAATGGCCTAAAAAATTTTTGCCAACTCAAAAGGTTTAAAAAAAAAAAAGCCTGCAATGGAAGAAAAGCTGATCCACACTTTTCAAAAATTCTTCCAGACAAAACACATGAAGCAGCGGATAATTACCAGTTACGAAACCTTAACATCACCAAAGCTGATTTTAACAAGGGGGTGGCCCAAGCATATTTGAACTTTACAAGACACTTTGGCTTCCCAAATCATGCATGCTCACCAGACCAGAATAAATGATCATTCATCAATTAGCAAATTGCAGAAGGATTTATATGAAAATATGCCAGATGGAGGTTCCAAATTATTCTATCCTTTCTCTTCTCATTCAAGGAAACTTTATTCCATCAAAGCTAAAATGTCTGTGAATTCTAGGATTTCTCCATCATTCAAATTCCTCAAAAAGTTGAAGTTCCAATCCCAACCTACAGAGATGGAGATTAACATACCCTTGACAAGTAAGTCATGTTGTCTCACAATCTATTAAATTCGGGAAATTAAAGCACATTTACAAGAGTTATCAAACCACACATCCTCCCAAAAGTGAATTCAGTCTCCTTTTCCAAGCTCCAACTTTTGATAGGTGTAGAAAGAGGGGTAGTCTTGAGAAACTGATTTTTAAAGGCTACTATTAAAACAACGAAGAGCCAGTTTCGCATTTGATTCATGAGGCCATATATACTTTTGGTACCAGCTTGCCAAAAAGAATTTGGCTCTAGAGAAAACCCTCACAGCCATTTCCCTGATAAAGCCCCATACCTCCTTACCACATTCCCAATCCCTAAGCCTCCTTTGCCTTTAAATACTTAGTTAGCAGCCTCTAGAATACTGAAACCTCAAGGATACTTCCCATTTAAAGTCTAGCTCATTGGTAAACATCTTCACATAGTTCTCACACTATTAACCATTATAAGAACTCCGCAAAGATGCTATAATAAATAAGTGTTCTTCCATTCCAAAAATGAACCTCAAACAAGATATTGCAAGCCTACGCTATAGTGAGAGGCTTCAGTTATTTATCTCTTCACTCTCAACATATATAGGTGCTTCAACTAATATGCAAAAGAACAAGAAGAAGAAAGCATCTGTAATTGAAACGATAGTTAGATTGCATTTAATAAGGACTTGTGATATTGTATTTAAGCTATAAACAAAACAGGCTACGAGAAAAGGGGGAAAAAAATCTTATTGCATTATCATATAAAAGAATCATGCTCACTTATTTAGATCTTGTGCAGTTACATTCTAATAGCATATTTTTGTCAAAAGTATACATATAACTCATACGTGTAACTCATGCATAGCTGTTAATGTTCACAATGTATGGTCTAAAAGTCTCAAGTAGTTTAAGCACTTCCAATATAGATTGGATACAGTTTAAATTATGGCTCTGAAATATAATTAGCCAATACTAATATTTCTAAAAACAAATCAATAAGAACAATCATATATCATCACTTCCCCAGTAAATTAAAATCGTAATTTGTTAAGGCAAGGTAACTAGATCTTCTCATGCAGTTTGGTATTCAATTATATAGTGATGGAAAGCGTTGTAAACAAAAATAAGTACCCTTAACATTTTGCGCTCAATCTTCGTGATTTCGCGGCCATTTATGTAAACCTTTGTGTTTCCGTTGCTAGCATCAGGCTGAAGCTTACCCCCAACATTCAACTTGGAAGTAATTATCCTATGAGGCTTCTCTCCCTCCTGCAATTCAACAACACAAACCCCACTTAAAAACCCAAACCAAAACACATTATTAACAACAAAACAAAAGCAGCAAAAACTGAATATATGTATTCACCTTTCCCCACAAGCCAGAATCTTTATCATACCAATATCTCCCAGGCTTCAGCTTCAGAGGAGGGTTAGGACAACCCAAAATCTCGGCCAACTCGTCGTGGCTCAAGTGCCTTCCGTTCACAATCAACTGGTCAGGCCTTAGCTGATTGGAAGCACACTCCTTCTCAGCCTTCATTATCTGCTTCACCTCCAACGGGCTACAAACCTTGGCCAAAATCCTCGAAGGCTTCCCCAAATCAGTCCTCTTCGCTTCATCAATCGCCTTCCCAATACACCCAACGCATTTCCTCCCTTCAGGCATGGACCCCATCGCCTTGATCAAGCAGTTGCTACAGTACCTCGCTTCACAAACCAAACACACCTCCCTCTCCCTTAAACGACTCCGTTTCGAACACCGACTGCAAACTCCCCCTCTAGTATTCTTCTTCTTCTTCGCAACCTTCTCCTTCGAGTTCGAAAAAACCGCCTTCTCCTTCTCATCTTCATCCCCATCCGGTTGTTCGGTCGGAGGAGGATCGGAGGCGTCGGCGTCGGAGATTTGGGAGGAGAAATCGTCGGTAGAAACGTCGTCGTTTTGAGTGGAAGTGTTATCAGGTGTTGGGGGTTTGGGTCTGAGATTGAGATCGGTGAAGGAAGGGCGGTTGAATCTGGGGATTTTTCGTGTTGTTTTGGGAAGCGAAACGGCGTCGTTGTAGAAAGGATCGACTTTGGGGATATCGTAAGGGATTGGAGGGCCTTCGTACTCGACAGCGATGGAGTAATCTAGCTGCTCCTCGTCCGGTAACGGCGCTCCTTCCGGCAACATTCTTCTCAACACCTCCTCCCATGACTTCTCTTCTTCTGGTTCTCCTCCTCCTCCTCCGGCTGGGGTTGACATTCTCTCGCTCTTGAGAAGCTGAAGGAGGGAACGACGCTACCGAAGTATCGAGAGGAAAGCATAAGCATCAGCTGATCACAACTCACGAGAAGCTTTCACACTTTGAAAACGTTTTCAAGTGTCTTCACGTGTGGCTGGCTCTCCACTTTTGAAGGAAAGTCATTTTTTAAAATGTTTTTGCAATTAAGTGCTTTTCACAAAATCGCTTTCGAACCTTTTGACTTCTCTTTTAGGTAGGTTGTATCAACCACCTTTTTGAAAAAATGAACATTACATCAAAGGTGTAAAATTGCAAGAATTTCTTAAAAAATATATTTTTTAAATGGGTGTATTTGCACTCCTAAAATTGCTTAACATCTGGATTTTAGTAAAAATAATTTATCACAAAGTATCCCTAACAAATTTACTATTAAGAACAAATTTGATGTAATTAGAAATATAATCATCATTTTAAATAAATAAACGGTAATTTTATACTTAGTCTATATACATAAAGTTATGTGACAATATTAATAAATGTTATATTACTCATTGATATTTATTATATTATTTTTTTGTATTCATCTTCCATTACAAACTTTATATACTAATGGGACAGGTATGGATATCAATTCTAAAATGATTAGGTAGGATATGAATCTAAAAATCTAAACCTTTCAAAGTATGAATAGAGTATGGGAATGAGCCTATACCCTATTTATATCCTACCCATATTTGTTAAAGACTCATTTAAAATTAATAATATTAATAATACAAAAAAATTAAAAATTAAGAACTCAAAACTATATAAAGTAAAACCTTGATAATTTATTAATTTATTGATAAATAAATAATTATTAATTTAAGAAGATTTGTTTGTGTTTTAATTATTTGTAATGTATTATTATCTTTTTTATCAAGATTCATGCCTATGTAACTATGTTATAAATAAAAATATAATGAATCAATGTAGTAAGAAGTTAATAGATTACATGAAACTATTTCTACTTTATGCTATAGAAATGCATTTGATGTTGAGTACATTTTTATTTATCCCGATGAAAAATGATGCATTAATGTAATTACCTACTAACAAAGAAATTATTGACTGAGTAGTGGATGATAATCATGATCTAAATGATAGTTGTGTTTTAGCAAATTTTTTAAAAACAGGCCATTCAAGCAATTATAATGTTAGAAAAGTACTTGCTACAATATGAAAAACATAAAACAAATATGGTGTATGCCTTAGAAAAAATTAAGAACAAGGTGGGGTTCAGTTTAGATAGAAAGAAAAAAAATAAAAAACTTTCAACGCATATTTTAAAAAAGAGCATAATTGAAAAACTAGAAGTTTGTAAAAAAAAATCTCTTAATATTTTGAATTTATATGTTATTTATGTTATAAATTTGATCAATTATTAATTTATATTTTTGGGGATTTGAAAAAGATTATAATTTTATTGATTTAGCGAATTTATTAATTGAATACATTGGCTGAAATTAGGACAGGAGGATTTTATTATTTAACCGATATTATTAATGAATTGCACATTTATTTATTGAGGTTTTACTGTAGTTTTATGCCTAAAACTAACCTAACCTACGATAAGTTGTTAATGTTGTATAGCGAATTTGCGATATATTTTTCATTTTGTTTAATAGAACATGATAGCTACCATATTTTGTTAATAAATAAATAAATAAATAAACAAGTGATTATAAATTATATTAATATAATAAACTAAGTAATTATAAAATAATTTTAAATATGGTAATTGGGCCGACAAGTTACCCATCTATAAATAGGTGAGATATGATATTCCAAATTTCCAAAATCATAGGTATGAGTATGAAAATTTAGACCATATCCATTGATACCACTAAATTCTAGCACTGTTTGATGATCGAGAAGTTTGTTTAGATTGATTTTTTAACATCACTTTGATAATTGTCTAATATTATAATCGAGTAAACCAACATGACAATTTTCTAGAGCTCAAAAAATATTGGGGTTGTGTTATTTCTTAAAAATGAAAAGCAAATGTCAAAAATAAGTTATTTTTTATGTTTCCCTTGACAATTAAGTATAGAAGTATGATTATATTATAAGGATTTTAAACAAAATTCATTGAACTAGTAGACACTACGATTATGCCAAGGTCTTACAATTTTATGAAACTTTTGGGTCTCTTTTTTGTCACAATCTTAGCGGAGGTTGTTAAAGTTAAAAAAAAAAAAAAGAAAAAAAAAAGAAAAAGCAGTTGAATATATTTTTCTCTTTTTCCAATCAAATATTTAAAACGTTTTTGCCTTCCAAAATCTTTTTTGACAACATAAAAAATGCTCTCCAACATTGTATTTCACCCTGCTTTTTATATTCTCGATTTTGATTTTGATTTTGATAATGATTGGTTGATACAAACAGAAGAGTTTCCTAAGTTCAATAATATTTGATTATTTTCTTTAAAATAATGGATTCTTTTGTACAAACATATTTTTTAATTAAAAAACACTTAAAACGTTCTTTCAAAGAAGAATTATCAAGACTTCTTTTGTTGTAAAATAAAAATGATTTTAACATTTAAGAACATTTTTGAGTCAACCGCTAGTTGGTAGAGTGAAAATTCTTTCTAAAAACAACTAAAAACAATTTTTTAAAAACATAAACGATGTGTTCTGTAAAATGTTTTAAATGTTTACTTACTAAAATAATTTTGTGGAAAACGATTATTAGTTCTTAAAGGGGAAAAAAAAAAGAGGCTATATGAAATCACGAAGATACTTTCAACACCACTTTTTAAGTATATCCATTACTTAAGATTTAAAACAATTGTACTCATAGTCTTTTTTTTTTTTTTTCTGTTCTGAAAATTAGTGCATAGGCCGATATGATTAAGTCAATAGAATAATATTCTAATAGATGAAGATACGGTATGAAAAATTATTATAAAAATTAAGAGCCCACACGGTTTATTAATGGTTTAATATGCCATATAATTTATCTTCAGAATTATACTTTGTTTTTAAAATCATAGAACCGTTTTATTGTTTTTAAATAAAAATAAAACTTATTTAAAAATGAGATATAAAAAATACTTTTAAGAGCTCGTATAATCCTGACATATTTATAACTTTCATATACTTATTTACTACTTTTATACAATTTTAATTATAAAATAGATGGACGGTACATCTGATTTACTGTAGCAAAACCCCCTAGTTGTGATAAACAAGTAAGAAAAAATCTGCTTCTAACCCACTTTTGACTTTTGACATTTAAAATTGATCTTCCCATTATAACCATACATAGTATCAAACTAGCAAGTTACAACTTGATCACGAGGATGATGGAAAATAGAGTTAATACAATCCTCGGAGAGTAATGACACCAATAATGCTGATGTTCAACCAACAAAGCAATTTCATAGGAGTTTTTAGGTTTTTTTTGGGGAAGATCCGTTTAGGACTCTGCATTCTTCAATCAAAATATTGCTATGATGCACAAAAGACAGTCAGATAATTATTCAACATAGATGATACAATAAATAATATTAAAAAGACTCCATATTTCGCTCTACAAAGAAAAAGAAAAGGTCCTCTTTTTTCGAAGTTGGAAGTCGAAAGAGGAATCTTACATGGTGAAGTGAGGGTGGGAAGACAGGAAAAGAATCACAAGGCATTATCAACAACGAATTGCAGGTTAGAATTAGACAGGACTCGTATTAGTGTGTGTGAGATGTTTTCAATAGAAAGAGATGCTATACAACAGCTTCCGACGGTGCTGTTTCTCAAATCCAGATATTATGTCATCAATAGATTCTTCCCAAGATTCAGCTGCTTCAATCTACATACACCATTAAAAACTTATTGATGTTAGGAATGACAACACTATTGATATTTGATAGTGTGAACTGGGAACCAAAACAGTCTACAGACCTCTTGGCACAGATCTAAAGTAAGTCGGGCTCCTATTGCTGCCTCCTCGTGATTGTCTTTCACCTCCAAGTTGATCACCAGTACACTTTTCAGATGAACCTGTTCCCGATTATGGAGATCTGCAAATCATCACATCATAATAGATAAGCAAGAAAAAAAAGTAAAATGGCTACTTTAATTCTCAAAAAACAATCGAAATCATTATGGACATAAAGTAGAAGATATCTTCCATTAGAAAATGAGATTGAATGACCAAATCTACTTAAAGAAAATTTCTCCTAAGCATTGTGAACTACAAGGATACAGGCCGAAGTATTCATCTCTTCCATGAGTTTGGAAGCATCTTTGAGAAGTTGACTTCCAATGTTTTCATTAATACTTTGAAAATAACAATAATAATAGCAAAAAAAGGGATACACTAGCATAGCAATGTTCCTCAAGTGCATAATCAAGTTCCGATATCACTACTAATAACTCAATCTAGTGATTAGGAGAACCCCAAATCTATTAGATTTCAGCAGTAGATATGTAGATATGACAGTTGGACGCACTGACAAATTTATTCAAGGACACAAACCAGCAACATCTTAAAAGTGCAGGAAAAAAATATTTTGAAATCTATCCTGTCCCAGCAGTGTCAAAAAGCATAAAAGGAAAGTCATTCTCCAACCTGTTACTAGCCATAAAGGTCTATCCAAACTGAATAAAATTCACTGATCAAGCATTATAACCAAATCCCCTTTGACATAGAATAAATTAAACCCCCTAACTTAAAATCTGATTCAAACCATTATCTTCCTCAAACAGTCAGATTGAGTCAAGTCTTGTTCTAATCTACCCCAAATGCACTAAGTTAACCTAAACAGAAGCATAACCCACAACTCCATTTTCTCTCAGTAAAAACTAAAACAATCTCTAGGGTCAGCTTGTAGACCAACTTCAACAACAAGCATGTCAATGGTAAGGCCAACTGGTGTTGTTTACTGATACCCACACAATATTTTTCCCATAACATGTGCTAAAAGTAAACCTCATACATCCAAAATTTATAGCCAGTACAAGTAAACATAAAAGCAGTTGTGACTCATCCTGCCAACCCGAAAAGATAACCAATGAAATCAACTGGCAGCGGTATCCCTTAATCCGTGATATAAGGCTACAAAATTTTCCATCCTTTCAGTTTTATGCTAAAGAAAACCATTCTTTCAATCACCCATATACCTCATCTACAGTATCAAAAGCCAAACCATTCTTATTTTTAATTTTCCCTAAATGCAATCACAAAAATGCAATTGCAAATTAGTAACAGCTTCCACATGATATATCCATTAAAAACCACCCCAATCTCTCATACCACTCATTGGAAAGCTGAAGAAGAAAAGGTACCATTCTATACAACAAAATCTAGTTAAGCAGGATAGGAATCTATTGAAGGAAAAAAAACCATGAACGACAAGTTAATTAACTCATTTTATTATCACACGGAAATGATCCATTATTTTGAAATGTGATTGCCCATGGCCAGTATTTTAGTCCAACAATGGTGATTGGCCAAGGTAAGCAAAAACAGATAGCACAAGAGACATTCAAACCATATCTGCCAGAAATGGTGTCAATCACGAACGACTAAATGAGTCAAAGAGAGAAAATTTGTCCTACAATCATCTTATCCCTTTAAGAAGCATCTGCAATTTAATATTATCTTATGATCCAATAAAACGCTAAAATAGGAACTTGAATGAAGGAAAAAACTCACAGAACCTAAGAAAGGCCGTAAGATAGGAAGCTGTTAGTTTCTCTTCTATCAAATTGCACTACAAACTGAAGTTTAAAATAGGCCAAAAATACTCCAGGACAATTTACTCCAGTGTACACATGCCCTTCAAAACTAAAGATCTCTCATAGCCTCTGATAGAAACTTCTTCATAACATTAACAAACACAAACAAGGGAGCAGAACAGAGTCAATTGATTCTTACTTTGCAATAGATTATCAATACAACTAGATGACTCATTAATCGATAAAAGAGTGATAACAATTATATTGAAAGGGAAAAGAAATGGAAAAGGTTTATATGCCAACCTTCAATGACCATATCAAAAACCTTTTCTTCAAATGTAAAAACAATATCAAAGGAACCATCAAGAGCATTATCCTGCCAGCGTTGAGGTGCGAGTTTGACAGAAGAATTCCTTTTCAGCATAGGCAAGATACCATTACGCTTGTAACTAAATAACTGCTGTTAAGGGTTTCAAATAACAGAATAAAGTTCAATTTATTCAGTAAAATGTAAGTAAAAGGGTTTTAGTTAATCAAAATTCACGAAGAGGAAGAGGATACAGTTCCGGATCTTTGCGCCTAAGCTCCTCAAACATCTGCTTGTATGGGGTTCCAAACTCATAGACATTGGGTTCTCTGAGTGAAGGTCCAGGGAGCTTAACATGAGCCCCAGTGCCGTATGATGACACATCGAAGCCTTGTCTCTTGAGGAGAGAGTGAGCCTCCATGCTTCTGTTCTGGTTAGATGAGCATACCATCGCGTATCGAAACTTCATGGTGCCTACACAAAGTGCTCAACTTGCTTTCTCAATCAAGTTTAAAAATTGCAATCTGCCACTTCAATTACTCCAATATGCTTTTTTAAGTTATATTCTAGATTTTAAATAATGAAACAATTTCGTTTTCTATAAATGAAAAAAGGAAATTAAATCATATATTATATGTTCCAAACGAAGTACGGAAGAAGCCAAATAACAGCAAGAGAAGAGGATTTACAACCTTTAAAAATTTAAATCAAAACTTCAATAGATGGCTATCTGCGCCGCGGCCCGTGACTTTCAGAGGGCGTGATAGTCGGCTGGAAAAGTTTCTGGCGACGGCGTGGGGTGACGGTGGTGTTGTGATGTCGCCGGCTACTGTGAGTGTTTCCGAACAAAAAACAAGACTGGCGTAGCGTTCGAACAGAGGGGGCGTTTTAGTACTTCTATGTCTTTTTTAAAAAGGCTAATTCAGAACCCTCTTTATTTGGATATCACCATGTAGATTCCCAAACTTTTTGGAAATATCATTGGACCCCCGATTGTTAGTTTTTCATATGTTAACATTATCCGAAGGGTCAGTTCCCTAAACCTCCGTCGAGTTTTACTGAAATTCTAAATGAACATCTCTAATTTTAAAAAATTTACAAACCTCTTTTGTTTTTATTAAGAACTATTAAATATTCTATTAAAAATATAAATTTCTCAAATTATCCATACTTAACTATTAAAAAATACTCAAATTTTTAAAATGAAAATAAAAATAAAAAGACCTAAAACTTACTAATTGTTTTCTATCAACCACACTGCCCTCCTTGGCACACACATGCCTTCATAAGAAGAGCGACGGGTTTAGACCGGGAGCTTTCGTCCTTAAACTAGCCCACTTTGATTTTTTTTTTTGTACACGAGATCCATAGATAGATAGGACAATAGTAAAGAAAGGCAAATACCATGGCAACTTGAGAGAGGATCTTACATAAATTAGAATATTTCATCATCAAATAGGATGATAATTGATTATTTACATGATTAAAATTTGGGACTAGATTGGCTAGGTGAATTTGGATGCCTTACTTTGTGTCTTCATGGGTGAATCTTATACTTTTTAAGTGTTTAGTCAATTTATTATTCGTTGAATTAATTTGAGTTGTTTTCATCTTCTGTATTTTAATTCCTTTACTTAATTCAATTTTCAAACAATTTAGAACTAGAATAATTTGAAAAAATTGAAAAAATAGACACAATTAGGGATCCTAGTTGAAATTTGGACACATCCTGAAAAGTTTTCATGCCATAGACACTTTATTGACAAAAAGACCCAATTACCCTTATGTATTCAATTTTTTTTCAGAGCCTTATTTTCCTCTCTTCAGACGAAAATTACCAAAACCTATCGACATCGCTCGAAACGCAAGCCAACACGAGCATCGGTTGAGGATAGAAGCATCAAGCAAGAAGACGTAGAGAGAAGCACCCATTGACACGTGATTTGATTTGGTTGTTATTTGTTAGATTTGATTTAGTTTTTAGGGAATTTGAATTCGGGATTTGAGTTTCCGACGGATTTGTAAACTTATTTAGAGATAAATCGAGTGTTATATGTGATTTTTGTGGTTTGATGCGTGTGAAAACCGACGAAACGAGTTGTGAATCCAGTGTTCTATCGCGCTGAAGAAGACACTCGACACTCGAAAACTACCTGTCGAGTCGTGTCGAGTTGTGTAATGTCGAGTGTTGAGTGTTTGTCGAGTGGTGAAATGTCGAGTGTCGAGTGCATGTCGAGTGGTGAAATATCGAGTGGTGTAGTGTCGAGTAGTGTAGAGTCGAGTATCGGATAATTGTCGAATGTTGTCGAGTGTCGAGTGGGTTAGTGTCGAGTGGTGTTGTGACGACACTTGACACAAGACAACGCGACACTCGACAATTATCCGACACTCGACTCTACACTACTCGACACTACACCACTCGACACTACACAATCACTAGTCACTATACCACCACTCGACAAACACTCGACACTCGACATTTCACCATTTGACACGACTCGACAGGTAGTTGTCAAGTGTCGAGTGTCTTCTTCAGCGCGATAGAATACTGGATTCACAACTCGTTTCGTCGGTTTTCACACGCATCAAACCACAAAAATCACATATAACACTCGATTTATCACTAAATAAGTTCACAAATCCATCAGAAACTCAAATCCCGAATTCAAATTCCCTAAAAACTAAATCAAATTTAACGAATAACAACCAAATCAAATCACGCGTCGATGGGTGCTTCTCTCTGCGTCGTCTTGCTTGATGCTTCAAACCTCAGGCGATGCTCATGTTGGTTTGTGTTTCGAACGTTGTCGATGAGTTTCGGTAATTTTTAACTGAAGAGGGAAATAAGGGGAAATAAGGCTTTGGAAAAAAATTGAATACATAAGGGTAATTGAGTCTTTTTGTCAAGAAAGTGTCTATGGCATGAAAATTTTTAGGATGTGTCTAAATTTCAACTAGGGTCCCTAATTGTGTCTATTTTTTCAATTTTCCCGAATAATTTCAATGTTTAATAGGTAATAGTCCTTATGGGATTAACATCCTTCTTATTCGCTATATTACTTGTTATGATTGTGTGTAATTGTAGATTTTAAACATTAAACACAATGTAAAACTTTGATAAATTAATAATCTCGGTTAAATAATAAAATCTTTCTGTCCTGACTCGGTCCAATACGTTAAATTAATAAATTTTATAAATGTACAAGATAATAACTTTTTGAAATCATTTAGGGCCCAACGAGAATATAAATTAATAATTGATCAATTATATATAGCATCATATAAATAACATATAATTTCATAATATTAAAGTGATCTTTTCTTGACAACATCTATTTTTTTAATTCTACTTTTTTTTTTCAAAATATGAATCTAAAGTTTTTTGCTATCTAAACTAAACCAACCTCATTCTTAATTTTTGCAAAGCATGCATCAAATTTGTTTTATGGTTTTCATATTGTAGCAATTAGTTATTTAAGGTTACAATTGCTTGAATAAAATCTTTTAAAAAACATTTGCTAAAACACAATTATTGTTTAGATCATGATCATTATCAGCCGGCATATTCATTACTCTTTCAATAATTTCTTCATTATTAGACGATTCTATCATTGTCATCATTTTCTACTATGATAAATCAAAATATGCTTAACGTCAATGTTAAACATTTCTATAACGTATAGCATAAATGACTTCGTATAATCTATTGATATTTGACCACATTGATTTATTGTATTTTTATTTATAACACATACATGAATCTTAATAATAAAAAGAATAACATATAACAAATAATTAGAACATAAAAATCTTCTTAAATTAATAATTATTTATTTATTGATAAACTAATTAATCATTTATTGATAAATAAATAATTTTAATCAGATAATAAATTTTTATAGCTCTAATAGTATTAATTTATCGAGGTTTTACTGGAATATATTTCTAAAATAAATAAGATTGACACAAAAGACAACTGAAAAAAATTCAATAAGAATTATGATGATTTATGTACTCATGATGTCATCAAACAAATACATATTTTATAACTGCAAATTTAGTGGCTGTGAAAGAAAATTAAAAACAGTTATACTTGGAACCAACTCAATAACATTCTAAAGTTAATCAATAGTTATAGACGAGTATTATGAAGAATTTGAATCAAAATATTAAGTTACAATAATCAAACTTCGTTGAGCAACATTATACTGATAAATTATGACTTGTTATAGATTTGATATAGAATTAATGTGTAAATATAATCTTAATAATGTAATTCAATATGATTTTCCAAAATACAAATAATAATTGTAAAACAGTTGATGATTATTACACTTATAAATGAAAATATGAAATTGTAAATTTAAATTAGAATGTTAAATATATATAATCTAAATTATATTATTTAAATTAAGAAAAATTATGCACAAAAAATATAAATTCATTTTAACTCTTTAATTGACAATTGGCATCAAAATCAAAGGACAATTAAAGTTTTTTAATGCACAAACTGACCACATTTCTTGCAGTTAGTTTAATATAATATGGTTACAAAACTATGAGTGATCAAATCCATGAATATATTTTTTTTTCAATCAATTCTAATTTCTTTAATTCTTTTAGATCTACTTTCCTAGATAATAATAATCGTTATTAAACTGGGCCTTTATTATTCTTAAATCTTCACATCATTGCAACTATCCATTATATCACAAGCAAGATATGGTATAATTCTTTCTCCTTCTCTTACTTTTTATTTATTTATTTCATCCTTGGCCAAAAATCACAAGCACATTCATAGCTTTTTTCTTTTTTATTTCAATAAGAGAATTCATGTTATCCAATCTGCGCAAGTGCATATTGTAAAGAGTAGTCTCCTTTGTTCATTGATTACAAAGTATTTTGTGGCTTCAATCTTGGCGAATGGCACATGTTGAGACTCAAAGGAGAGATTTAATTACATAGCATTTGTTTATTTCTTGTTTTAAATCCATCTCAATGATGCCACATATTATATGATTTGTTAAAAGATCGAGATAAATTTGCTTTATAATTGTTAAGAATAATTATATATATATATATATGATATTTTTATAAAAGAATTTTAGGTTTTATTTGATTCTGTATTTTGCATTGATGTGCTTGTTAGATTGAATCTTTCTAGCATTCATTGAATTAGAGCATCTATAATCATAATCAACTTAACAATTCAGAATTTGTAATCAAGAAATGTAAAATCTAGATGGGTAGACACTAGGACATGGACATATTTTCTTCGACCTGCTTTGAGTAAGGCTATTTAGAACTTCTAGTGGAGTAAGACAATAAGCTGTGCTTGCTAAAATCTAGTAGTATATATAGTTTGACATATTAAATATGTGTAAGAAATATTTCTAAGCAAATTAGCTATAATTCTGTCACACATCACTGAAGATAGTATTATCAACAATTACCAAGCAAATTGATTATGAAAGCAATTGAATGTTCAAATATAGGTGCTTCGCAAATATAATCAAGTATTATAACTCATATATGTTAAAAATTGGGGTGTCATGTCACTATTCAATAAGGGGGATAGCAGTGTCATACAATCAATACTTTGTGGGAATTTGAGTTTATTTTCCCTTACTCGTGTTGATCGTCCATTGGAACTATATTATTTAACTCAATGTCCGTTGTTCGTAGATTAAAAGCGAAATTACGGTGCAATTATAATGAATAGATATTTACTAAGAATATTATAAATCAGTTTCAAAGATTTTATACTTAAATTGTTTGATATATTTCTTTTTTGAAGTCATCCCATTCAAAAGAAATTTGTTGATCTTTCCTTGTGCCAGAAGATGTGACAATAGACATTTTCGCAATGCTGCCTTTGAAATCTTTGATATTGTGTTTGTAGACTCTGGTATACTTCAGTTAAAAACCTTAATTGAAGCACATAAAAAACTATAATGGTGACAATCCCCATCTCATTGTTTGCTACGACCTTAGTGTTTACTATGGTCGAAAACGTGCTTTGAGTTTGTTTCCTCATAAAACACAAGCAAATTTATCACATCAAGAACTCTCTAAGCCCAAGGGTTGTGAAATTTTTGGTCCTGATTACGGCATATTTTGTTTGGTTACTAGCAATCGAATTACTCTATGGAACCTACCTACAAGAGAATATATAAGTCTTCCAAAATGTAGTCTTTGTATTCCACATTGCTATTTGGTGATTTTAATGTTTGATTTGGATTAGATCATTCAAGTAATGAATATAAGTTAGTTTCTATCGCTCTTTATAAAATACGAAGACCAATTGCTCGACTGAATTTTCATATTTTGCCGTGTACTCCTTAAGCACCGATTCATGGAGAATTTTAAATAAATGGAGTCCTTATCATCCACTGCGTCATTCCAAAGACGTATACTTGAATGGAATTTTTTTATTGGTTTGCAATTTTAGAAGATTTAGACATCATCATAATCCTTTCATTTGATATGAGTGACGAGGAATTCCAAGAGATAGAGATGCCATATATTTCTATAGGATACAGCTGTAATATACTTGTTGGGTTATATAATGACTGTCTCGCCTTATTAGGTTGTATTTTTTAATATTGATTCTTTCACCATATGGACGATGAAAGAAAGAATTTGGATCGAACAATAAACTATTAGACCAATTATAGATACATTAGATATAGATATGCCGTATACGCTTGGATTTTGGAACACTAATGGAATCCTTATTCTGCAGCCTGTTTCTCAGGTACGGGCTTAGTTCCCATGATCTTAGTTGGCACTTTCTTCTTTCTCGTCTTTTCTGCGTTTATTAATTTTCTAGATTCTCTCTTTTGTTTTCTTTTTCTTTTTCTTTTCAATCCAGCTTTATGTGTCATGCTTATTCCCGGCCGTCCAAATTTAAAAATAATTTTAATTTCAATTAAATTGAAATAGAATGTTGTAATGTAATTATTAATTTCTGAACAAATTGCCCATAGTTCCGTCACACAACACCAAGATATTTATATTTACCCACTAGTCGATGATGAAAGCAATTATTTGATCCAATGAATATATAACTTGTAATATCCTAAGTTTTTCAATGTATATTATACCATGTATTGTGGGTACATGTGTAATAATATGTATTAATATATTGATGAGTATTGGAATTGTAGTGTAATAGATGAGAAATGATGGACTTAATGGTAATGAGGAAGGGAGAGAGAGCACTAAATAGAAATTTGCCTTATGTTTATCTATAAAATAGGAAGGATTCTAGAATTTCTTCCATCTTTGCTCTCTAAGTTCACGTTTCCAGCTCTTCTCTCTCTCTAAGCTTTCCACACAAAAAATTTACCAAGAATTCAAGGAAGGGAGGGAGAAGAAAGGAAGGAAGTGGTAAGAGCTCCTCTCTCTTTTAGAATTCTTGTTTTGTTGTGTATGTGTTTGCAAGAATTCTTTTGGTTTGTGATGTGAGTATGAAAATTGTTGTTTGTATTGCTGGAAATTTGTGTGAAAATATGAATTTGAATGAGATTTGAATGTATCTGAGTAAGGGATGAGGATACTAAGCTAAAAATGAGAGTTTGGTTAAATCCTGGAATTTTTGTGTACACTGAGCAGTGCATGTTCCAAAAATTCCCATAAATCATAGGCATGTTTTCTTGTTTTGAAAATTTTATGGATGAAAATAGACATGTCCAGAAGTTTATAGCAATTGGAATCACCAAAAAATTCAAAGTGTGTGATTTATGGTGAATTTTTGAACTTCGGGTTTGATATGTGCATGTCTCCCCTATTTTGGAAAATAGACTAAGGAGGAATGGCATGAAACATGGCTACTGCTAGTGTGCTCGACAAAACGCTTTGGGCGTGTCGACTGGTTAGGCGATGCTGTGTTGAGCGTCGAGTGCTAGGTTGTCTGGTGCTCAAGTTGTGCGTGTTGAGTGTCGAGTGTCTGATTGAGTGCGTGTCGAGTGTCATGTGCGTGGTCGTGTCGTGGGCATCTCGAGTGTCGCGCGCCTAGTCGAGTCGTGCGCGTTGCCGAGTGTCGAGTGTCAAGCGAAAACACAAAACTGCTCCAATTGTACTGTTTTGATAGAACAGTCCGAAATAATTGGATTTGAATAGGCTAAACACTTTAAAAAGCCACGATTTTTGGTATGAAGGTATATATATGTGTTATATACCAACCTATAAATTTTTGTAGCCATTTAAGTAGGATTAAAATTCCTACAAATTGTTAAGTCTATACTGTTCAGTGAAATGTATGCAATGGCAGAATCGTTGAGTTGACGAATTTAGTTATTTTGAGTGAGCAAATGGCCTTAAATGGCTCTAAAAATCTTAAAGAAACAAGATATATGAGTGTAATAAATATCTACCCAATTGTGTGAATTTTTGGAAGTAGATAATTGTTGTTGTAAATTGTTTGACAGAGTGTGTAAAGAAATAGAGCAAAAAAGGGGAAATGTTTTACAAGGTGTATGATGACCTAAAAAAGGATTTTCGTGTTGTTTTTAGGTCAATCACAAGCATCAGAAGGAGCAGTACTAGGTAAGTAAGCTAACTATGATGAGGTCACAATAAATTATGTTATATTGAATGTGAAATTATGGATTTAACACTGTTAATTGTTAGCATCCTGATGCTTGACTGTGGGATAATGTGACTGATGGTAAACTGTGAAACGTGATTGGCATGCCGAGACTGAGGAAGCTTAGCTCTCATAGCTTGAGGGGAGGTCTGGACTATGTGTTTCTCCAGACGAGATTCGGTAGCATGAGCCCGGTATCACCCGGATTGTCAGACTAGCCTCGAGCTATTTCAAGTGTAGGCATCTGAATATATTTATACTATACCGTACTCCCATAGCTTGAGGGGAGGTCTGGACCATGTGTTTCTCTATACAAGATTCGGTAGCATGGGCCCGGTATCACCCGGATTGTTAGACTAGCCTCGAGCAATATCAATGGTGGGCACCTGAATGTATCTGTACTGTTCCGTATGGCAAGATAGAGTCCAGCAGGACTATATAGCTGTCACCTTTGGGTGATGGCGGATTCGTGAAATGTGAGAATGTGATAAATACTCAGTGCGACGATGCCTTGCCTACGGAGGCCGCCAATGGGTGGCTAAGTGATTTGGGCCTACATATGGGAACTTACTGTGAAATGAAAAGTCCTACCTTAATTAGAGAACCTTTTTCTCTAGATGACTGTAACTGATACTGTGGAAACTTCTTTATTATATGATTTTGATTGTACATGATAATGTACTGAAGGGAGGAATGTGAACTCACTTATGTGAGATTAAATCGACCTACAGAGGTCTAGACAGGGAATTGGTGCAAGAGTGCAATTGTAATCGAAGTGAATTTTGAGTCATTTCTCCTTTAATAAGTCGACTCAGGCTTGTGTGCAAAGAAATGAATAGTTTTCGTACTGCGGATTGAATTATACTATTATTGTATCATGTTGTATGTCTACTTAGCCTACTTACTGAGTTTTACTCACTATATTTATTCTGTGCCTCAGGTGACCAGTAGGCTGAGTTATGGAGGAGGACTTTTGGCATTGCTGATAGAGTTCCCTTGGCAACCACAGACCGTTGCTCTTTATTATCCTAGCCATACTATAGTAATTCTTTTGATTTTTGAATGTACCTATACATACAGTAAAATGGTGTGATTATAATTAGGAACTCTATTTTGGATGATACTCATATAAATTTTTGAAAGAAATATCAAAGTTCACATTTAAATGACTGTATAAAATATTACTCTTTGTATGTACAGTATAGGTTGTGACATAACTAATCTAGATTTAAGACGTAATTGTGTCAAAGTCGGATTGCTTCCTGAACAAAGGATAAGACATATCGCCACACTTCATACACGTAATGATACAACGCAAAAGTTGTTGTTAACAAAATAATCTACCAGAAACAAGTTATAGCTTCGAGAAAGTCAAATGCCACTAGCTGCTGCGCCTCAAATTGGTAGACAGATCAATGAGTGATGCTAACCTTATCCTAAATTTGTTGTCCAACATATCAATTCCTCAAAATATTTTCCAAAAATTTAGGAAATATTCGAAATATGATCCACATTAAGGGGTTTCGTTGAAAAATGACCCACTTTTTTAAAATTTTTGCTGCCATGGCCATTTTGATCAAAAAATTACCCAAATACCCATAATAATGCAATTAATTTATTTAACTCCCATTTCATTCATTTCATCTCCTTCATAACCATTACTCATAGTAAATCCTCCCCATTTCCAAGCACCTTTAACTAAGTCCCCCTTCACAGATGCAATTGCGGATTAACCTTACAAGTTATTGTGTTTTCTAAGCTATTTATGGTTGTATGTTGTTTTTGGAGTGTTTGATGAATGATTCGAAGATTGAGATGTGTAAAAATGATAGTTTTTGAAGTTAATGGGCGAAGGAAGACGATGATGAGTGTCGAGTCGCTGTTTGGTTTCGCGCTCGACACTCGACTAGGCTAGATAAACATATATTGAGTGTTGGATTAACTAACACTCCATGACAAGGGATGTCGAATGTCGATTACAAGCAATCAAACACTCCATTGTTGGTTTCTCTATTTGATTATGTGCTCGACGCTTAAAATAATGTGTCAAGTTCTTTTGATCATGTAAATCTAACAGTATCTGACACCTCTTTTTCACTATCAGATAGCATCCGACAAGGTGCTTGACACTTAACAGTGACGAAGAGCATTGTCAAGCTGTCGAATCATCATCTTCCTTACCAAAGAACCCATATTTTTTGTAAAAAAATTCACTTTTTTTTTTTTTTGCATCAAAACTACTCAGATCATTCAACCTAGCTTAGTTCATTTTTTCTAATCTAATACCGTGTTCATTAGGCAACAAATATGTGAAAAATCATGTGTAAGATACCATGTGTTGTGTAAAGAAGTTTTTGCCCAAGAACGAAGAAGCAAGAAAAGGAAAGGAAGGAAAGACGTTATTTGCCTTATTTAATGAAGAAGGGCATTGAGATAATTTCATAGTAAAAAAGGTCATAGCATCAAAATTTTCTAGGAGTGGGTCATTTTTCAATAGAGCCCCTTAATTTGGGTCATATTTTGAATTTTTCCAATAATTCACATCACACAAAAATGAGGTTTATGATAATCATCATGAACATCCTTTGCCTCAGGGCTCAGCCTTTAATTTAGAACTGATTATCTTCAGCCATTGAGTTGAGTATTGAGGTTCTCTTCATGTTCCCTTGCTTTGCATCATAAAAACAGAATGAGCTTCCATTTTCTAGACTTTGAGGATTGTCTTCTCCATGAATGGGTAGGTTAAACAACCAAATCAATAGTATCTTGCTTATCTAAAACAAACTTTACGAACTCACACAAGTTCAATTCATGATAAGGGCAGCCAAAAATACTGTCATGCTGTCTTTCTTCTCTTTTACCATGACAAATATTCAGAATACAAACTGCAATATAGATATAAAAAAAGATCTAAAAAAAACAAAAATAATTTAATTTATAGCTCAGAGCTTCTGTTAACTACTATACGATACAAAATCAAAACTTGCAGTTGTAGCCTCAATTCAACAGTTTGAACTAACAAAGCCCTACAATATCTAATCAAATGAAAATGCCCATTACCATCTTTAAGCAAGCCCTAAACTTAGGAGTGAGGACAAAAATTAAAGTTGATAACTTGCAAATAATCAATCAAGAAAATATTAGGCGTAGTTCCATCAACTGAGAATAGAACAAAAGGAAAGTCGATTAGAGACAAACCAAAGTGATTTTTTGAAGAACTAGAAAGGGAAAAAGGCATCTTCTGATGTGGTTGGACTTGACCACAATAGATAATGTGTATGCAGCTTTGGAAATGAATAGCAAAGAACAAGTGTACATTAAAATTTAAGGGGAAATTTATAGGATTAGATCCCATTTTGGGGCCTTTTTTAAAAATAGCCTCCACCCTAAAAAGTTTTTGTATCCATAGCCTTCAAGTCTAGGAATTATGAAAATACCTTCTTGCATTTACTTTCTCTAACAAACGCTCTAACCACCTCTGTAACTCTATCCCACTGCAATAAAACTTCCTATTAGCAACCAACTTTTTTTGAGGGTGCCAAATATCCTCGAAAATATGACCATTTCCCACAACTAAATGACCAACCATCGTGATTAGGAGGGATAAAAAATTTTACCTAGGGTGGAATGTTGTCAGAAATAATAGACAAATGCCCTCAGAAATTTCAATGAATTGGCAACATAGTTTCTTGCCATAACTAATCCCTAGGGGAGAACTCAAAGGCCACGTTTGAGATTCAGGATTGGACTGGATTGGACTGAGATTGGGATTGGGATTGAGACTGGACTAGATTGGACTGGACTATAGATAGTACTATATTATGTTTGGTGTAGTATGGGACTGAACTATATTAGTATATAATAAAATTTTAGAAATCAATTTTTAAATATAAAATAAATTATTTTAATTCAAGTTTGATTTAAACAAAAAATAATTTAATATTTATTAAAAATATTTAAAAACTTGTTAATGCTTTTATTAAAATTAACATATTTTGCATTTCAATAGGAATTAATTATTATATAAATTATAAATAATAATTTTAATATTTTGGATTATTTTTTAATTGTTATTACATTATTTTTATAAGTGAATAATGAAGATTAATTTTGGATAAAAATAATTAAATATGTAAATATAATTAAAAATTATACTATATTATGAAATTATTACAAAGGTGATATAATTATTTATTATATATATAAATTTCTATATTTTATTAATAGTTTTTTAATAATATTTCATTTTTATTATATGAAAATAAAATTATTTTGAAATTAGTAATTGAGTAATCCAATTAATTATCGTATTTATAAATGTTTATATTATTATATTAATTTTTTAATAATATTCTATTTTATTATATAAAAATAAAATTATTTTGGATTTATTAATTGAGTAGTTCAATTAATTATTGTATTTATAAATGCTCATATTATTATATTAATTTTTCAATAATATTCCATTTTATTATGTAAAAAATTATTTTGGAATCAATTATTTGAGTAATTCAATTAATTATTGTATTATAAATGTTTATAATATTATATTAATTTCTTAATAATTTTTTATTTTTATTATATAAAAATAATATTATTTTGGAATTGTTAATTGATTAATTTAATTAATTATTGTATTTCTAAGTGTTTATGTTATTATAATAATTTTTTGGTGATATTTCATTTTTATTATATAAAATTAATATTATTTTGAAATTATTAATTGAATAATGTAATTATTTATTATATTTATGAGATTTTTTATTTTTATATTAATATGAGTGTAATAATATTTCTTTTTGCATTATATTAATTTTTCTAAAATTATTAATGATAATATATTTATTTTTAATTTTTGTCGATAAATATTTTATATTATCTTTTTAATGTTTTTATTAAAAATTATTTTATTTTTTATTATATTATATCACTTATTATTATTAATTATAATAAGATTAAAAAAAAATGTTAGCCCAAACTTGGGACAAGGAGTTCCATGGTTCACCATGGGACAAGTTGTCCCATGAATTTGGCACTATTGGGACTAGCATTAGTCTAGTTTCAATCTCCTTAAAGTGCTTCAAACAAGAGATTAGGACAAATAATCCTAAAAATAGTTCAATCCCCTTCTTTGTCCTGTCTCCCAAACATGCCCAAAGGGTTTTACTGAGGGTAATTTACTGTCAGAAATTACTTAAAAACCATCGAAAATATTAATTAAATGTTGAACCAAAATGTTTCTCCTAAAGAGTTTTACCGATGGTATTATGCCATTAGGAATGATAAAAATGCCTCAGTAATATAACTATTTGTGAGGTTGTCAATTTTTTTTTTTTGAGGGTAGAGTATCATAAAAAATAATACCCAAGTGCATGCCTATGAAAATGTAAATGAATTGGCGCCATAATCTCCCGCCACAACCATTTTGGATGGAGAACCCAAAGGGTTTTACCAAGTGCAACTTACCTTTGAAAATCCCTAAAACACCGCCGGAAATATAAATTAAGTATTGCTCCAAAATTTCTCTCCTAAAAAGTTGTACTAATGGTATTATGCCATCGAAAATGATAATATACCCTAATAAATTTTATTAAATTGGCACCAAAATCTTTTGTTCGGAACATTAAAGTTCTTTAGAGATATTAGAGAAGAAGACATTAATAAGGGCACACTGCCATAAAAAAAAGCCCCTGAAATGTCCTTAAAAATATAAATTAAGTGGCCTTAAAGGCCCCGTTTAGGAGTGGGACAAAAGGTAGGACTGGGAGAATTATTTTAAATTCTGTCCCAGGCCTTGCGTTTGACTGATTTTGAAGGGAAATGGGTTAAGACAAAATTTTGTCCCCAACACCCCTCAATCTCGAATTTTTGGGACTCTAGAGACCCACCTCCAAGGCAAGTCTTTGGAGTCCCATAAATTTGGGACTCATTTTTTTTCCTTTTGTTTTTAAATAATAAAATTATCGTTGGATATCAGCCGCTGCTCATCGGTCGAAGTCGCGTGTTGACGAACACTGCCACCACCTCTGGACTTGTCGTCGCCAACCCTCTCCGAATCTATTAGCTTCTCCTTTGTTCCGACTTTCGATCGACAGAGATCTAGTGGTGAAAATTTTGGTAGAAACTTTAACCCCTAGATCTTCATTGATCGGAGGCTATAACGAAGGAGACGCTGCGGATTTGGAGAGAGAGCTGGCGACGACAAGTCTAGAGGTGATGGCGGTGTTCACCGACATGCAACTTTGACGATGACCGATGGCTGACGCCGGTAACTACAGTAACTCGTTTTGGCAATTTTTGTATTTTTCAGAAATTTATTTTAAAAAATTTAAATTTATTTAAATAGGTAGTTAAAAATTTTAATATTTAAGGGTATTTTTAGATTTAATTATTTTGTAGGGATAATTTTGGTATTTTGGTCTATCTAAAATTTAGCTTTTCAAAATCTGATTTTCAAATATTTTATAATATGATAAATATAAATATTTTATATTATTAAATAAAAATTAATATAATTTTTATAAATAATTAAATTAATTCTGAATAAAAATTAGACAAATTTATGTTTTAAAAATAATTTCTTAAAAATTATCATATAATAATACAATCTAATCTTATATTGTACCATGCACAAGACAGTACTTTATCTAGTCCAATCCCATATTACACCAAATATAAGACAATACTACATATAGTCCAATACCAAATTCTAGTCCTAGTCCAATCCAGTCCCAATTCAGATCCTAATCATAGTCCAGTCCAGTCCCGGCTCCCAAATAGAGCCAAAATCTCTTAGTGTAACCAATTCCAAAGCCATTCCAGTAAGAAATGTGAACAGGAAGATGTCAAATTTTAAGGCATTAAGATATTAATAAGAATAAACTTAAGCCATTTTTAGATGTTAATTTAATGAGAATAAGTTAGATTTGAAATTACTAATTGTACTTGATTTTGAAATGGTATGATTCCAATGATAATGTTAATATGATATTATAATTAGTTTGTTCATAATAAAATTTTAAGAACATTTTTTGAAATAGCAATATCCCAAGAATTTGTACATCATATTACAAGGATGACAATATATTTTCTGGTTTAGGTCGAGTCCAGTAAGATTTTACCTAGTTTCGACCTAGACCTATAAAAAAAGATTAAAAGGGCACACAAGTCCCATATCAATGATAGGTCTAGTCATGGACAGAGCCAAGAAGGGACAACCCTCCTTGATTTGAACATTTTTTTTTAATTTGAAATTTTTTAAAAATATATTATCTATTTTACCCATCTTTTATGCTAAAATTACAAATTTAATTAAATTTGATCAATTTTTTTTATTGTTTTCTTCTTCCTTACCTGTGCAACTCAGCAAATTTAAAACCATATTTTATGTTTTATAGTCCTATCTATTTACATAAAATAAGAGATTATGTCTTCTTTCTCATCCATTTACATAAAATAAAAGATTATTTCTTCTTTTTCTTCTTCACTTCACTCCACACCTTTATCAAATCAAAACTCATCTATCTTGTTTGTCTCATCTATTTACATAAAAAGAATTAGAAGTTAGTATATGCAGAGTTAAAAATCTTCTTCTCATCTTTTATTTATTGGTTTTTATCATATTAAGCAAATGTACTCTGATTTAATATAATTGACGATCACTTTTTTTTATTCATCTTGGTTTGTAATTTATGGTAATTAGTTTATTATCATTATATTATCTATGAAAATGAGACAATGATTTTATGTAGTTACTCTATTTTTTTGCCCAATGACTTACTAATTATTGTCATTGTTAGTGTATTATAATTTCTATTTATACAATTTTTTTATTTCATATATATATTTATAATTTTTTTAACTGTGTTAAAGGTCATGATTTTGAATATTTTATATTTGTTATAATATAAATAAAATAAGGATGGACACTACATGCCTCATCTATTATTTATTTGCATCGTAAATTAAGAATTGAAACTTTGTTAGATTTATTGAATTATTTAAAACTATCAATGTTAGAAAATTTTACATTTATTACTCAAAAGTCAACTATTATTTATCTGGATAGTAAATTACTAATTTGATTATTATTTCAAATAAGTAATTTTATACATAGAGTAAAAATCAGTCAAATTACTAAGTTGATTATTCCTCTTTAAGAAAGTGTTATTATTTTTTTCTTTAAATTCATTTATATTACTAAAAAAGGATCAATGGTTAAATGACAATTTAGTTAATAATATGATAAATTATATATCATATCATACTTTCAAAATATTAAATAATCAACTTAACAATTTGACATGAAATTACTTAGTAATTGAATATATTATTATTTATATGAAAAATTTAAAATTTTACCGTTTATGAACTTACCTAGCAAAATTTTTACTGTTTATAAAATTTTGTCCCTCCTTGACAGACTTTCTGGCTCCGTCACGGGGTCTAGTCATTTTTTATTAGACTACCCACCCTCAAATCCAATAATTCTGACCTAAACCCTTCCCGTTTATAAATAGGTAATTGGCAAGGACAAAGTCAGTTGAGGCCTTGAAAGCCAATTGCCGACGTTGGTGGAGAGGCTCTTTGGGCCTTTATTTTTAATTTAGCTTTTTAAGTTTTGTTCGGATGGTGGTGGAACCGATGCACGTGTAGTCACTACAGGAAAAGGGGTTTTTATGACATCAATTCACAGCATTTTTTTTTTTGGGTTGAAAAGTGATTTTTTTTTTAATTTTTTTTGCAAGATTGGCGTGGTGGAAGGAATTCAACTTAGATAATCTCAAACTACCATGAGCACATCGACATTCTTTGCATGGTCATGATGGAGACTAAGATATATACATATGCAGGACCAAAATTTGATTGCTCTTGCGTTGTATTTGTTCAATGCTTTATATAAAAAAGTTCTTCTCTAAGAATTAATTTATTTATCCCTTACAATCCATTGCTATCTTTATAATTTCTGTTGGAGAAAGGCTGGACAAAAAAATGAGATGAAAATAACAAACGGCAAAGCATGCAATAAAAAAAAATTAAAGATTTATGAGGATAATAAATTTTACTTTTGTGTGAATATCTTGACCAAGCTAAAACAAAACGTTTCATTTTTCTACATGTCAACTAAAAGGACATTATAAATTGCTTCCTATTGTGCAAAAAAGAAATGCTCATTTACCTTTTCAATACATCCCGTAAAATATTACTAACACAAAATTGCAAGAGTTACACCATCAATATATCATCAATCCAAAATTGCACAAAACCCCATTCATAAACAATATATACTAACACAAATTACTTAAATATTTAACAAAGTAATCCAAAGTTACAAGAGTAAAATATTTAAAGTAATTGTTTTATTGTGTTAGTAAAGGGTTGCTGGACCCCAATGGCTTTCCTCTTGTCTTTAAGATTTCAAGCACATAATTGCTGATTATTGGGACAACATGCCATATGGTTACACTATCCGTAATTTTTAAAATTCATATTTTAAAAATTTTAGAATAATTAAATGAGAAAGATCCTTGTTTTACAATCAGATTTCATAAAGGCCTAAACGAACTTAAAAACCAGATCTTGATAAAAGAAAAAAAAATATCCAAGCTTTGTGTATGGACACGACACAGTTCAAAGAGAAGAACTTAAACCCGGATTTAAAAGCAAGAGTGTCAGACAAACAAGGTAAAAATCCATCAGGAAAACGCAAGAAATTTGAAAATAAGTACATGATTTGAAGGTCCAAAACTTGAGTAGCTGATTTGAAGGATCAAAACCTGTTCACTGTTTGGGTTTGTAGGTCTGTGCTTGTGGTGGTGAAAGAGAAAGTGGCACGACCCACCCCTATACAGGTGACTCATACTTAAGACTGTGGATTAGAAATATTATTTATAACTTGTCTTTCTCATGGAGTAAACTTAAAATAAATTCGAGAAAATATAGAATAATCTTTAATTTCAATAACGAATAAAACTTTTCAAACATATCTATTTCAACCTTAATGAATTGCACCATTACGTGACTTGACCTCAACTCGTACTAACTAGCTCACACCTTACTTTCACCTAGGAGGAAAAATGTTTTTAAAAGAAAAAGGGGGTGAATATAAAACTCAGTGAGTAAGGATAAAGATATATTAGTAAATCTATCTTTTGAAAACATTATACTATTATGATAACTAACATATTATCAGATCTTTTCTAAAACCTTAGAATAAATAAACTATTGAATAACTAAGTTCTTCAAATACTTATGCTTCTTTCTATACTTTAAAAATAATAAAAACAATGTTTTTTTTCTCAATAGCCTAAAACAATACTCATGATAATTATGCTAAATTTTTGTTCAAATGCTATTTGAAACACAATGCATGATTTTTACTAAAATCTGCTTTTAAGAAACTTCTGTAAATAATACTTGCTCATGAGAAAGAATAAACTTTAACTTTCATAGGATTTTCAAAATAATAAAACTGTTAAGCATACATAAAACTCTCATCATAACTGTTCCTAAACCTTTATGAAAATTTGCTATCAATGCTTCTTTTCTCAACTCTTCTTTTCTCAACTCATATAAAATATTTATAAAAAAAAAACACATGCTGATATACTAAACAAAGAGAAATACTTACATACACCTTGCAAACCATCTCACTTTGCTTATGTAGCATGCCCAACAAATCATGGATTGCCACGTAATATCATCTCATCATTAATTAAATTAAATTCCGTTGTTGTTTCTAATTTTTCTTTTTTAAATTATCCTGCTCAGAATTTTAAAAAATATCTCTTGATTCCTCTAAAAAATCTCTCTCTTTTTATTTTGAAATTTATAAGTTACTTCTCTCATCATAAAAAATCCACTAAAATATTTCAGAAATTAACCTTTAAGCTTCTTGCTATTTGTTTTTCTAAGAACCTTTTCTCAGAGATATGCTGATTGTTTATTTCCTAGAACAAAGCATGAAATCAGATCCATATTTTTGGTTGATATGGAAAAGAGTCTTCATGCTTCATGGCAGATCAAACATGCGAGCTAAATAAAGGTGAGTGAGAAACAAATAATGTGACAACGTTGCTAAATGTCAAAAGTGCAAACAACCCAATAGTTCTTCTACTCTCGAAAAAAAAGAAAAAAAAATTGTCATTGTTCAATTGAAGTTGATTCTTTATATATGTTTTTCTTCTTTCATTTGATGAATAGTTAGACATAAAGAGCTCATTATTCATTGCATATCTTACATTTGCATTTGGGACAGTAACATCGTGGGTATGTACTCTACAGTCCATAATAATATTTCATCAATAACAATCCAATATGATTTAGTGTTTAATGTTACTGAATTTTTATTACATGTTAATAGAACATATCACCACTAGTAGGATATCGTACCAACAAAGGTATTGTTACAATATATAGCCATTAATGTTTTATTTTGTCTTGCAATCAATCCTTGAGTTTGCTAATGTATCCTTTTCTTTTTAGTGACTTTAAATTTTATCTGGATATTGTTTTCATGCTTTTATAATATTAAATCTGTTAAACCCATCCAGATGGTTTGTTATTTTTAAAAATAAGCTAGTCTAATTATAAAACAACAACAAAATTTTACAAACTGGCTAGATATAATTTATGCAACTTAGGGCAGAAGAAGAAAAGTTTTAGTTGGCGGTAGAAGAAGAAAAGTTTCATGATATTTGAAGTCGAGCAAAACTAGCAAGGTTGGAAATCTTTTCGACAAGAAGAAACTCTTGTATGAATTACTCAGGGCATTACTTTCCTTTTGCAATTAAGAAAGAGAAAAATAATAGCGTGAAGATTGAAGATTACTTTCTAAGGATATTTTGGTGGATTATTTATGGTGAGAGAAACTGCTTTAAATTTCAAAATAAAAAAGAGAAAGATTTTAAGAGGACCAAAAGATTTTTTAAAATAAATTGGGTAGGATAATTAAAAGAAATTAAAATTTAAGGAAACAATTAAATTGTTGACGACATGGTTTAAATTAACGGTTAGGTGGCACCATATGGCAATTCATGATTTGTTGGGCATACCATATAACTAAAGTGAGGTGGTATGCCGGGTGTATGTAAGTATTTCTCACAAGGAGAAATACCCCTAAAGCTGTATGTTCATACCTAGCGAGATCTAATATTGAACATGTCTATCTAAAACTCCTTATACCTAGTGAGATCTAATATCACACAGGTAGAGCTATCTATACGTTACAAGATCTAATATTGTATAGACCTATTAATCTGGTCATACACATGCACAGAGCTACCCACAAAAGGCTAAAGCGTCCAGATCATACGGTCCAAAACCTCTATATGTGTCTAAACGGGTCTCAAAGACTTCTATTTATATCACTATCTAAATGAATCTGCTGTCTGAGTCTGGGCACTAGCTTAGGATATCATGACTAAATTTTCTTATCTTTAGTGAAACTAATTTTCAAAACTGCTTTGTATGCTAAAACTTTGTCTTTTATGCAACTTTATAAAAAATGAGAATTCTATGAAATCTAAAGCTAGAAATACTTGAATCATTAAAATCAATGATAAACATCTTAAAAAAAATCATTTCAAATATTTCAAGAAACTTTTTAACAAAATGCTAAAATGGTTACAAAAATCATGATTAATAACATTTCTCTAATATTATAAACATATGCTTCTTGAATCAACTAAAAAGCCTTTAAGCATACTAAATAATTTAAATATAAAATCTAAGTTTTTCTTTCTAAATGCTATTTCTTTGTCTAGAAATATTTTGAAAACTAACTTCATATATTCTAATTAATGACTTAAAGTAATCATAACAAATAGTTCTATATTTATCTTCTAGAAAAAAAACTGTTAAGAATCTGCCTTAAATACTTTTGAGTTTGCTAAAATAACATATTAATATTTCTAGAAATGCTAAATAAACATCATTAAATAAATAATTTAAATATGCTTCTTTGGAGCATATCTAGAAAATAAATTCGCTAATCTCTTTAAAACTTTCTAACATGTATAAAAATAGAATTTAAAATACATTTGCTACTTATGAAAGAAAACATGATTTTCCCACTCACTGATCTTGATGCACAACTTGAGCTTCGTTGCATATCCAAGCGACATTTTCAACTACCTTGTCATCTCATCTTGCCTTCAACGAAATGCTTTTGGTCCTAATCCTAATAAAGGAACTCCTCACACCATATTCAATTTGAACGCTTAAGATTCCTAATAACTAACTTCATATCTTAGTCTAATCAATGATAATTAACTCTATTTTCAAAACTTCTTGAATAGATCGATGCTGGTTCTCTGACTTTCAATAAATAATCTATCCTCTAAATGGTATAATATTTAAAACATGCCTTTTAAACATACATATCTAACATCATATAAAATTTAATAGCATTCCAAACTCATTAAATACCTCAATTAATTTAAGTTCTCAGACATATTAATCTTATCCAGCCATTTCAAAAACTGACCTCTCTCTATTCCAAAATACATAATAATTCATGATTAATTCCTAAAATCACAAAACTCTTCCGATTTAAAATAGACATATGTACAAACAAATCTAAAAAAATTTATACTTTTGTAAGACCTATAGATGCTTCAATTTATTTACCCAAGACAGACCTTCTACATAAAGCTGAAAATTTCAGCATTAAACAGTAAAATTTGAAAATCCATATAAAATTGCATACTCAACATTTTTCAATGAAGCCAATTTTAATCAAACCTTCAAGATATCTATTTTAACGTATGTAAAATTGATAATCAAATTCAAAGCAGTAATTTCCAGAAATTTTTGTAATATCTACTATTCATAAAACCCAAGGTTTGCATCACCATCATCAACACTAACATTTCTTGAAACAAAATTCATAAAAAACAAGAGAAATACGAAATACCTTGAACAGACTTCCAATTTCATTTTTTATCTTCCTTGTCTTTCTATCTTCTCTCTCTAGAAATTCTAAAACATTCAAATATTTCCTTTTATTTCAATTCCCTTTAGTAAAATACATAAAACCACTTGATATTGCTTAGAAATTGTGAGAATTAACCCTCAAATTGGCTTCTTCCCCATTCTCCTCTCTTTCTCCCGGTCTCCCCCTTCTCTTCTCTAGATTTTTCTTTTCTTTTCGTTTTCTTATTTTTATCTCTTTCTTCTTGTGTATAAATAAACAAAGGGTTGGGCTTGGGTTTTCTAAAATGGGCTGGGCATTGGTTAATGTTGTACGGGCTCGTTATAAATTTCAAATGGGTTGGGCTTGTTATAAATTCCAAATGGCTTGGGCTTCCTTTAATTACTAGCCCATGGGCATTACAATATTACCTCCTAAAAAATTTCGTCCTCGAAATTGCAAAAGTTCCCAAGTGCTCAGTTGTAAAACATACTTACATGTACTGCATGAAATGTAATATATAACTAAACTGCTTAAGAATTATGTAACATGACTCTTCTTTTTCTTCATTTACTATCAAAATCATTCTAATCAGCTAAAAACTTTGGTTTCTCATAAAAGAAGAGTCAGGCTTTGATTGATACTAAAATATTTCACCATCTATGCGAGTCAACTTCTATCTCTAGTTTAGGGAAACTAAATTCCAGTCATTTTGACTTACATTGGCAACAACTTCTTTCTTAACTTCTCTTGTACATATTTTCACTTCTTGGAACTAATTAATGAGTTGACAAATTGGCATGATGCATCCCAACTATGCTGCCCTTAGGATCCTAGCATTCCAAAGGAAAGCGATGACTAAGATAAGTCATTACTGAAGGCACACTCACTATGCTTCTGCTCTACAAACTTGATAAAACAATCATAACAACTATACCTGATTTCAAAGCCTTTTATTTAAAATACTATGGAATGCATCGATAAAAAATCTTGATGAAAGTCTGATAGAGTTTCCCTTTGATTCTTCTTTTTGAAACTTAACCAATTTGCAAATCATTGTCAAATAACATTTCCATGATACATTTCCATCAACTCAACTTCCACTAAGACTATTGTCCCCATCTCAACAAAACCATGACAATTTTATGAGATAATCTCATTACGTTTAGACCCTTTAAATGCTTGGTTTATCACAAAGCCAATAATAATAATTCAACTTCTCACTAACAACAAAAAAAAAAATAAAAATGTATAGCTATTGTTAAAATAAGTACTGTTCAGCTATTCATAACCATAAACTAAATCAAATAATCATCCTGAAAACTATACAAGATAGACAACGCACTTGCATACCATACCATATAGAAATATATACTTTCTTGATACATTTGTCAAACATATATATGCATATATTTTGATCTCACTTAGAAGTCTAACTTACTCCCTTATTGCAATCTCAGTCAGACAAATGATAGGAAAATGTTATAACCTAGAATAATATAAATCACTTCCTCTTGAAACCATCTCACATGATTCAAAATCTTAGTTAAGTCATGATGTTAATTTATATAAGTCCACTTTCATAACCAAATGTGGCTGATCAAACACTTCCTTGTTAAGCCTCTTAAATCCTTCTATACTTCACTTATTTCTCTTGTAAGATACTTGTCCATACAGATCACATAAGTTGGACTAGAGCCTTAAGGAGTCACTTAAAACAACATATCAAGAATATAAATTCTAAGTTCCCTAGAAGGTGCCTTAATAACCTCTTAAATCTAGAGAACTATCTCATCAATAACAGAATTGATACTAACTACTCTATCTTCACTGATTTTTTTTCATAGTTCGCTCACAATTCCAAATGTCTTAAAATTCTAGAGACTTATCCTTCACATATTAATAGTGTGACAATAAAAATTTCAAATTGTTTGGACTTGAAATACGCCTTGAAATCAGCATTGTTTTACAAACTTACTATGTTGCCAAATAAATTTTTAGAACTGAGTCATCTAACTTTGAAAATTCGTATAAATTTCAATAAAATTTCATAAAATCATGAAAACCTCGAGTTCAACTCTAAATATGTATTCAGGTAATCTTACCAAAAATTAGAATTTTTTTGATGACTTTAAAGTAGTTTAAATGATTTTTGAAAGTCTAGACTATATTTGGAATTCAAAACTTTCAAAGTCGTAAACTCATTTTTTGCAAAATCATCATATTTCATATAGAACTTTTAATTCATGTGAAATAAAATGAATTTAAGCCCCTTTTAAATGGAGAATGCAATATAAAAATCATTTCCACTAGATCACTTTTCATCAAAACAGACTTTAAAAGTGATTCCAAAGCTGTTACAATGACTGTATAAATTCTCTGTAAAAATAATACACTTCGAAAATTTATCAAAAATTATAAAATTCAAATTTTTATATGAGACAACTCTTAAATCAACGCTCAAGATGTCTACTTTGTCATATCAAAAGACCAGATTAAATTCTATATATAAATACTTGTAAAAAATTTAAAAATCATCATGTCACACTACACTATGTGAAATTGTGGTCTAGATATTGTGTTATTTTCATTCAATACATGCTCATATCTGAACTTACTACTCCCAAAACTCAAAATGCTTCAAAGAAAATGCTTCGCTCTTCTTATTCCATCACATATTACATGTCATGCATAATCCAATTATCATATAAGTTATCCAACTAATAAAGAAGTTTCTAAATTCCTCTTAAATGTACCTTGCACTAAAATAGCATATATCATATAATTCCTCATAGTACAATCATCATAACTCAATTTTTCATATAATCTCAATTTCCATAATATGAAAATCATCAAAACTCATAATACTAATATAAATAAATAGGCTATGCGTCAATCCTGTAATCCGTAATACTTGATAAAAGTATCTAGCCTTATATCTAGTATTTTCGTGCAAATCTTATTAACTCATAATACTAACATAGAAAAAATGGATAGGTCGTAAACCAGTTAGCTAAGCAACAATTTCTAATGTCATAACTAAATCATAATTAACTAATCTCTCCTTGAGCTACTAGGGCTAAGCCAATTTATTTCTCTAAATATGTTCTTATGAGGTTGCCACGTCTAAGCTTGATGGTGCTTCCACAGACAACTACATCTTTCTAAAGCAAATACTTCTATTTGACATATAAGAGTCTACAGAATCCTAACCATGCTCTAATACCAAGTTGACATGACCCACCCTAGCTACATGGGTGACTCGTGCCTGAGACTATGGATTAGAACTATTACTTATGACTTGTCTTTCTCACGGAGCAAATTTACAATAAATTCAAGAAAATATAGAATAATCTTTCATTACGATAACAGATAAAACTTTTCAAACATATCTATTTCAACCTTAATGAATTACACAATTATGTGGCTTGACCTCAACACGTGCTAAGTAGCTCACACCTTGCTTTCACCTGGGAGGAAAAAGGTTTTTAAAAGAAAAAGATGGTGAGTATAAAATTCAGTAAGTGAGGATAAAGATAAATTAGTAAATATATCTTTTGAAAACATTATTCTATTATAAATTAAAATCTTTACTTTATTGAAAATCTTTAAAAGAGAAAATTCTAATAGATGGGGACATAATGACTAACATATCATCAAATCTTTTCTAAAACCTTAGAATAAATAAACTATTGAATAACTAAGTTCTTCAAATACTTCTGCTTGTTTCTATACTTTAAAAGTAATAAAAACAATTTTTTTTTTCAATAGCCTAAAACAATACTCATGATAATTATGCTAAATTTTTGTTCAAATGCTATTTGAAACATAATGCATGATTTTTACTAAAATCTGCTTTTAAGAAGCTTCTGTAAATAATACTTGTTCATGAGACAGAATAAACTTTAACTTTCATAGGATTTTCAAAATAATAAAACTGTTAAGCATGCATAAAACTATCACCATAAAACTGTTCCTGAACCTTTATGAAAATTTATGCAAATTTGCTATCAATGCTTCTTTTCTTAACTTATATAAAATATTAAAAAAAACACATGCTGATATACTTAACAAGTACCCCTGAAGCTGCATGATCATACCTGGTAACATCGCACAAGTCTATCAGAAACTTCTTATACCTGATGAGATTTGACATCACACAGGTAGTGCTATCTGTACCTGACGAGATCTAACATCGCACAAGCCTATTAAACTGGTCATACTCATATATAGTGCTATCCTAAAGGGCTAAAACACCCAGATCACAATGTCAAAGCCTCTATGTATGTCTGAATGAGACCCAAAGACCTCTATCTATATCACTATCTAAGTGAATCTACTATTTGAGTTTGGGTATTAGCTTAGGATATCATGACTAAATTTTCTTATCTTTAGTAAAACTAATTTTGAAAACTGCTTCATATACTAAAACTTTGTCTTTCATGCAACTTTATCAAAAATGAGAATTTTATGAAATCTAAAACTGGAAGTACTTGAATCATTAAAATCAATGATAAATATCTTTAAAAAAATCATTTCAAAAACATCAAGGAACTTTTGAACAAAATGGTAAAATGGTTAGAAAAATCATGATTAACAACTCTTCTCTAATATTATAAAAATATCTTTCTTGAATCAACTATAAAGCCTTTAAATATACTAAATAATTTAAATATAAAATTTGAGTTTTCCTTTCTAACACCATATCTTCACCTAGAAATATTTTGAAAACTAACTTCATATATTCTAATGACTTAAAGTAATCATAACAAATAGTTCTATATTTATCTTCTAGAAAAAAACTATTAAGAACTTGCCTTCAATACTTCTGAGTTTGCTAAAATAACATAGTAATATTTCCAGAAATGCTAAATAAACAATTTAAATATGCTTCTTGGTGTATATCTAGAAAATAAATTTGCTAATCTCTTTAAACCTTTCTAACATGTATAAAAATAGAATTTAAAATACATTTGCTACTTATGAAAGAAAACATGATTTTCCCATTCACTGATCTTGATGCATAACTTGAGCTTCGTTGCATATCCAAGCGATTTTTCCAACTACCTTGTCATCTCATCTTGCCTTCAATGAAATGATTCTAGTCCTAATCATAATAAAAGAACTCATCACACATATTCAACTTGAACACTTAAGATTCCCAATAACCAACTTCATATCTTAGTCTAATCAATGCTAATTAACTCCATTTTCAAAACTTCTTGAATAGAGCAATGCTGGTTCTCTGACTTTTAATAAATAATATGTCCTCTAAATGGTCTAATATTTAAAACAGGCCTTCTACACATACATATCTATCACCATATAAAACTTAATAGCATTCTAAACTCATTAAGTATCTCAATTAATTTAAGTTCTCATACACAACAATCCTATCTAGCCATTTTCGAAACTAACATCTCTCTATTCCAAAATACATAGTAATTCATGGTTAATTCATAAAATAATAAAACTCTCCAGATTTAAATCAGATATATATACAAACAAATCTGCAAACTTTTATAGTTTTATGAGACCTTTAGGTACCCCAATTTATTTACCAAGACAAACCTTCTGCATAAAGCTGAAAATATCAACATTAAACAGTAAAATTCGAAAATCCATATAAAATTGTATACTCAACATTTTTTAATGAAACCAATTTCATTCAAACCTTTAAGATGTCTATTTTAAATATGTAAACTTGATAGTCAAATTCAAAACCAATAATTTCCAGAAATTTTCATAATATCTACTATTAACAAAAACCTAAGGTTTGCATCACTATCATCAACACTAATATTTCTTGAAACAAAATTCATAAAAATCAAAAGAAATATGAAATACCTTGAATAAAACTTTCAATTTCATTTTTTATCTTCATTCTCTCTCTAGAAATTCTAAAACATTCAAATATTTTCTTTTATTTCAATTCCCTTTAGTGAAATACACAAAACCACTTGATATTATTTAGAAATTGTGAGAATTACCTGGTTTTTCTCTTCACACATCCCTCAAATTGGCTTCTTCCCAATCTCCTTTCTTTCTCTCAATCTCCCCCTTCTCTTTTCTAGATTTTTGTTTTTTTTTAATCTCCCTCTTATTGTGTATAAATAAACTAAGGGTTGGCCATGGGTTTTCTAAAATGGGTTGGGCATTGATGTTGCATGGTCTAGTTATAAAATTCAAATGGGTTGGGCTTGTTATGAATTCTAAATGGCTTGGGCTTCCTTTAGTTACTAGCCCATGGGCATTATAGAAAGATTGTCAGAGAGAGGGAGCGGGTCAAAGCTCACTGAAGAGCGTTCAGATAGAGAGACAAAGGCAGCTTGAACAACGTGGGTTTTGGTTTCTAGTAATCTCAAACTCAAGCAATGAAAAGGGTTCATATTACCTCCTTTGAGCGTCATTTGAAACTTGTAGGAAAACTACATTCCTAGATTTTTAAAAAAAAAAGGGCAAATAACATCCTAAATAGGGGGTTGGCTTAAGATTGCCATTCCTATGGGGACAACCTTCCATACCAAACACTCATTTAAAGGAACCAAATAGTGGCCTTTGTCTTCGTGCCATATAATAAAACCTACGGGTCGTGTGTCTCCATTATCTTTTTTGACCTTTATAAACAAGCTCTACAACTAATGAATATAAGCATGGCTGCAAATGATATTAACATGCTCAATATTGCATATTGAGGCGTACGCAAAAAAGAAAGTTGGTCAAAACAGTCGATAGGAACCTATATAAATAAGGAAATTAAAGAAAATGGTTACAATGAAGCTTTTCCATAAAATTAATGAACCTTATCCCTCAAAGAAACCTATTGCAATAGCTTTACCACTTGTTGATATTGTAAGGCATTTTAGGGTATTATAAAAGTGGATAGCAATGACAACCACTTACACTGTTGGTTCTCCCATTGAGACTGATTACTACAGTTGCATGGATGGTGAACTAATGATGTTAATGAGTCATGCGAAAGGAAAAATAAGCCTAATTGCAAAAAGCTAAAAAATATAACTAATAATAAGGATTATATGTATGTGTGTGTATATGTATATAAATACATATATAGACACACATACATGCGCTCCCCTTAAATAACTTGTTTTTGCTTAAATATATAGAGCCAACGTATCATTTAATTTAAATTTTAATATTCTTAATTGATTCATTATTTTAGCCAACTTATCATTTAATTTAAATTTTAATATTCTTAATTGATTCATGGAAAGTGAAGCTTAAGTTTTTTATCCTTATCAAGAAGAAACTTTTAAGCTTATTTAAGTATTCAATTTTTTTCCTTTGTTACTGAGGTCCTTTTTCCTCCTTTAATCCCATTTCCACATTCGTGATACCCTAGATCTCCCTTCCGTTGATCCTCAAATTTTCTCTTTTTCTCCGCTTTTGTTTTCTCTGCCTTACTCTAAATTCATTTTTTCAAGACTTTTTGTCCCCTCACTTGGGTTTGCCCATTTGTTTTGTCTTTACCAAAGATATTTATTTTCCTTTTAGATTTGTTGGGCTTAGGTTTGAAGAGAGTTTTTTGCATGACATGGGTCTTGAGTGCTGCAGATTGGGCTTAAGCTTTGGGCAAATCCAATACCTTCAGTAATGTATCAGATTAGTGTCATTGGATTTAGGGTAAGTATCATTGAACCCCTCTTTATTTGTTAGGACAGTAAAAATAGGTGCAAAACCTCCTGCCATTAAGCTTCGTTCCATTTGTGTGTTAGAATTTTTATCTTAGTCATTGCAATTATGTAAATGCCCTTCGTAACATATTATTCAACATAAAAAATTTGACATGACACCAAACAATCATTACCTTTCAAGTTTTCTGTAATTTACAGCAAAAGCAAAACTTTTTATTATTTCATTCCCATTTTTTCCAAGAAAGTAATGTGAAATGACAAGAAAACCCATGCTTTTAAAACCAAAATTACAGCCTACTGGAGTCAGATCATTGGATTGCTTGTTGTAACGGTCAAGTCTCAAAGTTCATGCATTAGACAGCTATAAAAAGGCCAAAATGTAGTGATCATTTTATCTTATATTGTGTTCTTGTTGAATGCTTAAGGGCACTTGCGTTGTAACATTTTTCTTATTGAAAGTTTAGTGCTTGAATGGCTGATAATTATTGCTCAAACTAAAGTCAATGAAAAATGTCAGCTATTTAAATAGAAAGAAGGACAGTGAGAGGAAGAATGTTAATGCGGGAATCATAAAGTTCAAGTATAGGAGATGCAAATGCAATAAAAAAGTAGGGGTGAGGATTTCAAAGCCTGGCAAGAATCCTAACAAGCTATTTCTCTTTTCTGCTCAAAGGACTTACAACTCTACACATTTTGGCAATCTGACCTAGAAGAATATAGTCTTGAACCTGATTATGATAAGGAATGTAGTATGGATATGGAACTAGCCAACGAATTGGTGTTGATGAAGGTAAGGATTGCCAACATGGAGCTAATGTAGACTAAGATGCATGAAGAATTGGCAATTTTAAAGGAAAGAGATGCTGCTTTATGTAAAAAGGAAAATAGCTGGACATTATCACACTGTATATGGATTTTCTTTATCGTGATATGCATTACTATGGCTACCATTGTATGTTTAATGCTATAATGGATGGAAATGTATGAAATGACAATGAAAATGTATTAAAATAACAACCTTAATATCATAAATTGCATTCCTATTAACGAGCATTCTTACAATCCTTAGTGAGATTGTTAATTTAAACAACCAGACATAAACATATGTCAATACCATAAATAAAATAAGTTACAATCATTAAACTTGATGAAGAGTGTTCCTTAGGATAAACAAAAAAATAATTGGCATGTTTGACCGAATAAAAGTTGTTAAGAAGGTCATATATCCAATTACCTAAAAATATCTAAAAGGCTATGTAACTCACAAAAAGCATATTATTCTTTTGTATAAAGAAATTATGTATCCATTGTGTACTTCCCATCTAAGTAACTTCTTCAAAATATGTATCCAAAAAAAAGTTTGAAGAAAAGAACCAAGAAACTCTCCAAAATATGCTCCCAAACAAGTTTTGCAAAAGAATCTCCTATGTATTTTGATAAAACCAAGCAACTATTGAACTCTTGGCACAATCCCAACCAAGCAGCTGAAATGACAAGAAATTACTAAGTTTTACCTTGCAAAAAGTACCTAAGGATAGTGATAAAAAACACATATGAAATTCCTTAAGTGGGGTTTTGAGTTCGTTATGGTTAACTTCCTGTTTGGTTGTAAGAGTAGTGATCTGGTTATGGTAGACTTGCATGGGTAGCTGTTGCATTATGTTGGGATGTTCTTGCTCTGGATTGGGCCTTAAAAAATGAATTAAATATGAGCTCATACATAGAATATTTACATGTTTTTCAATAACGGAAGTTGAAAAAGATCACTTGTGTAGTCTTTGACCTCTTATTAATATGATAGGTCCTCTTGTTATGGCCAAATTATTTGCAAATACTACAATTAAAAGATCTAATCTTTGATGACTTAGGCCTTTCCTATTGCTCCTTTTTTTCTTGTATTTCTAGGCCTACCAGGGAGTCTTCTGACAACTGGTGGATCCAGGTTGCCATGCTCAACCCCAGGCCACATGCTTTTATCTAGTATTGGATGTATCATTCCTTGATAAGTCATCATGTATCTCTCTTTTGTTAATGTCTCATCAACCTAATCTCTTGTTGGAAGCCTCCTCAAGTTCAAACAAGGTATTACATGACTGTGTGAAATCCCACTCACATGCCATAATCCATAATCATATGTCCTACTGTCTAGCTTCATAATAACTACTTTAGGAGTTGTAATGACCTCATATTTGTCCTCTCTACACCAGATTGTTTCATATGATCTACCGAACTTATATGCTTTATTTATCATCTCATGCACCCTTGGTGGGAATGAGTTTCCTACTTCATTACCTTTTCATGCCGATGCCTAAGTCTCCTCGTGACCTTCCTCCTATAACCCTCACAAAATCCTATTATTGACATGCTCCTATAGGTGTCTATCCAACTATTAAATTACTCAATCATGGTATTAGTAATATAATCTAATTTTGAGAAAATATCAAACCTATATTTTGACCATAACTTACGTTGGATTCCATTTAGGTAATCATACTGCTTGGGTCCAATTTTTTTTTTAAGCCATTGCATAATCAAATTATTTTTTGTTGGCAGATCTGCTAGCTTTCCAAAAGAACTCTTTCAAGTCCAATTTAGCATTCTGACTTCTCAAGTTCTGATAAATGTGTTTAGTCCAAAATCTTGCCTTAGCCCCTAGCCATGTCTCCTCTATGGCTTCTACTAAACCTTTTTGTCTGTTTGACATGAGAGTACAAGACTATCCATACCCTATATAGTCATACAACAACCTTAGAAACCAGCTCCAAGATTCTGAATTTTCAGCCTCACAAATAACAATTGCAATAGGAAAGACATCTTTGTTGGCATCCATAGGGACTATAGGGACTATTGCTAAAAGTATTTCTTTATATGCAAAAACATAAATAGTCATTAATGCTAACAATATGAGAAATGTCTTAAAAAAATTGTATGTGTCTAGAATAATACCTTTGCATAGTCCTTTGAGATGCCATCCATTAATACCAATGAACCTTCTACAGCCCCTTAAAAAGCCTTGTTTTTGAGCTAGGAATGAAAATATCTCTTGAAGGTAGGATTCATTGTTGGGGCTTCCCTATTAGCCAAAATCTTAACATATGCACCCTTGTTGGTCTCCAAGATGATATGGACATATTTATAAAACTTATGGAATGCTTCTTTATGATTTCCTCAAAGAGCATCCAGTATCCTTTTCTTAGCCTATATAACCTTTAAAGTCTAACTTCCATATGAAATTATTGCCTTAGAGTTGCTTCCATAGATTTGAATGCATTGTTGCATTGATTTTTATGGCATCAGCTAGCTTTTTGGTAATCTAAGGAGAAGTTGCCTCCTCTGAGTTTGGTTCCCTCTAGTAGGTATGTAAGCCATTGTATATTTTGACCATGAAAGAACCATCTTTCACCAATGTTGCATAAATTCTCTAATAATATTCTTTATCAAAGCATTTGCACGAGATTCTGTCACTATCATTCTTGACTCTTTTGATTTTGAAGCCCTCTTATATGGCATAATCTTTTAGTTGCTCTCTAAAATGATTTCTGAAGACATCTCCAACATGAAACTCAATGTCACCATACTTCTGCTGTCTGACCACACTTTCTTTCAATATCCTTGCAACTTTATTTTTCGAAGTACCTTTATCACTATCATACTCCTCATCAGAAACTAGCCTAACCAAGACATCATCTCCAGAACTATAATCTAATAACCTGTCATTGTTGTTTGACACCTTACATTAGACTGGTTTGCAAAATCCCCTTTATTGAAATAATTTGGTTGGTCTGCATCCTCCTGACTTTCTTTGCCACCCTTGTCACCCTGAACACAACCTGCGTCACCATCCTCACTGTCTGATGAAATGATATCACTATCATCACCATCTCTCTCTTCAATACCACTAGTTTTGACCTCCACATTATCCCCACCAGCAGAGAACTCACAGGCTACATGGACACTGTCATGCCCTAAAATCTCTTATTTAGAGACTTTAAGGGTAATTAATTAAGAAAATAATAAAAAGACATCATTAAGATCTCCCTTTTTTTTTCAGCCAAGATCATTTTCTAATTTACACATATATTTGTACATATCACATGAATTCATTACAATATCTAGCTATTTGTTCAAGATAAACTTTACATACACCAGTGACTAAACTTAGTACATAGGTTGCTAATTACATAAAAAATTTTCTATCACGATCTAGGCTAAGTCAAAACATTCCCCAAAACCATCACAAGCATGTAAACGCCCAAACTCCCTAGGAAAGCTCTGGAACACCACTAGTACGAATATCTTTTCGTGTACTTGTGGAGGGAGGGAGTGAGCATATAGCCCAATAGAAAAAATTCTGATATTATACTAAATCACAAGCATTCAAACATTACTTAATTACACAGTTGCATAACCTATTACAATAAGTCATACAATCATTCTCATTCATACATTAAGGTATCACTTATTCACTTAATAATTAAAATTTTTCATCTAATGTTTTCTTTAGACCCGTATCAAAACGGCCTATCCAAGGTCTAACATCTCAGGTTTATATTTGTATTTCCCTTAGATCCATATCCAAAACGGCCCATCCAAGGTCTAATACTAAGAGTTTCATATCTGCATTCCCCTTGGATCCGTGGACATTGTCATGGACACTGTCATGCCCTAAAATCTCTTATTTAGAGACTTTAAGGGTGATTAATTAAGCAAATAATAAAAAGACATCATTAAGATCTCCCTTTTTTTTCATCCAAGATCATTTTCTAATTTACACATATATTTGTACATATCACATGAATCCATTACAATATCTAGCTATTTGTTCAAGATAAACTTTACATACACCAGTGACTAAACTTAGCACATAGGTTGCTAATTACATAAAAAATTTCCTATCACGATCTAGGCTAAGTCAAAACATTCCCCAAAACCATCACAAGCATGTAAATGCCCAAACTCCCCAGGAAAGCTCTGGAACACCACTAGTACGAATATCTTTTCGTGTACTTGTGGAGGCAGGGAGTGAGGATATAGCCCAATAGGAAAAATTCTGACATTATACTAAATCACAAGCATTCAAACAGTTAATTACACAGTTGCATAACCTATTACAATAAGTCATACAATCATTCTCATTCATACATCAAGGTATCACTTATTCACTTAACAATTAAAATTTTTCATCTATGTTTTCCTTAGACTCGTATCCAAACAACTTATCCAAGGTCTAACATCTCAGGTTTATATTTGTATTTCCCTTGGATCCATATCCAAAACGGCCCATCCAAGGTCCAACACTAAGAGTTTCATATCTGCATTCCCCTTGGATCCGTATTCAAAACGGCCCATATAAGGTCCATGCATATACGTATAAACCTTTCAATACAATTTCTAATTGCATATTTTAAAAAGCTATTGATACCAAATTCCACAACCCAAGAAATTAATTCCAAGCTTCAACCATATTATTCATTCCATACCACTGCACAATTTAGCTGCTAGTCTTTAACTTTGAAAATTTGCTATAATTTGTATACTCAACCAATTTTAGTGAGACTAGTTGGAAATGAAAGATTCAAGTGTCTAGATTTCAAAATAAAATATAATCTTTCTAAAATAAGTCCCAAGGCAATATCGTTTTCATGAAAAATCCAAACCTGTCACTAAACCAGTGAAATTTCCAAGATTTCAAGCTCAAATTAGAAAAATGACTAAAAAAATGTAGAAAAATGATTTTTAGGTGATTCAACTTGGAAATGAAAGTTTATGAAGTCTATTATAAGGTAAAAATACTAATTTTACAGAATTAACATCTAGTGAATGCAGATTTGTGAAAATGTTGAAGCCCCTTGGATGAACAATGCAATTTCCAGATTTTGACTTCTATTTTCAAAGATTCACCAAAATTTCATTTCAAATCCAAATTTAGTGAAACTAGTGCTGAATTAAAGCTTGATATGTCTACTTTTTTTTTAAAAAAAAAAGGATTTCCCAAAACTAGTCTCAACAGATACAGATTTGTGAAAATATTCAAGCCCGTCGGATGAATAGTATCATTTTCAGATTTCAACCTCCAATTTCTAAAATTCATCAAAATTTCATTTTAAATCCAAATTCAATGAAATTAGTGGCAATTTAAAGTTTCATATGTCTATTCCTAAACAAAAGAAAAATTATATAAATCACAATCCAAAAAAATGCAGCAGCTCAAAGAACATAGAACAGTCACATGAATTACAACTTCCATCAAGAACAACATCTCCTTCACTTCTTAAGCACATAATTTCACAAATAATTCATCATCCAAGCAACAAACAATCAATTTAATAATAAATCACATGCATTGCAACCCATTTCAATTAAAACAACAAAAATAAATAATAAGATTTAAGTATAGTGTTAGAAAATTCCTACTTGGTTCTAAGCCTATACACCCCTTTTATTTTCCCCTTTTTCTTCTCTTTTTTTCTTCTCTTTTTCTTCCTTCTCTCTCCCTTTAGCCCATAGCGCCCTCCTCTTCTATTACAAAAATGAAAGAAAAATGCCTCTTTTGAAACCCTAATATCTCTTATATATACAAGGCCTTAACTCATGGGCCTAAGTCCACGTACTTTAATTCCAAGCCCATTTCATCCTTACTAAATTTTAACACAAGCCCACAACTATCATCCAACCCAATCCTCATTTATTAAACATGGTTTTATAACTATTTTCATGGCCTAAAGCCCATCAAATTCAAATAAAATTACTCAAATACCCTTAGGCATAGTTTCTAAAATTTCTAATATATATATACACACACGCGCACGCATATAGATACATATTTTGGAATTCTACAGACTCCCTCTTCCCTAGAAGTAGCATCATCATTATCAACAACATCCTTTTATCATCATTATCAACAACATCCTTTTCATTCTCACCATTATCTATCTATTTTTCTACCTCAGCAGCATCCTCATTATCAACAACATCCTCTCTATCATCTAACTATTTTTCTACCTCATTTGTCTATGGCATGGGTAATGCCAATGTGGGTGGCTCAGGAACAAAATCTTGGAATGGAACGAATTGAACAACAAATTGCACTTCTAAAACTTCATACAGATCGAAAATGGTAAACAACTTTGCCATCTCTTCATCAGACTTCACATGGTGCGATAGTCCATTCCAAGGAAATATCACTTGCAGACTAACATTTTCTTCATTCTACACAACCACTCCACTCAATGCCGCCTTCACTTTAGCCCTTGAAATTATGAATAGCAAACTACATTCGTCGGGATCAAGGAACCCTAAATCTTGGTCCTCTCCTAATATATGCACTTTAGCTAGGAGAGACGGCATCTTGGAATCACTGCAAAGATATAACTCAATGTAAATGTAATGTAAAACATGGGGCAACTTCACATTAATTTGCTATAGTACTCATGGTTAATTGTTAACAAAAAGAGAAACAAAACCACCCAGAACTAGTCATCATGTCATTGTCAATATTTACTATTCACACATTTACTATTCGCACAAATTATACAAAAAAAGATATACAAAATAGCCATGCAAAACAGCTTTCTGCACTATGTTAAACAGCATGCAAAATACCATTCGCACTGCTAGATGGGTATTATCCAAATGAAATAACTCAATACAACAAAGAAAAGCATGTTCGACTTCTAACTTTTCGCATTGTTAGATCACAACATAAGCCAAAAACTACCCATGCAGCAATGTACTTTTCCAAAAATTCAAAACAACACAAACCCATGCAGCTACTAAATTAAAAAAAAAAAAAACACAAGAAACAACAACCACAAACAAAGAAAATAAGCAGTCATGGGTTTTCTGGGATTGAGATAGCTTCAAAAAGTTAAAATCCAACATGAAACTAAAATGCAACAAAATACATAAAAAGGTGAAATCTTTTTACACTATTAATCACAGTAAAAAAAATAAAGGAAAAGTGACAACCATCATCAATATGCAGCGCATTCATATTTTACAATTTTGACTTAACGTTCAATCACTGTAGTTCCACCATTGATTACTGCAATCATCTCTTCGTGCACCATGATACAATTTTAGACCTTATGTTTCCATACACAATCAAGAAATCCTCTCCTATTAAAACATTAACAATCTCATACCCAAATATATAACACCCAAATTTATAACAATTTTCAAATTCAATTGCAAATATACAAGAGAGTGATTTTGATAATCTTATTAACACGCATCACTAGGTGCTATATAAACGTGGAAGAAATCTAACATCAGTTCAATTGGCTAATTAACTATTTGAGAAGGTTTTGTTGAAAAAGGCTTGATTATTTGGAAAGTTTTCAAGAGGCCACCCGTTAAATTTATTGTTTGCATTTGATGAAGGGTCTTTATTGTTCATTCCCGAAAGTCCCTAATAAAAAGTTATTATGGAGAGAAGACAACAATAGCAAATCGTGAATCTGCAGTAGTTGAATTATTTTATGAGTCAAAATGGCGTATTTGTACATATGGATGGTAAAATTAATTTATTGAGTTACCATATCAAATTACTGTTGCAATAGCAAAGGTAATTTTTGTTGATGGAAAAAGTTGAATAATTTTAATACTAAATTTTAAATGGGGGTTAAAAAAGTAGAAGGTGGGACTTGAATAGAACTACTCTATAATTTAATACTTTTTGGGCTCTTTTGTATCGATCCAGTAGCGTTCATTGAACGAATAATATTTTCATTAAAACATCCAACATCAAATTCTAGAAAGAAACCACCTAAAATAATTGTTGTTAAAATTGCAAGATTCAAGTTTTCTAGGCCTGCAGGTTTTTAGTAACGGCTTTGGCATATTCATGCGTAGGTTAATTGTGGTAATTATTGTAAAATTAATAATTAAACAGATAATTTTTATAAATATTGTTCCTTCCCCATCTAAAAGTTTGGCTATACAGATTTTACAAAGGATATGAGGAGAGAATCATGAAAGTTTGAGGAAAGTAATTAAAGAAGCATTAGTTTATCTATTATTTGTTAAAAACTGAAAACTAAAAGCTTTTTGTAATTAAAAAATAAAATAAATAAGCAATAAGGATAATCTGAGAACTAATTGGAGTTTATTGAGAAAAGAATATTAAATTTAAATTTTTAATTAGAAATTGAGTTATTGAGTTAGAAAACAGAGCTTCATAAAACCAGTCCAAAAAGAATAGAATTGATCTATTTAGTCATTATTTTCTACCTCTGTAACCCCTATTTCTAAATACATCTAATTAAAAAATTTAAATCCATATATATTAATTGAGTTTTTAATTTAAACTATATTTTAATCAATTAACTTATTAAGAATATTTTACTAAAAAATTAAAGGTAAAGAAGCTGATACAATGTATTTAAATTTTTTTTTAGTAAATTATTTTAAGATAAAATTATTAAAAAATTTAAAATAAAAGTGAAAACTGAGGAGATAGAAAGTAAGGACTGATCAGGACAATTCAAAAGAACATTGGACCGGTCACCAGGTCCGGACATGAGAAGAGGCTACACCCTTGGGATATTATTACACATGTTATCGCGTGATAGATATGAAGCCACGATAGCGTCTTCCACTAAAAATGAGACACGTAGGAATCTAAATTCCAGAAGGTGATGTGCCCACAACGAAGTCCACAAAACGCGCCGTTAGATTTTATGTTCGTGGCTTACTATGACCGAGTCATGGCCACAGCCACAACCACAAGAGCAGCCCACAGGTTCGACCCTTCACTTAAAATTCAATTCTGAATTCACACGTCTACACGTAAGCCCACTGTGGCCCCCTCGTTGGCCCCTGTCTGCCCCAACCCAGAGATTTCCTGTGATTCTGTCCTTTCTTCCTCTTGCCGTATAAAATCTTTTACACAATTACCAAACAGTCCCTACCCTCTATTTTTTTGTTTGTAGAATGTTAAATTATAGATTAATTCATAATAATAAATGAAAATTTTAATAAAAATTGTATAAAAATGATTACATAAATAAATATCATCTATGTATTTATTTCTAGTACAAAAATCCTATTGTAGTATGAGAATATTATTTCGACTAAAAAATAGATTCTTATTAAAAACTAAAAATATAGTCTACAATCGATTTAAAAATAACTAAAATAAATCAAATGAAAACTGTAAACAATCAAATAGGAAAATTACTCATTAAGTTTTCTTTTAAAAAAAAGAAGTCAATATTGCTAATAAAATAGTTAAAATCCTTAAAATAATTAAATTATTAAAAATCAAATAAATAAAATAAAAAGACATGACATAAAGAAAGATGTATGTTAAAATTACCATACTTAATCCTATTTAATGTAGTTATTCTACTTACAATTTTAAAAAACAAACTATTTACCGATTTTATATAAATTTTTATATATGAATAAAATAATCGATACTTCAAACATATTGTAGCTAAATCCTAAGGATGTTCGTCGGTTTAGATCCAATGGATTTAACTAATAACCAATCGAATCTAATATTGCTTAGTTTATAGATTTTTCAAACTATTCAAATCCAATCAAAGATCAAAATCCAATTCAATATGATATTATAGAAAATATTATCTGATCCGATCCAATTTAATTCAATCTGATCCATAAAAATATAAATCTATCCAAACTTAAAAAACTTTGAAAAAAATTCAATGATCCAATAAAAACACATTTCAATATTATATGATATAAATATAATAATAATATATTGATGTAAATTTAAAAATGAGTAGTAGTTCATAATATAAGATATAAAAATTTATTTTTAAATTAATTAAAGTGCCTAAACAAAAACAACAATAACCATTTAAATCATTTCAATACACATGTTACAATTTTAAATTTATAGGACTCCAATGAGCCATGCATAATAAAGAACAATTTATTTCTTGAATTAACATTAACACTCATCCATATTATAGAAATCGTGTATTTTTTGTTACTTAATTTAGGCTTAAGCATATTTTATTATATTAAAATTATAATGGGCTGGTCACTTTTATTTTTTACATTATTACATGTTTACTCTTATTACCTTTTATTAGATTAGATCGGTTTATAACGGATTTTTATAATAGGATCTATCATCCGATTCAATTAATTCAATTTTTTAAAATTATAATCCAATCCAATCCAATTTGTCAATTAATCAAATCCAATTAAAATTTGAGTAGTTTGAATTAGATTAATCGATTTAGATATATTAGTTTAGATTTTGAACACCCCTAGCAAATCCTACTTAATTTAAAACGATACAAAGAACACAAAGCCGTGAAAGTCAAAATTATTCAATGCCTATGGAAACAATTAATATGTATGAATAAATAATTATGACTTATTTATTAAATAAATATTATTTTAAGGAAAATAATTAATAAATGTGAGGGCCATTCGGTCACTTCAGTTAAATAACAACGTTTTCCGCAATAATAATAATATATACATACAAAACCCGTGTAGCTGTAACCCAAGCCCAACCTCCAACTGCGCAACAAATCAAATCATATCCAAAATACGCAGGCAAAACTCCTCTCTCTCTCTCCCTCTCTCTCTCTCTCTGTATACGCTAGGGTATAGCTCGCTTCTTCAGTTCTTCTTCGTCATCTGATTGCTGCTTCGTTTTGTATTCGAGGTACTGTTACTTTTACTTGTATTTGTACTTGCTTAATTTTTTAATTTTTTATTTTTGGTGAAAGAGGAGATTATTTGTTTGGATTTTTGCAGAGTTGAAGATGGAAGCAGCCACGGCAAGTGCGGTGGTTCGATCTTCAATCGGTATACGTAGGCACTCCGGTTCTTTGGCTGGATCGTTTTTGTCTGCGTCCGGACCTGATTTCGTGCGTTTCGGTAACAAATCACAGTGGCCAATCAAGGTACGGAACGCAACTGCCTTCTATTCGTCAGCTCTGGCTTTTGGAAATTCTTAGGATCTGTTTGGTAATTGTTTTAGGAAATTGTTTCTGGAAACTGGTGTATAAATTAGAACTGCAAAACTTTTTTATTGTTTAATAAAAAAAATCGTGTTTTCTAAGGCAATGGAGAAATCTTGAAGCAGTTTTGGTCTTAATACTTCCAAGTTCTGCACTGAAACATTATATATATATATATATATATATGTACTCACACACACACACACATAAAAAGTGCATTTGGAAGCGCGTTGTTTGAAAGTGCCTTCGTAAGCATATTCTGCAGAAACATTCGAAAATTCATTTTGGAAAAATATATGTGAAACGGCTTTTTAGTTTAGTTTTTTTTTTCCTTCAAATAAAAATACTTATTAAGTTGTTTAAAAAAAAAATTCCACTAGCGAAACGCAATTAAAGCAATTACGAAATTATTGACCCAAAAGCACTTTGGAGTGTGTATGTAAAAGCACTTTAATATTTAATTATTTTTTGTTGGTGTGGTAATTATGATGTTATCTTACTATTTGATTCATTTTTTATCTGAATTTTGATGGACTGCAGCATTATTCTTCAGTCTCTTACTCGAAGCCAATGCATAAGAGAATTGCTACTGGGAGTAGGAGATCCATGGCAATTAGAGCGTCTTCATCTCCAGACTCGTCTGGGTCATTGGCTCCAATCGCTCCGCTTCAACTAGAGTCTCCTATAGGACAGTTTTTGTCTCAGATTTTGGTCAGCCACCCACATCTAGTGCCTGCAGCTGTTGAGCAGCAACTTGAACAGCTTCAAACTGACCGTGATGCTGAGACGAAGAAGGAAGAACCTTCTGCTTCCGGTACCGACCTGGTTTTGTATAGGTTAGTTGCATATCTGTGTACTATAGTTTGTGAAAATAAGGCTTCATTAAGGAAAATGAAGATGTCTCTTTTTTCCATATTTTATTAATATGAATAAATTTGTATATTCTTGAGATATTTATTAATCAAAACCTAACAAAATATTGGGTAATATCGGTATTAATAAACTTGTTTTACTTATCATAATTATTAAAATCATGGAATAAAAGAATGCAAATTGATAATACATGGCCTAAGTCGACTAAAGATGATGCAAGGGCCTTATGACCAACATACATTTAACTAAATTATGAGAATATCCTTGATGTGATGAACTATAAAAATTACAGTTTTGCTGCTGCATACAAGTGTAACATAGTTCTTTAAGTAGCAATGAAATTGATATATATATATTTTTTAAAGCTTAACAGTTTGTGACTTAGTCAAAATGAACAAGTTGCTAAACAAACACTTAAATCTTAAGAATGTGGAAATTAGTTAAGAATATGTGGCAATATTTTTGTCCTGTGATTGAATCATTGTGCACTTGACATGACAAATTGTAATTACTGTAGTTTTTATGTGATTTGTTGGTCTGATGAATGCTTCTCCAATTACTAGGAGAATTGCTGAGGTAAAGGCTAATGAAAGGAAGAAGGCTTTAGAAGAGATATTGTATGCATTGGTTGTGCAGAAGTTCATGGATGCTAATGTTTCTTTGATACCTTCAATTGCTCCCTCTTCAGACCCTTCTGGCCGGGTGGACTCATGGCCAAGCCAAGATGAGAAGCTTGAGCAGCTTCACTCTTCTGAGGCCTATGAGATGATTCAGAACCACCTAGCTCTCATTCTTGGAAATCGATTGGGTGATTCATCCTCTGTAGCCCAGATAAGTAAACTCAGGGTTGGACAGGTCTATGCAGCTTCAGTAATGTATGGTTACTTCCTCAAACGTGTTGATCAGAGGTTTCAGCTCGAGAAGACTATGAAAATTCTTCCAAATGCATCAGATGAAGAGAAGAATGTTCAGCGGGCTGTGGGAGACATGAGACCTGCCGGTGGTGAGGGATCTTATGAAGCCGTGTCTACCCATCCTGAAGTCGAGTCCTGGTCTGGTGGCATGAATCCTGGAGGGTTCTATCAAGGGATAAAGCCTTCCAGGTTGCGGACCTATGTAATGTCTTTTGATGGGGAGACTCTTCAGAGATATGCGACAATAAGATCCAAAGAGGCTGTTAGCATCATTGAGAAGCACACTGAGGCATTATTTGGAAGACCGGAGATTGTTATAACACCTCAGGGTACTGTTGATTCTTCGAACGATGAACTCATCAAAATTAGCTTTGGTGGTTTGAAGAGACTTGTTTTGGAGGCTGTAACTTTTGGTTCTTTCCTCTGGGATGTTGAGAGCTATGTGGATTCAAGGTACCATTTTGTCATGAATTAAGTTACAATTCACCTTCAACAGTGATAAGACAAAGTTTGTGCCGTAAACACAGCTGACCAAACTGAAATGGTATAATTAGTGTAGTTTTTGATAAAGAGTACCAAGTAATTTGTGCTAATTGTTTTGTAAATAGTTACTTTGTTTTCCTGTTTCAAATTGTGCGCTTGCACTTAGGGCTGTTTTATATGAAAATTTGACTTTATATCACTAGTCCTTTTGCATATATACATGAAATCTTTACATATTATTTGGCCAAAGAGGCCCTATTATGAATGGATTGCGTTACAGAACTCTAAAGTTAGGTGAGCACGTATGATGGAAGTTTAAAAAAGTTGAGAAATTTACAGATTTGGTGGATCTGTAAACCAACCTAACGGAGACCAGAAATTCCAAGTGGGATCGCATCCAGTAAAAACCTTATCAAAACTATCCGTTGTTAGGCTAGCTTCAACGAGGATTTAATAGCTTTTATATGAAAGCCTAAGAATTGAGATTTTGATTGGTTTTGACGATTGGGCAGAGAGAATCCAAATCATAAGTGAAGCAAATTCTCTTCACCTTCCATCCATCTTATACAGAACACTCGATTTTTATTCTCAATGATCTGGAAGTGAACCATTTTTGTTGTGGTCTAGTTTCTGATTTTATGCTTTGCTGGGTTGTCCGTCTGTCTAGTTATCTTCTCTTCTTCTGAACAAAGGAAGAGTCCTTAGCTGTTTATTGTATGAGAATGAGGCAATTCAGTTTAATCCATCAATTAGTTTCTTTGCTTTGAAGGGTTTCTCAAGTAGGTGGAATATATCTAGTATCATAGAAATGTTGTGAAAACCTGCATCTGGCATAATACGAGTAAAATCAGTTAAGTGCGCGAAATGATATTTAAGTGAGTTTATGATCAGTATTGAAACTTGTTGGAGTTCCTTAGGCAGTGATTTTATTGAACAAAGATAATATTTATATATATGATAACCATGAGAAATGAACTCCAAAAGGAACCCTACATTGGAGCATTGAGCTGTAGCTGCTTAGACAGACTTAAATGGTGCAGAACTTCACCAAAAACGTCATAAAATTTGATCTTTACTTCGGCCGGTGTAAGCTCTATAGACATGAAACCTTGACCATCATAATAAAATCTTGTTCCATTTCTCTTCTGCTTGTTGGCGTCACCCTTCCATGCCTTTGATCCTCCTCCACTAGTCAAAAATTGAATTGGGCTGCAAGAATCCGCGCGCGCGCGCGCACACAGACAGGGGTTAGTATTTTATTCAAAATCATATTTGCTCAGTTTATGTTGCCAATGTTTGATTAAATTGGAAGTACCTTCTTGTGCTACTTATATGTTGTAAGCAGTGATCATGCCCATTGATATACATATCAGCATTGTTCGCCTGCAATTTTGAAATGACATTTATTACAGAAACTGTCAATATTCTGGGGAGAGTATCATTTGATTTGCATAGTATCCCATTCAATGGTGCTCAAGGTAACAGTAGTTGAAAGTTTCGGATGTGTTCTTTTATGAATAAAATATTTTTGTTTTCAATTGAATTTAGGAATATGTGGTTGATTTTGAATTATTTTAAATTTTGAAAAAAATATATGGTTGAGATTGAATATAAATTGCATTAGAAAATGTGCAGCACAGAAAACAGGATTTGGATTCATAAAAGAACAGAGCCTTCATTTTCTCACAACTAGAATTTTAGGATGTGTTTATTTTTGTTTTCAGAATATTGTTTTCTAAAAACGCACATTTACCAATATATTTAAATTAATATCAACTATGTACTATTCTCAAAATTGAAAAATATTTAAAAGCATTTACATGTTCTTAATAAATTTTGAAAATAAAAGCTCAAAATACAAAAAACAAAGACACTCAAATTGGTACCTCAAGTATAGGTAGAAGTAGCTTTACAAGCTCATCGGTGTCAGCATGATGCCCAATGCTTCTAATCGTATGATGCCCAATTACAATCTTCCAGTTCGCAACTGATCTACTCAATGCTGATTTCAGATCCTGTAAATATCACTTCAAATGTATCCGTTACATATATAGAACAAAGGGTGAAATAGGAAACTAATATAAAATGTTCGCAAATTTCTTATTAGACTCTAGAGAAGAAAACATAATTTGAATATTGAGTAATGAAATCAATGGGTTGGTTTAGCGATTGATCTAGCAGTATTATATCTCTTGTCATATCAGTTGGAATAAAAAAAAAAATTATTTTTTTTAAACAAATTAGAGGTGGGTGGGTGATTAAAATGGGTGAGGTAGTAGTTACCTTTAAAAGCCTTGAGAGATACTTCTTTCTTGGGATTACTCCTCTCCAATCATAGTTATGTTTCTTTGGGTGCAAGAAGTACTTGTCCACAAATGGAGTCGTGTCAACAAAGAAGAGCTCAGCAATTTCTAATATAAAGAACAGTCGAATCAGGGTTGTTGATGAGTAGAAAATGTATAAAATTGAATGGAAAGTGAAAGGCATTTTCATTTCAACCTGTGTTAACAACAAAAGATCTTTGGCAAAGCCACCGAGGATCCACCATCCTCAACACTGGGTTCAATTGTGCCAACACGTCTCCCCTGTAGTCATGGTTCCCTAACACTAGAAACAATCACAGCAAGATTTTTTTTTTTTTAACAGGGATTAAGATAAACAAGATTTTCCTTTATCTTAATCAAATCTAAAGCAAAAATGAAAAAATAAAAAATTATCTCTATAATTTATAAGGGAGGAATACTGACCAGTGTACCATTGGGTTTGGAGACTATTTGCTGTGTAGATTTTGGTAAAAGAATCTTCAAATAAAGGATCGTTTATACTTCTCAATCCATTATCATAGAAATTGTCTCCAGTTGACACTACGAAATCTATGCTTAAATCTTCTCCAATCCTTCCCATCTATGTATAATAAAATAAATACAACAATAGTTCACAAGGTTAATTTCCAAAATTTAACTCTTATTTTTATCACTAATACAATACTCCCCAAAGCTTTCATAAAATGTAATCACTCTCCCTTCTCACTATTAAATAACGTCAAAAATTCTTATTTTACTTTGAATGCATCATATTAAAAACTGAAATGAAAGGGAAACTATTTGATAAAACTTCAGATTAAAAAAGAATTGAAGGGGTTTATTCTCACAAAAGTAGAGCAAAGACATGCATAAAACCTGAAATGCAACTTCAGACTGATTATAAGTTCCTCTTCTTCCCCAATCTCCAATCACCAAAAAGCTAAGTGAACCATCAGCTTTGACAGGGTGTTCAAACCGCGGAAGCTGATTATTATATGCTGAAATGGAAAGAAAGCAGAAGCAGAAGCAGAAGGCTACCCAAACAGGCCGCATGGACATGAAATTGTTAGATAAACAAACGAGAGAAGCCATGGACTTGTAGACTGAAGTTTTGCAGAAAATGTGGTGATGGGCTAGAAGTGATTATGGAGAAGGAAGTAACTATAATTGCTTTTCTTGATGCAGAACAGCCTGCAGCTAGCATGGGTTAAAAAGATGGACAAAAGGTGACAACAATTTCTGATGAATTATGAGGATTACTACGGTCCATACATTTATATGCATACATAAGGTTTCAAATTATATCCAAACTGTTATTTGGATTTTGGTCCCGTAAAAATATTTTCATTCGGAAAACATGTGAGACATGCACATGTTCCAAGTAACTGGTCATAAGGGGATTAAAACCCTTGACCTATGATGGACTAAAGTATACCTTTCACTGTACCCAACTCGTGGAGTTCTTTTTCTCTAAGAACACTAATACGAGATAAAATAGTATAAATTTCTTAGGATTGGATTCAGTTATACAGCCAGGATTAAATAAGATATAATACTTGTTTAAATGTTTGGTATATAGTATAGATAAAATAAGATTATAATATGATATGTTCAATTTTATTCAGATTTAAATGAATATATAAAAATTAGATAAATAATAAATATTAGTGTATTAGTGATTATGAAATATTATTAGATTTTCAATTGTTGAGATTTAATCTAACTTGTATAACTAGTGCATCTTGGGAATGATAATGGTTGGATTAATCTTAACCATTGAAAATACATTGCTCGAGTGACTCATAATTTGTGTAAAAATGTGGTGTTGTGAACCTACTCTATCTATATATTATATGTACATTTTTGTGTAGAGTAATTCTTTAAATTTTTTTTGTTAATTTTTTTTTATCTTCTAATTTTTACATTTCATAAGCTATCATATTTTGAAACAAATATAATGTGCAAAATTATAATTGTTAAAAGAGTTGTGTAAAAATTTAAAAAAAAAAAAGAAAAAGAAAAAGGAAAACAGAGATTGATTTTAACTAGGAAACCGAATCGTGTATTCAGCAATAATTGATTTTAACTAGGAAACCGATTCGTGTATTCAGCAATAAATCTAACAAAATTGCAATAATTAGAAAAATACAAATTGCTTTTAAATGTGATGGAGATAACCCGGAAAAAAAAAAAAAGCTGTGAAATTCTAAGGTTCCAGACAACGAGTGATAACAGATGAATGATGAATTGATGGGTCAACATCATATACCATTTTCCTGGAAACTTCTCAATAATTTCCTGGAAACTTCTCGCATAAAATCGATGAGGTGCACAGTTTTGGCTTTTATCCATAACGTTGTTCGTTGATTGGAGCTCCAAATTAACCAACAAAAATATCAGACAGAAATTTTGTCAGTCTTGCGGTAAACATGTGATCAATTAGGTTAAATTGTGGTTCATGTATCAATTATTAATTAATGGAAATAAGGCATTCATAATCCATTGTTATCTTTAATAATAATCACTTTAACTTTATAATAAAATTGTCAGAATAATCAACTTATGAAAGAAATTACTCGATATTTAATAAATTATATCTTAAGAATTAGAGTATTGTTTAAAAGCACTATTAGAGCTCGATATACCTAATTTTTATATGTTATTTGGTGTATAAATTAATTTTGAAAAAACTGAAAACATAACTTAAATTAGAGTTTTTTTGATAAATAACCTTCTTAATAAAAATTTGCGTGTTATGACTGTATTGATGTCAAACAGGATGTGATGGATGTGTCCGACAGGGAGTTTAACAGATGCATCCAATAGGGCATAATAGTGTATGACGCTCGATTGATAATATCCAACAGTATTCGATACATCATGACATGCAAATTTTTAGAGATATGATTATTTTTAGAATTCACACTTAAATTTGTGATATTTTTGAATTTGCCCATTACTTAAAATCTTCTAAATTATTAAGTGATTATTTCTCAAATTATAACCTCAAACTAGACCAAAGTTATGAGTAATATAATTTATCCCAAAATTTATCCCAAGTAATGTGTAATTATTTAGAGTATAAGCAGTGAGTTGCAAGAGTAAACACTACCACAATGATTCATAATAATTGCCTTTAAATAGATTTGGTAAGGAATTGCTAGTTTCAAGTTTGAAGAATGATACATGAACCAATGATAATCTAATTCTAATTTCTAATAATCTAAACAAAATCTTGCAAATCACATCCACCAATCTCCAAGTCTTGCTTTATATAGATGAATATTTAAGCTGCTTCACGGAAGTCCATCTATGCAAAACTTGACCAAAAACATCATAGAACACAATCTCTGCCTCGGACGGAGCCGAATTCACCGACATGAACCCTTGCCCATCATAGAAGAACTTTAGGCCACCTCTGTTTTCTTCTTTGATGTCTCCTCTCCAAGCTTTTGACCCTGCTCCGCTTGTTAGAAATTGTATAGGGCTGCAACAAGTTTCCGAATGAGGCAAATATAATTACAACATATTTCAATCTTTTGATGAAATCTTGCACCATAAACATTAATTCAATTAGTTTTGATTTACCTTTCTTTGTCACTGATATGCTCAAGGCAGTGGTCATGGCCGTTCATGTAAAAGTCAACATTGTAGGCCTGAAATTGATCGATTATACATGCACGTTATTATCAGAGTTAGATTTAATGATATAAACTAGTCCAGATAAATGAGGTGAGAGTGAGAATTCGGTTTGAAATCCCACATCCTTCTAGTCATCAAAACGGATAATATCATACTACATGGTAGCGAATCCTTGCACATATCTTGGTTAAATTGATCTCATTTTGCTTGAAATTTATATTTACCTTAAGCAGTGGAAGAATATGCTTTATGAGTTCCTGCGTGTCGCCATGGTGACCTATGCTTCTGATTGCATGGTGACCAATAACAATCTTCCACTTAGCCGTTGATTCTCTCAATGCTACTTCCAAATCCTAGTGACAAATTAAAGAATATATAAATATACAAATTATTTTCTTGTTATTGGGAGATTATTATTATAGAATTGAAGCAAATTAATAACATGTTTATGTGTACCTTCAAAAGGTTGGCAATATAAGCCCTGCGAGAGCCAATGCCTCGCCAGTCATAAGTGTGCCCCTCTAAATCGGTGAAGTACATTTTGACAAAAGGAGTTGTATCTACAAAGAAAATTTCAGCTAATTCTGCAGAAAAAGAGAAGATAAAAACATTATTAGAATTCGAGTTCTAATAGTTAAAATGTATAACATGAATTGTCTGATATCGAATACTTGCCGGCATTGACAATAAAAGATCTTAAACAAAGCCATCTGCTATCAATTTTTCTAAGGAAAGGGCTCAATTGTGCCTCGGCATCGCCTCTGTAATCATGGTTGCCAAGAACTGCATCAATAATATTAACCATTAGATAACAAAGTCAAATGGGTATTTGGGTTGGTCAAAATTATAGAGTTTAAGCAAATTATTAAGTGGTTCTGATACGAGAACTTGCCGCTGTACCACTGCTTTTGTAGGCTCTTTGCTGTGTATATTTTGGTGAACGATTCCTCAAATGCAGGGTCATGCTCTCCAGTTAATCCATTGTCGTAGAAATTGTCTCCTGTTGAAATCACAAAATCGATATCTAGCTTTTCTCCAATTCTTCCCATCTACAAGCAACAATCAGCGAGTTGACATAACTAAATTCACGAATTTTGTCTACAAAGTGATGCATTCGAGATAAATTAAAAAGTAGATATATAAAAATCAAATCATAAATTATATATAGAGTTTGTAAGTACCTCCTTCGTTTGATTATTTATTTTTAATTGGTTTGGCTTGATTTCTTTATTGCTCATGACAATAACATCATCTTCTTAATCTATCAGAAAATGACACTTGGACTTAATCATGCACTAAAAGAAGTAAATTATTAACCAGATATGGCTATGCCGTATGCAATGTAACAAATGGACCAATTAGAAGAAAATTTATGTACAAACAGGTGAAAGGAAACAAAAAAGAAATAAACAATGACTGAAAATTGCAACCTCATTTCACCTAATTGTTTTCTCCTCCTCACTTATTAACAGCATATGGTTGAAAAAACCAAAGAACCAAAAGACAAAAAAAAAAAAAAGAACAGCTAATTAAGCCCAGAATAGAAAAGTCTACATATGTTATTATATATAAATAATCAAAGGAGGAATATCTGCATGTAAGGTATTGAAAAGAAGAAAGTTAGAAACCTGAAGAGCAACTCGAGATTGATTGAAAGAACCTCTTCTACCCCAATCACCAATGACCAAAAAGCTAAGCGATCCATTAGCTTTGATGGGTTGTTCAAATCTTTCAAGCTCCGCAGATGCAAATACCCAACACAACAAGCTGCATAGCGCAGCTATGTATGTATATTTGTTATACAAAACATCGCTTGCCATGACTTTCTCTCTCTCTTTCTCTCTATCTGCCTAGAGCTAAAATATATAGAAATCAAACAAGAGAGCAATGGACGGATGATCAGTAGCCAGAACCAGAGAGAGTTCGGCCTGAAATAATATGAAAAATAGTGATTTGCTGTGATCCTTTTATAACCGAAGGAAATTGCGGTGGATTGTACAATTCAATAAAGGATGAGTTTTTTCAATTATTTAACCGAATACGTAATCCACGTTTGGTTTAAAAAACTACCACATGACCAAGAGTCCAAACCAACCAACCGTAGTGTCGTCACAATTTACTATAACACAGTGACCAATCAATCATTCTTTCACTTCTAATACATTAATATTTAATGTAAAACCCTTTATGTTTTATATAAATATAAAAGTTTAGACAAGTTTAAATAGTAAGATTTCGTGGGTGATAAGAGTTTTAAAATTTTTCGCTGTCTAATTTAGTTATTTAGATAAAAATATTTTTTAATATAGTACTTTGTCAAGCATTTCGAGTAGTATGTCTTAAAAAATTATTGATTGAATATGTCGAATATAGTGTTTGATATATTTGATTTATTACTCAAATATGAACGATCTAAGAGTTAAATTTTACTTTGTAAAATTCTTAATGAATTCGGCAAACAATTCTCAAATTTGTAATTAAAATTTTCAACAAGTTCAAGATATTTGATGGCAAACTTATGTGAATATATAGTATAATTGAAGAGAACCATTTTTTGTCGAATTATATTGAATTTAGCTAGGCAATGAATTTTTTTTTAAATTTTACCCCGTTATGCTAGTTAATTTAGTTTTGAAAACTGAAAAAATCTATAAATTAAAAAAAAAAAGAAAAGAAACAAGTTGGTGTTGTCAGAGTCAGAGACTGAGCACCTTAATAGGTTAGAATGGAGATGGGCGAGAAAAGTGGGGGGGGTGGGGGGGGGGGAATGGGATATACGAATATGCCAAAGCATCGATGTTCGGATAAATTCTGAAATCCTCAGAATATTCCAAGCTTTAGGTCACGAGGGAGGGGTCGGATTTGTTGTGGTCCTCTCCTCCGCACTCAAATTCAATTATGTTATTAATAGTTTTTGTATTTTTGTCAATTATTATCCATTGCATTTTAAAAACCAGCAGCTACGAAACCCACAAGCCCACACACCAATTTAGAAATATAACTCATGCACCGATTTCGGATATATATTTTTATTAAAAAAAAAAGTTAGTCATGAAATGTACATTAGAAATTTCCACTTGGTCGATGATGTAAGAGACTCTCCATCATTTTTTTCAGATCGGTTTTCCATATTTGTTAAATCGCTAGAGAAATTTTGAACAAACCGCAAAAGTCCTCACTTCATTACATTGTACGAATCTAAAGAGTATTTCTAGTTATAAAATCAATCCAACCAATCAAATTAGTTTCTAATTTGATTAGTTGAGTATACGTCTAGAATGATTTGATTTTGAATAATAATGATGACTTATGTGTAGACTATTAGATAAAATAATAAAAATAACTAAGTTGTAATTAAAATGCAAAAGCTGAAATTTGTGAAGAATTGATGCAAAATAGAATCTGATAGAGTAACACATTGTTAAAGTTCTTCAGAACAATAACTCTACTATAGTATTCTGCGATAATACTTTGTGAACAGTAACTCTACTATAGTAACCCCATCAACAATATTCGACTATAGTAATCCACTTACAGTAATCGGCTCCACTAAATCAGCAAAAATAGAAAACAGGTTTGTGAACAGTGTCCGTGAATGAACAGCATCACTGATGAACAGTGCCCCGATGAAAATAAACAGTGTACAAATGAACAATTTGGATGAATAGTGACTGAAGAAACCAAGGCGTGAACAATATCATTGGCCGAAAAACCAAATTATTCTACCCTTTTGAGAGACATCTTTTCGTGCAATCAGGTTAATGACAGTTTAATTCCTAGGTTTCAATGACTAATTTCTCGACCTTAGGTGCATTCCAATTAGGAAATTTGAACAACAATAAAAACTCTAGAATTTTTTTCCTTTAGAACAAAACAGGGGATAATCTCCCAAGAGCTTTCACTTCCCTATCTTTATAGGTATCAAACCTGATCTCTTGAGTGATACTCTCCTCCATATTTGCTTCATATACGCTTATGGATTAAATGTGCTGTGCAAAGCTCATTTAATCATAACATAGTCTTGCGACAAATATATCACGCGTTATTTAAATTAGTTACGAGACTAATTTATATTTTAAAATTTTAAACTAAATTTCAAATTAATTAAAGCAAATCCACTAAGTCCAATCCATAAGTAGGCCAAAAAATTATTCCAAGCCCATAGCTTTATATACATGTGGGTTTGTGTGTTTGAAATACTCACTCATATACTAACAATCCCCGACATATTTCAAAATACACAAATTTACTTCCTGTGTTAAAGCTAAATTCAATGTATATGTACTGGTGTCTTTTTAACATTATGAACCAGACACCGAACTATTAATCGTGTTTCACAGGAATTTGGTGAAACATTAAGTCTCTATGAACCAGTTATATCCGTTGATTATGAATCAGAGGACTAATAATTCACATTGAATTCATATAACATTGTTGTTCTGCGGTTTGGCACTTTAATGGCCCTATGCCTACCTGGTATTTTTGAGTGCTCTAAAGAACCTGCCTGAGCTCTCATAGAAACCGACCTTATTCCACACTCATATGGGTGAAGTCCCATTAAGTGTGTATTGTAATTTAACATACCACCAATCATTAATTGGGTTATGGAGTTCATTAAAAGTTTAAAACTCAACCTTTTTCACTGCAATTAGTACTATCACGCTTTAGGGATGACTTCGTACTTTAAACAAGTATAATTTTGATAGTAGTATCAAGATAACAAGTGATTTGTTCTTATCCTTATAAACCTATTTCATGGAATCTCCAATCATATAGTATGGTTACCATCACTTTTGTCCTCTAGCATAAGTCTTATCCCCCTCGACATTTGAACCACTAACCTCTTATTTAATGGTGTTGTTAGAGGATTGGCCAAATTTGACTTTGACCTTACAAATCTAGACTCACTAACCCAGATTCCAGCAGCTGCTTAATAATGTTATGTCTCATACGTATGTGTCTACTTTTCCAATTATAAATTTTACTCTTAGCTTTTGCTATAGTAGCCTAACAATCAAAATGAATGGAAATAGAGTAAAGAAGGGGAGTACCAATGTGAAGATTTGCTAAGAGGTTCCTTAACCACTCAACCTCATATTCGACATTTTCTAAGGCAATTAGCTCAGACTTTGTGGTAGACCGAGCTATAAAAGTTTGCCTGGCTGACTACCAAGAAACTATCATTCCATTAAGGATAAAAACATAGCAACTAGTGGATTCAACTTCATTTATTTTAATGAGCTAATTTGTATCACTGTAATCATCTTACAATAGTGGAGTTCAACTATATTTAAGACCACAATGAATGGTGCCTTTTAGATATTTTGCAACTCTCTTTAGGGTAATCGAATGTTCCTTGTTAGGATTTTGAGTGTATCTACTCGATCTACCTATAGAGTATTCAATGTCAGGCCTTGTTGTATTCATTAAATACATAAGGTTACCAATGATCTGGACAAACTCGGATTGATCAACACTATGTTCTAAGTTTTTCTTTATGCCAATATTTGCATCTTAGGAAGTAGTCCTTGGCTTATAATCAAATAACTTAAATTTCCTAATTAACTTTTCAACATAGTGTTCTTGAGATAATATCAGACCATCATCAGTTTTGATAATTTCAATGCCTAAAATGACATTTGTTTCAGCCGTATCTTTCTTATCACATTTTGAAGCAGTGAATCTTTTGGTCTCATTTATCAAATCAGTGCTTTTAATGAAAATAAGCGCTTGTCAACATCTATAAATAAAGGCAAATGATCACTTATGCATTCTTATTAAAGGATTTAAAATATACACATTTATCTAAGTCATTAATCAAAAATCCATTTGACAATAACACTTGAACAAACTTATCATGCCACTATTTTGGTGTTTGTTTTAAACCATACAACGGTTTAACAAGCTTACATACTTTATGCTCATTACCTAAGATAGCAAAACCCTTAGGTTGATCCATATACATTTCCTCATCCAGGTTACCATATAAATATGAAGTCTTTCCATCCATTTGATGAACATACAAATCATTGATTGTAGTTAAGGCAATCAATACTTTAATGGATGCAATTCTAGACATAAGAGCATAAGTTTCAAATTAATCTATCTTTCTTTGGCAACTAATCTTGCCTTGTATTTATCAATTGATCTATCAGCCTTCAAATTCCTTTTAAAAATCTATTTGCACCCTTTTTTTTTTGTTCATAGAGGCAAATCAACAATCTCCCAAGTATGATTACTCACAAATTGGGTCGATCTCATTGTTAATAGCTTTTCTCCAAAATGGTGCATCACGAGAAGTCATAGTTTCTTCAAAGGTCTAAGGAACATTGTCTACTTGAAAGATATAGTCATCACCAAAACTGGTGGCATTCCTCAATCTTTTACTTCTCCTTGGTTCAAAATATCAACTCTCAAGAGGATCACTCTGTGATTCATTTAAGGGTAAAGCTTTCTTAACATTAGGCTTAGGAAAAATAGATTCAAAGATTTCTGCAATCTTAGACTTTATAACTATATTTGCTTCAAACAAATTAACAATTTTCAATACCGGGAAACTATATGCTGCATTGTTTTGGGTATACTCTATAAGCATACCACCAATAGTCTTTGGTCCTAACTTACTTGTTTTAGGTTCAAGTACCAAGACCTTTGCCAGTCACCCCCATACTTTAAAATATTTAAGACTGGGTTTATAACATTTCATATATAATTCATATGGTGTCTAGCCAGTTTTCTTATATGGTATTCTATTTTGCACGTCATAAGCTGAAAGAATTGCTTTCCCTCACAAATTTGTGGAGTCTTAGAACTCATTAAAAGTGCATTCATCATTTCTTTAAGAGTTCTAGTTTTTCTTTCAACCACTCCCTTGATTCAAGTAAATAGGGAGGTGTTGTTTCATGAATTATTCAATGATTCTGACAAAAGTCATTAGAAAGATTTGATTTATACTCATCTCCTCTATCTGTTCTTAATCTTTTTATTTTCTTATCAAGTTGATTTTCAACTTCATTTTTATGAACTAATAACATATCAAATGATTCATCTTTGTTTTTTAGTACATAAAACTTAGTATATATAGACTAATCATCTATAAAGATTATATAAACCCTTTTGCCCCCTTTAGTCACGGTTTGTTTTAAGTCTTCAAGATCACTATGAATTAAGCTAAGTAATTTGGCTTCTCTATTAAGAGCAGGTTTACAAATTTTCTTTGTAAACTTAGATTCTTCACAAATATCACATTTTGAAAAATTTACAACAGATAATAAACCACAATCATACATTTTTTATATATAAGGAACATTCACATGACCTAATCTACTATGCCATAAATTAACAGAGTCAATACTATAACCAGAAGAAGAATAAAATGCCATTTCATTGATTATCACATTGAGTACATTGAGCTTGAAGAGTTCGCCTTCACAATAAGTTTTCCCAACAAACACCCCATTTTTTTATATTACAATTTTGTCAGTCTCAAAGGATACTTTCAACTCAGTTTTTGTAAGTAGAAACACTGAAACAAGATTATATCTAATATTGGGTATGTGAAAAACATTACTCAATGAGAGGATTCTCCAAAATATAAGTTTAACAAGAACTTTCCTTTGCCCAAGATTGGAGTAGATCGAGAATCACCAAAATAAACATGTTCTTCTTTCTCCCACTGGAGTATGGTCATAAAAATTGATTTTTATTGCCACAAATATGTTTGATGGCACCAAAAGCAACTATCCAATCTTTGTTGTCAACATCTACTATGTTCACCTCTAAGACCACAACAGCAGCAATAATCTTATCTCCTTCAGCCAAATTAGCCTTAGGAGGATTTAGGTCTCATTTAGTATTTTCTTCCTTGTTTTGGTGTCTATACCTATATTGACTAGCATAATGCCTAGGTTTTCCCCAAACAAAGCATTATCTCTTTTTCTTAAAGATGGGTTTTTTCTTTTTAACAAACTTTTTGTTATAGGGTTTAGGGTTTTGTGACATATTACAAGGAGATTTTAATTTATTCTCTACTAAATGGGCCTTAGAACTCCTTTCCCTGACCTTCTATACTTTATCTCTATTCCTATTTTGCTCGTCAATCCATATGGATTATAACATCTTCAAGGCTCATATTATTCCCTTCATGCAGCATATTGTTTTTAAAATCTTTCCAAGAATCTGGTAATTTTTCAACTAAACAACCGGCCACAAAAGCTTCTTGGAGCTCTATATCTTCATTTTTAAGTTCATTAATAAACATATGAAAATCATGAATTTGGGCACTAACTTCTTTATCTTCTACCATTTTAAAATATAGGAAATTTCCTATGGCATATTTTTGAGAACCAGCATCCTTTATAACATATTTCTTCTTAAGAATATCCCAAATTTGTTGTGCTATTTTGTAATTGCAGTATACATCATATAGCTCATTTGAAGAAGTCTAAGCATGGTATATCGACACACCTTATTAGGCTATTGTCACTCTTCCAATTCTTTTGATTTAGCTTCCCTTTCTTTTGGTTCAGGTGGTTATGGTGTAGTCAGGTATCCATCAAGATTCATGACATCCAACGTATCATACACCTTCTCTTGCGGCCTTTTGAAATGACTCCAAAATGCTCAATTTTTATTGTGTCTGACAGTAACTTTGAATCATTCAAAGTAGCATCCATCTTGGTTATTCTAACAAAATTTGGTTTTTAGATTGTTAGATCAAATAATAAAAATAACCAAGTTATAATCAAAATGCAAAAACTGAAATTCTTGAAGAATGAATGAAAAATAAAACTACTATAGTAACCTGTCGCTACAATACTCCGGACTAGTAACTCTGCTACAATACTTCGTGAATAGTAACTCTACTACAATATTCTGCTACAATAATGCCATCAACAGTATTCCACTTCAATAATCCAGCTACAGTAAATCAGCCAAAAAAAAAGAATAGTACCATGAAACAATATCATTGATGAACAGTGTCCGATAAAAATAAATAGTGCGTGAATGAACGGTGCAGATGAACAGTGCTTGAACAAGCTAATGCATGAACAACATCACTGGCCTAAAAACTAAATTCTGTCCCTTTAGGAGAAATCTCTTGCAGTTGGATTCCAACTCTTCAATGGCTATTTCCAACCTTAGGTGCACTCCAATTGGGAAATTTGAACAATAATTAAACTCAGATATATTTTTTTTTTTTGCCTTTATAATAGAATAGAGGGTGAAGATGATAGCAATTCATCTCTTAAGAGCTCTCACTTCTCTGTATTTATAGGCATCAAACGTAACCTCTTGAGTAATATTCTCCCTTATATTTGCTTCATCTATGCTTATCAATTGAACATGTTGTGCAAAACTATCTGTAATCATGGCATAGTCTTGTGAGAAATATATCGCACGTTATTTAAATTAGCTGTGACGCTAATTTACATTTAACATAATTAATTTAAAACTTAAAATTAACTAAAGAATCCCACTAAGTCTAGTCCATAAGAAGCCCAAAAAATTATTTCAAGCCCACACCTTCATATACATGAGGGTTTGTGTATATGAAATACTCATATAAAAACATAAACAAATGAGTATACAGTGAGTATTCTCATAAAACAATAAATCTTTATCAAATTAATAGTGGTATATCCTTGTTTTTAACTATATATAGAGATTCATGGATAATACATCAATACTTTAGTTGATAAATGGAATATTACTGACTCTATATAGAGGGGGTTGAAAGATTAATTTATACAATAAAAGATACACATATTATTTTATGGTTCATGATAGGTAAAAATTAAGAAAAAAATAGTTTTTAATTTTATCAAAATATTATTTTGATTTTAGATCTTTTAGTGATACCTAAGTTATAAAATATTTTATGCCACAAATTCAACATGTGTATATAAACTGGACTAGTGTATCATAGCTTAGTTGGATTGGCCTTCTAAATTGGAAAACAAATAAATATTAGAAGCTTAAATATTAGAGTTAAATCCACACTTACAAGTTTATGTTCTTAGAAAAATGATAAACTTAATATAATATTAGCATTTTCATGTCATTGCTTTAAAAAAAAAAGGTGATAAACTTAACATATGGCATCAAAACTATATTTAACCCACTAATAAGATTCAGGAGGTTATATGTTAAAATCTTAAATATTAGAATTAGACCCACATCTATAAGCTTAAACAAATAAATTTAATAATAAAAAATTATTTTGATCTTGCTTAACTTACTAGAGATATAATAACTAAAGGGCTTTGGCTACGGTACATCGGTTGTACCGGTGCATCACTTTTCCAAATTTTTGTAATTTTTAGTATAAAAGTTGTAAATTCTTGTATAAAAATCGTAAATATGGAGTGTAAAAGTTGTAAATGAAACTATTTTCGATTTTTTGTAAACTAGTGTAAAAGTTGTAAATCATTGTATAAAAGTCGTAAATGAGAATTTACAACTTTTTTTTTCACATTTACGATTTTTATATAAAGATTTACAACTCTTACACTGAATTTACAAAAAATTGATAAGTGATGTACCGGTACATCGGATGTACTGTAGACGGACCCTAACTAAAGTGGTTCTTATAAATTCGTGATCTTACTTTTAATTAAAAGAAAACTAAGAGAAAGTGCAACAAAGTCTAATCATCAAATTGAAATAGCCCTAGATCAGGAAAAATAGGATAAAACGAAAATTCTAGAAAAGTGGGAATGCGTTTGTTAGATTGATTTTTTTTTTCAAACTCAATCATATTACCTGCTTTTAATTAATTCAGTCTCAGAAAATAACCACCAAAAGCAGTGATTCGAAAAAAGGACCAGGGGAACCAAGAATTTAATGGGGGTTTGGCTTTGCATAACTTGGACCAGACCTAAAAGTCATTTATGCAAATAAATGGTCTATATCCATCCAACAAATTTGGTCCAAAACTTTGAATTCCTTAAACAAATAAATGGTCTATATACACCAGTAGTAAATGGAATAATCATACGTGTTCTTCAACTTATTTATATAATCAAATTTATATAACCTGGATTGATAAAATTTTATTGGACGTATATTTGTTATATCATGTAATTTACTTTACCTAATTTATTATTATTATTTTTTTATTCATGCAGTGATAGAACGACGGCCCACATTATTTAGAATGAATTGCATAAATAGGTTGTGGATGAAAAATTACTCGTGATTGTAAGTTCCCTTATGTCACAAACGGTTCTTCCAAAGGCATGGAGATGCAAATGGTAAGGGACGTAGCCAAAAAATTGTTTTCCTGGGCCTAAAAAAATTTTGAAGAAAAATTTGTGAACCTAATTTTGGCATGGACTAAAGAAAGTTTGAAATCTTTACGGCCAAATTTATTATAATGTTCGTATTAGATCACATAAACTAAACAAAATTAATCGTTTTATATTTAAATATATTATTGAACATCTTTTTTTCTAATTATGATATAAAGGTTTTTCTTTGTTTTAATCTTTGATTATAATCTAATTTTACTATTCATATTAAAATTTAAAATTTTATGAAGTGAACGATAATTAACTCGACTTGACTCAAAAATAAATTTATAGGATATATTTAAAAACAAACATTTTAGCACATAATTAATAACATCCCTAAAAATATTATTGGTTTCACAATGAGTAATAAGATTTTGACAAATAAAACATAATTTATGAAACAATAAATCTTTAACAACTTTCTTGTACTCTTTTGTCATCATAATTTATTATGGTAGGAATCACTTTGATTGGAGGATTTACAATTTTATAGATTTATATGATAGATTGGAAACTCACGATACCCTTGAGGTTTTGGTTAACTAACATAGATGTTTCCAAAAAACATCATTTGAACATTTACATTTTTATAAATTTCGGTTACTTTGGGGGTGTAAATTAGGTTTTTATTAAAATATAAGGATTAAAATTAGTAATAAAAACCTTTAGGTCAAACGCGGTCAATGCATCTTATTAAATTACATATTTGGACCCCTATTTGTAAAACTTGTGAAAATACATATCATGGGCCTGACCCAATTATTTTGGGCCTACAATAAAATTGGGCTTTTCATTAGCTAGTAAAAATATATTATTTTTGCCATGGGCCTACAACACTTGTAAAGTGGGGTTTTTACGATATATGGGCACAAAATATTAAAATAAAATTCTGCTATCTCCTCCCACATTTAACAAAGAAAAATTGAAAATATTGATATAATAACAATGAATTTGTAAAAAATTTACAACAGTATCATTTAAAAATATAGGGAAATTAAAAAAAAAATATATATATATATTATTTCTCCATCCTTCTATATAGGGTAATTTATACTTGTCTTCTTTGAGGTTTAAGGAAATGACACTTACCTTCCATAAAGTTGGAAGAAATGCCACTTAAACCCTGTATAACTATTAATTTTTACTAACATAAATTTTAGATACAAAATTTCAGCCATTAATCTTACATAATCTAATGCTTAAGATTAAAAGTTAATAAGTTGCATGACCACTTGATTGATCTACAAAATCTAATGATTGAGATGATTGATGAGTTGAAAGCATTAAATATATCTTGTTGACTTTTAATTTCAACCATTGGATTTTGTAAAATTAATGACTATAAATTTGTGTCAATAAATTAGGTTAAAAATTTGTGTTCAAATATCTGCTGCCTCTATATATTTCCAAAAATCAAGTGCACAAGAAGGATAATCTGATAACTAAATGTGGTTCAAAAAACAAGTATGATAATACAAAAATAATAATAATAAATAATAACAATATCTTAGAAGCAGAGAGCAATCAGATAAACACATGTCAAGCCAAATGGAATTTCTATATTCCAATTAGGATAATTTCTATATTCCAATTAGGATAAGAGGTTCCAAGTACAAATTGAGAGAGATTGGGCCAGGGCCACATTTTTGCTTTCCCAACTGGGCCGATACAAAGTGGCTATGTGTTCTGTTGCTATGAAATCAGCTTTTACCAATAGGAGTGCTATTTGTATTGTCCCCTACTATTGAACTGAAAAATCCCCTTCTTCATTTTTTTGTTCACCACAAATTTATTCTTTGTTAAAATTACTTAAAAGAAAGTATTTATATGAAAATTAACCATTCGTCCTTAACTTTTAGATGGCTTGTGATTACTTTTAGATCAATAAATATAAACCATAATTTTTAATCAATTAATAGTTAAAAAAGAGTAATCACTGTACCTCAATGTATAAGAGATTTCAAAAGAGAAAGAATATAATCTGTATTTATTCCTTACGAAAAATTAAAGAGAATTTATGAAGATAAGATGATTAACTTTAACGATAATAAATAAACAAACTAACAAATAAATAAATAATACCACTCTTTACCAAATCTATTTGATTTGATATGACAAGTCGTTAGATTTTATTTTATTTTATTTTAAGTAGAGTTTATAAAACTAGTTTTTATTGAGGTGGGACTTGCAAAGTGAAGCTTTCATTAAAAATTGTTGGTTGGATAAATATACAAATATTTTAAAAATTAAATTACTTAAAAGAGTTTTATTATAAATTCATAATAAGGTAAAACTTTTAAAATAAAACAAGGATATTTTAACATATCAAACTTTCAAAAGTTTAAAAAGAATTTTTCCCACGAATGTCAATAGACCCAAAAAAAAAAAAAGAGTAATGCTACTCATACAAACTATTTTTACAAACTCACATATACAAACTGATGTGACATCCTTATATAATCGCCACATTACTCATGTTAATTAATGTCATTTATTATTAATATATATTTATCAAATCATTGCTTTTTTTTTTTAGAAAATTTATCAAATCATTGCATTTATTTATCAAATCATATTATGCCATGTCAGTTTGTATAGGTGAGTTTGTATAAGTAGTTTGTAAGAGTAGCATTACTAAAAAAAAAAAAGCTTATTCAATCACTCACGAACTTTTCATAAATCAAAAACAAAACAATAAAAAAAAATTTAACTTAGAAAAACTCTTTGACGGTAGATAAACCAAAGCAAATACACCCTGATTCCAATGTAATTTACTTGCTGCCCTTTTGATTTGTGAAATTGTTATTTAATTTCCCTTAGATTTATAAAGAACATGCTTAATTACACCCCTTTTGCCATTAGAGAAAAATTTTAATTTGGATTTTGAATTTGTATTTTTCTAGCATCTTACGAGAGGTTGGGGAGATGATTTCTCAAATTTGAGAGGTTTAAGAAAGCTTACAAAACTTAAGAGAGGTAAATGTGATTTGCCGTGGTGGGAATTGGGATCAAAAGAAGAGTTCCTTCTGGCCGAAATTGTCGGCTAACTTTAGTTCACATTTCAAAGCCAACTTTGCTCCATTTGCTTTGTATCAATGCCGCAATTCCCCTGTCTATTTTGTCTATAACTTTTAATAAAGAGTACTTTGCCTCACTCTCAACTTTAATTATCGCATGTATTCACAGCCAATAATTTCAAGTAATAATATTCTTCTAAAAAATTATCTTAAATGATGTGTTTAAATAATATGACACTCATTAAATAAATAATAAAACGCTATAATGATAAGTGACGTAGTTATGTCACATCACTTAAACACATAATTTGAGATATAATTTAGAATAATTGTAAAAAAAAATTCATTACTCGTATCTAAAATTTAATCTAATATAATAATGTGATGAATTTAATTCAATTTTTAGATGTAATTAGATTTAATTTTCTAAAATCTCAAGTAATTAGATTGGCTTATTGGATTTCCTCGGACAACCCCAATGACACCAATTTAATCCAACAAAAAATGATAATTTATATATTTAACTAGGATACATATGAAATATCGAGATGATTGGATTAAATTGAATTTGATTTTATCTTGTATATTGATATTGGATTAAATTGGATTAATTTGTTTAAATTGGATCCGACTACAAATTTGATAGTCTAATTTCATAATTGGGTTGAAATAGATTTGACAAAATTGATTAATTAAGTTTTGAATTGTCGAATACCTCTGTTAATTATAATAAAAAGAATATCAATCGTTATAGTCTTTTCATTATCAATCTTAATCCTTTTATTGAAGTAAATTTTGTCGCCTCCCCAAAAGTTAGATTTATCCATCCCTCGTCTCATAAAGTATTAGAAAACTTCCTCGTGGTCGCTATTAGTTTCAAAATGTTATATGTAGTTAAATTCCGAATATAGACAAAACAATAAATTGATGAAAAATATTATTAAAATCATTTCTTTTCTTTTCATCTCTTTTTCATCCTGTTTTCTCGAACTCTCTTTCTCAAAGTTTTTAATCTTTCATTTCCCCATGCTGTACAACTTTTTTCATAAACAATTAATATTATAGTCTCAGCTTTTAAAAGATTATTCTGATACCGACTGCCTTTGCTTGCTATATATTCATGTTGATCGGGTAAATAATGTTGAAGTAATTACTATCAAAATTTACTCAAAAAGAAAAAAAGAATTGTTTAAAACTTTAGTTGAACCACATTGCATAGTTGCTTGAATTAAATAATTTTTTGGCCATATTAATGAAATTACTTTGAGATCATTTAATAATTTTATTATGATTTACTTTTTTTCAGAAATAATTCAAAATGAAACTTAAAAAATAATTTAATTTGTACTTCTAAAAAATGAGAACATGTACTTTATTATTATTGTCAAACAAATAGTATTCTTCAATGAAAAAAAAAAGTAGAAGAGCAAAATATTAATGTATTAAAAAATAAAGAAATACAAAGTGATTGCTAAGTACTTTTAAAATAAATCCTGAAAATGCTAAAAATTATAAAAACTATTATTTCTTGTTTCATTATTTTATAGTTATAATATGGAAAAACAAAATCTTCTGTTTTCTTGAAAAAACAAAGCATGAAAACAGCAAACAAACAAGCACACATGAAGTTTACAAGCTCGTGAAATGAACAGAAATAAATAAAAAAGCTTCATTAGCGGCAGGTTGCCAACTTCAGTTTCCACCGTTTTAATACAAACGCTACTTTTAGAAAGAATAATATTGAATAAAATAGTTCCGTATAGGGATGGAGGCCCCGGCCCCGGCCATTAATTGCAAACCCCGATTCCAGGAAATTCCTCAAAATTTTTTTTCCGGGGTCGGAACCGGGGTACCCCGAGCGGGTCCGGGTTTTCCAATAACCCCGGATTAAAACCCGGGTTGCAAAAAAAACAAAGCTAAAACAAGCAACCTGCCAAAATGCTCGACAAAACTCGACGCGCTCGATAGAGCTCGACACGATCATCCGACACTCGACACTTACGTGTCGAGTCGTGTCGGATTCATAACTGACACTCTCCGACACTCTATATCAGTCTATTTTCGAAGACATCGAGTGTCGGATTCATCATCTGACACTCGACACTTACATGTCGAGTGATGATGCATCATCCAACACTCGACACTTACATGTCGAGTCGCGTCGGATTCACAACCGACACTCGATATCAGTCATTTTCGAAGACATCGAGTGTTGGATGCATCATCCAATACTCGACACTAGCCACTCGACACTTACATGTCGAGTCGTGTCGGATTCACAACCGATACTCGATATCAGAATATTTTTGAAGACATCGAATGTCGGATGCATCATCCGACACTCGACACTATCCACTCGACACTCGATATAACATGTCGAGTTGTGTCGGATTCACAACTGACACTCGATATTAGTCTATTTTCAAAGACATCCGACACTCGACACTTACATGTCGAGTTGTGTCGAGCGCTATCGAGCTCGTCGAGTTTTGTCGAGTGTTTTGGCAGGTTGCTTGTTTTAGCTTTATTTTTTTGCCTTTTTGCATCATATTTAACTATGACGGCCTTGTATTTGCAGGTTGAAGCAAATGGCAAGTGAATTGTAGACAATAGATGATGTCGTTTAAGGGGTTATATTTAAGAATACAAATTTGATAGATTAAATTGATATAATTTTTTAATTTAATTACGCAACCCGAGTTCAATCCCAGGTCCCCGACCTCGGCACCTCCACCTCCACCCTGGCCACGGCCAGGCAGAAAATTCCTACCCCGGCCCCGACCAATTACCCGGTTTTTTGGATAATTCCCTGGCTCGGGCCGGGTTGGTTTGCCATCCTTAGTCGTATTTGTATCATTTCGGTCTTAAAGTTTGCCTATTTATATCATTTAGGTCAAGTTGACTAATTCCCATTGTTTTTTCACAAACTAAATTGCAATTAGATAACTATTTATAATGAAAAAGAAATCAATATTACCCCATACTTATTGAGTATCTAGCTCCAGTTGATGAAAATGTCCTTATTCGATTGTTAAAAAGAAAATAGAATTAATCAATTACACATAGATGATACAAATATGCAAACCTTAAAGACTGAAATGATACAAATAGAAAACTATATTTCTGGCTGAAATTATGCCAAATCTTAGGGTAGTGTATGTTTACTATGGTATTACCCCAAAACAAATACATGTGATAATTATATACCTTTACACTAACCATTATTTAATTTCTTTTTAAAACGATAAATACAAATTAATCTAAACACAAAATTATGGGGAAAGTTAAATTTGAGCCAACATGAGAGGATACATGCTATTAATCTTTTTAACACTCATTATTCTAAGCCAGTATTATAAATGCTAAATCTATAACTAATTTCTATAATTGACTTCTTATAATCTGAGTTGATAAAATTTTAATAAAGGAAAAAAATAAAAATAAATAGAAGTTTTATACATGATATGGTAATTATCTTTTCAGCAAAATTTAGCCAACTCAAGTTGCAAAGAGTTAATTGTAGATGTAAAATTATCTTAAATTTAGAAGTTAGATTTTACTCAACTATTTTTTGTGATTTCAAAATGAAAAAAAAAATTATAATAAACCGTAAAGCTTAGGCTAACTAACAAAAAACCTCATGTGTTTGAAGAACAAATCAAGTCCCTAAATAACGGTTGGCCTTTTGACTCTGTTAAAAATATATAACAAAAAGGTAAATTTGTCATTTGATTGAAATAAAATTAGATAAAATCAAATTTTAGTGTTAAGTAATACTATTATTACAAACTTTTATACAAACTCATTCATAGAAACTTACATAACATGATGTAATTAGATGAATGAATACTAATAATAAATGATAATAATTAAAATAAGTGATATGGTGATCATATAATAATGTCACATCAATACGTATTTATGAGTTTGTATAGATAATTTGTAAGAATAATATCATTTTTAGTTTTTTGCGTTAATACTAACATGTGACATAATATATAATTTATTAATAATAAATTATGTTAATTGATCCATGATGTGGTGGGTGTGGCCTTGACGGTTATTGCTATTTTGATTGTCGGGTGAGGCTTTGGTAATGGCACCTCGCGATGTTTCGATTTGAATATTGAAAAATTTTGGCCATGAATATTTTTTTTGAATTGCGTGTAAGATTAATATAAATGTTCTTATTCGTTAAAGTGGCTCACAATAAAGCAACAATTGTTAAACTTCAACGGACAATTATAATAATTCAATGAATAAATACAAGGTTCATTGAAAATGAACGGTTCAATGAATAAGCTTATTAATATTTGATAAATTTATTTCAATAACAGAAAAAAAATGTTTTCCAGAATCGGAAGAGGAGAAAATCGGAAGAGAAGAATCTATAGAAAAAAGGAAAAAAGGAAAAAAGGAATATATATATATATATATATATATATATATATATATATATCTCATAAAAGGACAATTATGGCCTTTAACTAAATTTGATAGTGTTTGTGAGGGCATATTAGTCACTTTATTGTTCATCCCTTTTAATATTAGTCATATGTTTTATATAATAACACATGACTAAATATGTCGATGTATTGTATTGTGATAATCATACTAACAATGACTAACGGATTTTGTTAGTAAGAATGTTAAAAATAATTGAATAAGGCTACAAGTCCCATCTAGATAAAATTTAGCCAAAATCTAGGGATGGTTTGTGATATTGACATGTCTTTATTTTGTAGTTTTCAGTTTTTAAGGAAAAAAAAACTTTTATTATTTGATGAAATGATTTATTCATAAGGGTCGATTCCTAGATCCCCTTGAGATTTACTAAAATCCCACATATTCACCTCTACTTTTGAAAATCTCACGTACATTCCCTTTTGTTAAGAACCTGAGAGTTCTGGAGGTATGTAGTTATAAAAAATATAACAGTAAATTGTAAAATAAATCGGCACAGGAGGATTTTACGTGGTTCCGTTATAAAACCTACGTCCACGGATAGCTATAGAGCTGCAATTCACTAAGTTCTTGTTTGTACAATCTTTAGGACCTTTTACAGTGCTGACTCACTCTCACACACTGACCTAATCTTTGACAAACAAAATCCCACCAAGATCTTAAACTCTAGTGACACTGCCCACTCTCTGTCGCAGATAACTTAACAACACACTGTTAAGTTACACATAACAATGACGTCTGACAATGAATTACATAAACACTTAACCCGCAAGTTATCCCAAGTGTCTACTAACTCATACAGACTCAATCAACAACTTATGTACGATTTCTACCACTCATACATGAATCAAAAGACTCAAAGAATCAAATCAAAGAAGATATTCCTTTTGCATTGAAGCTCTCTTCTATGAATTCATGGAATGCCGAACTCAAGACTCTCTCACAACCAAAACAGCCAACACGTTAATCTCTCAATCAGATAATCAGCCACCTGAATAGCTTTGTATATATATAGTGAGAGGTCTGACCGAAATCTCCTAGAAATCCTATAAAAATTCTAATCAAAATCTTATTAGGATTAGGAAAAATAAAATAGGAAGTGTTATAAACAAATTCCAAAAGGAATTAGGACAAATAAATATTCTCCTATTCTAATTAGGATACAAGATATTATATCTTAATCTAAAGAGATATTTATTACAAATCAAATACTTCCAAAAATATAATTCTAGAAACATTAAAATAGGAATAAAAATAATATTCTTGTTTTATCATAAGTTGATCAAAACTCATCATGTGTATGGCACATGCATATGTAGTAGACTTTGACACCAACAATCTCCCCCTTTTTGGCAACTTGTGATGAAAACATCTAACTGTTTCTGATCAGAGAACATCACACATGATAAGTCAATCCTAACAATAAGCTATCATGAAATAGCAAATAGAAATTATCATGTGTAAAGAATAAACCAATGAGCTGTTACAAAACTCATAACAGAACACTGTCAGAATAAGTATATCCTGCAATCAAAATGACTTTATCAAACTGATCAAGCAACACACGTTAATCAATTCATGATCAGAGCAATTATATCAATCAACGTCATCAGATCATGATCAGAGCAAAAACATCTAAGCAAACATTCATCAACGCAAGATATCTTGAATGCACACATAAAGCAAACATAAGAAGTTCTTCTTACTCCCCCTTACTACTTACTTACATCCCTTGAGAAATAAGCAACAAAATAATATAAACAAAATAGAAGTAACCACAGTTATATCAGACATAAAAAGATCATAAAAAAATCACAAAAAAAATCAGAAAACTCCTCTTGATCTCCCCCTTGATTTCAACACAAGTGCCAAAAGCACTTAACGAAGTCTTGGAGACTTTCGAACGGGAGGGAAAGATGAACGGCCAGGACGTTTCTTGGATCTGCCAACCTTTATTTTGTTTCTCTTCCTGGTGGTAGTCGGTGTGGGCTGCTCAGAAGCTGCAGGAGCAGGTTGCTCTTCAACTGTGTCAGAGGAGGTCGCCATGGTTATGGTTACTGGTCTGCAAAAAATTTTCAGAACAGGAAGAGAAAAGCAAGATGCGAGACAGGGAAAAAATTGTTGTGGGAGTATGGAATGAACATGAGAAGCCCAAAACCGATTCGTAATATACTAGGCCAAATTTAAAAACAATTTTGTTTTTAACAAAAATTGATGTCAAATCTATTTCCAAAATCGTTTCATAACTGACATTTATGGACAGAAATTCAAATTTGATTCCAATTTGAATAAGAAATTCTAATAGAATTAGGATTCCCGCCACTGAAACTTCTCCCCCTCAATTCAATAATGCTGACATGGCATTTTTGACCCATGGACACACAAGAAAATCAAATTTCGGATAAGCACAAAGAGCACCGTATGTTATGTAAAACGTAACAGAACACAGTTAAAAATAACATAACAACAATATCTGAACATCATATGAATCATTCTAAGAAAGCATATTCAAGAGCTGTTTTATTTTCTTTTAATTATTTCATCACTTAATCCAATTGAGTGATCAACTTGAGCATGCTTTTTACACACACAAAAGTTAGTCTCAATGTGAATTTGCTAAATAATACAGTAGCTTTCACACATGTATATAGGTAGCCCTTTTCCATTTGAGTGGGTGACCTCACCATATTTCCTAGATACAATGAAGTTACTCTTAATGGATGACTTTCACACATCATATATTGGTAGCCCTCTCTGTATTTTTCATTTTTAAACCAGTATTTAATTATTCACACAATTTTTTATATCACAGCTCACACATGTTTAATTAGAAGAAAACTTATGATATTGCAGATACAATTAACATAATAATAAGCAGTGTTCATTCATATAACTAACAGATGCCTAAGGCTTTTCTTAGATATTCAAATCTTGTTGTATCCAATGCCTTAGTGAACAAGTCAGCCAATTGTCTATTAGTGGAGATGTATTCAATGTGTATCACCTTAGATTTTACTAGTTCCCTTATAAAATGGTATCTAATGTCAATGTGTTTTGTTCTATAATGCTGAACAAGATTTTTGGAAATATTTATAGCACTAGTATTATCACAGAACACAGTTATAGGCTTTTGTTCAATACCATAATCACTCAACATTTGCTTCATCCACAATAGTTGCATACAACAACTCCTTGCTGCAATGTATTCGGCTTCTGCAGTAGAAAAAGAAATAGAATTCTGCTTTTTGTTGTGCCAAGAAACCAAGTTAGTACCAAGATAAAAACAACCTCCTGAAGTACTTTTTCTGTCATCTGCATTTCCTGTCCAATCAGCATCACTAAACCCTGTAAGATAATCATTTGTATCTTTAGAAAACCATATTCCATAATCATGTGTTCCATAAACATACCTAATGATTCTCTTAGCTGCTAACAGATGTGATTCTTTGGGATTTGCTTGAAATCTAGGACAAAGTCCTACACTAAAGCACAAGTCTGGTCTGCTTGCTGTAAGGTACAGTAGGCTGCCAATAATTCTTCTGTACAAACTTGCATCAACATCTTTTCTTGCATTGTCTTTTGAAAGTTTTAGATTAGTACTGATAGGAGTTTTTATTGGTTTTGCATTCTCAAGCCCAAATTTCTTTACAAAATTTTTAGCATATTTTGATTGAGATATGAATATCCCATCATTCATTTGCTTAACTTATAATCCAAGAAAGAAATTTAATTGTCCTACCATGCTTATCTCAAACTCTTCCTGCATCAACTTAACAAACTCATTAGTTTTGCTTTTGTTAGTTGATCCGAAAACAATATCATTAACATATATTTGAGCAACAATAAAATAGTTAGATGCATGTTTGATAAACAAAGTCTTATCATTACTGCCTCTTTTACAACCTTTGTTGATCAAAAAATTTGTTAACCTCTCATACCAAGCTCTAGGAGCTTGTTTCAAACCATACAAAGCTTTGTGTAATCTGTACACAGAATCAGGATGTTTAGGATCTTCAAATCCTTTGGGTTGCTCAACAAAGACTTCTTCATTGAGATAGCCATTTAAAAATGTTGTTTTAACATCCATTTGGTACAACTTAAAATCAAGCAAACAAGCAATTGCAAGTAGTAATCTGATTGACTCTAGTCTAGCTACTGATGCAAATGTTTCATCGAAGTCTATGCCTTCTACTTGTATGTAACCTTGTGCAACTAGCCTAGCCTTATTTCTTACTACTTGTCCACTTTCATCAGTTTTATTTTTGAATATCCATTTAGTTCCAATGACATGTGCATTCTCTGGCCTAGGAACTACTTCCCATACTTTATTCCTTTTAAACTGATTAAGTTCATCTTGCATGGCTTGTATCCAAACATATTCTTTTAGTGCTTCTTTCACATTTTTTGGTTCAACTAATGAAATATAACATGCAAAACTTACCTGGTTTCTTACCTTGCTTCGAGTCTTCATCATGCCATCTGGTGTTCCAATGATAGAACTTGTTGGATGTGCCTTTTGAATCCATGTGGGTGGATCTTTTCTCTCTTCATCATCTCGGATTGAACTTCTGTTCAAATCTAAGTTGTCAGATGTTACTGTTATATCAGGTGTAACAGCAGCTGTTTCCTCTTTCATAACAACATCTTTCTTTTTGTTGCTGTCTGAATCTGATTTTTCTGTATCTTCTATGAAGCTGGTTATACTTTCCTCTTGTGAGTACTTTGCATAATCATCAAGGTCATCAAATATTACGTTTGCAGATTCTATGACCGCCTCAGTTCTCAGATTGTAAATTCGAAATGCTTTGCTGTTTTGAGCATATCCCACGAAGACTCCTTCATCACTCATTGGATCTAATTTTCCTAACAGTTCTCTGTCGTTTAAGATGTTACACATGCAATCAAAGACATGAAAATATTTCAAATTAAGCTTTTTTCCTTTCAAAATTTCATAAGGTGTCTGGTTAGTGCCAGTTCTAAGAAAAACTCTATTTGAAATATAACAAGCAATGCTTATTGCTTCAGCCCAAAGCCTTTTTGTCAACTTCTTGCTATTGAGCATCACTCTTGCCATCTCTTGAAGAGTTCTATTCTTCCTCCCCACAATGTCATTCTGTTCAGGGGTTTTGGGAGCTGAAAATTCATGATCAATTCCATGGTATTTACAAAAGTCAGCATAGCTAACGTTTTCAAACTCCTTTCCATGATCACTTCTTATTCTCACAATCCTTCCAATGTTCCTATTTTGCTCATTCTCAAGCTTAACACAAAGATTCCTGAAAGCTTCAAAAGTGTCAGATTTTTCTTTAATGAAATCAACCCAAGAATATCTAGAAAAATCATCCACGCAAACAAATATATATCTTTTACCTGTAATGCTTTCAATTTGCATAGGACCCATAAGATCCATGTGAAGCAAATCAAGTATTTTGGATGTGCTAAGATGTGGATTTGACTTGTGTGAACTTCTAATTTGTTTTCCCATTTGACATGGTCCACAAATTCCATTAACTTTGTCATCAAGTTTAGGAACTCCTTTTATAGCACCTAACTTAGTTAATTTAACCAAGTCTTTGTAATTTAAGTGTCCTAACTTCCACAATTCTAAATCCGAAATCCTAGCTTGAAATGCAATCTTAACCAAATAACAATTATCCGAAGATCTATTACCTTCAAGAACGCATTTACCAAAATCATCTAAGACCATACATTTGTTTCGTATGAAATTAACAACATACTTGTCATCACATATCTGACTAATACTAATAAGATTAGCTTTCAAACCTTCAACTAACAAGACATTTTGAAAATTGGGTAAACCTTTGACATTCAAAATGCTTTATCAATGATCTTACTATTTGCTCCATCTCCATAGGTGACATTACCATCCCTGCATACTTTAAAATCTGTTAAAAACAGCTTGTTTCCAGTCATGTGCCTGGAACAATCACTGTCAAAATACCACAAATCATTAAAAGCATGATTAAGTGCAGTAAAAGCAACATGGCATACTGTTTTGTCTTTCCTAACCCACTGTAGTCGTGATTTAGGTAACAGTTTCAACTGTTTTGATCTTTTATGCAAAAGATTCAACAATTTAAAGCATCTAGGTCTAATATGTCCCTTTTTACCACAAAAATAACAAATTGGAATAAATTTCCTTACCTTTTCAGGATTGGACTTGAAAGAACTCAGAGGAGAAACAAATGTCTCATTGCTCTTGGACTTAGGACTTGACTTTAAAGAGTTAAGTTCAGAATTCTTACCTGATGTTGAAGCTTTCACAAAAACAGTTGTTGATGAAGATGCACCATTACCTTCTGTATATCCCAACCCATGTTTGTTGGAGTTGTCTCTTCCAAGACTCAAGACCTTATTAAGTTTGGCTGCTTCTATTTTATGTTGATCAACACACCTCTTGCTTTCAACCAGTTCTGTTGTCATTTTCTCAATATGTGCTGTTTTGTCTGTCAAAACAGTCTCCAGTTCCGAGATATGATTTTCAACATAAGATTTTTCACATTGTAGCACCTCGATCTTCTTCTTCAAGATTTTGATTTCTTCCTTCTGATTCAGCAATTCACCATAGAGTGCGTTGTAAGTCTCTTGCAACTCTTCATAGTATTCTGGTCCATCTTCTTCATCAGAATGATCAACACTTGTTCTGCAATTTTTTGTTATGTCAGACATAACAGTTTTCCTTTATCTGTTGCAGATGCTGTAAATGCAACAAAGTTGCTTATGCAGTCTTGATCTTCTAACTGGATTCTGATTCATCACTCCAGGTTGCTGTCAGCCCTTTATTCTTCTTCTTGAGATTTGCACATTCAGATTGAATATGCCCATAACCAGAACATTCATAACACTAAATTTGCCTTTTCTTTTCAGGTTGTTTTGGCTTCTTCTTATCATTCTCCTTGCTGAACTTTCTGAATTTTTCTTCACTTGAGTTTGATGGCTTTCCTTGATTCTTTTTCCTGAAATTTTTTTTATGAACTTGACATAATTTCTTGTTAGAAAAGCAATCTGTTTAGAATTAGTTTCATCAAGCTCATCACTACTTTCATCATCAGATTTTTCAGTTTTCACTTTGAATGCAATGCTTTTACCTTTTTGCTTCTTAGTACTTTGATTAATTTCAAAGTTTTGGAGGATGCCAATCAGCTCATCAACTCTCATCTCATCAGTGTTTTTAACTTCCTCAATGGCTGAAATTTTATGTTGAAACTTGTCTGGGATAGACCTAATTATCTTACTAACAACTTCTGCATCAGTAAAATTTTTGCCAAGCTTGTATGCTAAGTTTGTAATGTGACATATCTTAGAGTAAAATTCAGAAATTGACTTATCCTCATGCATCATCAGATTTTCAAATTGAGAATTTAATCTCATCAATTTAGATCTTTTAACAGAAGCAGTACCTTCATGTTTTACCTCAAGTATGTCCCATGCTTCTTTGGCCACTTTGCATCTATAAATCTGTCCAAAGTTGTTTAAGTCTACTGCAGCAAAGATTGTATTAAGAGCCTTGGAGTTCCAACTAGATCGTCGGTATTCTTCATCAGACCATTCGTCCTCTGGTTTTGGTTTGGCATTACCAAAAGCATTCAGCTTTGTTGGTGGTGTCCATCCCTTAAGTACACTCGTCCATGCCCTGTCATCAAGAGACTTGATATATATCATCATTCTTACCTTCCAATATGGATAATTACTGTCATCGAGAATAAGTGGTTGCGTTCCAGATCCTACATTACGAATAAACTCCATCCTTCCAGATCAACGTGATCGTTTTCTTCACTTGTCTATCAGTGAACCCGCTCTGATACCAATTGAGAGTTCTGGAGGTATGCAGTTATAAGAAATATAACAGTAAACTGTAAAGTAAATCAGCACAGGAGGATTTTATGTGGTTCTGTTATAAAACCTACGTCCATGGACAGCTATAGAGCTGCAATTAACTAAGTTCTTGTTTGTACAATCTTTAGGATCTTTTACAGTGCTGACTCACTCTCACACACTGACCTAATCTTTGACAAACAAAATCTCACCAAGATCTTAAACTCTAGTGACACTGCCCACTCTCTGTCGTAGATAACTTAACAACATACTGTTAAGTTACACATAACAATGACGTCTGACACTGAATTACATAAACACTTAACCCGCAAGTTATCCCAAGTGTCTACTAACACATACAGACTCAATCAACAACTCATGTACGATTTCTACCACTCATACATGAATCAAAAGACTCAAAGAATCAAATCAAAGAAGACATTCCTTTTGCGTTGAAGCTCTCTTCTATGAATTCATGGAATGCTGAACTCAAGACTCTCTTACAACCAAAACAGCCAACACGTTAATTTCTCAATCACATAATCAGCCACCTAAATAGCTTTGTATATATATAGTGAGAGGTTTGACCGAAATCTCCTAGAAATCCTGTAAAAATTATAATCAAAATCATATTAGGATTGGGAGAAATAAAATAGGAAGTATTATAAACAAATTCTAAAAGGAATTAGGACAAATAAATATTCTTCTATTCTAATTAGGATATAAGATATTACATCCTAATATAAAGAGATATTTATTACAAATCAAATACTTCCTGAAATATAATTCTAGAAACATTAAAATAGGAATAAAAATAATATTCTTGTTTTATTGCAAGTTGATCAAAACTCATCATATGCATGGCACATGCATATGTGGTAGACTTTAACACCAACAGAACCATTAAAAAATATGAATTTTTCAAATTGCCCATAGTTAACTATTCAAAATTTTAAAATAAGAAAAAATTCATAATTAGAAAGATAACAAAATTACCTTGAAAAACTTAAACTCTATAAGACAATTTTCTAAATGCAAATGCGACGGATTTTTTTTATTATTTCAAGATTTTAATGAATGATTTTAATGTAAATTTTTAAATATTTTTTAAAATTTATTTACTTATTGTGATAGTAATTTTTTTTAAAGATTCTTGGGGTAGTGGTTTATGGAGGACTATTAGCAAGTTTTAGGTTTTTTTATTTTAAAATTTAAAAATTTTTTTAATAATCTCAGGTTAAGTGTTAAGTAAAGAAAATAAACATCATGAAAAGATTTGAAGTCAGAGAATAAGTGAAATTCAGATTTTAGACCCAAAAACAATCATCCTCTAAGTCTTAAGTCATGAAAACATACCTTAAAAATATCTAAAGTTTGAGAAAAAGTTGAATTGAGACTTCAAACCTGTGAAATCTGAACGTTATGGATTAATTAAGCTGAATATAATAGAAAATAGTTAAATAAATCGACACAGGAGGTTTTATGTGGTTCGATTATAAAACTTATGTCCACGAATAGCTTTGAGCTACAATTCACAATGTTTCTTTTGTTTACAATCTTCAAGAATGTTTACAGTGGTAGACAGTTTCTCACATACTGACTTCATCTTTATAAAAAAAATTCTCCCTAAGACTCAATACTAGTGACGCTGTACATTCTTTGCTAGTGACACTGCACATTCTTTGTTGTTGTTACTAAACACAATACAGTTAAGAATAACTAAACATACGATCCAGTTACAAACTCATGCAAGTACCTAAACTCTTAAGCCTTACTCGACTTACAACTCTCAATAGAAGCTTATAACTTCACATACACCCATGAACAATAAATAAAGATGCACAACACTTTCTCTCAAACTTGATCTTCACAAATAACAGAATGCGTACCCTCTCCAATGTGCATAGGTAGCTCTTATATAGTATTCCTTGTTCAACTTCACTTGTCTTTCTAGCCTTCGCCTATAAGAAATAGAATTGCAATCTGGAAAGAACGTTAGTTAGAGGTAATGCATAATCGGATATAATCATATATTCTCCTACACAAGCTGGGATAATATCTGGTCAATATGATGTCCACATGCATTATTCCTTTTAGAGCAGGATACTAAATATTTATCCTATTTCTATTGAGATTTATCTAATTAAAGTTGTGTTTTAGGCAAAAATCGAACAAGAAATAGTCTCATTAGGATTTTAATTTAAACCAAAATTTTTCCTACATAAGATGCCAAATAATTTGGTCATGTGATTGACACATGCACATGGACCCAACAAAACCAAAAAAACAATCACCCCTTTAGGTCATGTTTACTGACATATAAAGTCATTCATTCGTAATTACTTGAACTTGAGATCTAAGAGTTACAAGGTCAAATACTAGTCAAGTTATTTTGTTTTATTTTCAAATTGAGATTTTAGGATTTTATTTAAGATTTGGATATTTAGGGTTTTATTCGATTTTATCTTAAATATTACATAGATTTTTGAAAATCATCAATTTATTGTTTATTAAATTACTATATATTATGTAAATAAAATATATCAAAAATTTATACATTTAACAAAAAAGTTAAAATAGACTCTTCAAATCTTTGTTAATAAAATTGATGCAACGAAGCGTTATGTGGAAAGGCTAAAACAAACAAATCAAAACAACCTCCTAAAAATTCTTTGAATTTCGCAAGATTATCGAATTATTAGTCTTCACAGTTATGCAATCCCACATGGATCACAAGCAATATGGAAAATAAGGAAAATTCTCGTTCAATAATTGTCAAAAAAACTACTATCTCAATGAAACACAAGGTTTAAATACTAATCCCTAAAAGCAACAAACTAGCAAAGAGTTACAACTAGGAAAGAAGAGCAATGCAACAAACTAGGAAAGAAAATTAAATTAATCTAAACTAACTAGGAAAGGAAAGAACTAGGAAAGAAAATAACTTAGGAAAGAAAACAATCAAAACAACTATTAGGAAAAATTCACGTTCATGTAAGAATTCAAACTAGTGCCTCGACTTTGGATGTATGGTGCCGCGGTGCTCTTCCATTCGCACAACCACTAGCGCTGCGGCCCCATGCTTACGGTGCTATGTTTGCGGTGTCAGATGTGCAACCAACGATGCGATCCTCTGTTTGTGGCGCTGCAAATGCCGTCTCAACACTTGCTCATTTCGTCAACTAGCATTGCAGCCCTATGTTTGTGGTGCTACGGCGTTGATGTTGCTGACACTACTCCTCCTCAGGCTGGAGAAAATTCGCCGCTCGAATTAGAAGCATCATCATCGCTAGAACTATCCCCCACAAAACGAACCAAACGCTTAACGTTGAACACATCTGAATTGCGTATATGACTAGGTAACCTCAAGCAATCAGCATTAAGATTAATCTTCTTAATAATCTCCTCTAGTCTAAGTTTTAAACGCAGCAATGACCTTGCTCCCACTACATCAAAAAGTCCAAAGAATTTCATTAATAGCCTAAAAAGGATTAATATTAGGACATTTATTCTTAATGATAATTTTTTGTAATCTTTTTTTTCTCTCTTTTATATATAAAATGTTTTTTTTTTGCATATTCAATGATTAAAATAATTGATAAATTGTCAAAATCAAAATATACTTTACATAATTAATATATCCTCTTGAAGATAATTTGCAAAAACATCCATCAAACCATAGGAGAAGATGGTTTTTCATAATTAGAAGTCTGGAAGCAATATAATCGATGCTTACCGGTCTATAATTGGAAATAAGCATGTGATTAATCTAATTTTAAAAAAATGCGCATGAAAAAAGGAAAGGTGTCCACATCTAATACGAATAAATCAAAGTGACAAGTGATGTGAAAGCTCAGTCACATGGAATGGAGTTTTATAGAAATAAACCGTCTCTTCTCTTTTTCTCTCATTGTGGCGGTGGTAGTCCTCAATTTCACTGCCTCTGGGTCTCCCTCGGCGGGCGAGGTAAATGGAACAAAAAGTCAAAAATTAAATAAAAATGAACTCAAAATCCCAGGAAAAAGGCAAAGCACAACCACCGATTTTTCATAAAAAAGAAGAGACACAAAAGGCTAACATCATAGCCTACTAGCTTTTCTTTTGTGTCAAAAAAGAATTAATTGGAGTTGGTGAATAAATAAAGTTCTCTCTCTCTCTCTCCCCCCTCTTCAATCATAAAGCACTCGATTGCAAAATCATTTGTGGATCATCCTGTGCTCGTACATCCGTGGATTATAATAATAATATGTATGCAGAAAGAAAGAGATTGAAAGACAGAAAAAAAAGCGAATTTCGCTCATCAATTAGTAAAGGAATGGGCACGCACTATCTATTAAATCATTCTTGTTCTTCTGGTTTTATTTTTTTTTATTCCTTTTCAAGCTTTACGTTATTGTTAGATTTAAGTATCTGAATGATATTATTAGACCTAATTTAAACAATTAATTCAATTATATACATAATTTAATCTTAATAATCTATCTCATATAATTTAATAATTAAAGACAATAGAATAATCTTTTTCCCCTAGCTCATCAGAATCAATTAAATGAATAACTATCAATTGATGTACAAATTTTGAGTTATAATAGCTTGAGGTTTTGACAATTTTGACTCTCTCTCTCTCTCTATCTATATGTGTTTTTGTGTGTGTGTGTGTGTGTGTGTGTGTGTATCGTAGTACACAAGTTCATCATTGGTTGGTTTAATTTTCAGGCATCAACATTTATAAACTTTGTAAATATCATCTCAAAGTGAACAACATTCAAATCATGCTATAAAGTGTGTGTTTATATTATGCTTATCTTGGTTGTACTACACATAGATATTCATGCTAAGAAGTTGCTATGATAGTAATACCAAACTAGATTTAATGGGTAGTTTGCTGCCTACTATCCATTATTACTTGTATATTTAGGAAAATGCTTGGACTTCTTAAATTAATACTCATGATGTAGAAAGAAGAAATCAAATAAAACAGGTTTGGATTCAATAGGTACTTGGCTTAAACTTGTTAGTTTAATATTACATACAATAATGCAACCAAAACAGCACAGTTAATTAAAATGAATAGCGCTAGTTTTCAACTATAATATTTTCTTCCTATATCTAAGTATATTCTCTAAGTATAATTTTAAATTAAATGCATATTAGTACTGATCATATGTATTGCAGGTGCAAGTAGCTTTCAATACATTCATCACCAAGAAGTAAGATGCCTGTACGATAATAGTTGTGATACATATTTTTTCCTGATTATTAGGCAAAACAATAAAAAGTCAATATATATACCTATAGGTAGAATTTAATTAGGGTGGGGCTATATGAACTCCGAAATTGCTCTTCACATTTCTTCGTCTAAGTACACACACTATTTTAAAATTGTAATAGTTAAATGTGATCCAAAAATTATAAAAAGTTTAAAAAATTAATCCATATAGCCAATAGAAATTCATGAAATTCTTGTAAAAATAAAAAAATTTATTTATAAACCATATGATTTATTAATAAAAACAGTTTTTCGTACATCAATTCGCTTGTTTCATCAATTTTTTAAGGTTTTGTTTTATTTTCATGTAATAAAAATTTATATGTTTACTTCATATTCATTATATAGGTTAATTTCAAAATTATTATTAATATTTTTTAGACTAGATTTTAACCTTTTAAGAAAAAAGTAATATTACACCTATAATTCATTTATAACTAATTTATTTTACAATTTAAGTTGGCAAAATATTAATATATAGATAATTACTGTGTCACGTAATTTAATCTCATTTATTTATTTTAATTTTTTACTCATCCAGTGATATTTTACAAATTCAGGTTGTAAGAAATCTTAGTTGCAGATAAATTGGAGGTGTAACATTACTTTAAAAAAAATTAATATTAGTTATGCTTAGAATAACGATATATAGAAAGCTTTTAGGAATTCGTCTCGTCTCACTCATTTAATTATCATCGTATTATGGTATGTATCTGTATCTATTTTATAGTCTCTTAATATGATCTTTTCAATTAACTACATACCATACTTATGATATATAGTTATTAAAGTGAAAATCGCGCCAAGAGAGGATCCAACTAGTACACGTGTATATGTATGTACGAAGTGGAAACTTATGACGATAGTATATCTTGGAACACATGTGGGTATTAGTAGTGCATTATTAATAATATTATGGCGATATAAACCGAAGAGGGTGGGGGAAAAGGAATTGTAGAGTTGTTCCTCTGTCTCTCACTTGAAAATTTTAACCCGTCGACTCCGGAGAAGCAAAAACAAAACAATTTTCCAAAAGAAACCCTTTTTGCAAATTGCGTGTATTGACTAAATGACTTTTGGGAAGAGAAGAGAAAGAGAAAAGGAGAGATGATGAGATAGAGAGAGTTAATAAAGAGATATAAAGACAGGGCCTTTGTTGAAGTGTCATTTTCATATAAATACTCTCGAGGTATAGTAGAAAATTTTGCACAGATCCAAATCTCTCCCTCTCTCTCTCTCTCTTGTCGTCTTCAATTCAATCCTTTCTATTATCTTTGCAGCACACCACATATATCTCTCTCCCTTTAATTATGTCTTGTTAACGTTTCTTCAATAGAAGATAATTTTTTTTCCTTCCCTTTTCATTGCTTCTCTTTACAGCACAACCTTCTTCTTTTCTCACTTTCTCTCCTTTCCCACTTATTTTTTCAGTTTTCTGAAGCTTTCCTACAACAATCAAACTCTTTCAAATATTATTTTCTCGAGAACCCAATTACATATATTTTCAGAAACTACCTTAATAGATTTTTGAGGACTTGAAATAACGCCCTTTGATTCTTGGAAACAATTTTAATGTCGCGTGAGGGGGTTTTCAAGGAATCATCTCTCAGTAGTAGTTCAATTCCTGATCTTTCGCTGCAGATAAGACCTCCAAACAGCGCACCTTCTTCGATTTGCACTACTACAAATGAAGCAGAAGGGGAAGGTGAAGGAGATTCGGGTTTTGATATTTGGTGTAAGGAGGATGACCTAACATCACACAGTGATAGCTCAATAAGAGCTTTCGAGCAAGCTGACACTGAGCTCTCTCTAGCGAATTCCAGTAACACAACCTTAGAGGCGGAGAGCCCTTGGAGAATAAGATGCTTAAGTGGTGGAAGAGATGATCATCATCATCATCAAGCTAGGCAGAGAAATCTTCTCCTGTATGGTAATAGTACCCAAGTAAGGCATCTCAATCACGGGATTTCAATGCTTGATGTTTCAGGGCTGAAACCCATCAAAGGGGTTCCAGTTTACACCAACAACATGTTCCCATTTCTTGGTTCATCAAACAATTTTGGAGATAATAGATCGTTTAATATTGATCCTAAATTTCGATTTTATCAAACCCCATGTTATTCGTCACCACCAGTACCATCATCATCATCATCTTGCACTTCTTCATCAGGCGCTTCTCTACTGTTAGGCTCATCAGGCGACAACAACAATAGCTCTTCTTTAGGAGCTTACAATAAAATTGGAACTGCACCAAGGTGCAATTCAGGTTCCGGGATATCAATGGAAACTCTGAGACTTCATCATCAATATGGGGTTGGTGTAGGTTCTTCAGAGTTGTGGAATTGTAAGATTAGATCAAGATTCATGCCAAGGCTACAAAGCAAGAGGACTATGAGAGCACCAAGAATGCGTTGGACTAGCTCTCTTCATGCTCGTTTTGTTCACGCAGTTGAGCTCCTGGGAGGCCATGAAAGTAGTGAATCTTTCTTCGCTTAATTTGTGTGGTTCTTTCTTTCTTTGTTTCTGCAGCTACCTTTCTTTTTTAATCAATTAATTTCAATTTTTTTTTTGGGCCCGCCGGGTGTCTTAATTTCATTTTCTTCTAGGGGCAACTCCAAAATCAGTTCTTGAGTTCATGGATGTGAAGGATCTGACGCTAGCTCATGTGAAAAGCCATTTGCAGGTATATTAATAGGCTTTAATTGAAGACACTCTTTTATTATTTTTCTTGTATCTAATTTCATGAATAATAATTTAAAAAAAAAAACTAAAAGACACTCGTACATTTACACTTCTCCCTCGTTCTCTCTCTCTCTCTTTCTGGTGAAGTGAAGACTTTGTCTATCCATCCAGCACCAAAGCCGATGAGTAGAGTACTTAAAGAATGAACAGTTTAGTCTGTGCTTCTGATACAGGACAACTTTAACTTTTAAGGAGAGAGAAAAGAGTGGCATCATTTCTCAATAATTCAAGGCAATTACTGCTCTTACCAAACATCAACCTCAACTCGTGGTTAAATAAATAACTCAACAAAATTCCAGAAAAAAGAAGCATCTGATTTGATTTTTCTTGACTGGGGGAAATTCGATATCTTTTCTTTTCTTTTTTTTTTAATTTCTTTTTTTAGAATATTTACATATCTCTTTTCATTTAATTATTCCCTCGCAGATCTCCATTTCCTTTCCTTTCTTTGTCATCTTACTGTTTTTATTTCATTTTTATTTTTAGTTTTTTAATTCATTAATTTCTCTGCCTCCTCCTTTTGCTTCTCAGATGTATAGAACTGTTAAAAGCACTAACAAACCTGCAGCATCTTCAGGTAACTCTTATTATAGCTCAGATTACAGCTTTTATATCATCACCAGCTGCTGCATTTTGACCTCTCAGCTTCGCATGTCCAATTCTTCTTCTAACATATTTAAATAATTAATCCACTGTAATGCATATATAGATGGAATGCTGTCATGTATGTATCTACTTATGTACATGCATATAATGCATATACATATGCATGCATGCTTAATATGTGTAGAATGTAGACATAGTAGTATAATATTTGACTTCCCTTTTGGGTCTATTAGATGGATCTGGCAGCGAAGATTTCTTGTCAGTAACAGCGTCACTTCATGGTGATTCCGACTGTTTATTCAACCAGAGACCTGGAGCTTTAAATGTGTCACAGGAAGATGATGATAATGCTGACCCTTCTACTAATCATCAATGGCATCAATCATCCGGGTAATCTTTCACTTGCATGCTATCTCTCTATTAGATATTGAAAATTGGGATTTTTTTTTTCAAAGTGTGTGTGTATATATATATATATATATATATATTGTTCAAATATGTTTTATTATTTACAACATGAATGAAATATGTGGGTTGATACTCAATTGAATGGCAAAGAAGACAAATATAAAAAACCATCATTTTTAAGTTACTAATGTATGTGCATAGTGTTTTTAACGGTTAAAATAACCCTACCTCTTATGTAAATTTATATGTACATCTATATAGTTTTAGTCAATTATGGCTAAAGTATATAACTGATGTATGTGTATGTCTTACATTATAACTTACTTGTACAACTTATAAAATAAAACATGATATATATGATATAACATTATTTGACAAATTAAAATTAAAAAGAGGTACAAAAAGAATTTTGGGTAAATGATGTGGTAATCATAGGTTTAAAAATTGTGCTGTGTTAAGTTATATCGCGCGATACTATTACATGATCCTTACATCACCATCTATCTTAATAAATTTCATTCATTTTGGAATACATCATCCCATTTATAATACCATATTAGTTGTAAAAGTAAGTTTATAAAAATGTGTTACTTGATGGTTGTAATGTAGTGATATTGCAAATTTCTATTATAACTTTTGTATTCTTAATAATATGTTATGATATGATACGACACTAATATTAGAGTCATTTTAATCATTTGTCATATCATTCACATGATAATTTATAATTCACTTCCCTTCTGTCATAAATAATGGCTATCACTAATTGGGATTAAAAAAAATTGAGATATACACTTGTACACATAGCATTATACATATTTGTTATAGATTATAAGAGTAATCTTGATGTATAATCACGGTACTGGAATGATGCTTCATTTACTAAGCAAATTATGTATCTTAACTTTATATACCAAGTGATATTATAGCTGATTTATTAGTTATATACTTCATCCTACCATTGATGTATATGCTGCTACAAATCAAACGTTAAATTATCTCGGATATAAAGATGTGAACTTTTTTATAAGTGTAGTGTCGCTCATTATTGACAGCAGTTATTTTTTTTTTTTAATAAATAAGAGAGGAGATAGTCGGCTAATTGTTTCGTCCATGGTTCATTGCAGTAAAGGAGCTTGGATGCACAATAGTTCAGGTAATCAGGGACGGAGCCAGTGTTAAGGGTTGAGGGAAGTTTTTTTATTGTTTTGGGTAAATGACACTTACCTCCCCTAAGATTCAACAAACTAGACCTACCTCTCTCGAGATTTTAGAAACACACAGTTTCAAAATAGAACTAAATATTTTCAATAATACCAAAAGGGTAAAGTGTCTTTTTCTCTTATAATCTGAAGGTGGGTAAATACAGTTTCTCAAGTTTGAGGGGAGGAAAGTGATATTTTCTAAAATCATAAGGGAGATATAGGACGTTTCCTTTCTTTCTTGGATTTTAGCATCTTTATATTGCCTTTTGATTTGTTTAGGTAATTTTTAACGTTCTTTAGGTTAACTAACTCACTAACTATGTCGACCACTTACTGGCCAGCTTAATTTTTTTATTCTCTTTCAAATCTAAATGAATTTTAAGATTATTATTTTTCTCTTTATAGTTATATAATAGAAGATACAAAGTCAATATTATTTACTAGAATTTGATTTCTGTTTGACCCCCAGAGACCTACTTTATGCAACAGAAATCAATCCACTTGTTTTCAAATAAAACTACCCATCCTCCAACTAGATTTAATCTTCTTTTTGCTTCAATAAATTTCTTATTTCGTGGAGATGCTCTTGCCAAATATATATATATATATATATATATATATATATATATATATTTATATATATATATATATATATTAGTGGCACTAATCATTTTATGTGTTGAAACATTTTAATTATGGACAAAGAATCCTTAAATACTGAGGCAAAATTATATGAGTAGAGAATCTTTATTCTTTAATTATAAGCTAGTATAAAATCAAATATTAATGAATTAATATTCAAATGATTATTGAATCCATGTTTAAGAAGGGTTGTGGGATCTAGAGCATTTTGTATTCTTGAGTATCAAAACTTATTGTAGAAACGTTAAAAGTTTTTCTATTATCAAATTCTTCTTCAAAAATACTTCAAGTTCTCTCATCTTTCAGACCTATGATTTTTTTTTTAATTTTCTGGTTAATTTAAAAAGCTTTTTTTTTTTATTTTCAAGCAGCCACTAAAAATTAGATACAAAAGTATTTTTGACTTTATGATAAAAGTGCTTTTTCAATATTGTAAAAATATCCTTACATATTCACCCTTACTAATATCATAGTTAGTAAACTAATGACACCAACGTTTTAGTTTGTGAAATTTCAATATAAGTACGGTGTGTATTTTATTCTCAATCAATGTCCATGTTTCCTTATCTATAGTACTGTTTCTAATATTTTAATTTATGATTATTCAAGTTGACCCAATTAACAAAATCTTGGTTCCATAACTGCAGGCAACCAGGGTAGTCATAGATCAGAAAACGATGCATCTGGAGAACCATCAGCTGGAATCCACACAGAGGTAAGTGAGAAAACACATACTCGCACGAAAAGAGAGAGCTAGAGAGCTAGAATGAGTTCTCTAGGGCACCATTAGATTTGCTTGCTTGGACGACCGTAAAATAATTGTCCCACAATCGTGCACATATATTCTAACATAAATTATCCCCACAGAACTTGCCTGGGATTAGCCAAAATCCCACCAAACTGCCAGTGATTTTGAAATTCTATGATTCTCTTTTATTGTTAGTCAGCTTCCAATAAAAATAATCCTAAAAAGTGTAAAATATATAACAGATGATGTTTATAAGATTTTTAGAACCATAGGTAATCGTGCGAGATTTTAATGAAGTTCATAAGAGTTCTACGGGATTTAACACTCTATTCTGTACTTCCACAAAGGTAAGCACTGGCATGAATGCATATAATTTTTAAACTGACTCAAACCGATGATTCAGGTGACAAATGACAGTGCATGCACTTACCACGTAGAGAAATTTTGACTAGTACTCAAAGCTAGAAAAGTGAACATGAAATAATTTCAAGCAAAACTAATCTGCAAGGGAAATGTATCAGTATAGTCAAAGCCCTAATTGGCATTACTGAACTTCTCATTATGCATATCCACCAAATGGAAGTGATTGATCAGCAAATATGGTTTCATTAGTGACTACAGAAATTATTCTATTCTAATTCTTTTAAATTTCTTTTTATTCTTTTCTTGGTTACTGAGAACTGAATAACATGCATGCAGGGAAATTCTGTGGCTAAATCGAGAAGTTTCATTGGATCAAATCGAACCCTCCAGCAGAATAATCCAAGCTTAGAGTTCTCCTTAGGCAGAGCCGATTGGTGCAGCAAAGGACATGAATGAATTAAGTTAGCTAGCAGTTTATTTATCGCATAACTATATCTTGCACTTTCATGATACAAGAAATAAATGGAAAAAAAAAAAAAGAAGAAGCATAGGTATGTATACAATTAATTATATAATTATCGGTTGTCAATCATGCATCATTTTCTGAAAGTTCCATGCATGCATGTTGCTTATTCTTTTTGGTCTAGTTAAGGCTGCTGTTGGTTGAAATCAGCAGCAGCAGCAAAAAGAGATAGAATCAGATTTAGTGGAGTGTTAATTAATTATATATATAAGTATTTTTTGCCGTGGAACTATAATATTATAAATATCATCGAATTCTCTGTTAAGTGGGTCATTTGAGTGATTAATAATATGGTGTGAAAGCTTGACTTGTATGATGATATCTTTTGGCTGTGATTAGAAGTTTGCAAAATGCGTTTGCTGTAAAGATCTATACATGGAGACATTTATAGATGCTTATTGGGTTTTACTTTCACATGCAAAAATGTCACATCCATGTTCATGCATGAAGGTGGACCTTTGCCTGGCTAGCAACAGCTTTAATCGCTTTCTACTAGTAACACCATTACATTCTACTGGCGATTCCTTGCCTTGTCAACATCAAATTTAATATTTGTGTTGAGATTGCGGGGTGCACACCATGTCCCGCAGAGATAATTGAGCTGAGCCATGCAGTTAGGTCAATGACAAAAGGCTGGACCCATTTCGACCCAGATATATGCCTGCTCCACATGCTTCACATCCTTGTTGATCATGATTTGAGAATCAATTTCATTTTTAGAGAAAATTATTTAGTCTTCTGTTTCTTGGATTAAATGAACTGATTAATAGAATGCCAAAGAGTTTACTTCTAGTTCTTAATTAGACTAAGGGGAAACTCAAGTAAACAACTGAATGTGTTGAGTTATCACAAGTAAAAACAGTAACAAAACAACATTTTGTACTATCGAGAAGCTTTCAGCTTGACTTGGTGATGCCAGCTTTTGTCAGAATTGCAAAATGAAGTATAATTTAGATAAAGTTTTATTGTGTTCATATTTTTTAACATTTAGTTGTGTTGAGCTGTAGAGTGAAGATCTTGCCACGTTAGCTCGAAGAATGACGATTATTTCCACGAATAATTGGTGGATTATCAAAGTCAAGGGAAGCAAGTATACAAAATTTGTAAAACTTTCAAATTTCTCAAAAGTTTAATATTTTTTTTCTTATCTTAACTATTCTTGAACTCTTAAGAAAGAAATTACTTTTTGATTTTACATTGGGATAATATTATAGACTACCTATACCTTTTGGGACAATGTCACAGGAATGGATGTTTTAAATTTTTGCATAAATTTGACTCCTATGTTTTCAAAAACTCATTGTCGACCCCCCATCTATTACTTGTGCTATTAGATGATATCATTATTCCGTCTAATTCTACTGTAGTTACTAAAATACCCTTAATTCTAATTAAAAAAACATAAGCATAATTACAATATACATTTGGAGCTGAAATGATGTCTTTATCACTACTTAAATAAACATACATTTTTTCAAAAAGACTATAATAATGCATACTTTGATTTGAGATAATAAACTAGTATAAAGGCTGCAGACATATCAAATTGAATTGAAAAAAAAATTAAAGAGGTGAAAATCAACGTCCAAATTTAATTGAGTAATTGTTGATTCTCAACTAAAACGAAAACTAGAACAAATTCTAAAGTCCAACCAGAAAACCAAGTACAAAATTTTAAATACAAGAACAAAAGAAGAAAAAGCCAACAAAACATAAATTGTAGTACCCGCATCTTTTGATTATCTATACCAGTCATTACTTTCCATGCACCCTCAACATCGCCTCCACCCCCATCATCCACAACGAAGTCGTTGCTGGTTGCAATAAACACCTACACACACCATTGTATAACAGACTGCAATAAACACCCACACACACCATTGTATCACAGCTCAAAACCCAAATCCAGAATGTGACTATATGTAACCAAATCACTAAAATAGAAAAAGAACCCTAAAACCGAAGATGATAAACTACAGAAACAAATTTAGAAACTTTCCAAATATTTCTTGTCAACCAAACAAGAAACATGACAAACGAAAATTTTCCTGTTAATTTTACTTTCATCACACTACTAGACCAACAGGCCACTATCAAGCAATCAGAATGCGGCAGCACCACTGATCCATACAAAACAAAACCTACTTTCAATTTTTTTCTTAAATTCTATCTCTTCCCAATTCAAAGAACAAACCCCATAATCAACATTATTGTTAAGAACAAGAGAAAGAAAGAAGAAACTTGTATTAATCTCAATTGTGTGTTTTCATGATACAATGACAAGCCTATTTATAAGCTCTTATATGTACAAGAATGGAAATACAAAAATGATAAACAAGGAAAACAAATAATTACAATAATGATGATTAATTGATTCTATGCCTAAACTAAAGGTGATTGATTGGTTGATTGATTGTATGCTTAAAGTAAGGATGATTGATATCAATCATATGCTAAAATCATGGGCATATGATATATTCTAATTACATCCCTCCTCAAACTCAAGTTGGCAATGAGTTTGCTAAATTGAGTTTGCATGATAAATCAGAAAATTGGCCTAGTGGATAAGCTTTAGTGAAGATATCAGCTGTTTGATCAGTAGAAAAAATATAAGAGAGTGGAAATGTACCATGGACAAGATGGTGCCGAACAAAGTGACAATCAATCTCTATATGTTTGGCGCGCTCATGAAAAACATCATTGTGAACAATTTGAATGGCACTTTGATTTTCACAATAGATGGTTGTAGTGCTGGATTGTGAAACTCCCATATCATGTAATAACCATCGCAACCAAAGAAGTTCAGAAGTAGTGTCAACAAGTGCCCCGTATTCTACCTCTGTATTTGAGCGAGAAATGACTGTTTGCTTTTTACTACGCCAAGAAATAAGGGAGTTGCCTAAAAAGAAATAGTAGCCAATCGTAGATCTTCTATCTATAGGATCACCTGCCCAATCAGCATCAGAAAATGCATGTAAGAACAATGAGGACTGGGCAAAAAAGTGAAGACCATGAAATAAGGTACCCTTGACATATCGAAGGATATGAAGAATGGCAGCAAAATGAGTACTACGAGGAGCAGCCATAAATTGGCTAACAACATCAACTGCATAAGCTATGTCTAGGCGAGTGGTAGTAAGATAAATAAGACTTCCAACTAATTGCATGTAAAGAGTAGGATCTTCCAAAATTATGCCCTCTATAGGAGAAAGTTTGACATTAGCCTCAAGAGGAGTACTGGCAGTTTTATTATCGGTCAAGTTGGCGCGAGTCAAGAGATCAATGGCATATTTGGCTTGGGATAAATAAGATCTTTCATCTCAAACTGCATGTGAACAAAACTGCTTCAATTCTGCAATACCTTGTAAATCCTCCCCAGTAATAATCATATCGTCCATATATAATAACAAAAGAGTGTGTGCTTCAATTGTTTTGCAAATAAATAAAACATTATCATAAGAACTAGAAGAGAACCCAAACCTGCTAATCGTGAAGCTAAATTTGGCAAACCATGCTCTAGGGGCTTGTTTGAGTCCATATAGAGCTTTACGAAGATGACAAACTTTGCTAGGTGGATGATCATAGCCAGGTGGTGGTTTCATGTAGACTTCTTCTAAAAGATCACCGTTAAGAAAAGCATTTTTTACGTCCATTTGAAATAGTGGCCATTTTCGTGTAGCTGCTACAGCAATGAGACTTCGAATGGAAGTGTGGCAGGCTATTAGAGAAAACGTCTCTTCATAATCAATACCATACTCTTGAGTAAAACCCTTAGCCACTAAGTGAGCTTCGTAACGCTCCACTGAACCATCAGCATGGTTTTTAATTTTATGGACCCATTCGCATCCCACAGTAATTTTTCCAATTGGTAGATCAACCAAATCCCAAGTTTGAGTCTTTTCTATGGCCTGCAATTCTTCTTACATAGCTTGCTGCTAAAGAGGATTAATATTGGCTTCTTTGCAGGAGGAATGTTCACGCAAAGAAACAATAGCAGAATAACAATGATAGTCACAAAGATAGAGTGTGATGTACTCCAGGAGGAAGGTCATTTGAAGGAGTAGGGGCAGGAAGTGGAGATGTGGAATCCTCAGACGAGCTAGATGCTATAGGAAGGGCAACAAGTTGATTATCTGTTTGTCCTACATCAACAATGTTAGGGGAAATAAGAGGTGTCTCATCGTCAATGTTATTAGAATGTATGTCAGGAAATAATTCAATCGAAGGATTACAAAAGAAAGATGGATTATTTGCAGATAATTGAAATGCAGAGAGTGAAGAAAACCTTTTATGTTCCAAAAAAGTACCATGCCGAGAGATACGTAGAAGTTTAGAAATAGGGTCCCAACATCTATATCCTTTATGCTCAATCCCATAACCAAGAAAACAACAAAGACGTGCACGAGGTTCTGATTTTGTGCATTCATGTGACTGGAGAAAGACAAAACAAGCACACCTAAAAACACGTAGAAGACTATAATCAGGGGAAATACTAAACAAACGTTCATAAGGAGTTTGATTACCAATAATAGGAGAAGGAATACGATTGATGATATAGATAATTGTAAGAGAAGCTTCTCCCCAAAACCATTCAGGACAAGAAGCAGAAATCAAGAGAGTGCGAACAGTATCTAAAATATGCCTGTGTTTTAGTTCGGCACGTCCATTTTGTTGAGATGTACTAGGACATGATCGATGGATGACAGTGCCATATTATGAAAGTAGATGAAGAAATTCAGAGTCTTTATACTCCATAGCATTATCTGTGCGAAGAGTTTGGTGGTACAAGAAAATTGAGTTTGAATAGAGGCAACAAAATTAGCATAAATTTTAGGCAATTGAGAACGGTGTTTGAGAAAATATATCCAAGTAAATCGAGAGTAATCATCTACAAATATTATAAAATAAATGGCACCGCCCATAGTGGCTATAGGATATGGTCCCCAAATATCAGTATGCATAAGATGAAAAATAGTAGAAGAGATAAAAGTACCATTATTAAAAGGTAAAGCATGATCTTTTCCAAGTTCACAAGAACCACAATCAAAATTTTGATGTTTAATGTTTCCTAAAACACCAATAGAACATAAAGAATTTAATCTAGAAAAAGAAAGATGACAAAGACGAAATGCCAAGTAGATGAGGGGATAAATGTAGCACATCGAGACATAGAGGCAGACATCGAAGTAGTTTGGGAAGGAAGTTGGAGAGATGTTAGTTCAAACAAATGATTAGCTTTACAGTCGGTCCCAAGGATCTGTCCTGTCTGTGGATCCTGCACATAACAACCATGACGAGAAAAATGTAACTCATATCCAAGGTCACATAGTTGTCCGATAGAGATAAGATTAAGTGAAAGCTTAGGTACAATAACAGTGTCAGGTAAAGATAAATTGGATGTAGAAACATGACCAATGTGATAAACAGATAGATGTGAATTATCAGCAGTATGTATAATAGGAGCATAAGGCATAATATTTTTAGTTTTGAATAAATGGGAATTAGCAGTCATATGGTTACAACAACCTGAGTCAAAGGACCAAGAGGAAGATGTACCTTAGGTGACAGATAAAGTAGAGGAATTAGAGGTACCAATGAGGGATTGGACTAAAGCTTGTTTCAAGGTGTTACTGTCTATCCGGTTGAGAATCATTTAGAGAAGAGGAGTCACCAGAAGACAAATCCTCAGAGATAACAACAACAGTTGTATGAGTAGAGGCCTTACTAGACTTGAGCTGAGATTGATTGTTCTTTCCAGCTCCCTGCTTAGCTTGTAACTTGAAGCATTCAAAAATAAAATGTCCTAGTTTACGACAGTACTTACAAGTCACTTTGCCTTGTGATTGAGAAGATGTAAAGGTAGCCAAGACTATGTCAGTAGAAAGAACAGGTTGGCGAGATCTCAAATTGACTAGACGGGCTTCTTCATTCAATAACTCTGTAACCATAGTATCAAGATCGGGAAATGGATCCCTATGTAACAGAGAAGATCTGAGGACTCAAAATCATCAATTAAAGCTAATATAAATTGATAAACCCGAAATTCATCTGTTTCTTTGACATAGAGCTCAGCATCATGAGGATCATACCATATTGGTTCAGATAGAGATAATTGGTCCCATACAACAGTCATCTCAGATAAAAAATCATTAATAGATTGACCTGGTTTTTTATGCATACGACTGAGATTACTATAAAGGTGAAACCGATGAATGGCATTGGTAGTTGAGTAGTGTTTGGATAGAAGTTTCCAAATCTCTTTTCCAGTGCCAAAACGCCCAAACTGAAGCTTGATGGATGGAACACAAGTGTTATAAAACCAAGTAAGAATTTCATGATTCTTACTGTCCCATTCCTAAAAAAGCACTGCATTTTTGGATGTCTCATTGTCTTGATCTTTGATTGGTTTTGTCTCATCACCATTAATATAACGCCATAATTTTCAACCTCGAAGGAAGCTGGACATCTTTTGAGACCAAAGAACATAGTTTTTACCATCAAGAATGGTACTAATAGGATGTGAAACCTCAGATTTCTCCATGGAATAAAAAGAGAGAGAGAATATCTGAGTTAAAAAAAAAAGGATAATTCTAATTTGCCCCTTGAGGTTAGGCCTAAAGAAAATTGAGGACCTTAGTTTTCTGAAACCTAAGATTGCCCCCTGAGGTTACTATAACACCATTAGATATAACGGAAAATGTATTAAATAGTAACTTAACGCTAATAAGCAGTAAAATAGACTATAATACCCTTTTCTAAAGGGTTTTGATAAAGTCAAATAATAATAAGTTAATAGAAAAATTAGAATCAAAATTAATAAAAATAAAATAAACTCTTCTCACTCCTCTCTCTCTCTAAAACGTTTCTTCTACCCCTTTCATCTTTGGATTTTTTCATCTTTTAATGTCGATTTAATACTTTCTTAATTATTATTCATTTACTTCCTCGGTCAAATTTTTAAATGAGCATGGTAATATCATTTATATTAATGCTAACACATCATCAAGTGAGCATGTTAAACAAATAATACAAATTAACTTATTAAATTTAAGTTAAATTAGAAGAGACGTTTTAGAAAGAGAGAGAGAGGAGAGAGAAGAGTTTATTTTATTTTTATTAATTTTGATTCTAATTTTTCTATTAACTTATTATTATTTGACTTTATCAAAACCCTTTAGAAAAGGGTATTATAGTCTATTTTACTGCTTATTAGCGTTAAGTTATTATTTAATATATTTTTTGTTAAATCTAATATTAGTGTTAAGTTATTATTTAATGCATTTTCCGTTAAATCTAACGGTGCTACAGTAACATCGAGGGGCAATCTTAGGTTTCAGAAAACTGAGGTCCTCAATTTTCTTTAGGCCTAGCCTCAAGGGGCAAATTAGAATTATCCCAAAAAAAAAAAACAAAGAGACCTGAGTATAAAATCAGATCAGAGATATATTTTTAAAAAGATGGAAGTGTGTGAAAATTATAAAAAAATAGAGCAAATCTCTGATACCATGTTTAGAACAAGAAGAGAAAGAAGAAGAAACTTGTATTAATCTCAATTGTGTGTTTACATGATACAATGACAAGCCTATTTATAGGCTCTTGTATGTACAAGAATGGAAATACAAAAAAGATAGACAAGGAAAACAGATAATTACAATAATAATGATTGATTGATTGATTGTATGCCTAAAGTAAGATGATTGATATCAATCATATACTAAATTCATGGGCAATAATATTAAGGATGATTGATATCAATCATATGCTAAAGTCATGGGCATATGATATATTCTAAAAATTATATTGATCAAAACAACAAAAAACCATGATCAACATTAATTAAAACAATACCACCATCTCTTAAATCCATGGCCACTCCTTAAAAAAAAAAAAAACCAACTTTTAAACAGAAAAAATGCAAATAAAATCAATCCTAAATGAAATCTAAATAAATACTGAAAAAAAAAAGAGATAAGGATGCCATTCGAATAATTCATTGCATGCGCCACCATGCATTCGGACATCGAGCATCTCATCTCACCACCCAGATAACATCACGATCTACCCATCTTCTTTTTCATTTGTTAGATGAATGACAGTTTCATGTTTTGAAGACCAAGAGCATGGAGGACAAAAGAGATGAGATAATTGATGAAAAAAGAAGAGTAAGAGACAAGAGATGAAGGAAACAGTGAAGAAGAGGATTAATTTGGTGGCGCTGCTTTTGTTTGCCGATGGGTTATGTTTTGATTTTATTTTATTTTATTTTTCTTCGAGTTTTTATTTTATATTGCTGATTGTGTTTTATTAAATGACTAACTAGCTCTTCAAAACCAACTTATAATAGAAGGGGGTCTACGATGAATTCTTGAAAATGTAAGTACAAAATCTAAAACATCCATCTGTGTGACATTGTCCCATTTTAACTTCTATGAATACTTTATATATATACACTCTTTCTTCATTTTGATTTTCCAACTTCCGCATATTTAAAGCTAAAACTTTAGATATGTTTTAGAAAATAAAGTTAAGAAATTAAAAGTAAAATTAATATTAATGTGTTAGAGTTGATCATTTATATTGAAATATTTTGGTTTTAATTAAAACACATTTGAGAAAATCTTTTGAAAGGATTTGATAGAAATATTGAATTATATAGAAGGCGACTGTTTTCAACATTGTAAGTGCTAGATTCTAATTTGATTAAGTTTCACTTTTTATGTTATATTTAGGTATAAATTATAGTATATTTTATATTTATTGTAAACCTCATGTTCAATATTTCAGTTTAATCTTAATACCATAAAAGGTATAATTTTTTAAGTCCAGTATTTAATTAATAGGACCACTTGTGTGATTTTGATGTCCAAGCTTTGTTTAATATCAGATAAGTCTAAACAACAATTAAAACTTTCAAATTAGGTTATTACAAATCTCATAAATATTCTTTATAGGAAATCTTATAATTATGCTTATTATCATGTTGCAATTAGTTAAAATAGCCAGATCTTAGAGGTCGCCCTAAGGAATTTTTCATGTTTTTTTTAGAGATATTTACTCACTTATATGTTAGGCGTAAAATTTAGATCTTATGATTTTTCATATGTGTTATTATTTATTTTCAATTATTTCTTTATCTAAATAGATTTTCTAATTATATTAGAAGTTAGTATCTCTCAATTTTTCTTCCATTTCTTCAAAAAAAATTTCCCTTTTCTTTTAGTGATAATTTTAATCCCCCTCAATTGGTGTTAAAACTCAATTCAAAGCAACAATTCAATCATGCAAATGCTTCCGCAAATCACATTATCCATAAAAGAACTTTTGAATGTCTAAAAATATTCTTTGACTAGAAAATTCCCTAACATGCCATCAAAATTACTATTGGATGTTAGGTTTGTTAGTTCTCTTTGAAAAAACACTTTTGATAAGACCCTTTTAAGTTTTCATCTGCCTTTGACCTAGAATTGAAGTCAAATTGAGATTGTCACCAACTGTAATTTAAGGAGTCTACTTCATTGATTGGAAGGAGACAACCCTGAAAATTTTGATCTTGTTATTCCAATAATTGAGTTTGCATCCAAGAATGTTGTTTACAAGTCTACTGTGGTAAGAGTTCATTTATGATTGTTTATGATATTTCCCCTAGCTAGCTTATTGACATTATTCGTGAGTTCCCTCTAAGGGTTTGATTGGGATTGTTGTAGTTATAGGAAATCTCATCTGCAACTATGCTTGAAAAAATTAGCTTTGGAAAGGAAAAACTACAAAATTGTATTGTTTAGAAATTTTAGAAACTGTTTAACTTTTAGATTCTCAATATTATAGATAATGAACAATATAGATATGAGAGTTATGGGTGACAAAAATGTTTCATTTCTATCTCATTAAAAAGTTGAACAAAAAAAAAAGAATTATTTTTACATAATGTTTGAAAATATTTCTTGAACATTTTAATTTTTTTTTACATACCTAAATAAATATAGATATATATGTACATTATATATATGATGTGGCATTATGTAAAAGTTATATTATAATTTCATATTGAAAATGTGAATATATTTAATAATGATACTATAAATAAATAAATTTATTCAAAATAGTAATAATCTTTTAAGTCATTGGAAAGTGAATTACATTATTGACAAGTGATTTTGACAAAATTTATCAAAAACTTACCCCAATACCATCTTGGATTTAAGTTTGATAATCAATCTAATGTTTAATGTTGTAGATTTATTTCTTCCACAGGTTGTATGTACAAGTTCAAACATGAAACTTTATGTCACAATTCTATTTAAAACTAGGCAAGTTGGCGTTGGTTTTTTCATTTCTCTTGTATCATTTTCTGCTGATACAACCATATGCCAAGGTTTCTTGGCTAATGCGAAGTTATTATACTAATTAGTGTTGTGTATCTTCGTTACAATATAAAATAATTATCAAACACATGTACTGTACAATCTACTATTATACTGCATTTTTATACAATACGTTTATCACAGCAAATGTACCTTTACATCATCTACAGTAAACTTCATTATAACAAATGAACAAATTAACAAGGTTCATTTTGACAAAATGGCACAAAGTAGAATGCAAGCTAGGAACCTAACAAACATGATGTTACTATTGAAGACTCACACAGAGGCAAGAAATAATGAAAAAGAGATCTTGTTTTGAAAAAGTCCTAGTATCTTTTTAGCTAAAATTTGGGACCCAGAAGTGCTAGAAGAAAAGTCTTGTAGTGACCTGAAGTTTCTGAGCTAACTGCATCATGCAATGTCTTCTTGTATTTCTTCAGGTACTCAGCTTTTATATATTGCATATCGATTTCAGTTCTTGTCACAATTACCCTTGTCAGTGTGTCTTCATCAGTTCCTAGACCTCTCATTGCCTTATGCAGTATCTGAAAAGCACTTAAGAATGTGAATTTTCCACGACAATACAATAATCATAATATAACATTAGTAATCAAATTGGTATTGTCACAACTAACCATAATTGCCGAATAAAGTTTTTTTTTTTTTTTGGGTAAAATTATCCTACATTATGAGATGGTAAAAATGAAAGCTATTCGTGCTATTTATGAACTATTGCACCAGGACACTTTTGAGCTGAGAGCCTCAACCTTTTAAATTCTTTCTTATTTGTGGGCAATCTTTAATTTAAAAACTGAGGTTCCTTATTGTACAAAGAAGTCTTAAGAGTCAAATCTCATTGCATTGGACTCTATTTAGAAGTAGCTTCCAATAGATCTTACTGGATTTTGTAGACTCATGCACGGTCTACAACAAAATGGCTTCAAAGAAACCAAGGTTTGAGATTAAAGAACCCTTTATGTTAATTTCCATGCATAATGGTATAAGCTAGGATCAATATCATATAACATTCCTTAGAGTGGCTGCTAAACATGCACATATATTAGTACACATGAAAAGTTAAAAAAATGTTATTGAGTTACGAAACACACATACAGAGCCTAAAATCAAGGAATAAATAGTTTGAAACATTTTATCTTAATTAGATTGATTATAATTTACCAAAGCTCCTTTCCTCTCATTACTATTTACCTTTCTTTCTCCTATTTTCCATTTCTCTATTCTCATGTACACAACATTAAAACCAACTTTTTTTTTCTTTTCAATTTTCCTCTCTCTCTCTCTCTCTCTCTCTCTCTCTAAACTTTGAATTTGCTGAACTTATATTTATTCTTATTTGTTTTGTCTATCTGTGAAACTTGCATCTTAATTGAATTGATTCAAAAGAAAAATAAAAACTATATTACATTTTTGCATCAAAACAAAAAAGAATAATTTCAAATTTTAGGTACTCTCAAAGATTTAGATGTAATCAAAAAATTAGAAAAATCATTTGGGCCCTTAACTTTTTTAATAGTTACATATTGTTTGCATCTTTTTTCCTCATTAACAGTTTATATTCACTTTGTTTCACAAGATACAATTATACAGTAAGTTATTCCTAGACTTTATTTCTGAAATTTGTGCGGCAAATGAAGTATTAACTAGCATGTTTTCATCAATAATATTACTTAAAAAATTAAAAATAAATGTTAAAGAAGCTTTTTTTTTTTAATTAAAGAGAAATATTATGTCCGTAATTGGTGGCTAAAACAAATTTTACACTTCAACTTAAAACTATTTATGTTTGGCCCCACCAAATTTTGAAGTTTTTACTCCACTACCGGCGATCAGATCAAAGCATTTTTAACAGTTGGCATTGTATCTAACATTTATCAGTTCCAAAAATGCATTAACTATTTGTGCTAGCTTAACTCCCGAGCATTAAATTTTTTGTTGATGTAATGGTCTAAAACTAACATTAGAAGCTACGTAAAAATGTGCTGCAAGGATACTTCCCTTGACAGTGTTCATCTTCTAAATTTTCCTTGCTAAACACTAGCTGAAGTTGTATCCAGTGGAGTATCCAACATGAATAAAAACGAATGCATCACAAACCCTAAACTCCCTTTTAAGCATAACTATAAAAATACCTTTGCGAAGTACTTCCCCGGATTCTCTGCACATTGTAATATTGTTAAAAGACCATAAGCAAAATCTCCAGATGTTTCCTTCTTCACTGCCTGATATAGAAGTCAACATGGTTAAACATCACAGCAAAAAGAACTTCATCTGGAAAAGTAACACACAAAAAATTTACCTTTTTAAGTGAGTTTCCATGGACATTATAAATATTAGCAACATAAGCTATATGTGCCCTGCTTCGTTCACCGAATATCTGGATGAAAGTCTTCTCATCTGTTCCAAATCTCTTCTCCCCAGCTTTGTAAAGTGCCTTTGCATCACTCTCAGCCATTTGTCTATCAACTTCCAGACTTTCATTCCAAGGTGGCCTTACATATGCGAGTAAAAGCTAAACCAAGAACGCTAAGTCATCAACGAATTTTTTGTTTACTTATATAAAGCTTTATGTCACTAAAATTTAGGTTAAAATGCAAATTGAAGCTCACTGCATAGATTAAGTATCCGATACATAAAACTCTAAATAAGTAAACCATTGTGACTAATTTATCTGGAGTTCTAGCATGGATTCTGTTTAAATATTGGCATCATTTGGTGGGTCACCTGTGTTGGGTTGGGGCCATTGTAATGAGAGCATAGGGATTTATCTTACCCTTTTATGATCACCAGAGGTGTGTTTCTCAATATCAAGCTCAAGTTGGACCCCAAATTTTGAATGGTAAAGTTGTTGAATCATTTGAATCTGGGATGGAGTGCGAGAACAAATTACTTCAGTAGCAGCTTTTAGATTGTTCCCAGTCAGTGCCTTCCTAATTAGTGTTGCATCCCGACCTGCTGGGTCATGCATCCAAAGCAAAACTGCTTTCTAACATTTGAACAAAAATATATGATTAAAAAAAAGTAAGGAAAATTAAAAAAGAAAAAAAAGAAAATATACAGCTATCCTGACCCAGATTTAAAAGCAATTTCTTGTTGGGTAGGAAGTTAATGGCAAATAACGTAATAGTAAATTAACATAGGCAATGCCAAAATAATTATAATTACTAAGCAATGCAAGGGTTTCTCCACAGCAGTTGAATACCTGTGTTCAATTAATATAAACTCTTGAAAAGAAAAAATGAATGAGTATTTAAAATGATACCTCCAGGTCACCTTTAAGCTCTGATGCCAAACGTTTATTAAGGTCTTCACTATACATTGTTGCATATTCTCGTTGGATTTGAGAACGTAGTGCTGCATCTCTATGGGCAAGAATCTCAACCACCGCAGCCGTATCACATCCCCATCCTAGAACCAAACAAATGAGAAAATGATTGATGAACAAAATGCTCTGTAGTTGTCTTTTAACTAATAACATTTCATAGGAAATGAACTCATCCAAGAATACCAACCGCATCCCTAGTGTGTTCACCATCCCACCTACTCCCCCAAAATAAATAAATAACTGAGTAAAAGGTCATGGTCGATGATCTTTACATTAAAACAGATGAAAAGAAGAGGAACCACAATTTGAATCGCACTCCACATGACTTCCAAGTCAATTGTGTTGTCTCATATAAGAAAATTCATAGCATTATACAAAAATTTCTCCATAAGAAATAATACAGTAGAATATCAATTCAATTTTTGGTCAACAAATATTAAGCAACAAAGTAGTGTGCTACTTCTAGAATTGTTCACAGAACAAGTATTAAGTATCCCAAGTAGAGTGGACTGCAGAGATAATGCTTAACTCGCATGTTTATACTACACATACGTTGGCCTATCGTTTGTCATCCAGGTCAATCCTTAAGCACAATTCATACTTGTACGAATTGATATAAATTTTAAGGGAGGTAAAGCCTACCAAGTTGATAAAGCTGAAAATTCTGTAGAAAAGGAATTCTCTTACAACAATTATTCAGGTGAACGTGCATATCCATCTAAAGATGGATATACTATATTTACTTTTACAAATATAAGCTACTCATCGATAATGGATATACTATATTTACTTTTACAAATATAAGCTACTCATCGATAAGAAAGCATAATCATTGATTGGCCTGTTTTGAAGTAATTCAATACTAAAAAGCCATCTTCACTTTAATTGCATTAGTTCAGGCACTAACACATTCCACAAATAATTCTTGTTTAGATAAAAGCAGGAAGAAAAAAAAAGGTAACTTCAAGAGCTTAATTTACAGGGTCAAGTAACATCTCCTCTTTCAAATTAATGGTTCTAATCCCTCACTACCTTCAAATAGCTCTGTTTTAAATTTTTTAATACAATGAAATGTATGATTGTATGTGCATATATACATATACACGTACCTACACAGTTCACAAATTTTAACGGGGGTTAAGGCATAAGAATTGCATAATGTGTGACTCACTTAAAAGTCACACATTAATTAAAATTTTACGGACACGCATGTGTCAACGTTAGAAGTAAAAGACAATGAAGAGACTGTTGCTAGTATTCCTCATCGTTTTTGATATCTTGCACCATCCTCTCGTGCTACCATTGAATCATACACAATCACCTCCCACCAGTTCTTTGGAATACCCTAAATGTTATAGAACCAGCATCCCGTCAAACTATACTTTTAGTCAAATTTAATTTCATAATTTGGAAAAAGAAACTGAATTCCACTTCACCATGGCCAAATCTCACATCAAATTACAATTTTTCAAACCAATTTCGGAAATTGAAAACAATTTCGCCTGGACAGAAATCAAGATTAACAAAACAAAGAAAATTTGATGAAATTGCGGAGAAAAAGTACCTTTGAAGGCACGAAAGAGACGCATGGCGTCGTCTCTTGGCGAGACGGTAGTTGAGGGAACGATTAAAGTTGACATGATGATCTTTTACTTAGCCAATTTTCGAAAGAAGTCTCTGTATTTAGGGTTCGAATTCAAAGTTTTGAATTTTGAATTTGAATCCCGTTCGTTAAAACGGCGTCGTAGTGCCACAAAGAGGCGCAGACACGCTTGGGCGCCACGTAATGTTTTTGACGACTTTTCCCCTTGGGGATTCAACCGGGTCAAGATGGGTGACCGACCGTTGGATTTTTTCTTTTTATTATAATATCTAGAAGATTAAAAAATTATTATTTAATTATTAAGATAGTTATTTCCTAAGTAATTTTTTCAATTTCTTTAAAACTATTAAAGTACATGATTTATGGTACTAAATTACTAATATATTAATTCTTATATTTTAATAAACCTTAAAGATATTAAATAAATTTCCTTATCCTATCTATTTTGGGTCCAATTTATTGAGAAGTAGTATTAATTTATAATAAATGCTATCACTTAAATAGGTATCTTATTGAAAGTATATCCAAAAATGTTATAATTATCATCTATTTATTTTTAATATAACTTTATTTATCTTATAGTTTCCTTCCTTGCTTCCATTCAAGTTTAATTCATCCTTATAGAAACTTGCTCCCATAAAACGAACTGGCAATAAGAGATATTCAATTTAAGACAGAGAAATCTCAAATAAAAATTGTAGCAAATTTCACAATTAAAATACAGTTTTTCGAATAATTTCAGAAATTAAATGAAGATAAACAATTTTTTTTTTTTGATAATATTCCAAGAAGAATACCTTTAAAAGCACGATGAAGCCGAGTGGCATCGTCTCTTGGCGCGACAGGAGCTGAGGGAAGAACTAAAGTTGCAGCCATGAGGTCTTTTTCTTTGATAACCAATCACAAAATCTGTCTCTTTTGCCAAGATATTTTGAAACTTGACGTGAAATTTGAGCAATTTTCACTCTTCAAACATGGCCTAATATGCGCCATGTTGCTTTGTAGTTATAAGCTGTCGATGCCAAAGAAACAGTCAACCACCCACGGGTAATTTGACGCGAAAAATCGGTTTTTATGAAGGGATATTTAATAACATTTATGAGTTAGTTTAGGGCATTTAGACCCAAAGTTTTTGATACCAAAATAATAACCAGGATTTTTAAAACTTTAATTTGTTGCAAACAACGAGTAAGTTTTATTTAAAAATAAAACTATGTAACACAAATAGTATCTAAAATTTTTCATCTCATGTGGTCCTTATGTTGCTTTAACTTATTACTTTTATAATACGGTTGGGTTGTGAAAATTATTGACCAATATGTAAAAATGACTCATAAAAATATTGCCATGAAAATAAAATATCTATTAATTTATAAACTTATTTGTTATATTGCATAAATCAACAAATTTCAATTAAAAAGCCATACATTTACAGCCCACCAATTGTTATTTTTGGCTCATATGAAATCCCACATCGGTGAGCCTCAAAAAATGGGTTTCATATGGCTCTTATAAAATAAGCCATATGGGAAATTATTTAGTGTCCCAAGTGAAATATCCTTCACCCCCTCATAATTGTAAGGTCTCACATATAAGACCTCATAGTTTAAGGGTATTTCAGTAAGGACCTTAAAATTTGTAATATTTTTTTTCCTCCTTTGATTTTGGGTATTTGTAGTATTGCCCAATTATTTGGGTAATTACAGTTTGGCCCAACTATTTGGGTAATTGCAGTTTGGCCCAATAGTTGTGGTATTTGTATTGTGGCCCAAAAGTTTGTAATTCTCTTTGAAGATGGTGGAAAGTTTCTTCAGCGGCGCCAGAGGACGTAGGTACTAATACCGAACCTCGTTAAATCCTGGTGTGTTTTCTATTTCTACATTGTGGTTGATTGGTGCCGCGTAGTTTAGAGAATTCAATATATGATAGTTGGTGGTTTATGAATTTGGTTATGTTTCGTTTGGTTACGCTACTCGCTTTGTGCATAACAATTGGTATCAGAGCCGAAGGTTTGGAGTAGTTAGTGGGCTATTTTCTTAAAGCACTTCACTACTGTTCTGGGCTGTCTGATTTTGGATTGCTAGTTATTGAAATAAATAGTTGTTTTGGAGCTTGGTTATTGGTGATTTGTGTATCGAGCTTATTTGTGAGAGGTAGTAATGGCTTCATCGTCTACTGTATTTGGAAGACAGTGACTGTGACAAATGCAAAAATAGATGTTGAAAAATTTGATGGCCGAAATAATTTCGGCTTATGGCAGAGTGAGGTGTTAGACGGGTTGTATCAGCAAGATTTGGATATTGTTCTGGAAGAAACAAAACCAGAAGATATCAGTGCAAAAGATTGGGACAGGCTGAATATAAAAGCTTGTGGGTTGATTCGCTCTTGCTTGTGTAGAGAACAAAAGTATCCGTTCATAAAAGAGACATCTGCAAGCAAACTGTGGAAGGCGCTGGAAAACAAATATATGAAGAAAAGCAATGAGAATCGGCTGTACCTATTGAAGAGATTGTTCCGTCTCCAGTTAAAACCAGGTACGAGCATCAGTTCTCATATTGATGAGTTTAATAAGTTAATTGCTGATTTGTTAAACTTAGATGAAACATTCAAAGATGAAATTATGGCTATGCTATTGATTGGCTCACTTCCGGATGAATTAGATATTGTGCATACTCTTATCGAATGGCGAAAGATAAGCTGTCTTTTGAAGAAGTTTGTTCTGCTTTGTTGAATTATGAAATTCGTAAGAAAGATCAAAGGGAACATAGGGATGAGTCAGTAGATGCATTGACAGTGAGAGGGCGTAGTCATAGTAGGAAACCAGGAAAAAGGGGAAAATCTTTGTCGAGGGGTAGATTAGGAAAAGATGAGTGTGCCTTTTGTCGTGAGAAAGGGCATTGGAAGAAAGATTGTCCTAAGTTGAAAAAGAAAGAAAAGGGCAAGACTGTTTCTGATGCATGTGTTGTTGAGCGTGAGGATGATAGTGATTCAGATATATGTCTAGTTGGTCATCCATCCACTTCTGTTTCTGATGAGTGGATTATGGATTCGGGTTGTACTTATCATATGTGTCCACATCGGGATTGGTTCTTTCAGTTTGAAGAGCTTGATTGTGGAGTGTATATATGGGCAAGATGATATTTGCCATCACTGCTGGGATAGGTTCGATCCGTTTGAGGAAGCATGATGGACTGACTAGAGTTCTGACAGATGTTCGGTATGTACCGAAGTTGAAGAAGAATCTCATCTTTTAGGAGCCTTGAAATCTAAAGGCTGTGGTATATCTATTCGAGATGGTATTCTGAGGGTCACTTCAGGCGCTCTTGTGGTATTGAAAGGCACTAGGAGGAACAATTTGTATTACTATAATGGTAATACGGTTATTGGATCAGCTGCTATGGTTTCTGATAATGATGCAGATTCAGAGATCACGAGACTGTGGCATATGCGTTTGGGACATGCAGGTGAGAAAGCCTTATTCAGTTTAGTGAAGCGAGGCTTATTGAAAGGTGCAAATACCTGCAAGCTGGATTTCTGTGAGCATTGTGTTCTGGGAATAGCAGAAGAGAGTGAAATTTGGCACCGCTATTCATAATACCAAGGGTATTCTTGATTATGTTCACTCAGATGTGTGGGGACCTACTAAAGCCGTATCTATGGGAGGTAGGCACTACTTTGTTACTTTTGTTGATGACTTTTCCAGAAGAACTTGGGTGTACTGTTTAAAATCAAAAGATGATGTACTTGATGTTTTCCTTAAGTGAAAAAAGATGATTGAGACACAGACTGGCAAGAAGATCAAGCATCTCAGAACAGATAATGGTGGTGAGTATTGCAGTGATCAGTTTTTGAAATTGTGTCGTGATGAGGGTATTATACGTCATTTTACGGTTAGAGGTACACCGCAGCAGAATGGGGTGGCAGAACGCATGAACCGGACATTGCTGGAGAAAGTTCGGTGTATGTTGTCCAATGCTGGGTTGGGCAAGGAATTTTGGGCTGAGGCTGTGACTTATGCGTGTCATCTCATTAATCGTCTACCTTCAGCTGCTATTGGTGATAGAACTCCATTATAGGTATGGTCTGGACAACCTGTTTCTGATTATGATTCTTTACATGTTTTTGGTTCTACTGCATATTATCATGTGAAAGAATATAAGCTGGATCCTAGAGCCAAGAAAGCGATTTTCTTGGGATTTGCTTCAAGAGTAAAAGGATATCGTCTTTGGTGTCCTAGTTTGAGGAAGATTGTATCCAGTCGAGATGTGACATTTGATGAGTCTTCAATGTTGAAGAAATCAGAAAACCAGACAAAGTTGAATGGTACTCCACAGCAGGTGGAGCATACTCAGCAGCAGGTGGAGTTTGAAACGACGACATTGAACCTAGTTAGATCTGTTGAGACAGATGATGGTACTCCTGTGACAGAGGGAGATTTGGGAGATGATGGTGAGGGTTCTACTCAGGAACCTCAACAGCAACAAGAATCTATTGCAATTGATAGGCCAAGACGTGAGATTCGCAGACCTGCTTGATTTGCTGATATGGTGGCCTATGCACTTCCAATTGTAGATGCTGATGTTCCTTCCACTTATAGAGAGGCAGTCAGATGTTCTGAAGTTGATGAGTGGAAGACAGCTATGAGCGAAGAGATGCAGTCTCTTCAGAAGAATGAAACTTGGGAGCTATCTCAACTACCGAAGGGTAAAAAGGCAATTGGGTGCAAATGGGTATATGCAAAGAAAGATGGATTTCCTGACAAGAATGACGTCCACTACAATGCAAGGTTGGTAGCTAAAGGCTACGCTCAGAGGGAATGAATTGACTACAATGAGGTATTTTCTCCAGTTGTGAAACATTCTTCCATTAGAATTTTGTTGGCCTTGGTAGCTCAGATGAATATGGAACTAGTTCAACTTGATGTAAAAACTGCATTTTTACATGGTGACTTGGAAGAGAAAATCTATATGACTCAGCCAGAGGAATTCAAAGTTGCTAGTAAGGAAAATTTGGTATGCAAACTGAAAAGATCGCTTTATGGTTTGAAGCAATCTCCCAGACAGTGGTATAAGCGATTTGATCGGTTTATGATATGTCATAGGTACACAAGAAGCAAATTTGATAATTGTGTGTATTTTCGGAGGCTACATGATGGTTCTTTCATTTATCTACTCTTGTATGTTGATGATATGTTGATAGCTTCGACGAATGTCGAAGAAATTGCAAAATTGAAGACTCAGTTGAATCGAGAGTTTGAGATGAAAGATTTGGGAGAAGCTAAGAAGATACTAGGCATGGAGATTAGCAGAGATAGAGGGAGAAGCAAAATTTGTTTGACTCAGAAGCAGTATCTAAAGAAGGTATTACAGCGGTTTGGCATTACAGAGCAGTCAAAACCTGTAAGTACCCCACTTGCTCCTCATATGAAGCTCAGTGCATCTTTATCTCCTAGTACAGATGAGGAACGAGAGTATATGTCTCGAGTTCCATATGCTAATGCAGTTGGTAGCCTTATGTATGCTATGGTGTGTACGAGACCCGATATTTCACATGCAGTTAGAGTTGTGAGCAGGTACATGCATGATCCTGGTAAAGGACATTGGCAAGCAGTGAAATGGATTCTACGGTATTTGTTGAAAACCGTGGATGTTGGCTTTGTCTTTGAGAGAGATGATACATGTGGTCAGTATGCTATTGGTTATGTTGATTCAGATTATGCTGTTGATTTGGATAAACGTCGGTCGACAACCGGTTATGTGTTTACTCTTGCAAGAGCACCAGTGAGTTGGAAGTCTACTTTACAGTCTACAGTGGCTTTGTCTACTACGGAGGCAGAGTATATGGCTATGACAGAGGCTGTGAAGGAAGTTATTTGGTTACAGGGATTGCTGGATGAATTGGGAATTGGGCAGAAGAAGATCACTCTTTATTCTGACAGTCAAAGTGCTATCCACTTAGCGAAGAATCCAGTGTTCCATGTTCGTACGAAGCATATTGATGTTCGGTATCATTTTGTGCGGAAAATCATTGATGAAGGAAGAATCTTACTTCAGAAGATTAAGACTACCGAGAATCCCGCAGATATGTTGACTAAGGTTGTGACAGCAATCAAGTTCAGTCATTGTTTGGACTTGATCAACATTGTGCCTGTTTGACTGTGCCATTGGGCGCATTTGGAGGCGTTGCAGTTGTGATAGAGAATATGGGAAAAAGAAGAGTTTTGTGGTGGGTTGGCATATTCGCCAAGGTGGAGATTTGTTATTTTTGGCTCATATGAAATCCCACATCGGTGAGCCTCCAAAAATGGGTTTCATATGGCTCTTATAAAATAAGCCATATGGGAAATTATTTAGTGTCCCAAGTGAAATATCCTTCACCCCCCTATATTTGTAAGGTCTCACATATAAGACCTCATAGTTTAAGGGCCTTTCAGTAAGGACCTTAAAGTTTGTAATATTTGTTTTTTCCTCCTTTGATTTTGGGTATTTGTAGTATTGCCCAATTGTTTGGGTAATTATAGTTTGGCCCAACTATTTGGGTAATTGCAGTTTGGCCCAATAGTTGTGGTATTTGTATTGTGGCCCAAAAAGTTTGTATTCTCTTTGAAGATAGTGGAAAGTTTCTTCAGCGGCGTCCGAGGACGTAGGTATTTATACCGAACCTCGTTAAATCTTGGTGTTTTTCTATTTCTGCATTGTGGTTGATTGGTTGCCTCGTTAGTTGTTATTATATTCAATTATCTAGCATAGTTTGTGGTTATACATATTGGTTATTCTGTTGGTTACCGCTTCCGCTTGTGCATAATACCAATAACATAGTATATATGTTTGATATATGAAATTAGAAAAAAAGACTACTAAATAATTTTGTTGTGGATCTCCATGCGTGAATAAGAGAGTTTCTTTATTTGCAGACAATCAATAAGAGAAAAAGTAGAAAATTATTATCAAGTCCTCAAAAGAAAATTAATTCAATAATATTTTTGAACACTAAAATGTGAGCTGAGTTAATATATTAAAGTTAAAGGAGTTTAAGAGGTCAAATGTAAATCAGTATTTGAGAAAGTACTTGTCGAGAACTCTGTAGATTAAATAAGAAGATTTTTTTTTTAAAAAAAAAATAAATGCTATATATACTGATTAAGACGTTTGATCTAATGAATTGACATTCAAATAATATTATAACAACAAAACCATCTCCAGCAATGGAGCGAACTCAAGAAAAAAAAAAATTGAAAAATCAAATTGTGTGCAAGACCAAGCCATGGCCACTTACAATCAGGAATCACAAGGCCAACCGTCCTTGGCATGGCCATGTGGATTGCAAGTCGCCATGAGACTCCAAGTCCGCCTCTCTTGTCTATCCAAAATTTCTTCAAGGCCTCGTAAGAAATGGTGGCCTTTCCCTTATACTCTGTCTCTATACCTAGCAGGCGGCTAATCAAATCTCCTCGCCAAGAAGGGGTGTGCCAGCTCCCCCTGACACGAGATGTCACTTAAGACTCCCTTAGTTTCGAAATAGGTGGATGACTCCTTCGTATTAACTGTTGTTAGATCAAAATGTTTTGACTAGTTAATTACTATGAAATAAATATCATTCTATTTGCTACATAAATTATGATAAACATATATGCTCTTGTATGTTGAAATTTTACATATTCTTTACAACTATTGATTGTGTTTAACTTTTCACCTAAAATTTAATATTCATATAACATAGATTAAGAATATCAACGTATAAACTTTTAAGTAAATACAACAGTGTAAAACATATAATAAAAATATTCAATAAATAAGTCTAAAATATAAATAATCTAAAAATTATATGCATATATATTTTTTGTAAATATAATAATTAAGATTTATTATATTTAAAATAGTTTTCAAGTAAATTAAAAATTAGATAATTTTTTCATTATATATATATATATATTCAAGAAAAATTTTTCTAACATATGTATAAGTTCTAAAGTCTTTTGATTATAATTAAATTAACAAATATTAAATAATATTGTTTTAACACATTATATCATAGCTAAATATATTTAATATTTGGATTTTGATATTCTATAATTAGATAACTTATTTTTTTTTGTGTACTATTTCGTTATCTTAATTTGAGATTCTATGTAAATTAATATTTGATGATGAATTAAGTTCAAAGAATACACACACACACACACACACACACACACACACACACATATATATATATATATGTATGTATATAAAATATAGATTGATTTAATATATTGCAAATAATTTTTCAAATCTATTATGATGATGTATATTCTAAATGCCTTTCAAATAAATTATTGTGTGGCACATAAATGAAACTACTTAACTATGGAGCTCTAATAGGATTTAACAAAAATAACACCTAAAGTTAAGGTTAAACTCAAGAGTAGGAGAGTTATATTTATTAAAATTAGATATTTTTTAATATAAGAGTATATTTGTAACTATTAAAACTTAAAGGAGTATAACATAATTTCAATTTTTTAGTAGGGCCCAAGCCTTAGTCACAATATAGGTCCGTCTATGTTAAAAACTAAACACTTAATTTCAAAAAAACAAAAAAAAAAAAAAACAAAAAACTTAAAATGAGTAATAAATAAATGAGATTCTCATACCATTCCATTTCCAAGCTCAAAGGTTGGCCAATGATGGCCGTCGAAGGCTTGGAAATCATGTTTGGCCTTGCAAGATAACATATGATGACTTTTCAGGCCTAGATGCAATGAGTGAATGGGAGATGACTGTGTAATCTGACGTATGATGATAGGTTAATGATTGATGAGCTACGATTTTGTAATTAATTTTCTAGTTGTTTGACAATCACATAATTGCATTCCGATCCTAATAACAACAGTTGAAGTCTATAAAAAACATGCAAAACCCCTACCACAACGCTGTCTCTTCTGCCATGAACAAGCAGCAAAACGTACTACATGCCCATTACTACTAAACTCACTCCTCGGTTCTCGACCTTTACTTATACCACGATTATCCTTGTTCTATATCGTCTAATCTGCATGCCGATTCTTTTAACTCTTTTTCCTTGAATTCTTATGTGCATCACATAACCATTACCAATTCAGAGAGTGAAAGCCACCCACCTATAGCCTAAAAGAATCAAATATAAATCAAAGAAGCAACTTTTCTCATTAGGGTTTTAAGGCTATAAGGGGAAGGAGAAGTGAGATACGAGGAACGATACAAAGTAGCTAGCTAGCAAATGGAAGTTTGTTTCTATGTATCTTTTATTTTAGATCTTATTCAAAGAGCATAACAATATTGAACAATCACAAGTGCAAGTAAATGTAAAGAGGAAAGGGATAGAGAGAATGCAAACTCAATTTACGTGGTTCGGCAAACCTTGCCTACGTCCACGGGCTCTTAGCTCCTCCACAAGCTAGGCTTTCCACTAAGTTGTAGAATACTTTACAACATGCTTGATGAACAACTTCACCAAGACTTTTTCCTTCAACTCTTGATAACACCACACCAAGAGTTTTTCTTGATGAACAACCTCACCAAGGCTTCTTCCTTCAACTCTTGATAACACCACACCAAGAGTTCTCTCAATGATAACTTTTATCCTTTACAAGAAGATCTCTCTCACTACAATACAAGAACAAAGAAAATTTTTACAGCAGAAGTACAACTCTCTTCAAAGAGTAGATAAAGAATATAAAAGCTCTCTAGACTTGATATTTCTCTTGGTTTTTTTTTTGCTTGATAGATTTTTATTGAATGCATGGGAGAAGGGCTCCTTTTATAGGCAAATGGGATGAACTTAATCAAGTGAAGACACCAACTCCAAATTTTCTGCCCACCATAAGAACTGAAATCTTGTCTACCAATTTTGTCAATGTTCCGTTTGAAATTTGAAAATCTTCAAAACATAAAAGATCTGAAAAATCGAATAAGATTTCTAAAGCATTAAGAATCAAGTCATTTGGATATCTGTAACTCAAGATATGGCCAAAACACCATTCAGTGCTCATGTGACTTGATTTTTCTTCCTTGTGTCAGTCCACCGACTTGCATGTGTATTATGTCGGCCTTCCATTTGAAATTTGAATTTTTTCAAAGAGTATGAAATGCCATAGGAATCAAGTCATTTGAATATCTCTAGCTCAAGATATGAGCAAAACATCAATCGGTGCTCATATGAGTTGATTTTTCTTCTCTGTGTCAGTCTATGGAATTGCATGTCAATTATGTCAGCCTTTCATTTCAAATTTGAATTTCTTCAAAACATATGAAATGTGCCTCATTAAGTCCTCTTTCCAATGCCATAAGAATCAAGTCATTTTAATATTTCTAGCTCAAGATATGTCCAAAATAGTATTCAGTACTCATGTCAGCTGCTTCCATTTGTCTTTCAAATTGCATGATGATTTGGACAACCTTGCACTCGAAATTTGAATTTCTTTAAAACATATGAAATGTTATAAATTGAGTAAGCTTTCCAAAGGCTCAAGAATCACATCATTTGGATATTTGTAGAGATATATATGACCAATTGATTTAACATTGCTTATGTGTCACATTCCTTGAGTCAAACCTTGTTCTTAAACTTTGGTGCCTTTAACATGTAGTCTTCTCCTTAGCTTCAACATTTCATTTTGATAAGCCTCTTTTTGATTTTACAATTATTTCAATGATATTACTCTTGCAAATAAATAAACATGTTAGTAAATCACAATGAATCAATGTGTATTGTTATCATCAAAATTATCATGTAGCCTTAGGGCTAACAATCTCCCCATTTTTTATGATGACAAACCATTGATTGCTTTCAAATAATATCTAAAATAAAGAGTGAAGATAAAATCAAGAATAAACAAAAAAATGGCACTTGTTATGAATATAAGCAATCCAACCATTTCTCCCCCTTTTGTTATCATCAAAAAGATGTAATCAAATTAACTACTCCCCCTAAATATATTCTCCCCTTTAACATATGCTACCATTCGAAGATTATCATATTAAAGCAAAATTAAGACATATCCAACATGCCTAATTCTCTTCTAATTATGCAAAATCTATCTTAACTTAGGGGTTTAGTAAATATATCGGCTAATTGTTTATCGGTGGGAACAAATTCTAAAGAAATATTACCTTTTCGCACATGATCTCTAATAAAATGATGTCTAATCTCTATATGCTTAGTCCTAGAGTGTTGTATGGGATTTTTTGAAATATTGATGGCACTTGTATTGTCACATTTGATGGGAATATGATCAAATATCACACCATAATCTTTTAAAATTTGTTTCATCCAAAGAGATTGTGCACAACAACTTCCTACTGTAATATACTCGGCTTCCGCGGTTGATAAGGCAACAAAATTTTGTTTTCTACTAAACCATGGGACTAATGCATGTCCTAGAAAATGGCAAGAGCCACTAGTGCTCTTTCTATCAAGAAGACTTCCAGCAAAGTCCGCATCAGAATAAATAATTAGATCAAAATTATCACACTTAGAATACCAAAGACCTAGATTCCAAGAAGATATCTAAATATCCTTTTGACAGCCTTAAGATGAGATTCCTTTGGACAAGATTGAAATCTAGCACACATACACACACTAAACATAATATTAGGTCTACTAGCAGTTAAATACAAAAGAGAACCAATCATACCTCGATATTTTGTTACCTCAACATCTTTTCCTTTCTCATCCTTGTTAAGCTTGGTTAATGTACCCATAGGTGTGTTATATGTCCTTGAATTATCCATGCCAAACTTCTTAAGAAGATCTCTTATGTATTTAGCTTGATTTATGAAGGTCTCATCTATTGATTGCTTGATTTGAAGTCCAAGGAAGAAATTTAATTCTCCCATTAAGCTCATTTCAAATTCTTGTTGCATGCACTTGGAAAATTCCTCCCACATGAAACATTAGTAGCACCAAATATAATATCATCAACATAGATTTGAACAATTATAAATCATCATTTTTGTGTTTTAACAAAAAGAGTAGTATCAACTTTTTTCATTTCGAAACCATTATCAATGAGAAATTTGCTCAATCTATCATACCATGCTCTTGGTGCTTGTTTCAAGCCATAAAGTGCCTTTTTAAGTTTGAAAACATGGTTTAGAAAATCATGATTTTGAAAACCAAGAGGTTGCTCGACATATACTTCCTCCATAATGTAACCATTTAAAAATACACTTTTGACATCCATTTGATATAATGTAAAATTTTTATAACATGCAAATGCACATAACATTTTCATGGATTCTAATCTAGCAACCGGTGCAAAGGTTTTCTCATAATCAATACCTTCTTCTTGATTGAATCCTTGAGCAAAAGTCTAGCTTTGTTTCTAATAATGGTGCCATTTTCATCTACTTTATTTCTAAAAATCCATTTAGTGTCTATAATAGAATGATTTTTTGGTCTAGGGACTAATTTCCAAACTTGATTTCTCTCAAATTGGTTCAATTCTTCTTGCATAGCCAAAATCCAACTTTCGTCATTTTCGGCTTCTTTAAAAGATTTTGGTTCAAATTTAGAGACAAAAGCAAAATGATTACAAAAGTTCTTAAAAGAAGATCTAGTTTTCATACCTTGTGATGGTTCACCAATAATGAGATCTTTAGGGTGAGCTTTTGCATACCTCCATTCCTTTGGTAATTCTTGGGAAGAATCATTTACTTCATCAAGATTTTCTTGTTGAAGTTGTAATTCATCTTGGCTCTTTTCATCAAGCCTTGATTCCTTGATTTGCCTTTCTACCTTAACAATATCATCATCTAAATTCTTTGAAGAAATCACATTAGTTTCATCAAATTTAACATGCATAGATTCTTCAATAGTAAGAATCTTTTTGTTAAAAACTCTATATGCTTTACTATGGTTGGAGCAGCCAACAAAAATTCAAACATCGGCTTTTACATCAAATTTTTCAAGGTTATACTTGGTATTTAAAATAAAACATTTACATCCAAAAACTTGAAAAAATCCAATGTTGGGATTTCTTCCTTTCCAAAGTTCATAAGGAGTTTTCTTTATTAAAGCTCTAATATGAACTCTATTGATTACAAAACATGCGGTATTAATGGCTTCGGCCCAAAAATATTTTGACAAATTATTTTCAAGTAACATGGTCCTAGCCATTTCTTGGATAGTTATATTTTTCCTCTCAACAATACCATTTTGTTATGGAGTTCTAGGTGAGAAAAAATTTTGTTCAAAACCATTTTCATCACAAAGATTTTCAAATGCAACATTGTCTACTTCACCACCATGATCACTCCTAATGGACACAATAGAATACCCTTTTTGATTTTGGACTCTTTTTGCAAATTTTGAAAAAGCTTGTATGGCCTCATTTTTAGTTTTCAAGAATAATACCCAAGTGAATCTTGAATAATCATCCACAATAACAAAAACATAATACTTTCCACCAAGGCTTTGAGTTCTTGATGGTCCAAATAAATCCAAATGAAGTAATTATCGAGGTTTATTTGTTGAAATAAATTGCTTTTGTTTAAAAGAAATTCTCACTTGTTTTCCAAATTGACAAGCATCACAAATTTTATCCTTTTCAAATTTTATTTTTGGAAGACCATCAACTAACTCATTTTTAGAAATTTTTGAAATTGTGTCCATGCTAGCATGACCTAGCCTTCTATGTCATAACCAAGCATCATGATTAACAATGAAATAATTTTCTACATGATCATTAACATCAATATCAATTGTATAAATATTACCACATCTATTACCAACAAATAATGTCTTATTGTTACTAACATTCTTAATCACACATCTATTAGGCTCAAAAGCAACAAAATGTCCCTTATCACACAATTGACTAATGCTAATCAAATCATGTTTTAAACCATGAACAAGCAAAACATCTTTAATAATAGATGAAGAAGGGTTACCACTATCACCATGTCTGATTACCCTTCTTTTGGCATTATCACCGAAGGTCACATATCCTCCTTTCTTTATGATTAATCTTGAGAACTTGGAGGCATCTCCAGTCATATGCCTTGAGCATCCACTATCTAAGTACCACTTGTGTTTGCCACTCCTTTGTCTCTACAATCAACATTCAAGGAGTAACTTTTTGGTACCCAAAAGTTCTTGGATCCTTGGGGGTTAGTTTTGGTACTTTTTGGAATCCATATTGTTTCAAATTAGGATTTCTCTTAATGTATAGCAAGAATGCATTTGTGTCCTTTTCTTCCACAATAAGTACATGAATGATTAGGATTATTCCTAGAAGATGCATGAACAAAATAATTTTTAAAATACTTTTGATTTTTATGAGTTTTATATCCTAAACCTCGTTTATCAAAAACACACCTTTGGTTTTGTAACATAGAATTCAATTTTTTGTGCTTTTTGTAAAACTATCAACAATATTTCTTATGTCATTATTTTTCTTTTTCAAAATAGCATTTGTTTCTCCAATTTATCAAAATCCTTTTGTTTTAAAATGTCATTTTCAGTTTTTAACAAATGTAATTGGACTTTCCAAACTTTCAAAATCTTTTTGCTTTAAAATTTCATTTTCATTTTCTAAAGCTTCATTTATTTCCACCAAGTCTTCTAATTGAGATAACATGATTTTTGACTTCTTTTTGAAAGCATTGATTTTTGAATTTTGCTTATCAACTTGCACATGTAAATTTTGGAATGCTTCAAGTAATTCATCATATGAAAGTTTAGGATCATAGTTTAGAATACTTACCTCATTTTCACTTAAAGCCATGAAGCATATGTTTGCCACTTCGCAATCTTCTTTTTCGGTGGAGCTAGCTTCACTATGATCCCAATTTGTGGCTTTCATTGCTTTGGATTTCTTGTTTTGACTCTTGAAGTAAGGACAATCCATCTTTACATGTCTCGGTTTTTTGCACTCATAGCAAATGACTATATCATTTTTCTTATCTTGCTTTGAGCTTTGCCCTTTGTACTCCCTTCTAGAATTCTTCTTGAATCCTTGGTTTCTTCTAATCATCCTTTTTAGCTTTCTTGTGATGAATGTAAGATCTTCATCATCTCCTTCATCGTTGGACTCATCATCTTCTTTTGTTGAAGATTTGAAAGCGATATTTTTCTTTTTCTTGAAATCTTTTTCATTCTCCTTCAAGGTGATTTCATGAGTCATGAGAGAATCCATAAGTTCTTCTAATGGTAGTTTGGTGAGGTCCTTTGCTTCTTGAATTGCCGTCACCTTTGGCTCCCAAGATTTTGGTAGACACCTAAGAATCTTTCTCACCATTTCAACATTAGAATAAGATTTACCAAGAGATTTCAAACTATTAATAATATCCGTAAATCTAGTAAACATTTCAGAAATTGATTCATCCGATTTCATCTTAAAAAGCTCATAACTATGAACTAGCATACTAATTTTGGATTCTTTAACTTGACTAGTTCCTTCATGAGTTACTTCAAGTGTGTGCCATATTTCTTGTGCCGTAGAACAAGTAGATATTCTATTAAACTCATTTCTATCTAGAGCACAATACAACACATTCATAGCTTTAGCATTCAAACTCAATTTCTTTTTATCATCTTCACTAAACTCTTTAGGTTCTTTAAGCATGCATTCCCCATTTTCAATTTTGGTAGGAACAAAAGGTTCTTCCAAAACAATAGACCATAAATCATAATCAAAAGATTGCAAGAAAATAATCATTCTAGTTTTCCAATAAGAGTAATCACTTCTATTGAAAAATGGAGGTCTAGAGATAGAAAGCCCCTCAACATGTGAAGTTGGATTAAAAGTTGCCATAGCACAAAATCGGTTAAGATTAAAAAAAAAATGAGCAACCTTGCTCTGATACCACTTGTTGACCCATGTATGGCAACCCCGCGGGGGGGGGGGGGGGGGGGGTGGGGTTGGTGGTTGGGGGGGGGGGGGGGGGTGGGGGGGTGGGGGCGGGGGGTGAATTGGGTTTGAATTGGGTTTTTATTTATAAAAATGGATTTAAAAAACTTTTCTTGAAAGATTAAAATTAGTTCACTCGTTCTTTGAGAATAAAGGTGAAGAAGATGAAAATATAATTTATCTAAGATGCAATCAAGAGCATAACAATATTAAACAATCACAAGTGCAAGTAAATGTAAAGAGGAAAGGGATAGAGAGAATGCAAACTCAATTTACGTGGTTCGGCAAACCTTGCCTACGTCCACGGGCTCCTAGCTCTTCCACAAGCTAGGCTTTCCACTAAGTTGTAGAATACTTTACAACATGCTTGATGAACAACTTCACCAAGACTTTTTCTTTCAACTCTTGATAACACCACACCAAGAGTTTTTCTTGATGAACAACCTCACCAAGGCTTTTTCCTTCAACTCTTGATAACACCACACCAAGAGTTCTCTCAAGGATAACCTTTATCCTTTACAAGAAGATCTCTCTCTCACCACAATACAAGAATAAAGAAAATTTTTACAGCAAAAGTACAACTCTCTTCAAAGAGTAGATAAAGAATATAAAAGCTCTCTAGACTTGATATTTCTCTTGTTTTTTTTTTTTTTTGCTTGATAGATTCTTATTGAATGCATGGGAGAAGGGCTCCTTTTATAGGCAAATGGGATGAACTTAATCAAGTGAAGACACCAACTCCAAATTTTCTGCCTACCATAAAAACCGAAATCTTGTCTACCAATTTTGTCAATGTTCCGTTTGAAATTTGAAAATCTTCAAAACATAAAAGATCTGAAAAATCTAATAAGATTTCCAACGCAATAAGAATCAAGTCATTTAGATATCTGTAGCTCAAGATATGGCCAAAACACGATTCAGTGCTCATGTGACTTGATTTTTCTTTCTTGTGTCAGTCCACCGACTTGCATGTGTATTATGTCGGCCTTCCATTTGAAATTTGAATTTTTGCAAAGAATATGAAATGTGCTCCATTGAATCATCTTTCAAATTCCATAGGAATCAAGTCATTTGAATATCTCTAGCTCAAGATATGAGCAAAACATCATTTGGTTCTCATATGAGTTGATTTTCCTTCTCTATGCCAGTCCATGGAATTGCATGTCAATTATGTCAGTCTTCCATTTCAAATTTGAATTTCTTCAAAACATATGAAACTTGCCTCCTATTTCCAATGCCATAAGAATCAAGTCATTTTAATATTTCTAGCTCAAGATATGTCCAAAATAGTATTCAGTGCTCATGTCAGCTGCTTCCATTTGTCTTTCAAATTGCATGATGATTTAGACAACCTTGCACTTGAAATTTGAATTTATTTAAAACATATGAAATGTTATAAATTGAGTAATATTTCCAAAGGCATAAGAATCACATCATTTTGACATTTATAGAGAAATATATGACCAATTGATTGAACATTACTCATGTGTCACATTCCTTGAGTCAAACCTTGTTCTTAAACTTTGGTGCCTTTAACATGTAGTCTTCTCCTTAGCTTCAACATTTTATTTTGATAAGCCTCTTCTTGATTTTACAATTATTTCAATGATATTACTCTTGCATATAAACAAACATGTTAGTAAATCACAATGAATCAATGTGTATTATTATCATCAAAATTATCATGTAGCCTTAGGGCTAACATCAAGTTCATCTTTACTAGCTTCGCACTTGTGTAATATCTTCATAGACATAATATTAATGGTTAACCCATCATCCATCAGGATGCAAGGAAATTTCTTCCCATCAATTTCTACGGTGATAAACAACGGCTTGTTATGATTCCTTCTTTCGAAAGGTAGATCTTCGTCAGTGAAGGTGAGCATACCTTCTCTTTTGCCCCTTTGGGTTCTCTTCCAGTCAAGGAGGTCAACATTTCACTTATAATAACGGCCATTGATATTTCTACTTCTGCCAAAGCCTTTGCCATGGCTTCTCTATGCTTTTGGGATGATATTAACAAATTCCAAATGCTAGCATTCGCTTGGGTTTTCTTTAACTGCTTGATCACTTGGTCTTCTTGTTTTTTAGCTCCCTCTTTAGCAACTTCTTTACCTTTCTAGTCAATCTTCTCTTTCTCGACTGCTCTTTCATTCTCATTCTCATGATAAATTCTACCATTCTTTGTCACTTCTTGGACATTCTCACTCTCATCCTTAAGTGTTTCTCCCTTATGTGTTTCTTCCTCAACTTTTACTCCTTCTTCATCACTACTAAAGTTAGCCCAAAAGTTTGGAAGGGTATTAACTTTAGGAATATCATCCCAGATTCTCATGACTCTCACTTCTTTACACCTTCTAGGCAAACTCTCTCTCCTCACAAGATTCTTAACTTGCTTCCCTTTCCTAACTTCACTACCCTTTTTCACTTTAAGCTTTCTAGATGGTAGACTTTTTCTAGCCCCTTTTCCGGCCATCCATTTCTCAACAAAGGGACTTGATGATGTGAACATTACTTCAACTTCTTCTTTTTTCTTGTGGCTTTTCCTTTTCTTGGTCACTGAGGCACCCAAATTTGAGTTTTAGATTTCGTTTAACTCCCTTTACTGCAACATTGATTTATCCATCTTTTTTGGTGTAAATCTTGGCCGCCAAAGAAATGAGATCATCTTCCACCCTCTTATTGATCTCACTGGGCTTTTCTCTCTTAGGCTTTTTAGCCTTTGGCTTCTGACACATCCAAAAAAGGATTATCTCTCAAGTATAGGAGTTTCAAAGTAATAAACTCGGTAAGACCGGCGCCGATCCACAAGTAAGGTGATTTTGCGGTACAAACTAAAGGTTAAGCAAATATGATATAGATATTTCAAATAAATGAAAGATAATATCAACAAATAAAAATTAAGATGGTAGGCGATACAATTGACCATTCAAATGTAAAAAAAAAAAAAAATAAAAGGTGGTAAAACCATAAATGGAAATAGGAGGTAAAACCTATTATATCAAATGAAAGAACAAGTTCATAAGCAACAAACAAGAATATTTAAAATACAGAAGTAAGAAGCGAGCCATAGGTGAATGACTCCCAGACTAGTTGGCTTTAGGACATTAGGTGTTAAGACATCCCTTCGAGCTTAACTACTTGGGTTGTCGATGCTTTATTTTTGCTTAGAAAATTGTAGATAGTGCAGTGTTCAATTCCTTTAAGCTTTCTCTTTAATCCATGTAACGAGCTTTGGGCCAATAACTCCCAAACCAGTTGGTCTTAGGGTATAAGGTGTTGAGGCACCCCTCGGGCTTAATTGCTCGAATTAAGGAGGCTACGGGACCAAATTTATCCACAATTGCTTATTTGTTTATCCTTATTTTTTATTTTCTTTTATTTGTTTTTATTTTTTACTTTTCTCTTCCTTTTATTGTTATCCTAAACAAAACAAAGGAACTCAAATATTACAACATTTCATTTTCCAACCCACAATCATGCATCTAGACATGTATGTGCGTGAAGAAAGATTCATGTATACTTGCTTAATGAGTACATGAGCAAACGATTTATTAAATGATAAAGTTATGAGAGTTCATAGATTTGAATAATTCAAAGTGAAGTAAATAAGACAACCTTGTTATAATATTCAAAAATCAAAACTAAATAATAACGTTAGCTAAAATGAGTCTTTAAAAATGTAAAAAAAAAAAGACAAATTAGTTAGAATGGTTTCAGGACTTCAAAATGGTCCTCTTTACTCAGCCATTCCTAACCCAGAATGCATCTCAAGAGGAATTGAACTTCTTACACTGCACTCTGAATCCAATTACTTGCTCGTTTTTCCTCTTTTTTTTTTTTAAGAGGAAAATTAAGACACACTTATGTCTACTATCCTTTCCCCCAAACCAAATGAAACATTATCCTCAATGTTTAAATTTAGAGAGATAAAGTATATGAGACATTACCTGAAGCTTTAGTTATTCAAAAGAGATAACCTGAAAGACACGTAAAATAAAATGCTATAAATAAAATAAAAGGCAAGAAAAATTACAAATGGAGATTCAGATCCAATTTGCACTTTTTGTTGTGTCCCCATGACCAATTAATTTGAGTTATTGCGAGTCAGGTTCTTACTCGACTGCTTGTAATTTATCAAGTAATTCATTAGCAGTAATGGTAGAAACAAGGATCTGTAGCGACGAATGTGGGATAAAATTCTGTTTTACAGCTGTATCAATAAAACGTAGCAAAGGATCAAAGAAATTTTTAACATTCAACAAACCTATGGGTTTCTGATGGAGATTCAGTTGGGCCCAAGAGGCAAGTTGAAAAATTTCTTCGAAAGTACCAAAGTCACCTGGTAAAGCAATAAAGGCATCCTTGATAAGCATATATGCCATGCGTTCATGCATAGAGCAGACCTGTAACTCCTGTCAAACTATTTTTTCAATGATGCTTTCTATAGCCAAAGCTCTAGGAATAACACCTAAAACTTGACTACCTCCTAAGAATGCAGCTGTTAACACACAACTCATTAACCTAAGGTTACCTCTCCCATAAACAATATGAATCTTTCTTTCAGTTAAAAGCCTACCAAGGTAATTTGCTATTTCTACAAACTCTTCACTTTTCTAGGTCGAGATCCAAAAAATACACATATCTTTTGGGTTTGATGTTTTGAGGTTTCCTCCATGTCTATGCAACTCTCTAACTATATATGCGAAGTGAAGAACAATAGATGTCATATTTATTGAGTGTAAAAAGGTATTCTAATGATGACATCTATATAGGTAGCTCGGCTGTTTGTTGAAAAAGTTTGACAATAAAGCATAGAAATTTAAAAAAATGACAAAAATAAGACAACATAAATACATTAGTCAACCGAAAGATAGAGATATAAATTAAAAAATTACAGCTATAAGACATAAAAATTTAAAAATGATAGCACAAAAACATATATATAGGTAGTTGTGACTGTGGCTCACATCTTCCTCTGGTTTTACGTTTAGAAATGGCTTAGACACCGTCTATGAGTTAGGGATATGCTTCCCATCTAGTTTTCTTATAAACTGGCAAACATGGTCATTTTGAGTCAGGTTTTTGAGACTGTAACGTGCCTGCTCTTCTCAAAATTGTGTCTAAATTTCAAAATTTTACACTGCATAATTCCACAAGAATGTGTTTCAATAGTCAATTGGATGTTATCCAAAGACTCCTTATTCAGTCCATTCTTGATGAATTGTAGCTTATCCTCTCGATTGTTAGACAAAAATCCCACGGAACAGCAATGTTGGTTACAAGTCCATCTTGCACATTTGCAATAAACTTGTAACCTTTTTTCTCTTCGCTTTTTGGCATAAAAGCCTTTCCCTAAATGTGGCATATAAGAAACAAGATTATCTGAAAATTCACAAGAAAATCGAACATTGGCTTCAATTAACCATCTTAAATCAGTAGGAATACCCTTGCACATCAACATCCTTAGTCTTTCTATGTGAGCTTTGTAAATTTTAAGCAAATCGTTTTGAGGAAGGGAGGGAAAATATGTGTGCAAATTCGAAAGCATGGTATCCATGTGAAGAAAATTAGAGAGAAAAAAAGAGAATGAATGCAAGGTGAGCAATAGTTTTTAGAGAAATAAAAAACCAACTTTAAAAGTTACGAAGTACTGTATCCGTCTCTTGATCGGGAAAATCAATCCTCAAAAAAGGATCGACTAAAGCAATTAACTCTTCATTTTGATCAAAATTTTCAAAGAATAGTTTTAACCGTTGTCCATTAACTTTAAAAACATTACCATTCCTTGGGTTCTCAATTTCAACTGCTCCATGAGAGAAAACATTTTTAAAAATGAAAGGTTCATTCTAACGAGATAGAAATTTACCAAGAAACAAATACAATCTTGAATTGTACAAAAGAACTTTTTATGAAGGTTCAAAAGATTTTATAATAATGGATTTGTCATGAAAAACCTTCATTTTTCTTTGTAGATTTTAGAATTTTTATAAGCCTCATTCTTGATTTTTTCAAGTTCACTCAATTAGAGATTACGTAACTTGCAAGCGTCATCCAAATTTATGTTAAATGTTTTAATGGCCTAATAAACTTTATGCTCAATTTTCACAGGTAAGTGACAAGGTTTTTCAAAAACTAATCTATAAGAAGACATACCCGATGATATTTTGAAAGCAGTTCGATAAGCCCAAAGTGTATCATTAAGTCTTAGAGACCAATCTTTACGGTTTGGGTTAACCGTTTTTTCTAAGATCTGTTTTATCTCCCTATTAGCTAATTCAACTTGTCCACTTGTTTGCGGATGATAAGGTGTAGAAACTTTATGGGTTATTCCATATTTCTTCATTAGAGTTTCAAATGGTTTAGTACAAAAATGTGTACCCCTATCACTAATAATGGCTCGAGAAATTCCAAATCTACATAAGATATTCTCTTTCAAGAATTTGATAACTGTTTTGTGATCATTGTTTCGACATGAAATTGCCTCGACCCATTTTGAAACATAATTTACCACAACAAGAATGTACACAAAACCAAATGATGGTAGAAAAGATCCCATAAAATCAATACCCCAACAGTTAAAAAGTTTAACAACAAGAATGGAATTCAAAGGCATCATGTTTTGTTTTAAAATGGATCTCAATTTTTTACAATTTTCAAAAGTTTTGCAAGATACATGTACATCTTTAAATAAGGTGGGCCAATAAAATCTACATTATAAGTTTTAGCAGCTGTTTTTTTAGATGAGAAGTGTCCTCCACAAGCTTCAGAATGACAAAAATTAATGACACTACTTACCTCATTATCGGGCATGCATCTTCTAATTATTTGGTCCGGACAATATTTAAACAGATATAGATATAGGTCATCCCAATAAAAATTTTTCACCTCGGTCAAAAACTTTCTTTTTTCTTGGGCATTCTAATGAGGTGACATTTCTCCTATTGCAAGAAAATTTACAATGTTAGCAAACCAAGGTACTGTAGCAACGAAGAATAAAAATCCATTAGGAAAAGACTCATTGATAGGTGAAGTTTCAATTAATGTCTCTATCGTTAACCTTGATAGATGATCTACAAGGACATTTTTGGCTCATTTCTTACCCTTTATTATGATGTTGAATTCTTAAAGCAATAAGATCCACCATATCAATCTAGGTTTTGCATCTTGTTTAGACATTAAATATCTCACAACTGTATAGTCAGTGTAAACAATTGTTGGAGAACCAATTAAATAAAATCAAAATTTGTCTAATTCAAATACTACTATAGTTCTTTTTCAGTTGTAGTATAATTCATTTGTGCATCATTTAAAGTCCTACTTGCATAGTGTATGACATAAGGCTTACCTTCTCTTCTTTGTCCTAAGACAGCACCAACGCATCACACATCAATTCAAAAGGCAAAGACTAATCAGGAGATTGCATAATTGGAGTAGTTGTTAAAAGTCCAATTAACTTATCAAAGGCATTTTGACATTCTTCAGTCCATTCAAAAGAAGCATCTTTTATTAAGAGGTTACAAAGAGGTTTAGATATAGCACTAAAATTTCTTGTGAACAAACCTCCTTGACTGTTTTTGGTGGAGGCAAATGGGAAATCAATTCCACTTTTGCTTTATCCACTTCAATTCCCTTAGAAGACACCACATGGCCTAAGACAATCCTTGAGGTAACCATATAATTACATTTTTTCCAATTCAAAATAAGATATTTTTCTTCACACCTTTTTAAGACTTTTCTAAGTTTTCAGACAATTATCAAAAGAGTTTCCAAAGATAGTTAAATCATCCATGAAAACTTTTAAACAGTGCTCAAGCATTTCACTAAAAATGCTCAACATGCATCTTTGAAAAATGGCTGGGACATCACAAAGTCCAAAATATATCCTTCTAAATGCAAAAGTACCGAAGAGGCACGTGAATGTGGTCTTTTCTTGATCTTCAAGTGCAATAAAAATTTGATAATAGCCTGAGTATCCATCAAGAAAGCAGTAGTAGGAGTGCCCTGCTACTCTTTCTAAGATTTGGTCAAGGAATTGTAAGGAAAAATGGTTTTTTGTGATGATAGTATTTAATTTTTTGTAGTCAATACACATCCTCCAACAAGATCAAGATGAGACTTGAGTTGGCAATGATTTACCCTTTTCATTTTTTTACTACTTTAATGCTAGATTTCTTAGGTACTACTTGTATGGGGCTTACCCATTTACTATCTGAGATAGGGTAAATAATTCTCACATCAAGTAGTTTAAGAACTTCAGCCCTAATGACCTCTTTCATGTAGGGATTTAATCTCCTTTGAGGTTGTTGGGATGTTTTGGTATTTTTTTTTAAATGTATTCTATGTGTATAAATCAAAGGGCTAATGCCTTTGATATCTTTTAAAGTCCACCCAATTGTATTTTTATGCTTTTAAATCAACTTACCTTGTTGCTCGCTTGTGAGGGAGGAAGAAATTACCACTGGATATGTCTGATTTTCCCTAAGATATGCATATTTTAGTCCTTCAAGCAAAGGCTTTAGTTCTAAACTGGGAGCTTCCTCTTCCTTACTTTCATTATATTTCCCCAATTCTTCGAGTCGTGGTTTTGAGCCTTTCTCCATCACTTATGCATAGTCCAGTAAAGAACATATATTAGAAAGATCAGGCTCTACTTACATACTCAATTCTAATGAATTGACTAAGCAGGTTTTCAAAGCAGAAAAACTCTTTTTTTGGATGTGGTCTTCCATAATAGTTTTAACCATATTTGCCTCCTCAATTTCATCATCTTCTTCATACGGTTGCTTGCACATACTAAAAATGTTAAGTTCCAATGTCATGTTCCCGAATGATAAGCTTCATGACTCCATTCTTGCAATTAATCAAAGCATTAGAGGTAGCTAGAAATGGACGCCCTAAAATGACAGGAATTGAACTACATACTTCCACTAGTTGTGTATCAAAGACGATAAAATCCCATGAGTAAATGAATTTATCGACTTGAACTAACACATCTTCTACTACTCCTCTTGGCATTTTAATTGATTTATCAGTAAGCAAAAGAGTAACAGAAATTGGTTTTAACTCACCTAGATTGAGTTTCTAAAAAAACGAGTATGGAAGCAAATTCACACTAGCACCAAGAGCAAGTAAAGCTTGTTCAATTTTATGGTCTCTAATAACAAATGAAATTGTAGGACAACCTGGATCCTTATATTTCACTATATTATTGTTTTGAAGAATTGCACTTACTTGCTCGGCTAGAAAGGCTTTCTTTTTCACATTCAATTTTCTTTTCATAGTGCATTAAAAATTTTGCATAAGAAGGTACCTGTTTGATCACATCTAGTAAGGGAATATTCACCTTTACCTATTTGAAAATTTCAAAGATCTCAGAATTGTGAGTTGGCTTCTTTTGTGTAGCTAACGCTTGAGGAAATAAAGGCACAAGTGGGGATTCTGTTTCTTCTTTGCTAGGTGTTAGTTTTCTAACCTTTTCCTTACCCTTAGAGATGGATTCTTCTTCTTTCTCATAAGGTTTAGGAATGTGTTTTTCGACAACCTTACCATTATGAAGGGTCATGACTGATTTTGCTTGGTCGACATAATGGTTACTTGAACTCCCTGCATTTGAATTAGATTGATCTTTGGGGTTTTGTAACGTTTGAGAAGGAAATTTTTCTTTTTCTTGAATGCCAAATGTGGATGCAAATTTTGCATTTGAATTAGATTGATCTTTGGGGTTTTGTAACGTTTGAGAAGGAAATTTTTCTTTTTCTTGAATGCCAAATGTGGATGCAAATTTTGCAAGAGTATCTGACAAATTTGCTAATGTTTGAGCAGTTTGACTATTCAAATTCTCTTGCTTAATTTGTAATAAATGAATATAATGTTTCTTTAAGGTCCTTCTTAGGAGGAGGAACATATGCATGATTATGAGAATTTTGGAAATTTTACTGTGTTTGAAAAGGGACTTGTGAAGATTGTGCATGATTGTCACTTTTTCCAACTAAAAGTCAGATGATTTCTCCAACCAGGATTGTAGGTTTGTGAGTATGGATTGTGATTTGCCCTTTTGAAAGTGTTCAAGGAATTGGCTTTTTCATGGAGACATTCCCTAAAATCAAGCAAAGTTGGGCACTCATCAGTATTAGCATTACAAATGTGAAAGACAATTTCTTGTATAGAATTCAATTGACCACTATTTTTCATTTCTAAAGCCTCAATTTTTCTAACTAGGGATACATATTTGGCTTGAACGTCATGGTCTTCCCTAAGGTTGTAAATACCTCTACTGAATGTCGAGGGTGGGGCTTTGCTTGGTACCTTATAGGTGCCAGCAATGTCCTAATTTTGGGCTTTGTCTGCTAATAAGTCTAGGTATTCTATTACTTCCTCAGGTTCTTTATCTCCAAATTGTCTGTTACACATTAGCTCCACCAGTTGCCTATCTTGAGGTGTTAACCCTTCATAGAAGTGTGCAACTATTCTCCAAGTTTTAAAACCATGGCGAGGATAGTTATTAAGTAATTATTTATACCTATCCCAATATTGGTAAATGGTTTCTCCTTGTTTTTGAGTGAAAGTGGTGATTTGTCTTTTAAGTGAATTTGTTCTATAAGTAGGAATTTTTTTTTTCAAAAATTGTTGTTTCATCTCATCCTATAAACTAATAGAACTTGACCTCAAATTTTGCAACCATGTTCTAGTTTATCTTTGAAAGAAAAAGAGACAAGCTTTAATCTAATGGTGTTTATGCTACAATTTGAATCACTGTAGGAGTTACACACCTCTTTAAGGATTTTTAAGTGTGAATATCGGTTCTCCATATCAAGGCTATGAAAGGTAGGCAAAAGTTAAACGAAACTCGGTTTAAAATTGAAATGGATTTCATCAAGAGGAGAAACTACACAAGATGGTGCACTAGTCTTCACCGGATTCATGTAATCTCTGAGAGTTCTTGGTGGGTTTTGGTCATTTTGTTGGGAACGATTGTCCCCTTCATCTGTGAACCTTTCCACTTGATTGTCGGTCGTATTTTCTAGGGAAGATGATGTTTTTCTAACAAGTCTACCACTAGATGTTCGTGACCAAATTTTCATGGAAATTTGAAAGAGAAAAGAAATGAAATGATGAACACATGACAAAGAAAAAAATTAAGATCTAAAATGAGAAAAGAGAATACTTACAATTTTCCACACCAAATTTTACCTTCCTCAGTAATGGCGCCAAAAACTTAACACATCTTAAAAAGGATTATCTCCCAAATATAGGAGTGTCGAAGTAATAAACCCAGTAAGACCGGGGTCGATCCACAAGGAAGATGATTTAGCATTACAAACTAAAGGTTAACTAAATATGATATGGATATTTCAAATAAATGACAAGATAATATTAACGAATAAATGTGAAGATGGTAGGTGGTACAATTGACCATTCGAATGTAAAACAAAAATAAAAGGTGGTAAAACCATCCATAAAAATAGGAGACAAAACCTACCATAGCAAATGAAAGAGCAAGTTCATAAGCAATAAAGAAGGATACTTAAAATACACAAGTAAGAAGAATTAACACAATAATAATAGAAGCTAAGGTTAGGGGATCCGCCCTTGATATATCAAATAAGAATAGACAACCCAATTATAACTCAATTGGAATCTACACGTCAAGGAGGTTCCAATCGGAAGATATTTTATTTAAGTTCATTTTAGTTATATAAATTATATTTGTTTCGTTACCAACATTTATATCACTTCTTGTAAATGGGTTCAAGCATCCAATGTGTCAATCACCATATGTCTACAACAAATCAAGGTTCCCAACTAGACTTGTGTTGGTAAGGAAGAAACATATGATATCTAAAAAGGATCCAAGCATTTGATGTGCTAATGATTGTCTACAATGGATCAAAACCTCCACTTTATGAGTGGTGTCAAGATTGATTAGGAAGATAAATATAAATCATATAAAATAAATAACAAAAGATTATGACTTTTAAGCACATGTTAAAGGGTTAGAGGATCCTTATTCTCATATCAAGTGTTTCACCCTTTTACCTTAGCAAAAGAGAATTTAGCAAGACATCATGAAAGAAAGAAAACAAATTGCAAGAAAAAGAAGATTTATTAATAACATTAAGAAAACAAAACACAAGAGAGAAAACACAATAATAAGAGATCCCAGCCAAAGCTAAGATGCCCTAATGGGTCACAATGCACCTCTATTTATAGATACATTTGGGAACAAAATTGTCAAATTATAAAGGGACAATTGTAAAATATCTTGTTGACAATTTGGATCATCATGTCCATCGATTTCAACCACCGATGTCGGCACCGAATTATTTAGAATTTTGATCACATATCTTCATGAAAGTTGCAGATATTTCTCTCAACTTTCTACTACATCTTTAATCATATGATTTAGATACGTATATCAAGAGATATGGTTAAAATACAAAGGCATGGTCAAGCTGGTTTGAAACTACAGATGGGTTCATTTCAAGCCCATTTTTAGTCTCCTAAGAGCCCGAATTTTATAATACTTGTGAAATACAATCTTATAGATAATTTAATCAACTTTCCAAAAAATCAAGACTTGTACCATTCTAATAGATAAATAAAAAGTTATGCCCATTTTATAAAACCTGTAACAAAAAATAAAATTAAGATGAAGCTAATTCAAAAGATGTAAAGACTATAAATATGCTTATGTTGAGGAATTTAATGACACTATTAGGGTAATATGATGAATTAAGCTCTTATTAAACATACACATTTAAGCGTTCATCAGCTTCTTCTTTATGGTCACCTTTCTAGTATGCTTTTCTGATTATCCAAGCTTGGACTTCTCCCTTCTATTGGCCCTCTTAACCTTGCTCGATGTACTTTCTTCAAAGGAGTTCATAAGTTGCTTCTCAGTCAAGCTCGACCCAATCATATTGGTTGCTAGGGGCGATACTCGATTGTAATTAGGTAATCTTATGTGGCCGTGTGTCTCTGGGTCAAGAATCTGGCTTTTGTCGATCAAGTCTTGGATCTCATGACGAAGACGAGTACAATCATCAGTCTTGTGATCTGTCACTTGGTGGAATTCGCTCTTCTCATGATGCCCCCAATTCTTTAGTAATGGATTCGGAAGCTCTCTTGATGGCAATGGCTGCAAGATTCCTTCGCCTCTCAATCTTGCAAAGATCTTAAATAGTAGTCTTCCTAAGCAATTGAACTTCTTTTGTGGGGTGATCGCCTTCACCACAACATGCTTCATGCTAGATCCACTAGCATGGTAATATTTCCCTTGACTTCTTTGAGGGTAGCTACAGTTACTTCTCTTCTGTTTGAATTTCAAATCTTTTATTTGAATGCACGAATCATACAAGTCTTCAAATGTTATGATAGGAAAGCCTGCCAGTCTATCACTGATGAAGGCATGGGCTCCATTGATCATCATGTGGACCTGATCCTTCTATGCCGTCTTGATGATCATCTCGGCAGCCTTAGCCCTTCAATGAACTAGATACTCTGAAAAGATTTCATTGGGCTTCTAACATGTTGTCTCGAAATCCCTCAAGGTTACCTTTAGTTGGATATTGTGGCGATATCACTCCACAAGCTGCTCAGCAAGCTCATCCCAATCTCCTTAAACTCTCTTAGGAAGGTCATGGTACCATACTATCGCATTATCTTCTAAGGATAACATGAAGTACTTCAATATATGTTTCTTTGACAAAGGAGTTGTGGCCATGATAGCTGCATATTGTCTCAAGTGCATCTTTGGATTACCCTCTCCGTTAAACTTGGGCAAGTCTAGCATGCAAAACTTTGAAGGTAGATCATTGTCCCTAATAAGAAGATGTCATATAGGTCTTCGACCCCTTTTAGTCTCTTCTTCTTTAAGAGGGATTGGACTTTCTCCAAGTCCTTAGCCAACTGCTTGATTGATTCATGTTCTTCTTGATTAATTAGACTTTTTCCCTTATCTCTACTTTAGCTAGTCACCATCACCTTAAGTTGGCGGTTGGTTAATGTGGTTGGGCCTATTTCATAGAGCTTCAATGAGTTGGGCCATTTGTTATTAGAGGGCGATGATGTCAGCTCTTACTTAAACCATCTCTTGATTATTGTTGATGGGCATGGCCGTTTCAACGACTATTTCTTGTCTTGTTAAACGATCACCTCGTCTAGCCCAAGCTATGATGTCTGCCAAACAAGCATGTTAATGCCATGCATGTATGCATGCATGTATGCATGATATGATGCATGCTTATATAAGGGTATAGACACACTTTCAACCTTCCAACCTTGTTTTTCCCACAAATGTAAAGTCGAGTCTCCACTCTTAGGATTTTTGGTCTCATTCCCAAGTCATCATCATAGGATATGGGAATGCGAGATTCTCTCACCTAATTCTAACAAACAAGTTGATGTTGGATTCTTCATGATTATTATAACATGGCTTCTAAACGTCATGATAACCTCAACTTGTAGGACATGCCCCCATTTTATTCTTATGAGCGATTTGAAATGTGGCATTCATTCATGGTTTGATGAGGTTTGAGACAATGTTATTCTAATCATGGGGAATTTACATCCATGGATATGGATTTCAATATGGGTTTTGGATATTCATCATATTGGAAATTTTTATAGTCGTTTACATGGGCTTTAATCTTAAAGGTCTAATGGTCTGGGCTCTTTCAAGTGAGAGACGTCCCTTTGAGCCAATCCCTTTTTATACCAATTCAATGGTACGTGCTTAAAGGTGGTGACACCAACATGAGTCATCTAGGGGTCGAATGGAGCCAAAGATTTATCATGCCAATGACACATAGCTAGTTTAGGTAGTTCGTGCTTAATGTGTGCAAAGTGTAGTGATGCAAGGACTCATTATATCAACATGAGGTATTAGAGATTGGTATTCCAATCAAAATAAACTTCTCTTATCCTGAGTGAAGTCATCATTGTGAATAAAGCTTTCATCCCGCCAAAGTATTTGCGACCATGATACTGTGTCAAAGTCTCTTTTGAGACTTAAGGAAACACAAACGAGTCATAGGCACGTCTGGAGAAATAGAGTCGCCACCCAATTATTCAATTGAGAATGAATTAGCCAATTTGATCTCTCATTTTAGGACCTAAACTACCCTCATCCCTTTAGAGATGGGTTTGGAATGTTAGGTATGAGCTATTCATCTCGCTCAAATCAAAATCAAGCCTCCATTAGGGTATACCAAATTAAAATAGCTTCCGTTGTTACATAGTCCTCATAAGTTGTTTATTTTACACATATTTCTAATTTTATCTTCATTAGACATGTGAGGTGATTTTTCAATCAAATAGCAATTATATATTTATCCATAGAAAGAGGGAAGAGAATAGAGTTATATTTCCTTTCAAACATAGGGGAAGGGCAAAAGGATTACATCACTTTGTTCTTCAACAGTAAAATAAATTCTATAAAATATACATTCATCCATAATATAAATTCAATATCATATACAAATGGTCCATTCGAGATCCAATAGATGATGAATTTTTCACCATAATATGTGAGTCTGTTCAACTTCTATTGAGCCTCTATATTCATTCAATATGCATTCATTCTAAGTAATGGTCCTTCACCATCAATGTGAGTCTACCATCATTTCATAGGAACATTTAACAACACTTCTAAAATGATGCATTCATATTATATTCATACATTCATAAATCAAACAAAGCCAGAATCTAGCATCATGGCATTCTAGCCGAGATTTGATAATTCCATCATGACATTCTAGCCTATCGCTATCCTAGCATAATTCATATTAGTTCATGGTATCATGGCATTTTTAGCCTAATCATGTTTATCGTGGCATTCTAACCTAACATGGCATTTCTAGTCTAATTCAATCAATCAAAATCAATCAAAGCTATTCTAGCTCAATGAAAGCAACAAAGGGCAATATGATAATTCTTACCTATTGTATACTATTTTCTAGCATACATCAAAGCAATTATAAGTTCTCCTATCGTGATTCTAATTATGTGCTCTTAAGCATATTTCTAAGCATTCGCAAAGAAATTAAATTCCTAAACATGATTCTAATAAAAAATGGGAAAACGGACTTAAACCTCGGCACGCTTATCCATCTTGCAAAACAAACAAGGGCTAGAATAATTCATAATAACCTTAGCACGCTTCTAAGCATAAAAATAACCTTACACATGCTATTCTAAGCATAAACTACCTAGACATGCTTAATTCTAAGCTAGAAAATAAAAGAGAAAAATAAGAGGGAGAAGAGAAAACTACTCCTCAGATGTACCCTTTATGGGTTTAGAGCAATATAAAAGCCTGAAAAAATATTTGACTAGAAAAGACTTCTCAAATTCTCTAGCATGTCTTCAGGAAGGAGAAGAGAGGATTTCTGGATGGATTCCAAAGTGAGGAGGAAGGCTGTTTATATAGGGGAAGGGTTAGATTGAAAAAGGAAGCAAAGAAACAAATGTGGAATTTCCTTAATACAAATTTCTAAAGATACATGACCAACAGTTGGGCCACTACTGGCAAACCGCTAGGTGGCTATCTGACATCCAGGCCTATTCAGCTTCGGTCCTTCCTCTTTTGCGACTTCTTAGGTAGGCCTTTCTAACCTTTGTTTGTTTGATTACACATAACATTTCGAGTTCAACTCTGATTTTGCAATTTCTAACTTTCTACAAAAACTAAATATCCACAGCTTTGCAATGATATATGACTCATCAACAGATTCCTTTTGGATTAATTTTTGTGAATTTTTTAATTCATGTGTCAATTTTCAAGACCTTTTGTCAATTTTTTCTCATCCCATTTCTCTTTAGCTTTTAAGGGCATTTTGGTCATTTTATTTGCTTGAGATTAATCTTCATTTCATCATCAAGCATAAAAAATCTAGTGTCCATAAAGTCTCATATGTCTTGCAAACATACATACTACATAATAGATAACAGTTTGTACTGCCTGTGGATGTAGGTTTGTTTAATAAACCGAATCATGTGAAATTTTTGTCTTATTTTTAGATTTCTATTATAGTTTTTGTGGTTGCTTCTGTGATATCTATTATGATAGATCCATCCCTTTAAACCCATATTTAGTATCAAAGAAGAAACACTAACAATTTGTGTAGATCATGAATTTTTTATTTGAAGAAATGGATTTGTTGAGAAATGGAAGCTCTATCAACCATCCATTTATGTTAGATGAAGACAACTACAGGTATTGGAAACATAGAATGATATATTTCCTTAAATCTATTGATGAAAAGGTATGGCAAAGTGTTATTAATGGCTGGATACATCCTACTCAAATGGGAGAATTTGGTGAATCTAAGAACAAACCATAACCAACATGGAGTCAAAGAATGTTGATGAAATGTGCTTTGCTGAGTTGTTAGGTTCATTACAAACATTCAAAATGAATCTGAAAAACAAAAGAAAAGGCAAAAGGATAGCTTTTCAATTGATGTGATGCATTTTGATGATGAAGATACTGTGAATGACTCAACTAAAGACAAACAAATTACTTATATGATAAGAATCTGAACAAGCCTAAGTTTCAGAAGTTTAGTGATACACAATTAGATTTCAAAAAGTTTTCAAAAGCCAATGAGAAAAAGAATAAATTGCAATGCTATGAGTCTTTTGGATTTGGCCACATCAAATCTGAATGTGCCAATTTGAAGAAAAAAGGCAAAGAGTTTGTGCAACTTGGAGTGATAATGATTTAGATAGTGAATCTGGTGATCAAGATAAACTAACTACTTTTGTAGCTTTTACATGCAAAACTGTGAGTACCTAGATTTTGGTCAGAGATGAATCATAGAGTCTATAGAAACAAAAAGACTCAGAATCTGTAAGAAATGATGATATTTTGTATGATGCTACATACTATGAGTAACTCCAAGAAGCCTACAATGAATTGTACAAATAATGGGAAAATAGCAAGATCAAAATCAATAGGCTACAACAGACAGTGAAAGTTGTTATTTATGAGAAAAAATTTCTAAAAAAAAAGGTGAAAGAATATAGAGAAAGACTAAAAGAATTTATTGTTGAGCTAGAAAGAAAGGTTGAATTTATTGAGGAACATTATCATGTTTTTTCAGTTGTTTGAATCAACAAATCTGTTAAACTTTCTAGAACAGAAGAAGTAATTGGATGTTTTGGTAAAAACCAAGACAAAACATATTGGAAAGCTCATTTTAGAACTTGATAAGGCAAAGAAATGCATCAACCAATTTCATATTAGGTTAGTGAAGCCTGATCAAAGTCAAGGAAAGAATAGTTCAGATAGTATTGGTCTCAGTTCAACATAGTCACAAATCAAATGTCACAGTAGTATTTGTGAAAGCATTCTCAATTCCCTCTATAGATTCTAACATTGAGACTTTTGCAAGAAACAAGCACATCATTGCAACTGGTAAGAACACAACTCAAGATTTAAGATTGTTAATACCAAGGTAACAAAATTTATCCTTATTTGTCATTTTTATGGTGTGAACGGTCACACAGATCTAAATGTTTTAAACTATACAACTTGTTAAAAAGAAATGGTAGGATATATAGCAAACCACAAAAATCAAACATGCAATAGGTAATGAAAAAGATATAAAATGATATGTTGCTTTAATTGCATTATATATTTCTGTTAACAACTTTGGTATTTTGATAGTGGCTATTCCAGGCACATGGGAGGAATAAGAAGTTCTTTAAAAACATAAAATCATGTCATGAAAGCTCAGTTACATTTAGTGATGATGCACAAGGTAAGGCTGTAGGTAATACTTCAATTATGAATAAACTACCCAAATTTAAAGATGTATTGTATATGAAAGGTCTTAAAGCAAATCTGATTAGCATAGGACAAATTTGCGATGATGAATACATAGTACAGTTCACTCAAGTAGAATGTAAGGTCCTACCTCCATAATTGCCTTGACCTTATCGGGATCCTTCTAATTATAGAAGGAAACAGGTCATCTAATAACGATTATCTGTTATCTAATCTAAAAGCAATGAATGCTAAAATAAATAATTTAGAGCCTTGGCATCAGAAGTCAGGACATTGTAGACACCAAATTCTTGAGGCTCGATGATGAAATGAAAATGAATGTCGAGTAAAAGAAATGACTGAAAAGCTGTTAGAGGTTGAAGAGGAAATGGGTGAGAAAGAATTGACGAAAGGTTTTGAAAACTGACATACGACTTCAAAAAATTACATAAATTAATCCTAAAAGGATCTATTAATGAATCATATATTGTTATGGAGCTACAAATATCTAGTTTCATAGAAATTTATGGATTACAGATTAGAGTTGAATTCAAAAAGTTATAGGCAACCGAATGGATAAAGGTCAAAATAGGGATTACACTAAAAATGTCAAAATTGAAGGGTAGAAGGAAAAATAGCCGGTCGACTGTCAAAAAGCCTCTCGGCTATTGACTAACAGCCAACCTACTATCAAACAGTTGCTTGTCAACTATCAAAAAGCCTCTCGACTATTGACAAATAGCTAACAAACTATAATTAGTTGCCCGATTGTTTGCCAATAGCCAATTAGCTATCCGATAGTTAGACTGCAATTTACCCACATAATTTTGAAAACTCACAAATGAAACCTTTCATATTTGTTTTTCTTCTTCCTTTTTCAAACCAACCCTCTCCTGTATAAATGCCCCTTCTCCTCACTTTGTAATTCATCCAGAAATTCTCTCTTATCTCTCTTGAAGACACGCTCGAGAATTTGAGAAGTCTTTTTTAGTTTAAAATTTTTCAGACGTTTTATATTGCTATAAACCCAAAAAGGGTACTTTCTAAGAGCAGAGTTCTCTTCTCCCTGCTATTTCTTTCTTTGATTTTCATGCTTAGAATTAGGCATGTTTAGGATAGTTAAGGCTTTGAAAAAACATGTCAAGGTAAGTCCACTATCCATTCTTTATTAGAATCATGTTAGAAATTTAATTTCTTTGTGAATGCTTAGAAACACGCTTAAGAGCATATGATTAGATAGGAGAATTTAATGTTCTTTGATTTATGCTAGAAAATAACATAGAATAGGTGAGAATTATCATTTTACCCTTAGATGTCTTATTTGAGCTAGAATAGTTATGATTGATATTGATTGTTTGAATTAGGCTAGAAGGGCCATTATAAGGCTAGAATATGCCATGATTACCATGAATAGGCCAAAATATGCCATGATTGCCATGCTTAAGCTAGAAATGCCATGATTCCATGAATTAATATGAATAATGTTACAATCGCCCATGTTTGACATAAATGTAACTTCATTCTCATCCCTTTTCTATGGATGGTTATATAATTGTTATCGATTGAAGAATCACCTCACATGTGGAACAGAAGATAAAAATAGGAATGTTTGTAAAATAAATCACTTAAGCAGACTAAGTAATGACATGAGCTATTCTTATTTGGTATTTCCTAGTAGAGGTCAGATTTTGATTTGGGTGGGTTGAATGACTCATACCTACTTTTCAAAGCCATCTTTGAGGATAAGGGTAGTTTTGATCCTGAAGCGAAGGATCAAATTACTCGTATTAATTCCGAATTGAAGAATTAGGTGGCAACTCCATTCTTTAGATGTGCCCATAGCTCGTTTGTGCTCTTTTAAGTCTCGAAAAACACTTTGACACACTGTCGTGGTTGCAAACTCTCTGGCACGATAAAAGTCCTGTTCACAGTGGCAACTCCACTAGGGTTAAGAGAAGTTCATTTTGATGAGGATACCAAATTGTAATACCTCATGCTGGTATAATGAGTCCTTGCATTACTACACTTTTCCACATAATGAGCACAAAAATACCTAAACTAGCCGTGTGGCATTGGCATGAGAAGTCTTTAGCTCTATTCGAACCTAGATGACTCATGTTAGTGTCACCACCTTTAAGCACATACCATTGAATTGGTATAAAAAGAGATTGGCCCAAAAGGACATCTCTCACTCGAAGGAGCCTAGACCTTTAGACTCTTGAGACTCAAGCCCATGTAGATGAGTATAGCAATTTCTTATACGATGAATATCCAAAATCCGTGTTGAAATGCATGTCTATGGATGAAAATTTTTCATGATTAGAATAACATCAACTCGAACCTCATAGAACCATGAATAAGTACCATATGTCAAGTCACCGATAAAATGGGGGTATGTGTCACAAGTTGAGGTTATCATGACGTTTAGAAGTCACGTTATGATAATCATGAAGAATCCAAACATCAACTTGTTTGCTACAATTATGTGAAAGAATCTTGCATTCCCACATCCCATGATGATGTCTTGGGAATGAGGCAAAAAAACCTTGGAATAGAGACTCGACTTTACATGTGGGGGAGAGATAAGGTTGGAAGACTGAAAGTGTGTCTAAGCCCTTGTAGGAGCATGCATCATATCCTGCATACATGCATGGCATTAACACCTTTATTTTGTAGCCATCATAGCTTGGGTTAGACGAGTTGGTCATTTAACAAAGCAAATAGAACTAATTGTCGAAATGGCTGCACCAAACAACAACAAAGAGATGGTCAAATTAAGAGCTAATATGATTGCCCTTTAACAACAAGTAGCCTAACTCTTTGAAGCTTTACAAAATCGGTCCAACCACATGAACCAAATGCCAACTAAAGATGATGGTGAGACAAGTTAAGGTAGAGATAGGCAGTCATTTAACAATAATGAGATGGTCCAATTGGGAGCTTATATGACTGCCCTTTAACAACAAGTGGCTTAACTCATTGAACCTTTACGAAATAGGCCCAACCACATGAACCAAATGCCAACTAAAGATGATGGTGAGACAAGCTAAGGTAGAGATAGGGAAAGAGCCCAATTAACTAAGAATAACCCGAATCGGTCGAAGACCTAGATGACATCGTATTTATTGGAGATAGTGATTTACCACCAAAGTTTCAACTGTCAAACTTGCCTAAGTTCAATAAAGAAGGCAATCCAAAGACACATTTCAGATAGTATGCAGCTGTCATTACCACCATTTCTTTGACAAAGGAGCACATCTTGAAGTATTTGATGCCATCCCTCAATGATGATATGGTAGTATGATATCATAACCTCCCAAAGAGAGTTCAAGAAGATTGGACGGAATTATCTGAACAATTTATGGAGCGGTATTGCCATAATACCCAACTGGGGGTAACCTTAAGGGATTTGGAAAGGACATATCAAAAGCCCAACGAGACTTTCACTGAATATCTAGTACATTAGAGGGCCAAAGCTGCCAAGATGACCAGAGGCCCGCAGATAAGTATAAAGTCTGCATGGTAATCAATGAACCCCACTCCTTTATCAGTGAAAACATCCAAAGACTTGTACGATTCAAGCATTTAAATAGAAGATTTAAAGGCCAGGCAGAAGAAAAGCCATAATTCCTACCCTAGAAGAAGTGAGGGCCAGTATCAAGCTAGTGGATCTAGCACAAAGCACATGAAGGTGAAAGCAGTCACCCCACAAAGGAAGTGTAATCGGTTAAGGAGATCTTTGTTTAAGATCTTTGCAAGATTTAGAGCCGAAGGAATCTTGCAGCCATTACCACGAAGAGAGCTTCCAAATCCATTACCAAGAAATTGGAGGCATCATAAGAAATGTGAGTTCCACTAGGTGATTAGCCATGAGACTGACTATTGCACTCGTCTCTGTCATGAAATCCAAGATTTGATTGACAAGGGCTAGATTCCTGCTCAAAGATGCATGAGCCTAACACAAGGAGTAATCCACTACCCAACTATAGTCGATTACCTCATTCAACAACCAATATAATTGGTTTAGGCTTGACTAAAATGCAAGTCATGAGCTTCTTTAAAGAAAGTAGATCGAGTGGGGCTTAAAGAGTCAAAAGAAGAGAAGTCCAACCTTGAACAAGAAGGGACCACTTTAACAGTGGCCACAAAGAAGAAGCCTAAGGTTGAAGAGCCTAAGGTCAAGGAATCCAAAGAAAATGGGGCGAAAAGAGATCATTGAGAGGGCGGAAGAGGAGCCCTTCCTTTTCACAGCCAAAATCTACAACAAGAAGGGTGGATTGACCTATATTGTAGTGAATGGAGTCAAGCAAAGTTTGGAGCTTGAATTTTTGTGCCTCAATGATCAAGGGGAGGAAGAGCCACAAAAAGAAGAAGAAGAAGAAGAAGAATAAGAAGAAGTTGAGGAGAAAGAAGAAGAGATCTCCACCAAGAAGAAGTCCATATCATCAAGTGCCTTTGCCAAGAAGTAGATGGCCAGAAAAAGGCTACAAGATGTCCACCACCTAGAAGACTCAAGGTGGAGAAGGGTAGTAAATTAGGAAAGCGAAGCAAGTTGAGGGCCTTATAGGGAGAGAGAGTTTGCCTAGGAAGTGCATAGAAGTGAGAGTCATAGGTATCTGAGATGATATTCCTAAAGTTAAGACCCTTCTAAACTTTTTGGATAACTTTAATAATGATGAAGAAGAGTAAGAAATGGGAGTTAAGGGAGATACACTTAAGGGTGAGAATGTCCAAGGTGTAACAAAGAGGAGGCTATTTTAGAATGAGAAGGAAAAAGAGAAAACAACCAAGAAGAGTATTGAGAAAGGCAAAGAAGTTGCCAAGGAAGAAACTGAGGAAGAAGAAGAAGATCAAGTCATCAAACAACTAAAGAAGCAAGCGAAAGCTAGCATTTGGGACTTGTTGATTTCATCCTAAAAGCATAGAGAAGCTATGGTGAAGGCTTTGATAGAGGTAGAAATATCGATAATTGCTACTACAAGTGAAATGTTGGCTGCCATAACTAGAGGAGCATTGAGGAGGGTAAATGAGAAGAGCATGATCACTTTCACCAATAAAGATCTACTTTTTGAAGAAAAGAATCACAACAGACCATTTTTCATGACTACAAAGATTGGTAGGAAGACGTCTTCTTGTATTATGGTAGATAACGGGTTTGCCATCAATATTATACTAAAGAAGATTTTACACAAGTATGAGGTTGATGAAGATAAGCTTGAGCCTTATGAGATGGTGATCAGGGTTTATGATAACTTGAAAAGGAGTATTATTGGGATATTCAAGGCACTAATAAAGACTGGACCTATTAAAGTGATTACCGAGTTCACCGGCCTCAACATATTAGTCACTTCGTTGCTTTGTTGGGACGATCATGGTTCTATCCACTTGGGGGAGTTCCTGCCACCCTATATCAAAAGATTCAATTCAACATGGATAGAGAGATTAGGACTATGCATACTGCTTCAACAATTGCACTCATAGAGCGTGAAGGTTAGAGAGATACCTTACATGAGAGACTTTCAAATAGCCATGATTGACGAAGTCAGTCTAATCATTGCAGGGATAATGAAGAAACAAAGGTATCTGCCTGGAATTGGACTTGGGAGGAATGGACGTGGTTTACCATCCTTTCCAGATTTCAAAGGCCAAACTTCTAGAAGGGGTTTGGCTTATGTGTTCAATGGAGAAGAAGAAGACTTTGAGCCTAATAAGAAGAGGTTCATAAAGTTTGTTAAGGCCCAAGATACAAAGTATGTGGGAGTTGTCAAGCCATGGGTCTTCAAGGAAGTATTAAAACCTAGATTTGAAATATAGAAGATGACTATCAAGCAGGAAAAGCCTCAAGATCAAGCACTGCCAATGGACTCATCCATCGACCTTGCTGCCTTCGTCGAAGAAAGAATCAAAGATGTTTTCTTTAAAGATGTATTTGTTCCTAACCTTTTTAAAGAATTTGACATTGTATATTTTTCAAGTTTGATGCAATAAATAATTAATTTGCTTACTTATGTGATGTCTTTTCTAATGGCATTGTGCATCATAATTCATATTTCACTAGCATATTTGACATCTACACCATTCAAACTCATGACATTAATCTTGGTGCAATTAAAAAACCTAAGAACGTATGCATTACACTTGAAACAACTCCTGAAGAAAGAGAGAAAGATTTGAAAAATTATTAAAGAAACACAAAGAAGTTTTCCCACTGATATGCCTGGAATCAATAAAAGTATCACTAAGCACACGATTCCAACCTATATGCACATGATGTCGGTCAAGTAGAAGTTAAGGAGGTTAAGATCTAAATGGGCTCAAAGATAAAAGAAGAAGTTTTCCAAGCAAATTACAGCCAAGTTTCTATAAGTAGTAAAGTATCCAGAATGGTTAGCCAACATTGTACTAGTGCCAAAGAGGGATGAAAGGTTCTGAATGTATCTCGATTATCAAGAATTGAATAGGGTCCCATCGAAGGATGATTTTCCTTTGTCACATATCAATGTGTCAGTGGACAGCGTTGCCACTAGTCACTACAAGAAAAACAGTTTTCTGCGACAAAATTTTTTGCGACGAAATAAAATTCTTCGCAAAAAGCGGCCTTTTGCGACAAAATTATTATTTCGTCACAAAAGTTAGCATTTCAAAAGAAAAGATATTTTGCGAGGAAGTTTTCGTCGCAAAATAAAACCTTTAGTGATGAATATTCATTTCCTCGCTAAAAACTCGAGTGACTAATCAGGGAAGTATTTTTTGCGACGAGATAAAACCTATTGCGACAAACTTTTCATCGCAAAACGTATTACACAAGGATGGGATTTTGTGACAAAAATTTTATAGCAACATGAACATTTTTTGCGACAAAATTATATTTCTCGCGAAAAAAAGACCTTTTGCGACAAAAAATTCCCCGCTAAAAGCCATTCTAATTTACCATGCATATATAGCAATACTTGACATTTTGCGACGAAAAAATAATTCCTCGCAAAATGTGACCTTTTGCGACAAAAATTTTCTCTCACAAAAATTTATTTTTTGCGGCAAAAAAACTATTTTTTGCGACAAAACATTCCTCACGAAAAGCCATTTTTATTTACTGTGCACACGTGGCAATACTGGATATTTTGCGACAAAAACCTGATTCCTCGCCAAATGTGACTTTTTGCGAGGAATATATTGTCGCAAATTTTTTGCCACAAAACATTCCTCGCGAAAAGCCATTTTTATTTACCATGCACACGTGGCAATACTGGACATTTTGCGACAAAAACGTGATTCCTCGCCAAATGTGACTTTTTGCGAGGAATTTTTTGTCGCAAACGGTCTATTTTTTTACGACAAAACATTCCTCGCGAAAAGCCATTTTTATTTACTATGCACACGTTGCAATACTGGACATTTTGCAAAAAAACGTGATTTTTTTGCGAGGAAGTTTTTGACGCAAAAGGTCTATTTTTTGCGACAAAACATTCCTCGCTAAAAGCCATTTTTATTTACTATGACATTTTGCGACAAAAACGTGATTCCTCGCCAAATGTGACTTTTTGCGAGGAATTTTTAGTCGCAAAAGGTCTATTTTTTGCGACAAAACATTCCTCGCAAAAAGCCATTTTTATTTACTATGCACACGAGGCAATACTGCATATTTTGCGACAAAAACGTAATTTCTCGCAAAATGTCACATTTTGCGAGGAAAATTTTCTCGCAAAATATTTCTTTCGCGAGGAAAATTTTCTCGAAAAAATAGATCTTTTGCGACAAAAAAATAGACCTTTTGCGACAAAAAATTTCTCGCAAAAAGTTATTTTTTAAAAATTAAAACTTAATAACTTTCCTCTTTTGTTTTCTTCTCTTTGTTTATGGTTCGTCTAATATATAAGTCTTTGTTTAAAAAATGACAAAAAAAAAGAATAAAGAAAGTATTAAAAATCTAATTTGATTTTATATAAATTGATAATTTTTAAATATAGTAGGGTCATTTGGATATTCATATAAATTTTTATTAAAAAAAAAAGACCCTTTGTGATTCCATTCATGCTTTTAAATGTGAAAAACTATTAAGATTAGTATTTGTAAAAGAGATAAATAATTAAAATAAACTATATATATGTGTGTGTGTGTGTGTGTGTGTGTGTGTGTGTGCGTGAGTGTGTGTGTGATATGAATCGTTAATAATCTAATAATCAAGCATAAAATTTATTTCTAATTATTTATATATAATCTAATTTATGTATGATTTATATATGTCTAATTGCTAAATTACAATTATGATAAACTTATTACTATGACTAATTTTTAATTGATGAAAACGAGATTGGAAAAAAAATCCAACTTCTAAAAATCTAATTTATTTTTCAATGTTAATTATATGTCAAATAAACATAAATAAATAAATAATTAATAATCATGTAATGTTGCCTATAATTATGTTTTTTATTTTTTTTTTTTTGTTATAAAGTATATTAATTTAGACAGTATATTTTTCTTAGACTTTTAATTTTTATCGTATAGCTTTGAGTAAATTGTTGAGATATTTTAAACAATTGTTAGAGTTTATTTTAAGGGAGATAAATAATTAAAATGAACTCTATAATAAAAAATAAATACATTTGTTATATATTGATTACTATATGAATAATTAATCATTTACTGGTAAATAGCAAAAACTAATTTTCAATTCGTAATACATATGATACTTGTAGCATATGTATATGTATATATGTCTAATAATTAAATTACTTATATGAAAAAAATATTTTTAATAATTGTTATTTTTATAAAAAATGGATAATTAATTTAAAGGCATTCTATACTTGAAAATAAATGCAATTTTGTTACATTTTTATATAATTATAATATGAATAAGTAATCATTTACTAATCAAATTAGAAAAGCTTATTTTCAATTTCTTATAATAACAAATATGACATATATAGATATCTAATTATTAAATTACAACTATTACAAACTTATGGTTTGCATTTGTTAAGATATTTTAAATATTAATTGTTAGCATTTGTAAAATGAATAAATAATAAAAAATATTCACTAAAAGTAAATGCATTTGTTACATAATAATTATAATATGAATATTTGATCATTTATTTTTTAAAGTATTAAAAACTTATTTTCAATAACTCGCACATGACAATTATGTCATATGTATAGATGTTTAAGTATTATGCATTTATTAATGATAGTTGAATTGTGTGTATTTTGTTAACACTTTAATACATATGACAATTATGACATACGTTTATATGTTAATAATTAAATTATCTCCATCACAAATTAATTTTTTAAATTTGTAAAACATATTTTTAGTGTTTTAAAAGAAATAGATAATTAAAATAAATTATAGCTAAAATGAATAGAATCTTTTTGTTACATATATGATTATAATATCAATAATTAATTATTTATTGATCATTAAAGAAATTTATTTTTGTAATTCTTCATATAACAACTATGACATATGTATAAATGCCTAACTATTGTTTACATTTGTTAAATAATTCTTGAGTTGTTGTACCTATTTTATTAACATTTTAATACTCAATAAAAAATAATTAAATACCATATAATGTTTTATATTTCTATTGTATATGGTTGTTATATTATTTATTAATTTGTCATCAAATTATTTAATACCAATCCAATATTATATAAATTTAATTATGGATGAAAATTTAATTAATAAATAAACTTATAATTATCCAAGTCTAAGTATGGTTTATTTAAATATTTTTAATTTTAGATTTAGATTTTAATTTTAATATTTTTTAAAGACTTTTTGCGACAAAACTTTTGTCGCAAAAGATTAGAATTTTGTCGCTAAAGATTAGCATTTTAGACTTTTAGCGACCACTTTAAAATTCCTCGCAAAATGGGATCTTTTGCGAGGAAAATTTAAATCTAAATTCGTCGCAAAAACTAAATTTTAGGCGGACTTTTTCCCGCCTATTAAATTTCAAATTTTTACACCTTTAGCGACAAAAAATTTGTCGCTAAAGACCAAAATTTTGTCGCAAAAAGAAAATTTTAGGCGGACTTTTACCCGCTCCTATTTATTTCATATTTTTTAAATTCTTTTACGACAAATTTTTCGCCGCAAAATGTCCAAATTTCATCGCAAAAAATCAATGCCTTTATTATATATACACCACCTAATTCTTTGGTTTACTTCATTTTCTTTCATCTATTCTACTTTCCTCTTCATTTTCATTTTTATCTACTTCTCTTCTTTCCCTAACACTATTATCAAGGTAAATATTTTTACTCATTTTTTCTTTTATGTTGTAATATATTTACTTACAAGATTCATATAATTTTTATTTTTTAATTGTCAATTAATATTATGCTTTTTTGTTTAATAGGTATTTTGGAAGAGGCAATGCATTTAAAAATCTCAAGTTCTTTATTTCTTTAACATTTTTTTGTATACACTTATCTCTCATATCCTATATTATTACTAATTAATATTTTACTTCTTTTTTGTTTTTAATAGGTATAATTGAAGGTGGGATATATTTGAAGACTTGAAGATTGATATAAATTCAAGAAACAAAAAATTTAGTGGAGGATGAAGTTTTGTATTTGTTGTGTTATCTTGTTTTTTTTATTTTTTTTTATTTTTCCATGTACAACCAAAGTTTCAAGTTGTATTAAATTTTTGTAATTTGTTATTATTTAATAAAATTATTCTTACAAAGAATTCTGTTGCATAATGACATAATTTTGCTGTTTTATTTTCGAATTTATAACAAATTAAAATAAATTTTATGAATTCTTAAAAAAATCAATTATGTTAAAAAATTAGGTCTTTCGCGACGAATTTTTTGTCGCTAAAGATCGGATTTAGTGACAAAAAATCGTCGCAAACGATATTTACAATGAAAATAATTTGTTTTAAATATGATTTTGGTACAAAATTTTTTGCGACAAAATTCAAATTTGTCGCAAAATATGCTCTTTTGCGAGGAATTTTATATTGTCGCAAAAAGTTAACATGACGTAATCCTATTTGCGACAAAATATTCGTCGCAAAATACCACTTTTTGCGACCAAAATTTACTCGCAAAAAGTCTTTTTGCGAGAAATTCAAGATTCGTCGCAGAAAAACCTATTGCGACTCACATTTTGCGACTGTAACGCGACGAATTTATTTTCGTCGCAAAAAATTATAGCGACGAAATTTTGACTTTTTGCGACGAAATATTTCGTCGCAAAAAGTCATTTTTCCTGTAGTGAGTGTTATGTTTTCCTTCGTAGATAGGTTTTTTGGTTATAACCAAATAATGATAGCCAATAAGACAAGATGAAAATGATGTTCATAATGGAGTGGGGAACTACTATTATAAGGTGATGACCTTTAGGTTGAAGAATATAGGGGCAACGTACCTACGAACGATGACGACGCTATTCTATGACATGATACATAAAGAGAAAGAAGTTTAAGTGGATGACATGATGGTGAAGTCTGAGATCGAGAGGGGTCACTTTGATGCTTTAGACGAATTCCTAGAAAAGGTGAAGAAGTACAAGCTACGGGTTAATCCAAAGAAGTGTGTTTTTAGGGTCATCTTAGAGAAGCTGTTAGGGTTCGTAGTCAGTGAGAAAGAGATAGAGGTGGATCCTGATAAGGTCATGGCAATTACAAAGATACCATCACCCAAGACTGAAAAAGAAGTTAGAGGGTTTCTTGGGAAGATCTAATCAGTCGATTCATTAACAAACTGACGTCGGTTTGTGCATCGATCTCCAGGCTTCTAAAGAAGAACTAGACAGTAGTATGGAATGGTTAGTGCTAAGAGACGCTTGAGAAGATTAAGAAGTATTTGTCGAGCCCACCAGTTTTGAGACTACCAAAACTTAACAAGAATTTAATTCTCTATTTGGCACTTGAAGAGGAGGCCATAGGTGCTACGTTAGCATAAGAAGATGAAAATGGTGTGGAACATGCCATTTATTATCTTAGCAAGAAGTTAATACCCTATGAGATGAAGTACAATTACATGTAGAAGATGTGCCTAGCCATAGTGTGGCTCTCAAAGAAGTTGAGACACTATTTTCATTCTTATAAGATTAAGGTCGTCTCAAAGGAAGATCCAATAAAGTACCGTTACAAAGCTCTATCCTTAGGGGGGGGGGGTTGTTGGGGAACTAGCTAGGTGGCTAGTTTACCTATCAGAATTTGACATTGAATGTCACCAAGAAGTAGTGAAAGAAAGGGTGGTTACGAAATTCTTAGCAATGAATTTGATTGATGATGATGAACCTTGGGAGTTAGATTTCTCATATGAACATTTCGGGGTAATCATAGTAATGGGGTGGAGAATGTTCTTCGATGGGGCCGTAAATAGAAATGGTACTAGAATAGGAGTTATTCTAGCCTTACCAACTGGGAGATAATCCCTGTTACAAAGAAGTTGGAGTTTAGGGTTATAATTAAGATGGCTGAGTATGAAGCGTGTGCCTGTGGACTAGAAGTAGTAATTGCGATGGGATTGATGAAATAGAAGTATTGAGAGACTTAAGGCTGCTTATCTCTCAAGCCAATTAAGGTTGGGATCTATGACAAGAGAGGTTGAAACCATACCTTGAGCACCTTAGAAGGTTGATTCAGAGGTTCAGTCAGTGCACCTTCGTTCATCTTTTTAGAAGTAAGAATCAGGTGGCACATGACTTGGCTTCATTAACATCAGTTTAGGTGAGTACTCAAGATTCATTGGTGAGATCGATTGTGATAGCACAAGCGTGAGAGCCTTGTTACATGGGGCTCGAGGCAACGGAAGTTGAAGTGGATAAAAAGCCATGGTTTTATGATTTAATGAAATACTTGAAAGAGAAAGTTCTTCTAGGTGGGGCTGATGAAAAGGATAGGGCTGTATTATGAAGGCTTTCTTAAAAATTCACTTGCCATCAGGGGATGATGTATAAAGGAATGCTGAAAGGGATACAACTGAGATGCGTTGATGAGAAAGAAGCTAAAAGGCTTATGAAGGAAATCCATAATGGCGTACTTAGGCCATATATGAATGAGCTAACTCTCGCAAAGAAGATCATGAGATAGAGCTTCTATTAGCTAACTGTGGAGACGGATTGTGTCCAATTTGTAAAGAGATGTCATCAATGCCAAATCAATAAAAATTTGATTCATCGGCCACTCTTAGAGCTACAAGGAATGGCAGTATTATGGCCTTTTTTGGGGTAGGGAATTGATATTATAGGTAAGATAAGGCTGTTAACCTCTAGTTGGCATCGATATATATTAGTGGCCATTGATTACTTCACCAAATGGATAGAAGCTAAGTCCTACAGTAAACTGGGAGCAGATCAGATGACAAAGTTTGTTAAAAAGAATATCATATGCAGATTTAAAGTGCCTCGTCACGTCAAAATTGACAATGAGGTTCATTTCTAAGCTGAGACTAGGGTATTATTTGAGAAGTAGGGGGTAGAGCACCATAAGTCATCTCCATATCAACCATAAGCGAATGAAGCAGTAGAAGTGGTCAATAAAAACATCAAGAAGACGTTAAAGATGGTGTAGACATACAAAGATTGGGTAAAGATATTATTGTTTGTGCTTTGGGGTTATAAAACAATGCGTATAAGCTCAACAGGCATGACGCCCTTCTCATTGGTGTATAGTTTGGAAACGATCCTACCAATTGAAATAGAAATGAAATCAGCAAGGGTTTTGATGGAAGTAAAAATTCTTAAAGGAGAGTGGATTCCTAATAGATGTGAGCAGTTAGCCTTGATTGATGAAAAGAGAATGAAGGCCAAATATCACATGTAACTGTACCAGAAGTGGGTTGCTTGAGACTTTAATAAGAGAATAAAGGCAAAAAAGTTCAAAGAAGGAGAATTGGTCCTCAAGCAAGCAAGGCCAGTTGTGTTTGATCTAAGAGGGAAGTTCGAGCCTAACTAAGAGGGCCTATTCATTCTGACGAAGGTCATGTTCAATAGAGCTATCATTTTGCCAGATATAAAAGGGAAGGAGTTCATTGAGCCTATTAACATGGACAAGATGAAGAAATACTACGTGTTAAAAAAAAAGAGCGAAAAAAGAGAAAACAGAGAAAGTGTGAGTGGAAAAATAGTTAATCAAAAAATCAAAGATGGCTGATAAATGAAAGTTGTTTCATTGTGCATGTATTGTTCAAAGAATAAATATTTGTACCTTTATTAATAAAATAAAATTGTTTGGAAACAGATATGCTTTTAAAATGTCTTATTATTTTGCATGATAACATAAGGAGAGCAGCCAACATATAAGCTAACAATGAAAAATGTCAATGTCTTCTTGCCTCTTCGATAGACTACAAACAGACTCACTATATCGATCACGGTACTGTCTAGTTCAAATAGCAAGATTAGGTCCTTATAATCTACTAGGATCGAATGCTGCCGAAGTATAGATCATGGAATAAGTTCCTTTTGACGGTCTGATGCGGCAAAGAATCCATCATATTCTTTAGGAAGTAAGCAAATAATCTACTAGGATCGAATGCTACCAATAAATCAATGATCCTCTATTTAAGTCCATACTATCGACATAATCTAGCAAGTTATAGAAGCAACTATAAGGGAAACTTGTCAAAGGAACGCAAGTAATGTAGGTCTCAACTGTTACATGCTCTAGCTTCCACCATGGACAATGCCATCGAATATGAGTGTCTAGAATTACTCGAAGCTAGTCAACCCATGAAGAACGTCTCTCACGTTTCCTCTTCGTATGAAGTAGAGGGCTATAACAGAATTACTCGAAGCAAGTTTCCTCCTCTCTTATAGCCAAATTGAAAGGAAAGAAATAGCAAAAAATAAGAAAAGCCCATCGAGTTGAAAACCCAAAAGGGTGACTCAAGCAAAAGTTAGGGCAAAGAAAAAGAGAAAAGGCCTGCTAAGTGAAAAACCTAAAAAGGTAGCTTAGACAAAAATTAAGGCAAGCCCGCTAATTTGAAAAACCTAAAGGGTGGCTTAGGCAAAAGTTAGGACCAAAAAAGATTGAAGAAAAAACTTGCTAAGTTGAAAACCCAAAAGGGCAGCTCAGGTAAAAGTTAGGGCAAGCTTACTAAGTCAAAAACCCAATGGTGTAGGTAAAAATTATAGCACAAAAAAAACGGCTAAGTCAAAAACTTGAAAGGGCGGCTGTGAACGAGGTTTTCATCCCGCCAAAGGGTTTGCGATCATGACAATGTGTCAAAGCCTCTTTCGAGACTTAAGGGAACACAAACTAGCCATAGGCACGTTTAGAAAAAGGAGTTGCCACCTAATTATTCAATTGGGAATGAATAGGGGCAATCGATCTATTACTTCGGGACATAAACTACCCTCATCCCTTTAGAAGTGAGTTTGGGAAGTTAGGTATAAGCCTTTTGACTCACTCGGATGTGAATCCGGCCTCTAGTTGAGAAATACCAAATAGGAATAGCTCGTGTTATTACTTACTCCACTTATATCGTTCATTTTATGCACACGATTCTATTTTATCTTCATTAGACATGTTAGGTGATTATTTAATCAATGGCAATTATAAACATCCATAGAAATAGGGAGGAGAATGGATTATATTTTCTCTCAAACATGGGGGAAGGGGAAGAGGATTACATCACTTTGTTCTTCAACAAATAAAATAATGTACATTCATAATATAGTTCAAAATGTAAATTATAATTGGTCCATTTGAGATCCAATAGTTAGGGGTGGCAATTTGCCCCGCCGGGTCCGGGGCCCTGGTTTGCCCCGGACAAATGGGGCGGGGCAAGACCCGCCCCAAAACTGTTTTGGGGCGGGTCTGGGGCAAAAGAATTCTGCCCCGATAGGGGCGGGTCAGGGTCCAAGTCTAACACTTAGCCCCGTTCGACCCGCCCCGCCCCGCACAGTATAAGGGTCTATGTGATAAAAAATAAACTATTGGGACTTAAATGATATTATTAGGGGTGACTGTAACACGTTTGAATATATTAGAGGGTTGACAGTAAGTAAAATAATATGATAAAAATTAGAGGGTGTAAATGTTATAAGGGGTTGATTGCAAAAAATATTAATATTATAGGGGGTTAATTGTAAAAATATAAATATTTTGGGGCGGGTCCAATTTGTTCAAAATTTTTTTGCCCCGCCCCGCCCCGCCCCGCAACGGGGCAATGGGACGGGGCGGGGCAAAAAAATTTTGAACGGGGCGGGGCTGGGTACCGGCCGCCCCGGACCCGCCCCGCCCCATTGCCATCCCTACCAATAGTTGATGAATTCCTCACTACCATATGTGAGTCTATTCAACTTCTATTGAACCTCCACAAGTATATTCATACATTCAAAGTATGTTCATATATGAATTTGGCTATTCTAAGTCCTTCACCATCAATGTGAGTCCACCACTACATCATGGCATCATACAATAATACTCCATATTCAAGGTACATTCATGCATTCATAAATTAATCAAATGAAATTCAAACATAGCGATAATCTAGAATCATGGCATTCTAGCCTAGATTTGATAAATTCTATCATGCTATTATACCTATTGCTATTCTAGCATAATTCATATCAATTTATTAAGAATCATGGCATTTCTAGCCTAAACATGGCATTTCTAGCCTAATGATGGTAATCATGGCATATTCTAGCCTAATTCAAGTAATCAACATCAATCATAGCATTCAAAGGCAAAATGGTAATTCTTACCTAGTCTATGCTATTTCCTAACATTCATAAAAGCAAATATAAGTCTTTCTTAGCATGATTCTACTCATATGCTTCTAAGCATGATTCTAAGCGTGTTGTTACGGCCCGCCCAATTTACTTGTTAGAATGGTCCAAATATGTGTAAGGCTTGGCCTAGCTTCTAGAAAGCTTGCAAGCCCAAGCCCATCTTCTAGAATTCTCTAGCAAGATAGGAATATTCTTTTGTACTTATCTATTTTTGTACATATCTAGTAGATCATTCTAGATAGTGAATTAGGACCCTTAGATGCATTAGATCTTAGCCATTCATTTGAGAGGTGGTTCACTATATAAACCCCTCCAATGCTCATTTGTAAATCATCCAAGCATATCCACACAAATCCAAGCATTGTAAAGAGTTCTCTAGTGTAATACAAAGCTCTATTGTTTAGCAATACTTGTCTCCATCTCTTCTCTTCTTTACCTACAGGCTCTTCGGCTCAACGATCCTCTCTTCTCCTTAAGCGAGAAAACTAGCGTCGAGGCTTACTTAGCAACTTTCGATTCAAGTTGTCTAAGTGTCGCACGAGCGTGTTGCGCAAACCTCTAAGCTCGTGACAATTAGTATCAGAGCCAGGTTAAAGCACAAGAGCATGGCATCCGACCTTGAAGTGACCATGGAGGAGGAAGTTTGTGGACAAGAGGAGCAACCTCGACCACACCAACAGGGAAAACGAGGTAAGTCCAAAGCTCCACCCTCAGAGTCTTTAGAGCCTCGTGTTGCTAGCTTAGAGTAAGCTATCTCAGGGATGGACAATGCAATTGAGGGCCTCTCCGACTGTCTCGAAGGCCTAGAGACGGATTATGGAGAGATAACTCAAGCAACAAAGTCCAACATCCTTGAGTTTAGCAATGCCTATGAAAAAGAGCTTCACAACCTTACACAAGAGCTCGTGGGCTTGCGGACCATTGTAGAGCATGAGTTGCTAGCAATCCGTGTGGAACTGGAAGAAACTTGCACGGAATGGGAGAAGCATCAATGTGACCGTGCTAACCTATCTTACACAAGTGGGCTAAGCACCATGCACGTGCCTACTCCCGTCATATACAATGGCACTCGCAATGCCACGGAAGTTGAAAACTTCCTATTCGGCTTGGAGCAATACTTCGAAGCCAAACGTGTCCATGATGATGTTTCGAGGATCAGCATTGCACCTATATTCCTACAAGATGTAGCCCAATTGTGGTGGCGTCTAAAGTATGGCGACACGGGCAGAGGCATCTTCTCCCTTTGCACATGGGAGGATTTCAAGAGAGAGCTAAAGAAGCATTTCTCTCCTAACAATGCCGAAAATGAGGCAAGGGGTCGCCTTTGCCGATTGAAGCAAAGCAGCACCATTCGAGAGTACATCAAAGATTTTACCACCATCATCCTTGAAATTGAAGGTATGTCTGAAAAACACTCTCTCTTCTACTTTCTTGATGGGCTCAAAGATTGGGCGAAGGTTGAACTTGAAAGGCGCGGCGTGCAAAATCTAGATGATGCCATAGCCGTTGCCGAGTCCCTCGTAGACTACTCATCCCAATCCAAGGAGAGGAAGCCTAACCATGGAAAAGGTGGGGGAGAGTGGAACGCCAAGAAAGGACATGACCGAAAGGAAGGTGGTGCATGTAAACCATCATGGGGAGACAAGCACGACACACCTAACAAAGGTAAGTCCGATACCCCTAAACCTAAAAGTCCTTGCTTCATTTGTGATGGTCCTCATTGGGTGCGTAGGGATGGCAATTTAACCCGGCCGGGGCCGGGGATCTGGAAAATCTGGACATCCGGGTCATGTAATAACCCAGAAATCGGGGAATTTGGCCGAGGCCGGGGAGAAATTTTCTACCCTGGCCCCGGCCCCGGGGCCGAGGACCGGGAATTAAACCCGGGGGATGTAATTGAAATTTTAATATTATGTCAAATAAAGTTCATATCCCTTAAGTTGTAATACTTGCTTATAACCCCTTATATAAATCTAAGCCCATTTTCTAATTTTTTTTTAAACAGCCCAGCGCGTAAAGCCCAGCCCAACAACCTAAAGCCATAATTTAAAAAAATTTGCACCAACCACAGCTTGAACCTGTTCCCTCTAACATATTTAAACAACACAAGAACCACTACCACTGGGCTATAGCCTCCTTTTGCATAAACTTATGAGTCTGAAGATACATATAGATATTAAGCCCAGCCCATGCCATAGTTTCAAAAATTAAATGAAGAATTGCTCCAGCCAAGCCTTGAACCCGTGCCCTCCCTCATATTCAAACAGCGCACTACCACTAGGCCAAAGCCCTCTTTGTGTAAACTTATGACTCCCAAAATATATATAATATATTAGAAAGTTTTAGAATTTTTAAAAAAATGTAAAACCTGGGTTTTAATCCCGGGTTATTGAAAAACTCGGCCTCGGCCCCGGGTTTTGCCATCCCTATGGGTGCGGGATTGCCTAAAGAAGAAAGCCCTCAATACCCTAGCTGCTCAACATGAGGGCGTGCAAAATAAGAAGCCACAAGCGGTGATGGGCTCTCTCCGCACATTGGCGCTCTCAAAAGACCCACACATGTCCAAAAGGGTCTCATGTATGTGAGCATTCAAGGGCAAAATTGTAATTCTTACCTAGTCTATGCTATTTCCTAACATTCATAAAAGCAAATATAATTCTTTCTTAGCATGATTCTAGTCATGTGCTTCTAAGCATGATTCTAAAAGTGTTGTTACGGCCCACCGAATTTACTTGTTAGAGTGGTCCAAATATGTGTAAGGCTTGGCCTAGCTTCTAGAAAGCTTGCAAGCCCAAGCCCATCTTCTAGAATTCTCTAGCAAGATAGGAATATTCTTTTGTACTTATCTATTTTTGCACATATCTAGTAGATCATTCTAGATAGTGAATTAGGACCCTTAGATGCATTATATCTTAGCCATTCATTTGAGAGGTGGTTCATTATAAAACCCCTCCAATGCTCATTTGTAAATCATCCAAGCATATCCACACAAATCCAAGCATCCACACATATCCAAGCATTGTAAAGAGTTCTTTAGTGTAATACAAAACTCTATTGTTTAGCAATACTTGTCTCTATCTCTTCTCTTCTTTGCCTACAGGCTCTTCGGCTCAACGATCCTTTCTTCTCCTTGAGCGAGAAGACTAGCATCGAGGCTTACTTAGTAACTTTCGGTTCAACTTGTCTAAATGCCGCACGAGCATGCTGCGCAAACCTCTAAGCTCATGACAGTATGCCCCTAAGCATATCTCTAAGCATTCGCGAAGAAATTAAATTCCTAAGCATGTTTCTAAATAGTGAAAGGAAAGATGACTTACCTTGACACGTTTATCCATCTTGCAAAACAAATTGGGTTAGAACAATTCATAATAAACCTAATCATGCTCCTAAGCATAAAAATAAAACCCTAAACATGCTTTTTCTAAGCAAGAAAAACAAAGAGAAAATAGGAGGGAGAAGAGAATTCTGCTATCAAGACGCACCCTTTACGGGTTTAAAGCAATAGAACTTTTAAAAAATTATACAGAAAAAGACTTCTCAATTTCTTGAGTGTGTCTTCAAGAGGGAGGAAGAGATGATTGTATTCAATAATCGATGTGTATTACAAAGTGAGAGGGGGAGGTTTATACAGGAGAGGGGTGAAGATGAAAAAGGAAATTTTCGAAGTCAATTTTCGAAAATAAACGAAAGAGCGGCCATCTCCAGACAGTCGAGCGGCCATCTAATAGTCGCCCAGCCAATGGCCAACAGTCCGACGGATGTCAAATGGCCGGTCGGCCAATTTCTATTCAACCCTTTCCTTTTTTGTCATCTTTCAATGCAGCCCCTTCGGACCTTTGTTCCTTCGATCGCCCATAACTTCTCAATATTATCTCCGATTTGTGATCCATAAATTTCCATGAAAACTACACATCTGTAGCTTCGCAAAGGTATATGAATTATCAGTAGATTCCTTTTAGATTAATTTCTGTGATATTTCAAAATCATATATTAGTTTTTCCAAACTCTTTACCAATTTCTTTTCACCCTTCTCTTCTTGACTCTCAAGGGTATTTCGGTTATTTTCTTTGCTCGACATTCATCTTAATTTCATCCTCGAGCCTCAAAAATCCAGTGTCTACAGTGGCATAGGAAAAAGTTAAGGTTAAATGAAAATACTAGACAAGTAGAAGACTTCCACCAAATCTTTTGCTTGGATCCATTCTCATGTGAACCAATCCGATTAATGTCTCAGCCAGAATCAAGGAACGACCGTAAAATCGAAGCCTATTTAGGAATGATGGTCACAAGATGTGGGTCACCAAGACCATCTAGTGAGACCAATAGAAACTATGATAGGATAGAAACTATGATAGGAGGGAAAATTGAAGAAGGCATACCCAACTAGGCGATGTCCTATTTACCATCTCGAGTAGAGGGATGATAGAAGACAACGTCACTCTACTACCTCTAGTGTGAATGCCCATGGTAGAAGTTGATAAGATTAGACATTGATGGTCTCTCAGTAGTGGGAATAATAATGCTCTTTGAACTAGACGAATGACAACAAAGTATGGCAGAGAATTCTTCATATAGGGGGTAATGCTCTTGCTTGTGAAAGCGGAATACGTGATCATAAGGATCCCTAAAGGACGTGCAGTCCTTAAGAAAGAGGATGTGAAGCTTCACATGGCGAAGAAATTTCGAATTGTAGAAACCACTGGATTTGAGCTGTTTCTAGTTCTCATCCTTTAAAAGCTTCAAAAGAAGCTATAGAATCTTGAGAGAAGCCTCAAACATTTTGAAGGATGCAGAGTAGCATTGAAAAGTGTGAAATAGAACTTGAGAAATAAGGAAAAGAAGTGTGGAGAGGTGTGAAGAAATAATAAAAGTAAAGTAGCACTTAAATAGTGTGCAAGACGAAGTGAAAATGGCAAGAGAAAGGAAGACCACCTGGAGAACTACTGACTGACTGTCTGCCTATGTCTAACAGTTGCGTAATAATCACCCACCTATCTAACTATCACTCGATGGTCTAACAATCGTTCGACGATTGTTAGGGCAAAAAGCCATCCATCCTCCTCTTCTACATGTTGTTCGACTTCTGGGACACCTATCGATGAGCAACTTTGAGTGTATGACGTTCAGATTTTGTAATTTTTTTTAGAATTGAATAAATTATGATATTGAAACAAATTTGAGCATATTTGGATGTAGATTGATCAAAGTACACATAATTTTGAAGTAGTTTATGAAGTTGTAAATAAGAAAATTTTCACTAAGACCTTGGAATTCGTTTTCACAATGGCTTGTTTCAAATGTACAAGTTCATACATGGGACGTAAAAGAAAGAAAAGAAATCATGAATCCATTGGTGACAGTTCTCAGTTGTCACCATCATCATCATCATCGTCGATGAAAAAGGTAGTGACTTGAGCTTGAAGACGCTTAACCTCTTGCTCTAGGCAAGTGATCTCTTGACGGCTCATCTAAACCAAGTAAAAGAATAATGTAGTTTGAAAAGCTATTAAGATAGAAATCATGCATCCATAAAGCATAGAATAGTACTTTACCTAATACTGGTGAGACATTTGTAAGACGTATCCATGAGAAGTAGCTTACATATGATAGACTCCTTCTATGGAAGATTGTGGTACCTACATCGTATTGTATTGCATTTTACGAATAACAATTGTTTAAAGAACGAAAGGAAACTTGACGAACATATAGTCAAGAGACTTACCAGAATGGTATCGAGAGGAACGAAAGGAATAGGCAGTGCGGGATCCTCGGTGATCACATGGCTATTAATCTGTCCATTAGCATACCATGTCTAGATGATATTACTAGGATAAGTTTAGAGGTCACCAAACACATGGCCAGTTGAAACAGTTAGAGCAGTCAAAGGTGTCGGAGTAGGTATGGCTATTGTGGGGTAGTAGAAAAGGAAGTAGATATGCTAGTACTCGAGGAGGAGGCTCTTGACCTCTTCCCATAATGAGCGGAGGAACTACGGATGCGACTAAAACTAGCAACAGGATGGGGAGTCTCATAAGCTGATCTACCTGGCTGGGCATATAACAAGATGGCTCATGCCCAATTAATTTAAGAAGTTGTCATCAATGGGTACTTTATTATGCTCACATGAATCCCAGTCATGTAATTTGACACCTTGGCTCCATAGCCAAATTAGCTGAATCAATCATCAGAACCAGTGGAGAAGGAGGAATCAAGTGACATGATGGGCCTCCGAACCAATCCTAAACATGATCACCCAAATACCACATCATGCTGTTCACACATGGTAGGAGAATGCGATAGTAATTGAATGGAAATGCAGCCTCCCTGCCACTTAGAGTGAATATGTGAAAAACAAAGAAATATTGTAAGATTGTGACATAAATGAAATACTAACTATGATGACTTTTACCTTGTCCCACGTCATTGTATGAATCTAATTGTGGAAGAAATCCAACTCATAAGATCACTCAAGCTCCAGACAACGTTTAGCCCACCTCCTCATTTGCAAGAAGGAAAGGTCATCACAAGTAAAGAGTGGAGAAGGCAAAACGCCCAATTCATATGCCCACATCTTTCACAAATGAAGTAGAATAAAAAATGATGTTCATAATAGAGAAAGCATGAAGGTGTAGGAAAAGAGATTACCTAGAGAAATGGAGCAAAACCGGTAATCATGTTGATGTCTCCACAAGCACGATTTCAACTAAAGTGTGACAGGCCAAGAGAAGCATAACCTTAGTCAAAGGCTTTTACTCGATCAAGATCTAGAGGGCAAGAAGCATAGTCAAGAAGGTAATATTCGATGCTTTAGCAAAGAGTGTCAAACCAAGTAGATACACTATAAAGCTGTATGCGTACTAGTCCACCTCAATTGGACCTCCTACTCCAATATTTGTACAGTGCAGCATATCGAATCATTACCTTATTCTCGACTCTTATTTCACATTTGAGAAGCTATCGGATCAAGTTTTGTTGCTTCCTTGAGTCTACAATATAGGCATGGATAGGAATAACCTCACTAGCATATGGAAGGCTGGTCAAAGCGATGAGTTGAAAGGCATAATAGTCATCTTGCCAATTGGAAGATGGAACATGTGGGTCACATCCATTTACCTCTTGCATAAAGTAAATAGTGCATGGTGATCAATGTGTTAAGCAACATGTGCAAGACAAGTGATGAACTCATAGAAGCTGGTAGTGGCAATCCTCTCTTTAACGACCTCATTACTAATCTCTAGGAACCAACTGTGGGCACAAAAAAAAAACCCACATATCTTGTTCTCAGGATAGTTTTAAAGTAGGAAATGAAAGTCTCTATATCAAAACAAGCCTAGAAAATTCCTAAAAAATGGAAGGCTAAAGAATGAAGAAGAATGCATACCTAGTTGATTGTGTGGGAAGCCATATCATAGACAATAGGCACCTCTTGGTCCTTCGAAAGGCCTTTCAATATTGATTTCCATACTGGATCACTCTCGTTTAATTTAGGATGAACTGAAGGATCCATCATTGGAAGAAAAAAGCCAAAATTAAATGTAGGAGAAAACTGGAAGAGAATCAAGTGAGAAACAGAAAGGTTATGCGCAAATAAAGAGAAAGGGAGGCAAAAGGGCCTTATGTAGGCCTAAACCACTCATCGACTGTTGATTGACCATGAGGCAATATTTAGATAGCTGGGTGGCTAGTTTACAACAAGCTACTGTCGCTCTAATGAGGGGCAAAATAGCAAAAGGTCAAGAAAGGAAAAAGAAAGATAGAAAAAAAAAAGGAAAAGAAAAGAGGAGAAAGAAGGGAGAGAAAAGAGAAAGGAAGTAAGAAGAAAGAAGAGAGAGAAAAGAGAAAGAAAGAGAAAAGAAAAGGGAAGAGAGAGAAAAGAAAGAAAAATGAAAAGTGAAGAACACCATATATTATAGGAATTAATCTTTAGAACATATTGGTTACAAGCGCCTAGCCATGTCAATAGTTTAGGAAGTCATAAAGAAACACGCGTAACGTTGATCAATGTGATCTACGACTAATTCACAAGGAAGAATTCCTCCAGAATGAAGCTTGTTGAAGAACACACCATATGAGATAAAATTTGAATTAATTTTGAGATTACCAAAAGATCTTTGATATTTTGCAAGAATCTACATGAACAATTAATGGAGAAGTCCCCAATGAGTTAAAGAATCAGCAACATGATAAGAATTCCCTAATGAAGAACATGACGAATGCAAAAGAAGTCAAGAATGAAGAACAAAGAACACGACAAACCTAAGAATTTTTTCTAGCAAACTTGAAGGAATCAAGGATAGAAGCAAGAATTCTTGGGCAAGAAACTCGTTGAATACTAGAACTGAAGAAGATCAAAGAAGCATGAAGAATACTCAAAACAAGGGCATGAAAACTAGCGAAGGCAAAGTTTGAAGAGATCAAAGAAAGTATGAAGGACACTTAGCCAAAGTTGTAAAGAATGAGAAGGTCTAAAGACCACGAAGTAGTGCATGATAGAGGTTTACCTAGTAGACATGCATTAGAAGGAAACCCTAAGAAGTAAGTACACTTAAGAGTATTTTAAGCCATTAGAATAGACACAAGCCCTAAGAAGAGGCACACTGAAGAGTGTTGAAAACCGTAAGAAATAGGTGACACATCCAAAAGTAGGATTATCTCTCAAGTATAAGAGTGTGGAATTAATAAATTCAGTAAGACTAGAGTCAATCCATGGGAAAGGAGATTTAACGGTATAAATTAAAAGACAAGCGAATAAGATATAACTAATGCAAATAAATAACAAGATAATAGTAACAAATAAAATTAAAGACGATAGGCAGTACAACCGACCATTCAAATGTAAAACAAAAATCAAAGGTGGTAAAACCATCCATGGAAATAGGTGGTAAAACCTCCCATAGCAAATGAAAGAATAATTCCATAAGTAATAGATAAGAATAAATTAAATATATAAGTAAGAGAAACTAACACAACAACTATAAAGGCTAAGGTTAGGGGATCCACCCTTGATATATCAAATAAAGATTAACCCAATTATAACTCAATTGGAATCCACACATCAAGAGGTTCCAATCGGAAGATATGTCATTTTAGCCCATTCTAGTTATATGAATTATATTTGTTTCATTACCAATATTTATACCACGTCTTGTAAATGGGTTCAAGCATCCAATGTGTCAATAATCATATGTCTATAACAAGTCAAGGTTTCTAACTACACTTGTGTCGATAAGGTAGAGCCATACAACGTCTAGAAATGATCCAAGCATTTGACGTGTCAAGAATTGTCTACAATGGATCAAGACTTCCACTTTACAAGCGGTGCCAAGATTGATTAAGGAAATAAAATATAAAACACATAAAATAAATAATAAAAGATTATGATTATTAAGCACATATTAAAAGGTTAGAAATCCTTATTCTTGTATCAAAGTTTTCACCCTTTTACCTTAGCAAAGGAGAAATTAGAAGAACATTATGCAAGAAAAAAAATAAATTGAAAGAAGAAATGATTTATTATAATATAAAGAGAAGAGAGAAACACAATATTAAGAGATTCTAGCCAAGAGTCAAGATGCTCTAATGGTCACAATGCACCTCTGTTTATAGATACTTTTAAGGGCAAACTTGTTAAATTATAAGGAGACAATTGTAAAAATATCTTATTGACAAATTGGGTCATCATGTACACCAACTTTAACCACCAATTTCAGTGCTAATAGATTCATAATTTTAATCATTCTTTATGAAAGTTGTATATATTTCCCTCAGCTTTCTAGAACATCTTTAATCAGGTGATTTGGATATGTAGATCAAAAGATATGGTCAAAATATAGAGGCATGGTTAGGCTGGGCTGAAGCTACAGATGGGTTCAATTCAAGCTCATTATGGTCCACTAAATCCTAAATTTCATGATGCTTGTGAAACACACTTGCCTAGATAATTTAATCAACTTTTCAACAAATCAAGATTTGTACCATTGTGATCTATAAATAAGAAGTTATGTCCATTTTACCGAACCTGTATCAAAACTGAAATTAAGGTGAAGCTAATTCAAAATATTCAAAGACTACAAATATGGTTAAATTGAGGAATTTAATGACACTATTAGTATAATATGATGAATTAAACTTTTATTAAACATACACATTTAAGTGTTCATTATCAGGCACACTTAAGAGTATTTTAAGCCCTTAGAAAAGGTGTACTGAAAAACCTTACCAAATCCTAGGAAGCAGGTGTATTAAAGAGTGTTAGAAATCTAAGAAGTAGGTGCACTAAAAGTATTTTGTCATAGCATCATAAGGGTACCTTCTAGCCTTGAGTGGGTACATTCGCCCTCGAATGGGCACACTTTAGCCCTTGAATGGGCACACTAGCCCTTGAATGGGCATATCTTCTTGTAAGAATGAAAGAGCAAAGAAAATGAGGAGGAGTCTACCAAATGAAGATGGAGTCAAAAATTCTAAGGTGAAGGAAGGAAAGATGAATCGAGAGTACTTTATCGATCTTTATGTCTCACAAACCTCTGCAAAGTAGGGGGAAAGTTGCAGACACTGAGTTTTCAAGGCTTGATGATGAAATTAAGATGAACATCGAGTAGAGAAAATGATCGAAATGCCCTTAGAGGTTGAAGAGGAAAGATATGAGAAAGAATTGATGAAGGGTTTTGAAAACTGACTTAAGACTTCAAAAAATCACAAAAACTAATCCTAAAAGGATCTTTAATGAGTCATATTTTGTTGCAAAGCTATGGATGTATAGTTTTCATAGAAATTTATAGATTACATATCAGAGTTGAATTCGAATAGTTATGGGCGACCCAATAGATGAAGGTTAGAAAAGAGACTGCATTGAAAAGTGCCAAAATAAGAAGCGCAAAAGGAAAAAATCGATTGTTTGCCAACAGCCGGCTGGCTATCCGATAGTCAAATAATGATTTACCCAAGTAATTTTGGAAAATTTTGAATGAAACCTTCCATAGTTGTTCTTCTTTTTTCAAACCAACCCCTCTCCTATATACCCCTCTCTTCCTCGCTTTGTAATTCATCCGAAAATTCTCTTTTCTCCTTCTTGAAGGCAGCTTGAGAATTTGAGAAGTCTTTTCTAGTTTTAAATTTTTTGAGCATTTTATATTGCTTTAAACCCAAAAAGGATATATCCTAAGAGCAGAGTTCTCTTCTCCCTCCTATTTCTTTCTCTTATTTTTATGCTTAGAATTAGGTATGTTTAGGATAGTTGAGGCTTAGAAAAAGCATGTTTAGTTATTTTTATGCATAGAAACATGCTAGGGTTTTATGAATTGTTTAGCCCTTGGTTTGTTTTCCAAGTTGTATAAGTATGTCGAGGCAAGTCCACTATCCCTTCTTTATTAGAATCATGTTAGGAATTTAATTTCTTTGCAAATTCTTAGAAACCTGCTTAGTAACACATGATTAGATAGAAGAATTTATATTTTCTTTTATATATACTAGAAAATAACATAAAATAGGTAAGAATTATCATTTTGTCCTTAGATGTCTTGTTTGAGCTAGAATAGCTATGATTGATGTTGATTGTTTGAATTAGGCTAGAAATACCATGATTAGGCTAGAATTTCCCATGATTGCCATGATTAGGTCAGAATATATCATGATTGCTATGCTTAGGCTAAAAATGCCATGATTCCATGAATTAATATGAATAATGCTAGAATTGCAATAGGTAAAATACCATGATAGAATTTATCAAATATAGGTCAAAGTGCCATGATCTTAAATCATGGCTTTGTTTGATTTACAAATGTACAAATATATTATGAATATGTTATGTTAGAAGTGTTATTGTATAATACCATGAAGTGATGGTGAACTCACATTGGTGATGAAGGACCATTACTTAAAGTAAATGTCCACTTTCATGAAGAGATCCAATAGGCATTGAATAGACTCACATCTAATGGTAAGGAATTAATCATTTATCAGGTCTCAAATTGACTATTTAATAGGATATTTGAATTTTATTGCGAATAGATCTATGGGACAACTTACCTTTGATGTACTTAAAGTAGAATTACTTTATCATTAAGGTGATGTATTCATCTTCACGTTTCCCTATGTTTGATGAAAATATTGGAACAATTGTAAGTATAAGAAGTGATCATGGTCAGGAGTTTAAGAATGCTAATTATGCTTAATTTTTTAGCTTTCATGGAATTGCAGATGAGTTCTCAGCCTCTAAAACACCTAAGTAGGATGGTGTTATTGAAAGGAAGAATAGAAGCCTTCAAGAAATGGCCAGGGTGATGCTTACTAGCAAGAAATTGACAAACAGATTTTGGGCAAAAGCAATTAGCATAACAAGCCACATTTCTAGCATAGTTTTTATTAAAATTGGAATCACTCAAACTCCTATCAGATTTTAAAAGGCAAGAAGCCTAAGTTAAGGTATTTTCATATTTTTAGGTGCAGATGCTGCATACTGAAGGATAGAGAACAATTGAGAAAATTTAACTATAAGAGTGATGAAAGAGTGTTCATAGGCTACTCACTCAATAGCAAGGTGTACAGAGTGTACAACATGAAAGTAGAAACAATCATGGAATTAACACATGTTGGTTTTTATGATTTGGATGACTATACAGATTATTCGTGGGAAGAAGGAATCATTAGCTCGACAGAGTCTGCAAAAAATTCTAATAAGGACAATAGAGAAACAAAAGAAGCTGTTGTACTAGACAACGTAGTCTTTGTGAAGGATGATGTAATAGACATGTTTGACACTATAGAACTGGACAGAACTGAAGTTAGAAATGATTCAAGAAAAAAGGATCCACCCTCATAGTTTCAGAGAGCACATCCAACTTTATCAGTCATTGGAAGCTAGCTTAGACAGTGAAATGAAACAAGAAGCAAGGTTAACTTTGCTTGCTATGTTTCATTAATTGAACCAAAAAATATAAATGATGCATTGAAACAGGAAGTACGGATACAAGCTATGTAAAGGAGTTAAATCAGTTTAAAAGAAATGCTATATAGACCTTAGTTGAGAATTTGAATATGATAAGGACTAAATGGATCTTCAAGAATAAAATAATGAACATGGTCAAGTTGTTAGAAATAAGACTAGATTAGTAGTACAAGGATACAGTCAGATAGAAAGAGTGGATTTTGATGAAACATTTGCCTTTATAGCTAGGCTAGAATCCATAAGATTTTTACTTGCCATTGTATGCCTACTTCATTTAAAGTTACTTCAAACGAATGTCAAGACTACCTTTCTAGATGGCATCTTGAATGAAGAGGCATATGTAGAGCAGCCCAAAAGGTTTGACTGCCTTAAGCATCCAAACTATACATATAAGTTCAAAAAGGCTTTATATGGCCTAAAACAAGCTCCAAAGGCTTGGTATGAAAAGCTTAGCACTTTTTTGATACATAGAGGTTACATCAAAGGCAGGAATGATAAAATATTCTTTATTAAACATGCATCTAATCGCATTGTCATTGCATAGATATATGTTGATGACATTGTTTTTGGTTTAACTATTAAAGACGAAATTGATGAATTTGTTAAGTTGATGTAGAGGGAGTTTGAAATGAGCATGGTTGGAGAACTTAACTCCTTTCTTGGATTGCAGGTCAAACAAATGGATGATGGAATATTTATACACAATCAAAATATGCTAAGAATTTTGTTAAGAAGTTTGAGTCAAAGAAATCAAAACCTATGAGAACTCTGATTTGCACTAACTTAAAGTTTTATAGAGATGATGTAGGGAATGATATTGCACAAGGTTCCAATCAAAGCCTAAGGAAACTCATTTAATTGTTATGAAAATGATAATAAGGTATGTGAATGGTACCTCAGATTTTGGTATTGGTATACTAAAGAGACAAATTCTTGTCTTGCAAGGTACATCGATGTAGACTAGATAGGAAATGTGGACGATAGGAAGAGATCAAGTTGGTGGATGTTTTTATCTAGGAAACAATTTGGTGTCACGGCATAGTAAAAGTAGAATTCTGTCTCACCATCCATAGCAAAAGCTAAGTATGTTACTACTAGAAGTTGTTGTACAGAACTGATGTCAATGAAGCAAATGCTTAAAGATGTGTTGAATTAGGTTTTATGGCTGTATTTTGTGACAATAGAAGTGCTACCAACTTATCTAAAAACACTATCCAACATTCTAGGACTAAACATATAGATGTTAGATACTACTTTATTAAGAAACATGTAAAGACCAAGATAATCCACGTAGGAACATTTAGAATTTGAAAATCAACTTACTGATCTGTTCACAAGGCACCTATTGCTTCAGCATATAAATTCTTGAGAAAAGCAATTGGCATCCATCAATTGAATGAATGATCATTACATATATTTTTTTTCACACGTCTAAAGAATCATAGGATAGATTCTATTTTGGTGTCTGTTTGGGCAAATTGATTAAAGTTTGCTACTCAATAATGTATAACAATATGCAAAGAAGGCTACCAATTCATGAAGTGTGAAAGCCAACCTTTGAAAGAAACTTAGTAGCATTTTGGAGATATGTTTAGGTTGCCGATTCTAGAGGAAAAGGGCTACCTATTGCATTTGAATAAAAGATTCTTTGAGATTAATTGAAGTGTATGTAAGAAGTATGCTTTGATTAACAACTAAAATGAATTTATGTTTGTTAAAAATTATCTTTTTGATATTTTATAGCATAATTGTTTTTGAAAATTTTCTAGTTGAATTTAGTTGAAAAGCATACTCAAATAGAATACATTTTATGATGTCCAAACATGTTTGTGATACTTTGTATATTAGTTTCTATTATGCATGTTTTAATTGATACTTTTTATGCCTTAAGCTAGCTCAGATTAATGAGTCTGTTTATATTCTTGTGTCAGCACGCCACATCATCTAAGTAGATTGACAAATCAGAATGGTCAGTGGTGCGAATTAAGTTATTGCTTTCAAATGGAATTCAAAATTATCTCATTAATTGCTTGAAGATAATCTTGGTAATTTTTTATCCTAATTTAGCACAAAATCAGTCTTGGAATAATATTATTAATTTAGGAAGTAGGAATTAGAGAAAAATAAAAGTTGCTTTGATTATATAAATCTGTCTTGATTTAGGGACTTTTTGTATCTTCTATTCACTTGTTTTCCTCGCTAATAACTCTCTTCGTAGGAATCTCAATAACTTTTCATCTTCAAACCTTCAATCTATTAACAATGATGAAATGGACCAAGTATTCATCAAGTGGTGAACAAGAAATTTGAAAGGATCCAAACACCAATTTTGTAGAAGAAGAGAATGAAGATGAAACTATGCTCCAAACTGAAATAGCAATAGTGATCTAGGCAACCTTATCGACTTAGATAATCAAAGCACATAAACCCTCGTAGCAACAGCACTACAAAGCATAAAAGGACAAGTTGATGATGATTTGGGTGAGAGGGAGGATAAAATAGAACCTGATGACAAGGCAATTCAAGTGAAGAAGAGGAATCAAAGGAAGAGGAAGAATCAAATAATGAAAAAAAAAAGGACTGAAATCAATCCTCAACCCATTGCAAATGACAATCCTCAATCACAACAACAACATGTAACACCATTCTCCAAAAAAAAAATCCTCACGAAAGAGAATGAAACAAAGTTTAATGATCACAAATCCAGTAGAAAATTGCAAATTGAGAGGCAAGTGTTGATCAACGACTTCAATGAGTTTGGATAATGCACCTTGTTGAAAGCTAGATCTTGGTTTTATATGGTAAATGACTTCCAACCTCTTGTTAAATCTTTGGTACCAGAGTTTTATTCAAATATTCTACCTTTAATTGATAAATCTAATAGTCCATGTTATCACTTGTTTTGTTGTCATGGAAAGCATGTTGAACTTTCACTAAATGTGATAAATAACTATTTATAAATCCCATTAGGCTATGCACATGATGTTGCTGGTGATTTTGATGTGTCTGACATATTTAAGGTTTTGACCACCAAGTCTAAAATTTGACACAAAATTGTTCAGTTCAATTGGTTTTCATCAACCAACCAAACTAATGTTAGGAAACACTGGGAAAATTTTCTGTATTGCTTGGGAATAAATAGGCTGACCAATCTACAATTGTGGATTTATAGGATAGTAGTGTAGACTTCAACTTAGTCTGATTGTCATAGGCTAGAATTCCCATGTTAAATTGCTAGAATTTTAAAGAGAGAATGAGTGAAAATTGAAGTAAATAAAGCTCATGAACCTGTCGCTCCAATTTCAAAGCAATTTTTGTATCAAATTCATATATTGCTAGAGGGAGAACTAATTAAAAATTGGAAACCAACAAAACATCAAAGGAAATACTGCTCTTAATGCTATTGTTGATTTGAAATTTGATGTGCAAGTGTTATCTGATAAGATTGATCTTATAACTATCATTTTGAAGAATTATTATTATCCACACACATTTGCTAAAGCTAGAAAAGAGCATCGTGAAAATATGGTGGCAAAGTGAGACAAGCTGCTACTCAGACAATAACAACATTGGCTTTTTTTAACTATAAATTGAAAGCAAAAATCATCCAAGAAAAAAAAAGTTGCACAAAACCAAAAAGCATCAACAAAAAGTGCAAAAGCTGCAGATAAAACTTCAATAGGAAATCCATATCAAAGAAAGCAAAGAGGAAAAGACTAGCACTACCTACTTAACCTAGGTTGATTGATGAAAGTGAAGATGATAATGAAGCTACACCGAAACAACCACCAAAGAAACAAAATAAGACTATTCACAAGCAACAATCAAAGCTAAAAATTCCTACTAAACCAGTTCGTAAACCAACAAGAAGCATTGATTGATCTATTTTGGCTTTTTCCGAAACGAGGGGGAGAAAAGAACTAATTTTTTTGTTGCTTAAGCTCTGATCTAATGTTTAAGCATTGATATTTCTGAACTAACTACTCTAATGATGTTTCAGCTCTTATGAACTTGTTTCCTTTTAGGTTTTTTTAGGATTATTGTAGATGTCTAATTCCTATAGGATGATTAGATTAGTTTAAGAATTTGTTTTGCCTAAGTTTACTAAAGATGTCAAATTCCTACAGTTTTATTTCAACATATTTTCTTTTTAGAAGAATGTTGAATGCTTAACTTGCTTGCTACTTTTGCTTAATACTTGCTAAAATTTGTGTTAACCCATTTGGTTTGTAGATACTAGATTCTAGTTGTAAAAGGTTGAATTTTATTGTTTGAGTTTTATAACTCTAACTTATTTGCTTGCATATACTCATTGTAATAGAATATGGATTTCTCAAGATGTCAAAAAGGAGGAGATCATTAGCTTCGGACAGCATGCCTACATGGCATATTGATGTTGTGGCATATTGTAGTTGTGTTTTATTTTATTTTGACATCTTGTGATAAAAGCCTAGTTTGAGATAATCACTTAGTTTTGTAATTCATATTTATCTATCTTTTATCTAAACTATATTGCTTATCTAATTAATGGGATAGCAAACAAATTGTAGTTGGACCATAATTCTTGAACGAGCTAATCTACAACAACCAGAACATGTATAAAGAAAAAATCACAATTGTTTTATAATAATAACATTGCAAATGCAATGAGTGTTTAGAGAGCTTATGAGCTTAAGTCTTGAAAACATCTTTTATTTTGTTTAAACTCTTTGTTTTAAGTGTGATAGTATGAAGCTCATATCTATTTGATTATTCATATGTGTTGTTAACGGTTTTTTCTGTTAATGTTTGTTTAACATATTGTATGAGTGCAATAAAGAGTGATTTGAGTCACTAGTGTAGGTCTCATGGGTGAGCAGCTTTACATAGAATAGGTTAGTGGATTTGAAGGACTCAAATCACTGTAAAAGTCTCTTATGTCTTATAAACAATTGTAAGCATTAAAATCTTTACTTATGATTTCAGGCCCGATGAAGAGACATGGTGCCTTCATCAAAAGTGTTGCCTCTTGAATAAAGCTTATGAACTTCCAAAAAATAGCCCGAAAAATAGATTACGCCAAAACACTCGAAAAAATAGTGCAAAAAACAAGACAAAGCTGAATAGGTACCCAAATGAGTAGAGTAGGTGCACGCCTATATGGCAGATAAGTGCACATCTATATGGCGAATAGTGCACATCTATTCTTAGATCCCATATTGAAAACAAAATGATATTTGTATTATTGTAGTGCATCCATATAAGCATTTATAATCCGAAGGTGAAAGGCATGGAAGACATATGAGGAATTGGTGGAGTACACTCAAAATTAATTCCTAAACACATTGTCTATGTTGAGGTTAGTTTTCTTTACAAAATCTTGGTGAATCAGTTTTCTTTCCAGTTGAAGCATCAGAAGTGACATAATTATCATTGAAAAGGGTACAAAATTAAAGGTCTAGTTCCTTAATTCTTTTCTTAGTTTTCTTTAATTTTTACTAGTAGCATGTTTAGGTTTACTGCCATGCTTAGAAGCATGTTTTAGGAGTAATATTTAGTTTAATTTTTCAATTATTGTTATTGCCATGCTTATTAATTGCTTAGTTAACTAATTAGTTACTTGGTTAATTAGGTAGCTTGTTAGCTATGTTAAGTATCCTTACGATAGAATTAGTTTGAGTAATGCTTGCTTGATTTAGAAACATATGCTTAGCAATTATAATCATGCCATCTTAGTAATTAGAGCCCTAATAAGCATGAATGTGTATAAATAGAACAATGAATGATTGATTATAGCGTTATGTTGAGTCTAGCTTAGACCCCTTGTTAAAATCATGTTTTTAGGATTTTCTGTTTTACCAAAATCCAATTAAGCATTCTTTGCCTTGAAAACAAGAAAATTGATCTTGGTCAGGAACAGGCATGCACATGTTCTTGATCTAGTAGGGGTCACGCCTCTTTCAAGGGTAGGTACATGCCTATTTGTGACCAGGTCATGAATTTTGCCCCTTTTTATTCACATTATAAAATGTTTATCTTTCGTCTACTCTATGATATATGACTGAAGTCGATTAGTCTTTTCATTTATCAAATACCATGAATAATGTGATGAATTTTGATTGAATTAATTATCTTGTTCTTGTGATAAATTATCTTGTTTGCATGGATTATGAAGTGGCATTTTAATTCTCTTATAACTCTCATTATACGATTTATCATCTACTTTAGTTCAATATTTGGATAATTGTTGTAATCCCAAAAATACCCCATGTTTGAAATGCAAATGTAACTCTATTATCCTCCCTATTTATATGGTTGTCTATAAACTGTCTCACCCATATGTAATTAAAAAAATCAAACTTGATTGTGTGCAAAATGAATCTAGGATCAAGATGGATAGAATAGATGATCTAGAAAATCTCAACCCAGTGAATTCTAGTGGAGGTTGGACTTTTTTTGTGCGGATTGAAAGTTCGTACCTAACTTTCTAAACCCAACTCTGAACGAGTGACGGGTAGTTAGGTCTAGAAGCAAGGTATCGGCTATCGTAACTCACACTTTTTCCAGCGATTAATTATCAGGGTGGCGACTCGGACCCTACCTCCGTGGCTTGATCTGATTACCCTTCGAGACCCCTGACACAACTTAGAACTGTAGTGCTAAGGTCGCCATGGCTCTGGCTAAATGGAAGCCTTGTCCACCTCGGCATACTACATAGTGAATTGCAGTTCATACTGCCTGTGGATGTAGGGTTATTTGTAAACGGAACCACTGCAATTTTTATATTTTTGTTATAGTTTTTGTGGTTGCCTGTGTAATACATATCATGACAGATCTGTCCTTTCAAGCCCACAATTGTAATACATTAATTATATGAATAAGAGTTCATGTCATCCAATCTTTCATCACAGCTAGTGAATATGATTTCAACTGATAGTATTATTATATTATTTAATTCTCTAATATGAAAATTAGTAACTATGCAGGTATTAGAATTTTGAATCAATTTTTAATTATATTGTTGTGTGAATATTGAATCATTAATTTAATTTTTTTTAAACATACAAGTGTTATGTCATAATATTAAAATGTTAATGGTTTTAGATCGATTTAAACATAATTGATAATCTTCTGTATATTTTGTTAAGCAACATTATTAATAAAATCATTACTTTATCATTAATAGTTTTATTTTATAATTTTATAATAGTTCACTTTATAAATTTATTACCTTACAATATTAATATTTTTGTTTTTTCATGTAATCTGATAACATAGAATTTAAATACGTAACTATTTTTTTCCCGTAGACTTTTAAAGATATTATAATTAAACATTAGGTACTTATGATTTATACATTTGATTTGTTTGCATAATAAATTAATAATCACCAATACTTCATTGTTTGTACTTAGAGGAAAAAAAATCCCTAATAATTCCAACGCGATTAATGCTTTTTACTATTAAAATTGGAAATTAAATCTGAACACATTATTATCGATAGGACACCACCACAAAATATATATAAAGTAAAATATTAAATCATTGTTAAAGCATATCATTTTCCTTCTAATTACTACATAGAGAAAGTTAAAGCTTTATAATCAGTGATGCTTATATCATTTTCTTAATTTTTTGTTATATTATATTTTTGTTTTTATAATATTATTTGATTGTTAATTCATTAAATTAAACTTATTAATTAGTATATATAGCATTTCTCTAAAAAAGAAAAATTCTTCTTATTTAATCTGTATCATTACTTCCTCAAATATTGATTTACATTTGAAATCTCAAAATGTTACAAATTTCTTTAGGACTTCGATACCGGAGATTATTTCAGGTTCTTTGATTTTGATATTGATTAATTTTTACTGGTTTCATTTTTTTATTGCTAAACTCCCTAGTTTATTACTTTGTTAATTAATACTGATTCAATTTATTATATTGGCTACCATATCCTCGCTGCTGATTTGAATCGTTACATGGGGACTGTCACTAAATCTGAAGAATCCTGTGAAGAAGTGGCGTTGTGGTGCTGCCCCCAATTACAGTACTTGGGTTTTCATTCTGTTTACTTTTGTAGTCTTCCCTGTAATGGATTTAGAAATAAAATGTTCTTTCATTAGCTTTATAGCTCTCTATCTTTAACATGAATTTTTTACTTCTTCTTATTCTCATTTTGTTTGAGAGTCCTTATTCTATGACCACTGTGAAATGTTGGTATCAAAAATCCAAACGCCTCTTCAATTGGCATGCAGACCTGCTTTTCATCCAGCTACTGTGGACTTAAAAGGCAAAGCATACAAGTTAGTTTTACTGTGATTCTTATCTATGCATGCTCTATGGCCCTTCATGCAGGCTGCTGAGACAAAATGCAATAAGAGTTTTATTGGATGATCTCTATACAAATCCTGGACCACTACAGTTTTGAAGGTCCTGGTGCAGATCCTAAGGTTGTAACTCTCCGTGTCATCCGACTGTATGTATTGGATATCACCTTTTCTGTGCTTTTGCTAATCTTGGTTACCATTTCATCTGAAAATGAGCTGGTCCAGTTTTCTTGCTTCACCTCATGAACTCTGCAAGAAGAGAATCCTTCAATTAAAACCCTTTTATCCACTTGGTGGAGGAGATCCTTCCGGTGCCTTAATTTTGCTTCAATGGCTAAGGTCTTTTGGGCCGGGACATTGACTGTGAATACCCAGTTTACTCTGCGGAAATGACCAATTTTGGTACCCTTCTTAATAAGTGGCGTGAGCCATGTCAACAGAGTCCAGAAGTAACTCTGGCAACCCAACTTCGGGTGATTAATCCTGTCCAGCACGTCAAGGAGCGTGTTCTACTATATTAACCACGACTAATCAAGAGTCAGTGCACAACCTGCTGCAATATATATAGAGTTCAAACCATCGAAAATAAACAGTAGGGAAAAAAATTTAATCAATCATTTCGTACAAGTGCTTTATCACAATGAAGGAAAAAACAGTATCTCTGTACAAAGGCGATGATTTGCACCTCGTTCTGGAGAAGAAGAACTCTGAAACCATGGAAGGTTTCAGAGATTTCATCCGCTGGTCCGTCGGAGAAATGTTTGGCGTCGATGCGCCTGCAGACTACAAAGATCTTTATCACCCCGCAAGGGGCATTTATGCAAGGTTTTATGGGCATAACGGTGAAGACTTGGACATGACCCAAGAATTCGCAAGAAACTACGAGATGCTCTCGTCCATTGAGATATCGAAATTTGGAGAGCAAAGGTAAGATTCTACTAGACTAACTAACCTAAAAAGAATCAAAATTATAACCTTGTTTTTTGTTTCTAGGTCTACAATTTACTGCTCCCGTTGCCAACGATTTGGACACACCGCCAACGGCAACTGCCCGCGCCGCCTTTGCCTTACGTGTCATGAACCTGGGCACTTTCGCTTGAACTGCCCGGAAAATTTGAACCGTTCTCTTACTCCGAAGACTTCCAGACCATCCAATCTTGGAAATAACCCAAGAACACCTTCTCCGTCCAAGAACGTTAAAGGCGATATCCAGATGACTCCACCTCCTGCATCCTGGACACCAGCAAGATGTTCGAATGAGCCCCGGTCGCCAGTGACATCACCGCTTCCTCACTTTAGCCGGCCTTGGACTTCTCCCCGTCCAACATTGAGTCTGTCGCCTTTGGCAACCCCTCAGCCTGTCTTTGCTACGGCCCGGACTCGAGGCCCTCCACAGTCAAGATCAAGAACGAATTTTCGGCCAGTTACATCACATCTATGGACAGCGCCCCAGTCGCCAATGACATCACCGCTGCCTCACCTCACTCCACCTCGGACTACTCCCCTTCCAACCTTGAGTCTGTCGCCTTTGGCAACCCCTCAGCCTGTCTTTCCTACTGCTTGGACTCCTCCAATCTCCCCAAGATCAAGAATGGCTTTTGGGCCAGTGACGCCACATCTATTAACTAGAGAGCCCACGTTTACTCCACCTTCTACTCCTCTCCCCCCTCCAATATCAAGTGCAAGGCCGAGTGAGCCGGCCGCTTCACCTTCAAGCTCGGTTCCTCCTCAAGATCACACCGCTGCGGGAAGAGGCCAAGGTAAGCCAACGTTCTAAGCCTTGAAAACAATAGATGTAAGAAGTTGAAGCGTTCGTTTTTTAAAGTGTTATTTGAATTCTTAATCCGGGATTATATTCTTTTTTATTTTTTTTAATAAACGACAGAATTCAATCCATGATTGTTATTGCTTTTCAATGATTGTCTTTTTCTGTGTATTTTTGGCGATTGATTGTATTATAGCTGTAGGTATTTACTGGCGTTAGTCTTGATTATTGATAAAGAATTGCTTGGTTAAGAATATTATATGTTGTTCATATTTGTGGCCTGGGGATAGATGTAACGTCATGGGCATAACAATAATTTATTCAAATAGAAATGACATTTTTGGCGGATATTTGCGACTAGTCCTACTCAAATGTTTGGCGGGGATGTCTAGATAGATGAATCCAATAAGTTTAGGTTTAGCCTAATGTAGCAAATCATGATAATCAGCAAAGTTTTGCGTATATAAGAGACCGAAAGTACGTTTCAGCAAGTAATTGCGGAGTAGTTCAGCCTTATTTATTAAGGATGATATGAAGGATATTCTCTTTATCCTTTACATGCATATATAGTCTTCTTTTGGAGTGTCTGTATTACTCCACATTCATTGAAAAGCCTTTTTTTATCTCAGACTAGGCCAATTATATATTTAAGTAGCCACTATTAAGTTAATTTTCACATTCATGATGGACAAAGAGAAATTGATTTCAAAATGTTGTGTAGCACGACAATTGTATTCGTTAATATCATAATTATTGTGTCTAAGTTAACTTAAAACATTGATATTATTCTAGATTTAAAAAAAGTTGTGCAACTTGATCGTTTATTTAAAACTATCGCTTGAACCCCTTTGGTTTAAAAAATTGATACTTACCTCCCATCGTTAACTAACACCCTATATATTTAACGACATGAGGATATCTCATTAAATGAGTAAGATCTAAAAGTAAAAGATAGAAACAAATTTCCATTTGCTAGCTTCTTTGCATCGTCCCTTTTATCGTACATCTTTTTTCCTCTGAGCCTTAAATCCCTAATCAGAAAAGTTGCTTCTTTGATTTATATTCGATTCTTTTAGGCTTTTGGTTGGTGGCTTTCACTCACTCAATTGGTAATGGTTATGCGATGAACATAAGAATTCAGGGAGAAAGAGTTAAACGATATAGAACAACATTCATCTTTTCTGCTTGTTCATGGTACAAGAGCCAGCGTTGTAGTGGGGGTTTTGCATGTTTTTTATAGACTTGAACTGTTCTTAGTATCGGCATACAATTATGTGCTTGTCAATAAACCAGAAAATTAATGAAAAAATTGTGGCAATAAATGGTCACCTTCCACTCACTCATTTCATCTAGGCCTGAAAAGCCATCGTGTGCTAACCTTGCAAGGCCAAACATGATAAAGCATGGAAAGGCCAGTCACGGCTATTTCCGAGCCTGAGAAGGCTATCACTAGCCAACCTTTGACCTTGAAATTCGATGGGATTTACTTTTTTAATTACTTCTTAATAATTAGGTTGTATTATAATAATCTTACTTATTTATTACTAATTGTGAGATCTTTTTTACTTTTATTGAAATTAAGTGTAATTTTAGATCTATGTTGTCATTAATTTTGACTTAAATCTTGCAAATATACATATATATTATTTTTAGATTATTTATTTTTTAGAAATATTATTTATTAAATATTTTTATTAAATGTTTTGGACAGTTGTATTTACTTCAAAATTTTTATGTTAATAATCTTAATCTATGTTATATGACTATTAAATTTACTTCAACAAAGACTTTTTTTACCCTATAAAATTTTATAGTAATATTTAATTCAATTATTGATTCTACAATGTCTAAAAAGCCATGAAAACAACTCAATATTTATAATTTAGAGAAATTTAATTCCAAATGTTGTGTAATATGACATTTGTTTTAGTAAAAATCATAATTATTGTATCTAATTAAGTTTATTTAAACATATGATTAATTCTAGATTTAAAAGTTGTTGCGTGCAACATGATAAAGTTTATTTAAAACCATCGTTCACAAGATAGCTTTGTTTGAAAGTTGAGATTTCATAATATCTTCCAAAAACCATCGTTATAGTATAAAATTGATTTAATAAATATTCTAAATTTCAACTCCAACCAAGATAAAACTAAAGTATTTTTATAGGTAAAAATATTTTGACTTCCCTTGTGGTTTCCTCTTTGAATTGAAAATTGATGTATACTTACCTCCCATCGTTAACTAGAGCCCTATATTAATAGACTAAGGATAAACCAATAAATGAACAAGATATAAAATAAAAGATATATAGAAACAAATTTCCAAGGTAGCTTCTTCGTATCTTACTTGTCTTTTTCCTCCTAGCCTTAAAACCCTAATCAGAAAAGTTTGCTTGTTTGATTTGTATTCGATTCTTTTAGCTACTAGAGGTCACTAGAAGAAAAAACGCCTACAGCAGCAGGGTTTTCACAATGTGCGCCAAGTGATTGCAAAATGTAATTTTTTGCAAATGCACGTTGCAAAAAATGATTTTTAGCAACGTGCAGCATATGCACGTTGCTGAAAGTTTATATCGCAACGTACATTTTTTGCACGTTGTGAAAGTGTTGCATTTAGCAACGTATAGATACTGCACATTGTAAAAAAATCTTTTTTTTAAGAATTTATTTTTTATAATTAAAACACAATATTAAATATTAAAATAAAGACAAAGTACTTTTTATATTATTAAATTTAAAAATCATATTGAATTATTAAAAAATAGGTAAAATTCCTTTGAATTTAAAATGTTTTTAAAAATTACAATAGTTTCTTATTTTTAATTTAAATAAATCAATGAAATTAGAAATATAAGAATATCAATTAAATAATATTTTTATGTTTAAATATAAAATTAAGAAAATAATTTTTAAAAATATTGAAATAAAAGATAATATTATTTTCTACATGAAAATAGTAAATTTTTAGATATTAAATTGTATGAAAATATTTTTTCAAGCATAGAAATTGTATGAAATAAATAAAATTATTTTATAATTTCAATGTGATGAAAATCACATTGTTTAAATTTTTTTGATAAAAATTAAGGAATTAAAAATCTCACATTAAATTTTACTTTCAAATAATATAACATATGTGCTTAACTAAAAATTATTGTAATTCATTTTAAAAATTAAATTACAAACTTACACTTCAAGGAAAATGCGCGTACATTTCACTAATTTTTTTGTTTGTTCTTAGAAAACTAACAAGTATTTACACCCTAAAACGAGTCAAACATTCTTAAAAAAAAAAAAAAAGGGGTTTAATTTATGACACCATTTAAAAATGTGACCAGTATTTAAAATAATAAAATAAAAATCTATAAAACATACCCCAAACTCTCAGCAACACCTTTCTCAATCTTCCTCTCTCACCTTAGCTAATATCTCCCTCTCTCAACAAAACCGCTAACCCTAACTCTCCGATTTTCTTCGTCATTGCTCTCTTTCTTGATCTCACATCTCAGCTATGGTAGAAGACATAGTCCACCCATACGATTCACCCCACTACCATCACAACGACGACAATGAAGTCTCCACTGCTCGCCCCTCCCTTCCCTCGCCCGAGAAGCCCGTCTCTCCTCCCCCACCCGTTGGCACCTACGTCATCTAAATCCCCCATCTACCGCGTACACCTCTTCATCTTCATAGTCCTCACCATCGCCATCGGCATCTTCTACCTCGTCATCCACGCGACTGCTTGGAAAGCACGTGCAGCCACCCGCCTCACCTTACAAGGCCAAGCACAGTTGAGACTTGGGACTCCAATTTCTTTACCTTTGGTTAGTTTTCCTTTACTTAATTAGTCTATTTGGTTGACGAGAAAATAAGTTTTCCAAAAAAGAAAAAAGAAAATTTGGTTTTCAAACGGAGCTGTTGAATTTGATGGTTTTCCGTCGGTTCTAGGTCGAAATTGAATACTTGAATTGAATTCCACTGCTTGGTTTTTGAAAAACCATGATTCTTAACATGAAATAAAAAAGTAAAAAGAAAATTAGGTTTTTAACAAAGTTTTTAAAAAATAGGATTGCATTACATACTTAATTACGATGTTTGGTACCTGAATAGGGCAGGTTTGTTGAGGGTTGTCATTGAGGTGGCGATGTCTGGGGAGAATTTCGAGTGAAAGTGTACTTTAAGTTTGATTGTTATGGGTTTGTTATAGTACATGCTTAGTTATATGTATTTTTAAAGAAATAGAGTCCACTGTGTTATTATGGGTTGTGATTAAGGAGAAGAAGCCAAGCCAGGAATCAACCAAATCGAAGAAAAAAGAAAGAGTTGGTGACGCCTGGTAGTGAGAGACCAAATGAAGATTTGAAAATGTTCCTAAACAATATCTTATTTACATATGATCAGTTCACGTTACTTTAAGATCAGTACACGTTACCTCAAAGCTTTTTTTTAACAAAGGTTCTTGCCATTTTACATGTTTAGATAATTAGCCATGCCAGCAAGCTACGTGATTCAAGCTTAAGCTATAGTGTGAAACCCGAATTGAGGTCTCTTTTCATTCTGATTTCACGTTTTGTGTAATGCTATTACATTCTTGAATTCCAGGAACTGGGCTTCTTGTTTGTGAAAAACATGTTTGTTTTACTTGCTAGCTTTATATAATTTCCAATATTTGAAGCTTGATATTATTTGAAACTGTTGTTACCGTAGCTCCAGATATTCTCTTTATTAATTTTTATTTTGTATGATGCCATCAGCTTCGTGCCTTTTGTTTGTTATATTAGATGATCTTTTTGTTTGTCATATTCGTTGTGTGCAAACTGTTGTTTTCATGGAGACCAACTGTATGATAAGTTGTCATACTAGATTTTAGTCCAACGATTTGTGTTCCTTTCACTCTCATAGTTAAAAATCAGGGTTCCTCATCTAATGTTGTGGACATGATGCACCATCATTCCTTTTCATAAAAATCTTCTATGATTTAGTTAGTTTATTCTAGAACTATTTGGTGATACCTTTTTGGCACAGCAACTGATTAACATAAAATCAATAGATCCATAGAATCAGGAAAAAAAAAAAAAAGATGAGCCTCAAACAAGGAAGAAGCAAGCTACCTCTACTCCGAGGAGGAATTCTCGATTGATTGAGAGATTCTGTTTGTTTCAGACTAAAACAGTAGCTGAATGGAATGAAACTTTACATGCTACTTAAAAAACAAAATATTAGTAGATTACATTTATGAAACTATATATATTAGAACTCGATTGGTGCTACATCACTTGTCCTCTGTCATCAAATATTTCTTTTTCTTTGAAACTTGGAGCTTTTAACAACTAAGTTTTTGATTTATCAAAGTTAAGCCTTATAAAAATCTATAATATATGAAAAAGTTATTGTTATAGCAATTGTTGAACATAAATCCATTTGTTTAGTTTCTGCTGCCAAGACTGACTTTTGACATATGAATTCATTTTCTGCTTTTTTTGTTTCATAATTATTCGTTTTGCCTGCATATGTTGTTATAAATTTTATTTTATATTGTTGTTAGGTGAAGTAATGTCTTTTAGTATACTATTTTGCCTCTTAGATTGATTCAGAATGGCAACAAAGAAGACAAAGCATGGAGATAATAGACAAACCTCTACTTCCTCACTACACATTTCGTGAAGTTAGGCTAGGTTTTGGAGAATTAAATGGCTAACCTGGCTCCGATAGCTGATGACATGATCTGGCATGCCTAATGCTAGGGAGAGGAAGGTCGTTGAGAGGTACTCTGTGCCTACTGCTGAAAGGTCAACAACGAAACCGGAATCCATTGAGAAGGTATGGCGTTGTCCAAAGATAATTTTTTTTTTTTTGTTCTTTTTTCCTTGTTTTCATTCAGTTAGATACTGATCTACTTTATTAAATTAATAAAGTTTATACACACACACAACCAAAAGTGATCCTGGACTCATGGCTCTGTCAGCTTGCATACCATTTTTTAATCTCATTATATACTGATTTTTTTTCCTCATTATTTTTTGGTTGCTATTTGTTTGAAATACAAATTTCTAGAAATCATGAGAGATGTGTCTTTTGGTAGCTGTAATTTGATAATTTATCTTTGTTCCTTTTTAGTAGCCAATGTTTTATTGATTCATTAATATATCCAATTATTAGCAAGTGCTTGTAAGTGTATATAGATGAAGCAAATGATATAATTGTATATATAACCAAGTTTTGATAAGTTAGGTGTTGGAGATGGATAAACAATTGATGCACCAATGAAGGTTTTTTTCTCTTTTAAACAATTCATTAGATTTAGTTAATTCATTAAAAAATGTTAAACAAGTCTATTTCGCAACATACATTTTCTGCACGTTGCGAAAAGTGTTGCATTTAAGAAACAAAATATTAAATATTAAATATTAAAATAAAGAACATGTGACTTTTATATTATTAAATAAAAACATTATATTAAATTATTAAAAAATAGGTAAATTTTCTTTGAATTTTAAATGTTTTGAAAAATTACACTAATTTCATATTTTGAATTTAAATAAAATAAAGAAATTAAAAATATAATTAGGTTTTGGGTTTTAAGCTATAATATTTTGAATTTCTCAAATGCCATCATTTATCTTTAAAATTTAAAGAAGAATGTTTTCAAGTATATAGTCCCATCCTTGTCCACAATTACTTGAAATGAAGTTTCATTAAATAGTAATTAATTATCAAAATACAATAATTTAATTTTAAATTACTTTTAATTGTTTAATTTGATATGATTTATTTTTATTTATTTTTTAGTTTATTAAAATTAAAATTTTTGAACATTAAAAAATTAAGAAATAAATGAAATTGATTTTTTATTAAATAAGAGATAAATTTTAGTTTAAATTCATTAAGATATAATGTTAAAAACTAAAAAATTTAAAGAAATAAATTAATTAATTTATATAAAATTTTAAAGTTAAGTCAATGAATTAATATTTATTTAAAAGAACCTTATGAATCAGAAATATATAAAAAAAAAAGTACTCTTACATAATATAATTTCATAGTGAAATAGTGGCTTATTAAAATTTTAAATTAAAAATAGATAACATTACAAGAAAATTTTAAATATTTAACACTACAAGGAAATTAGAATTTGAATCTGCAGGGGTGGTAATGTCAAATTCTGAAACTGTCCAGCAACAGGGGTTGAACTGCAAATTCAAAAAGCTATTCCAAAATGTTGTAATGCCCATTAGGCTTAAGTAAAGAAAGCCCAGTCCAGCCCAAAAATATTTTACAAAAACAAGAGAGGGGGGAAGAAGAGGAGACAGAAATGGGAAAGAGAAAAGGGGGAGTGTCCAGAATTCACTATTTACTATTAAATATGATTAATTTTATGCATAAACCTATTTGGGTTACAAGTGATTAGGTGAGAATGGCTTTCCACCCAGGTCAACTGATGAAGCTGAATATCTTGATCAAGCAGTAGAAAGTGCTATTGCTTGGCCTAAGAATAGCATCAAATTGATATAGAGAAGGTAATACGTTATAATTTTTTTAATTAACTTCATAAGTGTTTATAAATTTGTAATTAGAAAATTATTTTTACTTTGTTAATATATTAAGTCCACAAGTTGTCATTGTTATATTTTATTGTGTTGTAGGTGGAAGTTGTTTTTTCATGTGCGTCAGCTATTAAGGTAGTATATATATTATACTTTACTAATTTCCAATGACTTTTGTTTGGATGTTGTTTTGAGTTGGCTTGGTTTAGCGAGGATTGGAGAACCTATATTGTTGTTCTAGAAAAATGATTTGGTATTAGAAGTGTTTTTGATATGTTATGTACTTTTGGAAAAGGCCAATAAATAGATGAAACTTTGCCAAAACTTTTTTAGATTGTTATTACAACTATTTTGATTTATAAATTTAACCTGGCATAAGATTGTGTTTAAAATAACTAATTTGTCAATATTTTCCTGTGTAGGCCTTGTTGGTGTTTATTAAAATCTTCAAGATGATGAAAATGTTAAAAAGAAGACATTTTGATTTCTAATGGTTGTTTCATTTGTGGTATTTCAAACACTCAAATCGTCAAGTACTTGTTATTTTATTATTATTCATATAGGCTACTTGTTTTCAATTCCAATGCTTGTTACTTGTTGTATAGACACAAGTACTCAAACTTTTACTATTGTAATGATATTCATTTCAATTTAAATGTGCAATTTGATGTTATATATAATTGCGAACTTGAATGTAATCATTTCTATTATGATGTATATAGTTATAAAATATTACAAGCATCACAAATTACCCAAAAAACTATGAAAATATATATGCATTTATTTTAAAAATATATATTATACCTACGAAAATGTATATTGCACGTTGTCAAAAAATTGTTACCTCAGATATTGCAACGTGCATTGCGCATTGCCATTAACGATATACAGTAATGAGCAATGTATGTTGCCAATTTAGATATATCAACGTGCAATGCACATTGCCAATTCAGACACAGCAACGTGCATTGCACGTTGCTAAAAGTTTATAATTATTTGGTATTTAACGTGCGATGCACGTTGCCAAATATTTAACTACAACAAGCAAAAAGACCTACGATAACGTGCAATACATGTTGCGGAATGTCATAGACTTTTTGCAACATGCAGATGAGCAACATGCGCCTGCACATTGCGAAAGGTTTTTCGCAACGTGCAATGCACGTTGTCGTAGACCCTTTTTCTACTAGGGTGCCTTTGACATGATCGGCCCTTAGCTACACAAGCAAATCGTGCTTAAAACTATTTACTAAAAGAACAACCTTTCAAATAACTGACTCACTATACTTCCGCTACGTCGATAAAAATATTTATAAAAGAAATTATTTTTGGTTTAGGTATTTTATCTAAAATACCTAAAAATACTCTGGAATTTTTTTAAAAAAATCTAGCAAAATTTTCCCTATATTTAGGACTAAACCCTCTACCAAAACGCACAAATTTTTGCAACTTCTAAACATATTTTCTTAACTCAACTTCTTCTAGGACTTTGTCCTCAACAACCATAACATGCTAACATAAATACAACTCATGTCCAGTGTGTTTAAAAATTTAGAAATTTTATAAGGTTAAATAAATAATAAAGAAAAATAAAATGTTTTTAATGCATGAATTCAACTCTACATCGTGTGGCTTTCCTTAGCATTAAAAACAATTTAACACCAAACATGTAGTACCTGGTGAAAAAAGGATAGGGAAAGAGTGAGTTGAAGGTTCAATGAATGGATATAATTTTATAAAATAAAATTTACTTCATCCTTTCTTTTACAAAACTCATTTTTTAAATAAAACTTTCTTTCAAAGTATTTCAACATTTAATCATTTTCAAAGAAATTAGTATTTTTTTCTTTCATTGAAAAAAATAAACAACTCTTTCTTTTAAAACTTCATTTTTAAACTTCACTATTATAAAACAGCTATATAATTTCTTAACTCTGTTGATGCTAGATGTTGGCTCCAATCCTATGGGCTCGGCCTAGGTAAACCCCATGGGCCTAATCTAAATCTGAACTCTGAATCTGTACAATATGTACTAAGCCCATGGCCATGGATCCAATACAATCAGTAGAAGCCTATAAACAAAGTTCTAGTGCTCATACAAACAGTATTGGGCTTAATCAAGCCTCATGAGCTTGGCTTAAGCTAGCCCTATAGGCCCAAATCTAAATCTGAACTCTGAATTTGAATCTGAAACTAAAACTGTATCCAATCTGTATACTCAGATCAAGTGGGGCCAAGCCACCCTTAAGGCTTCTTGGTGGGGTATGGATTAGTTGGCACAAATGGGAGGCCCACCGAGCCCAATATGTTAAAGTCAAAGCACACTTGTAGATATTTTGGAAAATTATAGTTGAGAATAAGGGTGAGGGTAAGATGGTAAAAGTCTCCTAGATTTATCCTTATATTTTCTTTTATTATTATATTATCCTAGCATGTATCTCATACTTTTATTAAGATAATTAGAGATAATTACAAATATTATCTCTTATTATCTTATCCCTTACCCTAGCTGACATCAATTATAATTCCTATACCTTGGCTATATAAAGCCTTCATGTGTTTTCATAAAATTGTCAAGAAATACACGCCAAGAGTCTCAAACACATTCTCATTATCATTCAAAAATCATTCTTATCCCCCTATATACCCAAACACACTTCTCAAACACATTCTTTAGTCATTAAAGTTAGGTATAACCTTGTTCATGCATTTTATAGCCAAAGCTATGAACGAGGCTTTCATCTCGCTAAAGCATTTGCGACCATGACACTATGTCAAAGCCTCTTTCAAGATTTAAGGGAATAAAAACGAGCTATGAGCATGTATAGAGAATGGAGTCGCCACCCAATTCTTCAATTGGAAATAAATAGGGCCAATCTGATCCCTCGATTTGGGACCTGAACTACTATTATCCCTTCAGAGATGGGTTCGAGAAGTTAGGTACGCTTCAGTCGACTTGCTTATATATAAATCCGACCTCTACTTGGGAAATACCAAATAAAAATAGCTCATATTGTTACTTAATCCACTTAGCATTGCTCATTTTAGGAACACATTCCATTTTTATCTTCTTTAAGACATGTGAGGTGATTCTTCAATCGAATAACAATTATATAAACATTCATAGAAAGAGGGAGGAGAATAGATTACATTTTCTTTCAAACATGGGGGAAGGGAAAGAGGATTACATTGCTTTGTTCTTCAAAAATAAATTCTAAAATATGCATAACATCAATTCAAACATTAAATACAAATGGTCTATTCGAGACCCAATAGATGATGAATTTCTCATCACCATATGTGAGTCTATTCAACGTCTATTGAACCTCTATCAGTGCATTCATTCTTAGTAATGGTCTCTCACTAGTAATATGAGTCCACATCACTTCATAGTATCGTCCAATAATACCTCTATCTTAGTACAAATATTCATACATTCATAAATAAACAAATTATAAATCAAACAAAGCCACAATATAGTATCATGGCACTCGCTATTCTAGCATAATTCAATATTAGTTCAAGGTAATTCTAGCCAAATCATAGTTGTCATGACATATTCTAGCCTAAACATGACATTTCTATCCTAATTCAAGCAATTAACGCCAATCATAGCATCCAAGGGCAAAATGATAATTCTCAACTATTATATGCTATTTCCTAGCATGCATCAAAGAAAATATAAGTCTTCCATAGCATGATTCTAATTATGTGCTCCTAAGGATGATTCTAAGCATTCACAAAGAAATTAAACTCACAAGCATGATTCTAATAAAGAAGGGATAACAGACTTACCTCGACACACTTATCCGTATCGCAAAACGAACTACGATTAGAATCATTCATAATAACCCTAGCATGCTTCTAAGCATCAAAATAAATCTAAAAAATACTTATTCTAAGCTTAAATTAACCGAAACATGTTTAATTCTGAGTAAAAAAATAATAATAAAGAAGAATGATAAGAGGGAGGAGAGAATTCTGCTCTCAAGAGGTATTCTTTCTGGGTTTAGAGCAATAGAACACCTGAAAACTTTAGATTAGAAAATATTTCTCAAACTTGAGTGTTTCTTCAAGCGGAAGAAGAGAGAATTGTTCAATATTCTGTGTGTCTTGTAAAGTGAAAAGGGGGTGTTTATATAGAAGAGGGGTGAAGCTGAAAAAAAGAAAAAAGAAAAAAAAGAAAGGTCTTTTGTGAAATTTTTCAAAAATACGTGACCAACAGTTGGCTGGTTGTTGGTAAACAGTCGGTTGACCATCAAACAATCAAGTCGTTGTTGGCTGACAGCGAGGCAGTTGTTTGACCTCAGCCCCTTTGCTTTGTTGCTTTACACTACAGTCCCTTATGACCTTTTCCTATTCGATCACATATAACTTCTTAAATTTTACTCTAATTTGTAATCTGTAAACTTCTATGAAAACAAGACATCTGTAGCTTTGCAAAGGTATATGACACATCCTCAAATTCATTCTAGATTAATTTCTATGCATTTTTGAAATCACATATAAGTTTTCAAGACCTTTCATCAATTCCTTCTCACCTTTCCTTTCTGGGCCTCCAAGGGTATTCTAGTCATTTTTTTGGATGAAATCCATATTCATTTTTATCATCAAGCCTCAAAATTTCAGTGTCTATAGCTTACCCCCTACTTTGGCAGGCTTTCTGAGACACAAAGGTCGACAAAAAATTCTCGCTTCATCTTTCCTTTGTCCATTTTGACATCTTCGCCTTTATCTTCATTCCATCAATTTTCTCATCATTTCTCTTTCCTCTTCTATTCTTACAAAAAGGTACACACATTCGAGTGCTGAGGTGCCCATTCTAAGGGTAGATGTGCCCATGCGAGAGCTAATGTGCCCATCTAAGCGTAGATGTGCCAATTCAAGGGCAGATATGCCTATCTAAAGGCGGACATGCCCATTCAAGAACTAATATGTCCATTTAATGGCAGATGTGTCCATCAAGGGCTAATATGCCCATTTAAGGACTAGAAAGTATCTTTATGATGCTACGATAAAACACTTTTCAGTGCAACTACTTTTTAGAGTTTCTAACACTCTTTAGTGTACCTACTTCTTAGGGTTTTTCACACTATTCAATGCACCTTTTCTTAGGGCTTGTGCCCATTCTAAGGTTTAAAATACTCTTAAGTGCACCTACTTCTCAAGGTTTTCTTTTAATGCATGCCCACCGAAAAAACATTCTCTCATATACTGCTTCATGGTCTTTAGACCTTCTCATTCTTCGTGCCTTTGTCTAAGTATCCTTCGTACATTCTATGATTCCTTTAGAATTTGCATACATCAGGTTTCATGCCTGTCTTCTAAGTATTCTTCAAGCTTCTTTAATCTACTCCAAATTTCATATTCAATGGGTTTCATGCCCAATTAGTATTGCTTATATTCCTGATTGCTTCTAATCCACTGGGGAAATTCATCATGTTCTACCATTTTTTGTTCTCAACTTCTTTTGCATTCGTCATGTTTATCACTAGGGAATTCTTATTATGTCGTTGATTCTTCAACTCACTTGGGATTTTCAAATGTTCTTACAAGTTCCTATAAGATATCAGACATCTCTTGATAATTTCAAAATTATTTAAAATTTTACCTTGTATAATGCTCTTTAATAACTCTACTGTCTAGTCTCTTGAGGGATTCTTTCTTTGTATGGATTGATCAGGGATTCCACTCGATCGATGCTATTCTTGCTTTGTGAGTCGCTAAACTACTGACATGGTTGGGTGCTTACAACTGAGGTCCTTCAAAGATTCTGTCGAAGTTTTAGCGTTAGCTTAGAAGTTTTCTTCCATTCTCCTTTTTCCTTCCTTTCCTCTCTTCTTTTTCTTTTCTTGCTTCTTTTTTCTCTCTTCTTTTTTCTTCTCTCTTTTTCCTTTTCTTCTCCTTTTTTCTTTTTCTTTTCATATTTTTTTCTTCTTTTTTCTTTTTCTTCTCTTTTTTTCTTTTCTTTTCTACCCCTCATCCAATGGATAGTCGGCCGACTGTCAAACAATCATCTGACTGTCTGATCACTGCTCAATAGTCAGTTATAGTTGATCGACAATTTGATTGAGGTCCGAGGGCTCTGGACCTATATAGGTTCTTTCATCTTCCAAATGCTTCATTCACGCTAGCTTCTCTATTTTTCATCTATTTGCCTTCGATTTTCTCCTACATCTTCGTCTCAACTTCCTTTTTCCAATGGGAGGCCATCCAGTTCATCTTGACCTGAATGAAACTGATCCAATCTAGAAATTGACATTAAAGGGTCTTCTAAAAGGTGCCTGTCATCTACGATGTGGCTTCTCATATAATCAACTTGGTATGTATTTTCTTCGTTCTTTGTTTTTCCATTTTCTCAAAATTTTCTATGCCTGCATTTATGTTGAGACTTTGATTTCTTGCCTTAGGATTATCATAGGAACAAGATATGTGAGTCGTTTTCTAGAGCCCATAGTTGGTTTTTAGAGATAGAGAATAAGGCCGCTAGGAATAGAATTGCTATTATTGGTTTCCATGAGTTTATAACTTATCTTGTGCACACTCCTCAATATGCAGATCGTAGGGCATTAACCGCTTTGTATGAGAGGTAGATAGACACGACCCACACATTCCATCTTCTGATTGGTGAGATGAATATCACACCTTTGGATGTTGCTACTCTGATCGGCTTTCTATGTTGCGGCGAGCCAATTTTCCTATTGATGCATGTATAGCAGATTCAAGAGACAAGCAAAACTTGATTCGGCAGCTTCTTGGTCGTGAGGTGAATTTCAAAAATAACATTGCAATTTGATACGCTCCTCTATATGAGTATTAGAAGCAAAGATCCAACCTGACTCCAGTTGAGGTGAATCAGTATACACGTAGCTTTATCATGTATTACTCGGTACGACGCTCTTTGCCAATGCGTCGAACACTACCTCCTTGACTCTACTTTTTGCTCTTCAAGATCTCAGCTGCGTGAGAGATTTCGACTAAGGTCGTGCTACTCTCGGCTAGCTATACTTTAGTCTGGACTTTGCTTGTTGAGGCATTGCTAGGATTACTAGGTTCGTTCCACTTCTCGAGGTAACTTTTTTCTTTTCTATGCCTTCATGTTTTGTCTGTAAGATTTCCATTTCTGTTTTTGTATATTCATGACAGATGTGGGCATACAAGTTAGGAGTTTTACCTTCTCTTCTTGCTTATGAGGATTCTTCCTTCCCGCGGATGAAAAGGTGGGTTACACGTCGTGCAGAACTTGAAAGGTCTCATGAGTTAGACTTCTTTCGCGATTACATCTATACAATGACCTTTGACAAGGAAAAGACACTCTAGTCAACATTTTCATTTATATTACAATCTTACCATGCTTTTGTATTTCTCGCTGATTCATTTTGAATGGTGGGGACCCAAGGAGAATTGGTCTGTGGCTATGAGGATCGCTTCAGCATTCAACTTATACCGCATCATCCTTCCTTGTGTGAAAAACATGATACGGTATTTGGGTGATTGCATGTGGGATTGGTACGAAGGCCCGTCATGTCACATGACTCCTCCTCCACCACTAGCTCTGATGATAGATTTTACTGATTTAGCCATGGATCCAGATTTCTCAGATTACACCATCAAGTTTCACTTGAACACGGTCGAGTTTCCTCAGATGACGACTTTTTATATTGATTGGGTTCTTGCCACTGTGTTACATACTAGGCCTGACCGATTTGCTAATGATACTCCTCATCCTCCTACATGACACATCCAAAAATGGATTATCTACCAAGTATAAAAGTGTCGAAGTAATAAATCCGATAAGATCGGGGTCGATCTACAAGGAAGGGGATTTAGAAGTACAAACTAAAAGATGAGTAAATGATACGAATAATTCAAATAATTAACAAGATGATATCAACAAATAAAAGTAAAGACAGTAGGCGATACTACCGACCATTCAAATATAAAACAAAAATAAAAGATGGTAAAACCATTCATGGGAATAGGAGATAGAACCTACCATAGCAAATAAAAGAATAAGTTCATAAACAATAAGCAAGAATACTTAAATTACACAAGTAAGAGGAATTAACACAATAATAATAAAAGATAAGGTGAGGGGATCTGTCCTTGATATATCAAATACGGATAAATAACCCATTTATAAGTCAATTGGAATCCACACATTAAAGAGTTTCCAATCAGAAGGTATGTCATTTAAGCCAATTTTAGTTATATGAATTATATTTGTTTCGTTACCAATATTTATACTAGGGGTGTGCATATAGGGTGGTATGGTGTGGTATCGCTATACCATTCCCATACCCTACATAGGTCGGATTTTAGATTTTTATATCATACTATACCATTCTTGAATATAATACCATACCACATCCCCGCATGGTAGGGTAAAGGCGGGTATGGTATGGTATTTGTGGGTAGTTAACCAAATTAACCAAAATTTAGATAATATTTTACCATGTATTTTTAATGATTTTAAAGTTTATTAATAGCTTTTTTTTTAAGATTTTGAAACTTTGAGTTCTTATTTTGACATTGTTTAATATTATATTCATAAGTTTGTACTAAATAAAAAAATCAAGTAATTACATATCTTTAACAGTACAAATAATTAAGTAACTATATATTCTATAACAACACAAATAATCAAGTAACATCATATTTATAACAATACAAAAATATCATGTAACTACATATTCTTTAACAACATGAATATTCAAGCAATTACATCTCTACTACTTCAAAATTCAAGCAAAATGATAGAAAAATGATAGAGGGTTAGGGATTTAGGGTTACTCTTTTCACTATACACTAAATTAGTATATATAATACTCACACATACAAATTATACATAATCAATTACAAATTGACACGTGGCATAATTTTTTTTTTTTTAAAAGAAGTATGGTATGGTATGGTATTTTCGAGTTTTTACAAAAATACCCGCCACCATACCATACCATAGGGGGTTTTCAAAATCTTTACCATACCACACCCTATATTTTTTTTATACCCTACCCTACCTCCATCATACCGTGGTAGGTATGTTGGGTTCGGGGGGGTGGCCGGGTACCATGCACACCCCTAATTTATACTACTTCTTGTAAATAGGTTCAATCATCCAATGTGTCAATCACCGTATGTTTACAATAAATCAAGGTTCCTAACTAGACTTGTGTCGGTAAGGAAAAACCATACGATATCTAGAAAGGATCCAAGCAATTGATGTGCCAAGGATTATCTACAATTGATCAAAACCTCTATACTTTATAAGTGGTGTCAAGATTGATCAAGAAAAATAAATATCAATCATATAAAATAAATAACAAAAGATTATAATTATAAAGCACATATCAAGGGTTAGAAAATCCTTATTATCATATCAAGGGTTTCACCTTTTCACCTTAGCAAGAGATAATTTAGTGAAACATTAAGCAAGAAAGAAAATAAATTGCAAAAAGAAAATGATTTATTAATAACATTAAGAGATCAAAATACAAGAGAGAAAACACAATAATAAGAGATCCTAGCCTAAGCCAATATGCCCTAATGGGTCACAATGCACTTCTATTTATAGATACATTCAGGGACAAACTTGTCAAATTACAAAGGGACAATTATAAAATATCTTGTTGACAATTTTGATTATCATGTGCATCGATATTGACCACCAATTTCGGCACTGAATTATTTAGAATTTCGATCACATTTCATAAAAGTTGTAAATATTTCTCTCAGCTTTCTAGAACATCTTGATTCATATGATTTAGACACATATATCAAGAAATATGGTCAAAATAGGGAGGCATGGTCAGGCTGGGCCGAAACTGTAGATGGTTCAATTCAATCTCATTTTCAGTCTAGTAAGAGCCTGAATTTCATGATACTTTTGAAATATGATCTTGTAGATAATTTAATTAGCTTTCCAAAAAATCAAGATTTGTGCCATTAAAACCAAAATTAAGATGAAGTTTACTCAAACGACATCAAGACTACAAATATGCTTAAGTTGAGGAATTTAATGAAACTATTAATGCAATGTGATGAATTAAGCTCTTATTAAACATACATATTTAAGTGTTCATCCACACCCCAACAAGCTTATTGCTAGCCCCTAGCAATTAAAGCGTTATTATTTAGAAGTGATTTATAGAATTTTATATCCAAGGTGGTCATTATTGCACTCTCCTTGATTCTATCCAAATAAACAAACTCTCAATTGATTTCTTTTTCTCTTTTTATTTTTTTAAAGACTTATGTACCCTTCAGTCAAGATATTAACAAACCTTCTTTTTGTACTCAATCGACACATGACTATAGGGCTTATTAGAAAGAAGTCATATCAGTTCTAATATTTGTTAAGGCTAACATCCTTAGGCAGGGGGCATTCATTCATCATTACTTATATATATATATATATATATATATATATATATATATATATATATAGACACACATACACACACACACACACACACACATATATATATATTGAAACAATACATCTTTAACCCATATAGCAAGCCTTAGGCTAATGACCCCCAAATCAGTTGGCCTTAGGGCATTAGGTGTTCCTATGAGCTTAACAACTTGGGTTGTCAATGCTTTATTTTGGCTGAGAAACTTATGGATAGTGCAATGTTCAATCCCATTAAGCTCTCTCCTTAATCCATATAACAAGCTATGGGCCAATAGCTCCCAAACTATTTGGTCTTAGGGTATTAGGTGTTGAGGCACCCCTCAGGCTTAATTGCTCGATTTAAGGAGGTTACGCGACCAAACTTATCCACAATTTTTTTTTTACTTACACTTCTTTTTTTCTTTTTTTCTTTTTGACTTTCCCTTTCTTTTTGTTGTTATCCTAAACAAAACAAAAGAACTTAAATATTGCAACATTTCATTTTGCAACCTATAATCATGCATCAAAGTATGTGTGTGTGATGAAAGATTCATGAATACTTGCTTGATGAGTACATAAGCAAATAGTTTATTAAATGATAAGGTTGTGAGAGTTTATAGATCTGAATAATTCAAAATGAAGTGAATAAGACATCCTCGTTATAAAATTCAAAAATTAAAACTAAATAATATCAAGTTAGCTAAAATGAGTCTTCAAAAGTGCAAAATCAAAACAATATGACAACTTGATTTGAGTGTGTTTCAAGAGTTCAAAATGACCCTATTTACTTTGTCATTCCTGACCCAGAATACATCTGAAGAGGATTTAAACTTCTTACACTACATTCTGAATCTAATTACTAACTCATTTTTTTTGTAAAATAAATAAATAAATAAGATACTTATGTCTACTATCCTTCCCTCCCCCCCCCCCAAACTAAATGAAATATTATCTTCAATGTTTAAAGGTAAAGAGATAAAGTATATGAGACATTACCTAAAGCTTCAGTTATTCAAAAAAGACAACCTGAAAGACACATAAAATAAAATGCTACAAATAAAATAAAAGATAAGAAAAATTACAAATGGAGATTCAGATCCAATTTGCACTTTTTGTTTTGTTGTTTTGTCCCCTTGACAAATTAATTTGAGTTGTAGTTGGGTCAGGTTCATACTAGACTCCTTGTAATTTGTCAAGTAATTCACTAGCGGTCATGGCAGAAACAAGGATCTGTCACACGAAATGAGGGATTAAATTTTGTTCTACAACTGCATCAACAGAACATATCAAAGGATCAAAGAAATTTTTAACATTCAATAAACCTATAGGTTTTTTATGGAGATTCAGTTGGGCCCAAGAGTCAATTTGAAAAATTTCTTCAAGAGTGCCAAGCCATCTAGAAAAGCAATAAAGGCATCCGAATTAATAAGCATTTATGTCATAAGTTCATGCATAGAGGAGACCTGTAACTCCTTTCTAACTGTTTTTTCAATGATGCTTTCTACAGCCAAAGCTTTAGGAATAACACCTAAAACTTAACTGCCTCCTACAAGTGTAGCTATTGACACACAACCTATTAACCTGAGGCTACCTCCCCCATAAATCACAAGAATCTTTCTTTCAGCTAATAGCCTGCTAAGATAATTTGTTACTGCGATAAGCTCTTTACTTTTTTCAGGTCGAGATCCACAGAAAACACATATCTTTTGGATTCGACATTTTGAAGTTCTCTCCATGTCTATGCAACTCTTTAACTAAATTTGTGAAATGAAAAACAAGAGATGTCATATTTATGGAGTGCAAAAAGGTATTCTAATGATGACATCTATATAGGTAGTTTGGCTGTTAGTTGAAAAAGTTTGACAATAAAAAATAGAATTTCAAAAAAAAATGATAGAAATAAGACAACATAAATGCATAAGTCAATCGAAACATATAGATTCAAAAATGACAGTTGTAAGGCATTAAAATTCAAAAATGATAGCATATATGCATATGTACAGGTAGTTGTGACTGTGGCTTACATCTACTTCTGGTTTTACATCCAGAAACGAAACACCTTTTATGAGTTGGAGATATACTTCCTATCTAGTTTTCTTATAAACTGACAAACAGGGTCTTTTTGAGTCAGATTCTCAAAACTATAACGTTCCTACTCTTCTTAAAATTGTGTCCATAATTTCAAAATTTCACACTGCATAATTCCACAAGAATGCATCTCAAGAGTCAATTGGATATTATCCAAAGACTCCCTATTCAGCCCATTCTTGATGAATTGTAGCTTATCCTATCGATTGTTAGACAAATATCCCGAGGAGCGGCAACATTGGTTACAAGTCTATCTTACACATTTGTGACAAACTTGTAACATTTTCGCTCTTCGCTTTTTCGCGTAAGAGCTTTTTCCTAAATTTGGCATGTGAGAAACAAGATCATCAAAAAATTCACAAGAAAATCGAACATTGGCTTCAATTAACCATCTTAAATTAGCAAGAATACCCTTGCGTATCAACATCCTTAGTGTTTCTAAGCGAGCTTTGTAAATTTTAAGCAAATCATTTTGAGGAAGAGAGGGAAAACATTTGTGCAGATTCGAGAGAATGGTATCCATGTGAAGAAAATGAGAGAGAAGAAAAAAATAAATGCAAGGTGTGCAACAGTTTTTAGGGAACTGAAAAACTGATTTTAAAAGTCACGGAGTACCGTCTCCGCCACTTGGCCAAGAAAAATCAATCCTTAAAAAGGATCGACTAAAGCAATGGACTCTTCATTTTGATCAAAATTTTCAAAGAATGGTTTTAACTGTTGTCCATTAACTTAAAAAACATTATAATTTTTTGAGTTTTCAATTTCAACTGCTCCATGAAAGAAAACATTTTTAACAATAAAAGGCCCAGTCCAACGAGATTAAAGTTTACAATGAAACAAATGCATTCTTGAATCATACAAAAGAACTTTTTGGGAAGGTTCAAATGATTTTTTAATAATGGATTTGTCATGAGAAACCTTCATTTTTTCTTTGTAGATTTTAGAATTTTCATAAGCCTCATTCATGATTTCTTCAAGTTCATTCAGTTTGAGTTTACGTAACTTGCAAGCATCATCCAAATTTGTGTTAAATGTTTTAATGGCCCAATGAGCTTTATGCGCAATTTCCACATGTAAGTGACAAGGTTTTCCATAAACTAATCTATAAGGAGACATTTCCAATGATGTTTTGAAAGTAATCCGATAAGCCCAAAGTGCATCATTAAGTCTTAAAGACCAATCTTTACGGTGTGGGTTAACCGTTTTTTCTAAGATATGTTTTATCTCCCTATTAGCTAATTCAACTTGTCCACTTGTTTGTGGGTGATAAGGTGTAGAAATTTTATAGGTTATTACATATTTCTTCATTAGAGTTTCAAATGGTTTGTTACAAAAATGTGTACCCCCAATCACTAATAATGGCTCGAGGAATTCCAAATCTACACGAGATATTTTCTTTCAAGAATTTGATAACTATTTTTTTATCATTGTTTCGTCATGGAATTACCTCGACCTATTTTGAAAAAATAGTATACTACAAAAATAATGTGCACAAAACCAAATGATGATGGAAAATGTCCCATAAAAGCAATACCCCAACAGTCAAAGATTTCAACAACGAGAATGGGATTCAAAGGCATCATGTTTCGTTTTGAAATGGATCCCAAATTTTGATAATTTTCACAAGTTTTACAAAATGCATGTGCATCTTTAAAAAAGGTGGACCAATAAAATCCACATTGCAAGATTTTAGCAGTTGTTTTTTTAGACGAAAAGTGTCCTTCGTATACTTCAGAATGACAAAAATTAATGACACTACATACATCATTGTCGAGTATGCATCTTCTAATTATTTGGTCTGGACAATATTTGAATAGATATGGGTCATCCTAATAAAAAATTTTCACCTCATTCAAAAACTTCCTTTTGTCTTGAGCATTTCAATGAGGTGGCATTTCTCTTGCTACCAAAAAATTTACAATGATAGCAACCCAAGGTACTGCAGCAACAGAGAATAAAAATTCATCAGGAAAAGAGTCATTGATAGATGAAGTTTCAATTAATATCTTTGTTGTTAATCTTTACAAATGACTTGTAACGACATTTTTGGCTCCTTTCTTATCCTTTATTGTGATGTTGAATTCTTGGAGCAACAGATCCATTATCAATCTAGGTTTTGCATCCTGTTTAGACATTAAATATCTCACAGCTGCATGGTCGGTGTAAACAATCGTTGGAGAACCAATTAAATAAGATCAAAATTTGTCCAATGCAAATATTACTGCAAGTAGTTCTTTTTCAGTTGTTGTGTAATTCATTTGTGCATCATTTAAAGTGCTACTTGCATAGTATATCACATAAGGCTTACCTTCCTTTCTTTATCCTAAGACAGCTTCAACGGCATAGTCACTCGAATCACACATCAATTCAAAAGGTAAGGACCAATCAGGAGATTGTATAATTGAAGCAATTGTTAAAAGTCCAATTAACTTATCAAAAGCATTTTAACATTCTTGAGTCTATTTAAAACAAGTGTCTTTTATTAAGAGGTTACGAAGACGTTTAGATATAACACTGAAATTTCTTGTGAACCTCCTATAAAATCCAGCATGCCCTAAGGATGAACGGATCTCTTTGACTGTTTTTTGTGGAGGCAAATAAGAAAGAAATTAATTCCACTTTTTCTTTGTCCACTTCAATTCCCTGAGAAGACACCATCTAACCTAAGACAATTCCCGAAGTAACCATATAATGACATTTTTTTCAATTCAAAATAAGACCTTTTTCTTCACACCTTTTTAGGACTTTTTATAAGTTTTCAAGACAATTATCAAAAGAATTTCCAAAGACAGTTAAATCATCCGTGAAAACTTCTAAACAATGCTCAACTATGTCATTGAAAATGCTTAACATTCATCTTTAAAAAGTAGCTGGGGCATTACAAAGTTCAAAAGGCATCCTTCTAAATGCAAAAGTTCAAAGGGGCACGTGAATGTGGTCTTTTCTTGGTCTTCAAGTGCTATAGAAATTTGATAATATCCTGAGTGTCCATAGAGATAGCATTAGGAGAAGTGCCCTGCTACTCTTTCTAAAATTTGGTCAAGGAATGGTAAGGAAAAATTATCTTTTCTGGTGACAGCATTTAATTTTCTATAATCAATACACATCCCCCAACTAGATGAGACTCGAGTTGGTAATGATTCACCCTTTTCATTTTTGACTACTATAATGCCAAATTTCTTAGGTACTACTTGTGTAAGGCTTGTCCACTTACTATCAAAAATAGGGTAAATAATTTCCAAATCAAGTAATTTGAGAACTTCAACCCTAATAGCTTCTTTCATGTGTGGATTTAATCTTCTTTGAGGTTGTTAGGATGTTTTGACATTTTCTTCTAAATGTATTCTATGTGTACAAATCAAAAGGTTAATGTCTTTTATATCTTTTAAAGTCCACCCAATTGTATTTTTATGCCTTTTAAGCACGTGTATCAACTTACCTTATTACTCGTTTGTGAGGGATGAAGAAATTACCACCAGATATGTCTAATTCTCCTCAAGATATGCATATTTTAGTCCTTCAGGTAAGGGCTTCAGTTCTAACTTGGGAGCTTCCTCTTCCTTGCTTTCAGTCATTTGTCCCAATTCTTGAAATCATGGTTTCAACCCTTCTTCCATCACCTGTGCACAATCCTGTAAAGAACATATATAAGAAAGATTAGACTATAGTTTCATACTTGATTCTAATGAATTGACTAAACAGGTTTCCAAAGGGTCAGAAGAACTCTCTTTTTGGATGTAGTCTTCCATAATAGTTTCAATCATATTGGCCTCCTTAATTTCATCATCTTCTTCATATAGTTGTTTGCACATATTAAAAATGTTTCGTTCTAATGTCATGTTTCCGAATGATAGCTTTATGACTCTATTTCTGTAATTAATCAAAGCATTAGAGGTAACTAGAAATGGATGCCCTAAAATGATAGGGATTGAATTACATACTTCCACGGGTTGTGTATCGAAGACGATAAAATCCATTAGGTAAATGAATTTATCGACTTGAACTAACACATCTTTTACTAATCCTCTTGGCACTTTAATTGATCTATCAGCAAGCAAAAGAGTAAGTCGATCTTAACTCACCTAGATTGAGTTTCTAAAAAATTGAGTATGAAAGCAAATTCACACTAGCACCAAGATCAAATAAAGCTTGTTCAATTTATGGTCTCCAATAACCCATGAAATTGTATGACATCCAGGATCCTTATATTTTACTGTATTATTATTTTGAATAATAGCACTTACTTGCTCGGTTAGAATGGCCTTCTTTTTTACATTCAATTTTCTTTTCACAGTGCACAAATCTTTCAAAAATTTTGTATAAGAAGGTACCTGTTTGATCACATATAGCAATGGAATATTGACCTTCAACTGTTTCAAAATTTCAAAAGTTTCAGAATTATAGGTTGGCTTCTTTTGTGTGGCTAATGCTTGAGAAAATGGAGGCACAGGTGAGGATTTTGTTTCTTCTTGGCTAAGTGTTGGTTTGGTAACCTCTTCCTTACCCTTAGAGATGGATTCATCTTCTTTCTCGTAAGGTTTAGGAATGTATTTTTTAACAACCTTACCATTACAAAGGGTCATGATTGATTTGGCTTGGTCTACATAATGGTTACTTGAACTCCTTGCATTTGAGTTAGATTCATCTTGGGGGTTTTGCAATGTTTGAGAAGGAAATTTCCCTTTTTCTTCGATGCTAAATGTATATGCAAATTTTGCAAGAGTGTTTGACAAATTTGCTAATGTTTGAGCAGTTTGACTATTGAAAGTCTCGACTTTACTAGCTAAGGATGCGTATTTGGCTTGAAGGTCATGGTCTTCCCTAAGGCTGTAAATGCCTCTATTGGATGTCGAGGTTGGGGCTTTGCTTGGTACCTCACAGGTGCCAGCAGTGTCCCAATTTTGAGCTTTATCTGCTAATGAATCTAGGTAGTCAATTGCTTCCTTAGGGTCTTTATCTCCAAATTATCCATTAAACATTACCTCTCCTAGTTGCCTATCTCGAGGTGTTAACCCTTTATAGAAGTGTGCAAATATTCTCTAAGTTTCAAAACCATGGTGAGGATAGGTACTAAGTAATTTTTTCTATCTTTTCCAACATTGGCAAAGGGTTTCTCCTTGTTTTTGAGCGAAAGTGGCTATTTATCTTTTAAGACAATTTGTTCTTTGAGTAGGAAAAACTTTTTTTTTTCAAAAATTATTGTTTCATCTCATCCTAGGAAGTGATGAAACTTGATCTCAAATTTTATAGCCATGTTCTAGCTTGATCTTTTAAAGAAAAGGGAAAAAAACTTTAATCTAATGTTGTTTATGCTACAATTTAGGTCATTGTAAGAGTTACACATCTCTTCAAAGATTTTTAAGTGCGAATATGGGTTCTCCATATCAAGGCCATGAAAGGTGGGTAAAAGTCGAATGAAACTCGGTTTGAAATGGAAATGGATTGCATCAGGAGGAGAAATTACACAAGATGGCGCACTAGTTCATACCGAATTCATGTAATCTCTGAGAGTTCTTGGTTGGTTTTGGTCATTTTGTTGGGAACGATTGTCTTCTTCATTCGTGAACCTTTCCACTTGATTGTTGGCTATGTTATCTAAGGAAGATTATGTTTTTCTAACAAGTTTACCACTAGATATGCGTGACCAAATTTTCATGCAAATTTGAAAAAGAAAAGAAAAGAAAAGATGAACACACGACAAAGAAAAAAATTAAGATATAAAATGAGAAAAGAGAATACTTACAATTTTGCACACCAAATTTTACCTTCCCCAGCAACAACGCCAAAAACTTGACACATCCAAAAAATGGATTATCTCTCAAGTATAGTAGTGTCGAAGTAATAAACCCAGTAAGACCTAGGTTGATCCATGAAGAAGGGGATTTAGTGATACAAATTAAAAGATGAGCAAATATGATATGAACAATTTAAATGATTAACAAGATGATATTAACAAATAAAAGTAAAGATAGTAGGTGATACTACCGATCATTCAAATATAAAAACAAAAATAACAAGTGGTAAAACCATCCATGGGAATAGGAGGTAGAACCTACCATAGCAAATAAAAGAATAAATTCATAAACAATAAACAAGAATACTTAAATTACACCAGTAAGAGAAATTAACACAATAATAATAAAAGCTAAGGTTAGGGGATCCACCCTTGATATATCAAATAAGGATAAATAACCCATTTATAACTCAATTAGAATCCACACATCAAGAAGATTCCAATTGGAAGGTATGTCATTTAAGCCCCTTTTAGTCACATGAATTATATTTGTTTCGTTACCAATATTTATAACACTTCTTGTAAATGGGTTCAAGTATCCAAAGTGTCAATTACCGTCTGTCTACAACAAATCAAGGTTACTAACTAGACTTGTGTCAGTAAGAAAGAACCATACGGCATCTAGAAAGGATCCAAGCATCTGATGTGCCAAGGATTATCTACAATGGATCAAGACCTGCACTTTACAAGTGGTGTCAAGATTGATCAAGAAAAATAAATATAAATCATATAAAATAAATAACAAAAGATCATGATTATAAATCACATGTTAAGGTTTAGAAAATCCTTATTCTCATATCAAGGGTTTCACCCTTTCACTTTAACAAGAGAGAATTTAGTGAAAAATTAAGCAAGAAAAAAATAAATTACAAAAAGAAAATGATTTATTAATAACATTAAGAGAACAAAACACGAGAGAGAAAATACAATAATAAGAGATCTCAGCCTAAGCCAAAATATCCTAATGGGTCACAATGCACCTTTATTTATAGATACATTCAGGGGCAAACTTGCAAATTACAAAGAAATAATTGTAAAATATCCTGTTGATCATTTGGATCATCATGTACACCAACTTTGACCACCTATTTCGATATCAAATTATTTAGAATTTTGATCACATGCCTTCATAAAAGTTATAGATATTTCTCTCAGATTTCTAGAACATCTTGATTCATATGATTTCGATACCTATATCAAGAGATGTGATCAAAATACGGAGGTATAGTCAGGCTGGGCCGAAACTACAAATGGGTTCATCTTAATCCCTTTTTCGGTCTACTAAGAGCCCAAATTTCATGATGCTTGTGAAATACGATCTTGTAGATAATTTAATCAGCTTTCCAACAAATCAAGATTTCCACCATTCTGATTTATAAATAGAAAGCTTTGCCCATTTTACCGAATCTATAACAAAAACCAAAATTAAGATGAAGTTAATTCAAAAGATGTAAAGACTATAAATATGCTTAAGTTGAGGAATTCAATGACATTGTCAATGCAATGTGATGAATTAAGCTCTTCTTAAACATATATGTTTAAATGTTCATCACTAAAGTGTCTAGTCGTACTGGCAGTTCTTCTGCTCACCATGGAAAAAGATCGAGAATCTCATTGGTAGGTACTAGTACATTAGCTTCCTTTTCCACTACTACTCAACAGCTACCTCCTCCTCCAACTCCTCTAGCTACTTTGACTGTTCTCGTCGGTCATCTGATTGGTGACCTTCGGGCTTACCCTAGTAATGTTGTCTACACATAGGATGATAATGGGCTGATCAGTAGCCATGTGATCACTGAGGATCCGAATTTGTCTATTCTCTTTGTCCCAAAGGACACCACTCTGGTAAGTCTTCTGACTATAAGCTTTCCAACTTTCTTATCATTCCTTAATTAGTTATTAATAAATATGCAATAAGATGCAGGTATCATGATCTTCCATAGAACAGATCTTTCACATACAGGCCACTTCTCATGGGTATGTTTTGCAGATGTCACATCAGTATTAGGTAATGTACCCTTCTATACTTCATGTATGCATGATTTCTATCTTAATAGTTGTGAATGGGACTTTCATCCCGCTAGAGCATTTGCGATCATGACATGTGTCAAAGCCTCTTTCAAGACTTAGGAAAACACAAATAAGCCATGGGCACATCTAGAGAAAGGAGTCGCCACCTAACTATTCAATTAGGAATGAATAGGGACAATCCAATCCCTCACTTTAAGGTCTAAACAACCCTCATCCCTTTAGAGATGAGTTTGGGAAGTTAGGTACGAGCCTTTTGACTTGCCCGGATGTGAATCTAGCCTCCACTTGGGAAATACCAAATAGGAATAGCTTGTGTTGTTACTTAGTCCACTTAGATCGTTTATTTTATGCATGATTCCATTTTATCTTCATTAGGCATGTTAGTTGATTATTCAATCAATGGCAATTATAAACATCCATAGAAAGAGGGAGAAGAATATATTACATTTCCTTTCCAACATGGGGGAAGGGGAAGAGGATTACATCACTTTGTTCTTCAACAAATAAAATAATGTACATTCATTAATATAATTCAAAATGTAAAGTATAATTGGTCCATTCAAGACCCAATAGTTGATGAATTCCTAACCACCATATGTGAGTCTATTCAACTTTTATTGAACCTCCATAAGTACATTTATACATTCGTACATTCAAAGTATGGTTCATACATGAATTTGGCTATTCTAAGTGATGTTCCCTCACTATTAATGTGAGCTCACTACCACTTCATGACATCATAAAATAATACTCCATATTCAAGGTACATTCATGCATTCATAAATTAATCAAATGAAATTCAAACAAAGCTATCATCTAGAATCATGGCATTCTAGCCTAAATTTGATAAATTCTATCATGGTATTCTACCTATTGCTATTCTAGCATAATTCATATCAATTTATTAAGAATCATGACATTTCTAGCCTAATCATGGTAATCATGGCATATTATAGTCTAATTCAAGTAATCAACATCAATCATAGCATTCAAGGGCAAAATGGTAATTCTTACCTAGTCTATGCTATTTCCTAACATTCATCAAAGCAAATATAAGTCTTGCTTAGCATGATTCTAAACAAGTGCTCCTAAGCATATTTCTAAGCATTCGTGAAGAAATTAAATTTGCTAAGCATGTTTCTAAATAAGGAAAGGAAAGATGACTTACCTTAACACGCTTATCCATCTTGCAAAACAAATTAGGTTAAAAAAATTCATAATAACCCTAATCATGCTCCTAAGCATAAAAATAAAACCCTAAATATGTTTTGTCTAAGCAATAAAAATAAAAAAGAAAATATAAGAGATGAGAGAATTCTGCTCTCAAGACGTACTATTTTCGAGTTTAGAGCAATAGAACGTCTGAAAAATTACACTGGAAAAGGCATCTCAAATTCTTGAACGTTTCTTTAAGAGGAAGAAAGAGATGATTGTATTTGACAATCGGTGTGTATTACAAAGTGAGAAGGGGAGGGTTTATATACGAGAGGGGTGAAGATGAAAAAGGAAATTTCTTAAGCCAATTTCTGAAAATAAACCAAAGAGGGGCGGGCGACCATCTCCAGACAGTTAGGCAGCCATCTGATGGACATCCAACCATTGACCAATAATTGGTCGGCTATCAGATGGCTAGGCGATTGTCTTGGACAACGGAGCAGCTATCTGATGGCCAGCCGGCCGGCCAATTTCTAATCAACCCTTTCCTTTTTTGTCTTCTTTCAATGCAGCCCCTTCAAACCTTTGTTCATTCGCCTACGCATAACTTCTTGATTTCATCTCCGATTTGCGATCCATAAATTTTTGTGAATACTAGACATTTGTAGCTTTGCAACGATATAGAACTTATCAGCAGATTCCTCTTGGATTAATTTCTGTGATTTTTCAAAATCATGTATCAGTTTTCTAGACATTTCACTAACTTCTTTTCAACCTTCCCTTCTTGACTCTCAAGGGCATTTTGATCATTTTCTTTGCTCAAAATTCATCTTCATTCCATCCTCGAGCCTTAAAAATCCAATGTCTATAGCTTACCCCCTAGTTTGGAATGGTTTTTGAGACATAAAATTTGACAAAGTATTCTTACTCCGTCTTTCTTTCTTCCTTTTCATCATCTTCAACGTCGTCCTCCTTCTTTCAAACTTTCTCACCACTCCCTTCTATTCATACAAAGTGTGTGTCCATTTAGGAACTAATGTGCCCATCTAAAGGCGAATGTGCCTATCTAAGACAAGTGTGTATATTCAAGAGCTGAGGTGTCCATCCAAAGGCGAACGTGCCTAAATAAGGCAAATGTCCCCATTCAAGGGTAGAGGTACATATCTAAGGCAAGTGTGCTCACCCAAGGGCTAACATGCCTATCTAAGGTAGGTGTGCCCATTCACAGGCTAGGATGACCATCCAAGGGTAATAAGGGCTAAAAGTGTGCCGATTCAAAGCCGAGAAAGCATCCTTATGATGCTATGATAAGACACTTTTTAGCTCACCTATTTCTTAGGGTTTGTAACACTCTTCAGTGTATCTACTTCTTAGGGTTTCTAACACTCTTGAGTGCACCTACTTTTTAGGGCTTAGTAATACTATTCATTACGCCTATTCTAAGGGCTTCAAACACTCTTAAGTGCACCTATTTCTTAGGTTCTAGTAGCAGTCTTTAGTACGCATATTCTAAAGGCTTCAAACACTCTTAAGTGTACTGATGAACACTTAAATATGTATGTTTAATAAGAGCTTAATACATCATATTGTATTAATAGTGTCATTAAGTTCCTCAACTTAAGCATATTTGTGGTATTTGCATCTTTTGAATTAGTTTTATCTTAATTTTAGTTTTTGTTACAAGTTTGGTAAAATGGACATAACTTTCTATTTATAGATCAGAATGGTGCAAATCTTAATTTTTTGGAAAGCTAAATTAAATTATCTACAAGATTGTATTTCACAAGCATCATCAAATTGAGGCTCTTAGTAGACCAAAAATGGGCTTGAAGTGAACCCATCTACAGTTTCGACCTAGCCTAACCATGCCTCAGTATTTTGATCATATCTCTTGATATGCGTATCCAAATCGTATGAATCAAGATGTTATAGAAAGTTGAGTGAAATATTTACAACTTTCATGAAGACATATGATCAAAATTCTAAATAATTTGATGCCGAAATCGGTGGTCAAAGTCGGTGCATATGATGATCCCAATTGTCAACAAGATATTTGACAATTGTCCCTTTGTAAATTGATATGTTTGCCCCTGAATGTGTCTATAAATAGAGGTGCCTTGTGACCCATTAGGGCATCTTGTCCTTGGCTGGGATCACTTGTTATTGTGTTTTCTCTCTTGTGTTTTAATGTTATTAATAAATTTCATTTTTCTTATAATTTGTTTTCTTTTTTTTATAATGTCTTGCTAAATTCTCTTTTGCTAAGGTGAAAGGGTAAAACCCTTGATATGAGAATAACGATTCTCTAACCCTTTGATATGTGCTTAATAATCATAATCTTTTGTTATTAATTTTATATTATTTATATTTATTTCTCCAATCAATCTTGACACCACTCTTAAAGTGGAGGTCTTGATCCATTGTAGACAATCCTTGACACATTAAATGCTTGAATTCTTTCTAGATGTCGTATGGTTCTTCCTTACCGACACAAGTCTAGTTAGGAACCTTGATTTGTTATAGACATATGGTGATTGGCACATTAGATGCTTGAACCCATTATAAGAAGTGGTATAAATAGTGGTAATGAAACAAATATAATTCATATAACTAAAATGAGCTTACATGATATACCTTCCGATTGAAACCTCCTTGATGTATGGATTCCAATTGAGTTATAAATAGGTTAATTGTCCTTATTTCATATATCAAGGGCGAATCCCCTAACCTTAGCTTTCATTGTTATTGTGCTAATTCCTTTGACTTGTGTATTTTAATTATTCTTGTTTATTATTTAAACTTTTTCTTTTATTTGCTATAGTAGGTTTTACCAACTATTTCCGTGGATGGTTTTACCACCTTTTGTTTTTGCTTTACATTTGAATGGTCGGTAGTGCCACCTACCATCTTTACTTTTACTTGTTAATATTATCTTGTTATTTATTTAAATTATTCTTATCATATTTGCTCACCCTTTAGCTTGTACCGCTAAATCCCCTTCCTCATGGATTGACTCCGGTCTCACCGGGTTTATTACTTCGACACTCCTATACTTGGGAGATAATCCTTTTTTGGATGTGTCATGCACCTACTTCTTAGAGTTTTCAACACTCTTCAGTGCACCTCTTCTTAGGGCTTGTGCCTATTCTAAAAGCTTAATTAAGTGCACCTATATCTTAGGGTTTTCAACACTATTTAGTGTGCCTTTTCTTAGAGCTTAAAATACTCTTAAGTGTGCCTATTTCTTAAGGTTTTCTTCTAATGCATTCCCGTCGGGAAAACTTCTATCATGCATTACTTCGCGGTCTTTAGACCTTTTCATTCTTCGTGCCTTCGACTAAGCATTCTTCATTCATCTTTGGTCTCTTCAAATTTTGCATTCACTGGGTTTCATGCCCCTCTTCTATGTATTCTTCATGCTTCTTCGATCTTATTCAGTCTTTGCATTTGTTAGGTTTCATGGTTTTGTTTCAGATTTCGTACTCAATGGGTTTCATGCCCAAGCTTCTATTCTTGATTCCTTTCAATCCACTGATTCCTCAAAAAGCACTGCATATTTGGATGTCTCCTTGTCTTTATCTTTGATTGGTTTTGTCTCATCACCATTAATATAACGCCATAATTTTCGACCTCGAAGGAAGCTGGACATCTCTTGAGACCAAAGAACATAGTTTTTACCATCAAGAATGGTACTAATCGGATGTGAAACCTCAGACTTCTCCATGGAATAAAGAGAGAGAGGGAGAGACAATCTAAGTTAAAAAAAAAAATTTGAATAAAGAGACCTGAGTATAAAATTAGATCAAAGAGATATTTTTAAAAAAGCAAAAATATGTGAAAACTATCAAAAAATAGAGCGAAGCTCTGATACCATGTTAAGAACAATAAGAGAAAGAAGAAAAAAACTTATATTAATCTCAATTGCATGTTTACATATACCATGAGAAGCCTATTTATGGGCTGTTGTGTGTACAAGAATGGAAACACAAAAATGATAAACAAGAAAAACAAATAATTACAATAATGATGATTGATTGATTGATTGTATGCCTAAAGTAAGGATGATTGATATCAATCATATACTAAAATCATGGGCAATAATACTAAGGATGATTAATATCAATGATATGCTAAATCATAGGCATATGATATAATATAACAATTATATTGATCAAAACAACAAAAACCCATGATCAACATTAATTAAAACATTACCACCATCTCTTAAATCCATGGCCACTCCAAAAAAAAACAACTTTTAAACAGAAAATGCAAATCAAATCAATCCTAAATGAAATCTAAATAAATACTGGAAAAAAAAAGATAAGGATGCCATTCGAATAATTCACTGCATGCGCCACCATGGATTCGAACATCGAGCATCTCATCTCACCACCCAGATAACATCATGATCTACCCATCTTCTTCGTTATCATTTGTTAGATGAATTACAGTTTCATGTTTTAAAGACCAAGATCATAGAGGACAAAAGAGATAAGATAATTGATGAAAAGAAGAAGAGTAAGAGACAAGAGATGAAGGAAAAATGAAGAAGAGGATTAATACGGTGATGCTGCTTTTTTTTGCTAATGGGTTATCTTTTGATTTTATTTTATTTTATTTTTCTTTGAGTTTTTATTTTATATTATTGATTGTGTTTTATTAAATGACTAACTTAGCTCTTGAAAATCAATTTATAACAGAAGGGGGTCTACGATGAGTTCTTGAAATACACGGATCAAATTCATACAAAAATCTAAAACGTCCATCTAAGTGACATTATCCCAAAAAGTTGGGGTAATATGTGACATTATCCCATTTTAACTTCTATTAATACTTTATATATATATATATATATATATAGTCTCTTCATTTTGAATTTCCCACACTACAAGAAAATGGGTCTTTTACTGCGAGCCGAAACCGCGGTAAAAGGCATTCTACAGCAGGCCTACGGCAGTTTAAGCTTGCCGTATAAAATGGCGCTGTAAAAAATAATTTTTACCGTAGTTTCGGCCTTACCGCAGGCTTCAGGCCCGCCGTAAAAATTCGTGGTGTGGTCCAATTTTTTTTACGACGGGCTCTCCCTCTGCTATACCAATCACATCCCTTTGCTGGAGACCAAGCGGAATTGCAGCCATTTGAATTGGCGAAGGCACTTTATACCCAGCTCTGTCCACAGCCTTTAACAAGTCATCGGTCAATTTGTTCTCAGCCCAGTTCCTCATTGGCCGAGGAATCTTCGAACCTTTGTATGAAATATTAAAATCTTCTCTAAAAATCCTCCAATCCCTTTCAGTCATTTCATCGAGCTTCTTCTCTGACCAATGTCGATCAACTCTCATATCAAAAAATTAGCTTTGGAAAGAAAAAACTGCAAAATTGTTTTGTTTCGAAATTTTAGAAACTGTTTAACTTTTAGATTCTCAATATTATGGATAATGAACAATATAAATATGAGAGTTATGGGTGACAAAAATGTTTCATTTCTATCTCATTAAAAAGTTGAACAACAAAAAAGAAATATTTTTACATAATGTTTGAAAATATTTCTTGAACATTTTATTCTTTCTTTACATACCTAAATAAATATAGATATATATGTACATTATATATATGATGTGGCATTATGCCAAAGTTATATTATAGTTTCATATTGAAAATATTGATATATTTAATAATGATACTATAAATAAATAAATTTATTCAAAATAGTAATAATCTTTAAGTCATTGGAAAGTGAATTACATCATTGACAAGTGATTTTGACAAAATTTACCAAAAACTTACCTCAATACCATCCTGGATTTAAGTTTGATTATCAACCTAATGTTTAATGTGGTAGATTTATTTCTTCCAAAGGGTTTTATGTACAAGTTCAACCTAGGGTTGGCAACGCCCCGGACCTGCCCCGCCCTGCTCTTTTTTATTTATTTTTTTTTTTTTTTTTGCCCTTACCTCACCTCATTGCCCCTAAATATTTATATTTTGCAATCACACTCCTATAATATTTATATTTTTGCAATCTCGTCCTCCTATATAAAGTTTATGTAAGTTTTCATTTTATTAGCATTATGCAAACTAAATGATAATTATATAAATTAGTTATATCATTTAAAAAATAGTGACCACTAATTACTATTTGATTTTATTAGTAATAATGTTACATCATTTAAAAAATAGTGACCACTAATTACTATTTGATTTTATTAGTAATAATGTTACATACTCTATTAGAAATAATATTAAAAGTATATTATTGCTTGTAAACTAGTTAATTGACAATTTTTCAAATAGTTAATAATACAATTAAATAATTTTTCAATAGTATGTTGATTTAATTTCAGTCTAATAATAATAATAAATGATTGACATATACCAATTAATTAACATTATATATATTTATAAAACATTAATAATTCAATTAATTAATATAAATTACGATCAATAATATATTTAAGGTTATAAGATTGTTCTTATCATATTTATATTTACATATTTACAAAATAATATATTGATTATATTAAAAGTATACATTTTGGAAATGATCTTATTAATATTGCAATAATTTAATTAATACTTAATAATCTATATCAAGATTGTATATATTATACAAATTTATAAAAAATATAAATATTTTATTTTGTCATTATAATATGACTAAATTGATGTTAATATACTAAAATATGTTAATTATTAATTAAAATGTTACTTTTGTCAAAGTATTTGTATTGTTTGTAAAATTATGAAGAGTTCACATATATAAAAAGTTAACAAATATAACCTAAAAAATTACTAAACAGTCTTAAAATTTTAAAATTTTACAAATACACCTCTATATTTTGCGGGACGAAACGAGTCAACGGGTCCAAGAGGATTGCACCCTAACCCGCCCCGGACAAAATTATTTTGCCCAAAACCCGTTCCAAACTAGTTTTGAGACGGGTCTTGTCCCGCCCCATTTTTACAAACCACAACAGAGCCCCAAACCCGACGGGTCAAATTGCCATCCCAAGTTCAATCATAAAACTTTATGTCACAATTCTATTTAAAACTAGGCGAGTTAGTGTTGGCTTTTTTATTTCTCGTATCGTTTTCTGCTGATACAACTATATGCCAAGGTTTCTTGGTTAGTGCGAAGTTATTATACTAATTAGTGTTGTGTATATTCCTTACAATATAAAATAATTATCAAACACATGTACTGTACAATCTACTATTATACCGTATTTTCATACAATACGTTCATCACAGCAAATGTCCTTAAAATCATCTACAGTAAAACTTCATTATAACAAATGAACAAATTAACAGGGTTCATTTTGACAAAATGGCACAGGTAGAATGCATGCTGGGAACCTAACAAACATGATGTTACTATTGAAGACTCACACAGAGGCGAGAAATAATGAAAAAGAGATCTTGTTTTGACAAAGTCCTAGTATCTTTTAGCTAAAATTTGGGACCCAGAAGTGCTAGAAGAAAACTCTTGTAGTGACCTGAAGTCTCTGAGCTAACTGCATCATGCGATGTCTTCTTGTATTTCTTCAGGTACTCAGCTTTTATGTATTGCATATCGATTTCAGTTCCCGTCACAATTACCCTTGTCAGTGTGTCTTCATCAGTTCCTAGACCTCTCATTGCCTTGTCCAGTATCTGAAAAGCACTTAAGAATGAGAATTTTCCACGACAATACAATAATCATAATATAACGTTAGTAATCAAATTGGTATTGTCACAACCATTAACCATAATTGCCAAATAAAGTTTTTTTTTTTTTGGGGCACAATTATCCTACATTATAAGATGGTAAAAATGAGAGCTATTCGTGCTATTTATGAACTACTGCACCACAAATTCTTTCTTATTTGTGGGCACTCTTTAATTTAAAAACTGAGGTTCCTCATTGTACAAAGAAGTCTTAAGAGTCAAATCTCATTGCATTGGACTCTATTTAGAAGTGGCTTCCAAGAGATACTACTAGATTTTGTAGACTCATGCACAGTCTAGAACAAAATGGCTTCAAAGAAACCAAGGTTTGAGATTAAAGAACCCTTTATGTTAATTTCCATGCATAATGGTATGAGCTAGGATCAATACATATGACATTCCTCAGAGTGGCTGCTAAACATGCCCATATATTAGCACACATGAAAAGTTAAAAAAATGTTGTTGAGTTACAAAACACACATACAGAGCCTAAAATCAAGGAATAAATAGTTTGAAACATTTTATCTTAATTAGATTGATTATAATTTACTACTATTTACCCTTCTCTCTCCTATTTTCCTTTTCTCTATTCTCATGTACACAACATTACAACCAACTTTTTTTTTTCTTTTCAATTTTCCTCTCTCTCTTTCTCTCTCTAAATTTTGAATTTGCTGAACTCATATTTATTCTTATTTGTTTTGTCTATCTGTGAAACTTGCATTTTGATTGAATTGATTCAAAAGAAAAATAAAAACTATATTACATTTTTGCATCAAAACAAAAAAGAATAATTTCAAATTTTAGGTACTCTCAAAGATTTAGATATAATCAAAAAGTTAGAAAAATCATTTGGGCCCTTAACTTTTTTAAAAGTTACATATTATTTGCATCTTTTTTCCTCATTAACAGTTTATATTCACTTTGTTTCACTAGAAACAATTATACAGTAAGTTATTCCTAGACTTTACTTCTGAAATTTGTGTGCAAATGAAGTATTAACTAGCATGTTTTCATCAATAATATTATTTAAAAAATTAAAAATAATGGTTAAAGAAGCTTTTTTTTTTTTAAATTAAAGAGAAATATTATGTCCGTAATTGGTGGCTAAAACAAATTTTACACTTCAACTTAAAACTATTTATGTTTTAGCCCCACCAAATTTTGAAGCTTTTACTCCACTACCGGCGATCAGATCAAAGCATTTTTAATAGTTGGCATTGTATCTAACATTCATCAGTTCCAAAAATGCATTAACTATTTGTGCAAGCTTAACTCCCAAGCATTAAATTTTTTGTTGATCTAATGGTCTAAAACTAACATTAGCAGCTACATAAAAATGTGCTGCAAGGATACTTCCCTTGATAGTGTTCATCTTCTAAATTTTCCTTGCTAAACACTAGCTGAAGTTGTATCCACTCGAGTATCCAACATGAATAAAAAAGAATGCATCACAAACCCTAAACTCCCTTTTAAGCATAACTATAAAAATACCTTTGCAAAGTACTTCCCAGGATTCTCTGCACATCGTAATATTGTCAAAAGACCATAAGCAAAATCTCCAGATGTTTCCTTCTTCACTGCCTGATATAAAAGTCAACCTGGTTAAACATCACAGCAAAAAGAATTTCATGTGGAAAAGTAACACACAAAAAGTTTACCTTTTTAAGTGAGTTTCCATGGACATTATAAATATTAGCAACATAAGCTATATGTGCCCTGCTTCGTTCACCGAATATCTGGATGAAAGTCTTCTCATCTGTTCCAAATCTCTTCTCCCCAGCTTTGTAGAGTGCCTTTGCATCACTCTCAGCCATTTGTCTATCAGCTTCCAGACTTTCATTCCAAGGTGGCCTTACATATGCAAGTAAAAGCTAAACCAAGAACGCTAAGTCGTCAACGAATTTTTTATTTACTTATATAAAGCTTTATGTCACTAGAATTTAGGTTAAAATGCAAATTGAAGCTCACTGCATAGATAAAGTATCCGATACATAAAACTCTAAATAAGTAAACCTTTGTGACTAATTTATCTGGAGTTCTAGCATGGATTCTGATCTCTTAACAATGGCCCCAACCCAACACAGGTGACCCACCAAATGATGTAAATATTTAAACAGCATTTTAAAATTCCCTTCCCCACCCGCCCTCCAAAAAAAAAAAAAAAACTCCAACAAATCGTTGTTCCAAATATATTATTCTATACAAAGTTACGGGTAATACTATAATTACATATTGATTCGAATGTAACACAGCATCAACATGTTTTGTATCCTGATCAAAGTGTATTAAAAATGCTTTTTAAAATGAGGTCATTAATTGTAAAATATCTCAAATTGTTAACAAAATAAGGCAACTGAAAGTGCTGTTCCAAAGCACAGATACTTGGGGGGCAAAAAAAAAAAAAAAAAAGCAAAACAAAGTAATGAGAGCAGAGGGATTTATCTTACCCTTTTATGATCACCAAAGGTGTGTTTATCAAAATCAAGCTCAAGTTGGACCCCAAATTTTGAATGGTAAAGTTGTTGAATCATTTGAATCTGGGATGGAGTGCAAGAACAAATTACTTCGGTAGCAGCTTTTAGATTGTTCCCAGTCAATGCATCCAAAGCAAAACTGCTTTCTAACATTTGAACAAAAATATATGATTAAAAAAAAAAAAAGAGTAAGGAAAATTTAAAAAAAAAAAAAAGGAATAAGAAAACAAACAGCTCTCATGACCCAGATTTAAAAGTAATTTCTTGTTGGGTAGGAAGTTAATGGCAAATAACGTAATAGTAAATTAACATAGGCAATGCCTCTATAATTGTAATTAATAGGCAATGCAAGGGTTTCTCCAAAGCAGTTGAATACCTGTGATCAATTAATATAAACTCTTGAAAAGAAAAAAAGAGTGAGTATTTAAAATGATACCTCCAGGTCACCTTTAAGGTCTGATGCCAAACATTTATTAAGGTCTTCACTATACATTGTTGCATATTCTCGTTGGATTTAAGAATGTAGTGTTGCATCTCTATGGGCAAGAATCTCAACCACCGCAGCCGTATCACATCCCCATCCTAGAACCAAACAAATGAGAAAATGATTGATGAATAAAATGCTCTGTAGTTGTCTTTTAACTAATAACATTTCATAGGAAATGAACTCATCCAAGAATACCAACCGCATCCCTAGTGTGTTCACCATCCTACCTACTCCGCCAAAATAAATAAATAAATGAGTAAAAGGTCATAGTCGAAGATCTTTACATGAAAACAGATGAAAAGAAGAGGAACCACAATTTGAATTGCACTCCACATGACTTCCAAGTCAATTGTGTTGTCTCATATAAGAAAATTCATAGCATTATACAAAAAGTTCTCCATAAGAAATAATACAGTAGAGTATCAATTCCATTTTGGTCAACAAATATTAAGCAACAAAGTAGTGTGCCACTTCTAGAATTGTTCACAGAACAAGTATTAAGTATCCCAAGTAGAGTGGACCGCAGAGATAATGCTTAACTCGCATGTTCATACTACACATACGTTGGCCTATCATTTGTCATCCAGGTCAATCCTTAAGCAACAATTCATACTTGTACGAATTGATATAAATTTTAAGGGAGGTAAAGCCTACCAAGTTGATAAAGCTGAAAATTCTGTCGAAAAGGAATCCTCTTACAACAATTATTCAGGTGAATGTACATATGCATTTAACGATTAATATACTATATTTACTTTTACAAGTATAAGCTACTCATCAATAAGAAAGCATAATCATTGATTGACCTGTTTTGACGTAATTCAATACTAAAAAGCCATCTTCGCTTTAATTGCATTAGTTCAGGTACTAACACATTCCACAATTAATTCTTGTTTAGATAAAAGCAGGAAGAAAGAAAAAGGTAACTTCAAGAGCTTAATTTACAGGGTCAAGTAACATCTCCTCTTTCAAATTAATGGTTCTAATCCCTCGCTACCTTCAAATAGCTCTGTTTTAAATTTTTTAATACAATGAAATGTATGATTGTATGTGCATATATACATATACAAGTACCTACACAGTCCACAAATTTTAACCGTGGTTAAGGCATAAGAATTGCATAATGTGTGACTCACTTAAAAGTCACAAGTGTACATATATCTGACCCATCCATCACTATATATATATATACTGCTACCTCATTTATTAGATATTTTACATATTATTGCTTATGTGTTATTGTTATCTAATAGTTAGTTAGCACTATCATTTCTTGAATCCGACTAAAAAATGCACACCTATGTAAAGCCCACCACTCACTAGCAGGAGGACAGCGTAAAATTATTGCACAATTCATTCAAAAGACTGGCCATTATGATACAACTAAGATTAATCTCAAGTTTTATAGAAATTTCCTAAATAGTCTCGAATTCAAAAACTAGGCCAACCCATTCCTTAATCTTTCTTAGGGATGCTATATATCTCAAACATGTACTCTCTCATAAACTCCCTACTACTTGTCTTAACACATGTTTGTAAATCTTCTATTAAATTACAACAATAGCAAGTGATCATTAGCTAAACTATCATTAATTAAAATTTTACGTACACGCATGTGTCAACATAAGAAGTAAAAGATGATGCAGAGACTGTTGCTAGTATTCCTCATCGTTTATGATATCTTGCACTATCCTCTCGTGCTTCCCGTCAATCATACACAATCACCTCCCACCAGTTCTCTGGAATACCCTAAATGTTATAGAACCAGCATCCCGTCAAACTAACCTTTTAGTCCAATTTAATTTCATAATTTGTAAAAAGAAACTGAATTCCACTTCACCATGGCCAAATCTCACATCAAATTACAATTTTTCAAACCAATTTCGGAAATTGAAAAGAATTTCGCCTGGATAGAAATCAAGATTAAAAACAAAGAAAATTTGATGAAATTGCGGAGAAAGAGTACCTTTGAAAGCACGAAAGAGACGTACGGCGTCGTCTCTCGGCGAGACGGTAGTTGAGGGAACGATTAAAGTTGACATGATGATCTTTTGCTTAGCCAATTTTCGAAAGAAGTCTCTTTATTTAGGGTTCGAATTAAAGTTTTGAATTTTGAATTTGAATCCCGTTCGTGAAAACGGCGTCGTAGTCCTACAAGGAGGCACAGACACGCTTGGGCTCCACGTTATATTTTTGACGACTCTTCACCTTGGGATTCAACCGGGTCAAGATGGGTGACCGACCGTTGGATTTTTTCTTTTAATTATAATATCTAGAAGATTAAAAAAATTATTATTTAATTATTAAGATAGTTATTTCCTAAGTAATTTTTTTAATTTCTTTAAAACTGTCAAAGTAATGATTTCTGGTCGTAAATTACTGATATTTTAATTCTTATATTTTAATAAACCTTAAAGATATTAAATAAATTTCCCTTATCTTATCTATTTTGGGTCCAATTTATTTGGAGGCAGTATTAATTTATAATATATATTATTATTTAAACAGGTATCTTATTGAAAGTATCACAAATAATGTTATAATTATCATCTATTTATTTTGAATATAACATTATTTATCTTATAGTTTCTTTCCTTGCTTCCATTCAAATATAATTCATGGTCATAGAAACTCCGTCCCATAAAACGAACTGACAATGAGAGATATTCAATTTAAGATAGCGAAACCTTAAATAAAAATTGTAGCAAATTTCACATTTAAAATACGGTTTTTTGAATAATTTCAGAAATTAAATGAAGATACACAAAGTGTTTTTTTTATACAAAATTGCAAGAAAAGTACCTTTAAAAGCACCATGAAGCCGACTGTCATTGTTCTCTTGGCACGACAAGAGCTGAGGGGATCCAAATCCTGTTTTTTGTGCTACACATTTTCTAAAACAATTTACATTCAATCTCAACCACATATCCTTTTTAAAATTTAAAATAATTCAAAATCAACCAAATATTTCTAAATTCAATTGAAAATAAAAATACTAGATTAATAAAAGAACACACCCTAAAGTTGCAGCCACGAGGTCTTTTGCTTTAATAACCAATTACAAAATCTATCTCTTTTGTCAAGATTTTGAAACTTGACGCGAAATTTGAGCAATTTTCACTCTTCAAACATCGTGTAACATGCGCCATGTTGCTTTATAGTTATAAGCCGTTGATGCCAAAGAAATAGTCAACCATCCACGGGGAATTTGACCGAAAAATCGGTTTTTGTGAAGGGATATTTATTTAAAGGAAAATTGAAAAAATAGACAAAATTAGGGACCTTAAATAAAATTTAGACACATTCTGAAAAATTTTCATGCCATAGATACTTTCTTGATAAAATGACTAAAATGTCCTTTGAAACTCAAACTTAAAAAAAAAAGACACGTTTCGTCGTGACGAAGAGGACACTCGACATATCAAGTCATGTCGGATATTTCAACCGACACTCGATATCATCGTCGATGTTCACTCGACACTAAACATAACGTATCGAGTGTCGGTCCGTCCATCCGATAAGACTTGACACGTTATGTTTAGTGTCGAGTGAACACCGACGATAATGTCGAGTGTCGATTGAAGCATCCGACAAGACTGGACACGTCGAGTGTCTTCTTCATCACGACGAAACGCGTCGATTTTCACCATTTTTACACACGTCAAACCAAAAAATCAACCAAATAACACTTCATTTAGCCCTACAAACACAGAAAAAATACAAAATACAAACCCAAACTCAAATCTTCAAATTCAAAATCCTAAAAATTTACCCCAAATCTCCAAATACAGAATAAATTTCTTGTTCCTCTTACTGCGTTTTTGACGGTGTCGAAGGGTATTGAAAGCTGGACAACAACAAACAGTTATGAAAATAGGACACGGTTATGGAAATAGGAAGAGGTAAGTGAAAGAAAGAGGGAAATAAAGAGTTTATGAATAAATTGAATTTCAATGGGTATTTGAGTCTTTTTGTCAAGAAAGTGTGAAAATTTTTCGGGATATGTCCAAATTTCATCGAGGGCCCCTAATTGTATCCATTTTTTCAATTTTTCCTATTTAATAACATTTATAAGTTAGTTTAGGGCATTTAGATCCAGACTTTTTAAAATAAATTATTACTCTAGGTTTAAACGTAAACTAATATTACACCCTTAAATTAATTAGTATTGGTCGCGAGTCGCGACTATACAGTTTCGCTGTATCTTCTTATGGTTTCATAATTTTTATTAATCCGTTATCGTTAATCAAAGTTAACATGTCTTTGTTAATTTTCAATTGAAGTGACTAAAGTATCCATAAAATCTTAAACTTGAAGAAAGAATCCTTAAAAATAATATAAATTTAAAAAATCAAATTTTGTTAAATAATAAATTGTTAAAATTTAAAAAGTTCTTTGAAAAAATTGTTTTGCCAAACGTTAGTTTTCAATCTGTAGTGTTTTCATTGAAAAAGATCAATCTGTACTACAAATATAGAGGGCATATATATTACTACAATTTGTGTAAAATTTTGGTGTATATCTTTTGATACCAAAATAATAACCAGGATTTTTTATTTTATGATCTAATCAGTTTGTGAAACTTTGTTTCAAACGAGTAAATTTTATTTAAAAGTAAAAATATGTAACACAAATAGTATCCAAAAATTTTCATCTCATGTGATCCTTATGTTGCTTTAACTTATTACTTTTATAATACAATTGGGTTGTGACAGTTATGCACCAATATGTAAACTTACTCATAAAAATATTGTCATGAAAATTATATATCCATAAATTTATAAACTTATTTGTCATATTATAAAAATCAACAAATTTTAATTAAATAAACATACATTTACAGCCCACCATTAACATAGAAATTCACTCGCGATAGTACCAATTTTGGGAATGTCTGGTGCAAAAGTCACTAAACGAGTAAGTCGCCAATCCCTAAAACAGACAATGTAATGTACTTTATATACTGGGTTACAGACAATCATTTTACCAGAGGTTTCTATTGTACAATCTACCCTTGTGTGAGTCCTGTTGAACCATATGCTCGGAGAGTGGGAGTAGGGGGGATGATTTCAAAGCGGACTCCCCATTCATTAGATAGAGAAGATCATCAAGATTTCGTGATCCACTACCGAACTTGTTCCAATTCCAAGATCTTGGATCGAATCGGTTATCGATATCGATTCGATTTGAAATCTTTTATTGAATTGCTCATTCAATGAGCATTCTCGATATTATATCTTGACGAGGACTCGAACCTCCACACTCTTTAGCAAATATTTGATATATGAAATTAAAAAAAGAGTAGTAAATAATTTTGTTGTTGATCTCCATGCATGAAGAACAGAGTTTCTTTATTTGCAGACAATGAATAAAAGAAAAAGTAGAAAATTGTTATCAAGTCCTGAAAAGAAAATTAATTCAATACTATTTTTGAATACTAAAATGTGAGCTGAGTTAATACATTAAAGTTAAGGAGTTTAAGAGATCAAATGTAAATCAGTATTTGAGAAAGTACTTGTATCAAGAACTCTGTGAATTAAATAAGAAGAGTTTTTTTTTTTTTTTAAAAAGAAATGCTATATATACTATTAAGAAGTTTGATTTAATGAATTGACATTCAAATAATATTATAACAACAAAAATATATTATAATAAACGAAATTTTAAAATGGTTAATGAGATTATGAAGAGTCAAACATTACTTCGAATGACCTAGGACAACAACATTTCAAGAAATTTATAAAATTAAGCCAATAGTAATATTACTTTAAAAGATATCATTAAAACATAGTAAAATGGAATGATAAAGCTGACGAAGGAATTTAATTTAATTTACTGTAATTAAGCTAATTAATTTAATCAACTACGAGCATGCTTTTTAATTTTGGTCCATCCAGTTTGAAATTCATTATATTATAGTATAAATGTTTCATAGTATCCAAAAATTTAGGATCATTATAAAATTTTAAGTTAAAATATCCAGAAGAGTTATAGGATATTTTAACTTAAATTATTTTAACTTAAATCTAGATATTAATTAATTAATGATCCTTTATCTCAACTATTTCGATAGTTAGAATTAAATGGAAAAAAAAAGGATGTATTTAATGATTTTAATTCATCAACAATCTTAACTATTAAATTAGAAAAATAAATAGTCATTAATTGATGTCTAGATTTAAGTTTTAATATCTCAACTCATAAATAATATATTTTAGAGAATGATCTCAATAACTACCCTTATGTTTGGGTTATTGACACTCAAAAATAAAGTTTGTTCTTTTAATAAAAAACACCCCTGATGTTTTAGGAACTTGTCAACTAACAAAATCCCTTAATAAACAATCTGATTGAAGAGGGCAGAACAGATATTTCAACAAAATATATCTTATTTGACACTAAGATCTCAAAATATATCCATCAAAATCACAATTATAATAAGAAAAAATTTAAAATTTAACAAAAACTCGACAGCAGCTGCAACAATTTGCATCACTCACAACAGCACCGCCTGTGAGCAACAGCAGAGCAACAGCAAAAAAAAAAAAAAAAAAAAAAAAAAAAACTAAGTGGTAACACAAACTACAGCACCACATCACAACAATAACACTGCCGCACACCAACACAAAAGTAAAAGGCCATCGCCATTAGCACCACCCACCAGCAGAAATAAAACAAAATGGAAAATTAAAACTACGCAAAACCCAGCAACACCACCCCAACCCAACATCAACACAAGCTAGAAACAACGTCATAACCCTGTAGCAACACCAAAATGTCACAACCTAACACCAAATCCTAACAGCGCTAGTAGCACCAACAAAAGTCACACAAATCTGTCACGAGACTCCATCCAAACTGCTGCATGAACCAATGACACACCCAAAAACCATCTCCAGCAATGGAGCGAACTTAAGAAAAAAAAATTGAAAGTTCAAATTGTGTGCAAGGCCAAGCCATGGCCACTTACAGTCAGGAATCACAAGGCCAAGCGTCCTTGGCATGGCCATGTGGATTGCAAGTCGCCATGAGACTCCAAGTCCGCCTCTCTGTCTATCCAAAATTTCTTCAAAGCCTCGTAAGAAATGGTGGCCTTCCCCTAATACTCTGTCTCTACACCTAGCAGGCGGCTAATCAAATCTCCTCGCTAAGCAGGGGTGTGCAAGCATGAGTCAAAAGGGAACCAGCTCCCCCTGACACGAGATGTCACTTAAGACTTCCTTAGTTTGGAAATAGTTAGATGACTCCCTCGTTTTAACTGTTGTTAGATCAAAATGTTTTGACTAGTTAATTAATATTAAATATCTGAAATATCATTCTATTTGCAACATAAATTATGATAAACATATATGCTCTTGTATGCCGAAATTTTACACATTCTTTTCAACTATTGATTATGTTTAACTTTTCACCTAAAATTTAATATTCATATAACATAGATTAAGAATATCAACGTATAAACTTTTAAGTAAATACAACAGTGTAAAACATATAATAAAAATATTCAATAAATAAGTCTAAAAAATAAATAATCTAAAAATTATATGCATATATATTTTTTGTTAAATATAATAATTAAGATTTTATATTTAAAATAGTTTTCAGGTAAATTAAAAATTATGTAAATTTTTTCATTATATATATATATATATATATATATATTCAAGAAAAAATTTTCTAACATATGTATAAGTTCTAAAGTCTTTTGATTATAATTAAATTAATAAATATTAAATAATATTTTTTTAACACATTATATGAGAGCTAAATATATTTAATATTTAGATTTTGATATTTTATAATTAAATAATTTATTTTTTTTGTGTCCTATTTCATTATCTTAATTTCAGATTCTATGTGAATTAACATTTGATGATGAACTAAGTTCAAAGAATATATATATATATATATATATATATATATATAAAATTTAGATTGATTTAATATATTGTAAATAATCTTTCAAATCCATTATGATGATGTATATTCTAAATGCCTTTCAAATAAATTATTGTATGGTACATAAATGAACCTACTTAACTATGAAACTCTAATAAGATTTAACAAAAATAACACTTAAAGTTAAAGTTGAACCCAAGAGTAAGAGCGTGTATTTATTAAAATTAGATATTTTTTAATATAAGGGTATTTTTGGAACTATTAAAACCTAAAGGAGTATAATAAAATTTCAACTTTTTAGTGGGGGCTCAAGCCTTAGTCACATTATAGGTCCGCCTATTCTAAAAACTAAACACTTAATTTCAAAAAAAAAAAAACAAAAACAAAAATCTCAAAATTAGTAATAAATAAATGAGATTATCATAATAAAATCTAATTGTTAATAACTAAAACAGTAAATCCCATTGCATTTCCAAAGCTCAAAGGTTGGCCAATGATGGCCTTCTAAGGCTTGGAAATCATGTTTTGCCTTGCAAGATAACATATGATGACTTTTCAGGCCTAGATGCAATGAGTGAATGGAAGATGACTGTGTAATCTGACGTATGGTGATAGGTTCATGATTGATGAGCTACGATTTTGTAATTAATTTTCTAGTTGTTTGACAATCACATAATTGCATTCCGATCCCAATAACAACAGTTGAAGTCTATAAAAAACATGCAAAACCCCTACCACAACGCTGTCTCTTCTGCCATGAACAAGCAGCAAAACGTACTACATGCCCATTACTACTAAACTCACTCCTCAGTTCTCGACCTTTACTTATACCACGATTATCCTTGTTCTATATCGTCTAATCTGCATGCCGCTTCTTTTAACTCTTTTTCCTTGAATTCTTATGTGCATCACATAGCCATTACCAATTCAGAGAGTGAAAGCCACCCACCTAAAGCCTAAAAGAATCAAATATAAATCAAAGAAGCAACTTTTCTCATAAGGCTATGAGGAGAAAGAGAAGTAAGGTACGAGGAAAGATACAAAGAAGCTAGCAAATGGAAGTTTGTTTCTACATATCTTTTATATTTCGACCTCATTCATTTATTGATTTCTCCTTAGTCCGTTAGTATAGGGCGTCAGTTAACGATGGGAGGCGATTTTTCTTAAAATCGAAGTAATAACATTAACATAATTGAACAATCTCTGTTATTAGGAATGTGTTCCTTCTTATCCAATTAATTAGATTTATTCAAAACCAGATTTATCCCAAAACGTAACATTCAAATTTATTTAGGATTGCGAATCGTAAAGATAAGATTTATCCCTAAACATCCCCATTTATCTAGGATTGCGAATCCTATTGAATGTGGATAAGAACCAGATTTATTCAGAACCCAAATATATTTAGAATCCTAAAGGTAAATAAAAATCAAATTTATTATATATTTAGGAGGCAAAAGAGCAGTTCTCTTGCTTTATTTCTCTTTGAAGACAAATTTGGCTGCTCAATTCTGATCGGTCTGTAAGGTCTTTATTCAAGTTATTTCTTATTTTGTGGAAAAAATCTGGTTTCGTAGTTCCACCTTTTCTTCCTGTAGTTGAGTATTAGTTCTCTTTTATTTTCTGTAGTTGAGTAAATCATGGAGGGAAAAAGCCAAAAGATGACTACTGTCGAGTCATCTCCATTCGACATACTCCCGGACGAGTTATTGCAGAAGATTCTTGAACAACTCCCTTGCAAATCCGCTGTTCAATGTAAGGCCGTCTCCAGACGCTGGCTGTGTATCATCTCTGATCCTTACTTTGTTCAATGCTCCATTCACAATCACCATCATCATCTTGAACAATTCAGTTTTTTGTTCCATTATTGTAAGTACTCTAAGCTGCATCTCGGATCAACTTGCTGCATCCCTAATCTCAAAACCGCTATAGCCAAACCTCATCTACTCAGTTTTATTCCCTGTTTCAGAGAACTAGATTTCGCTCCAATATCTGTGGTAGCATATTTTAAAGACTTATTAGTGTGCTGCAATAGACAGTCGTTTCGCACTTATTATATCTGCAATCCACAAACTAAACAATGGTCGATGATCCCTCCGTGTCCAAACAATCCCACGATGGTCGATTTTGAATCTACCATGGTCGGTTTTGTCTGCTATCCTTATTGCTGCAACAAGAAACAATCATGTTTCACCAACAGTTGGTACAAGTACAAGCTAGTGTGCTTTCCTGATTATTCAAATTCTGAAAAGTTTACTACGGAGGTTTTCGATTCTGAGAGTGGAACATGGAGCCACTCAGTGGTGTCTTCCTCCCAGCGGTTGAGTATTGGTATAAAAACCCCACTTGTTATTGCCCACAATGGAATCCTGCATTGGCTGAACGAAGATCGATTTATTATGACATATGATCCATTGAACAACGATGAAAGATGTCGCATCATTGACCCGCCAAGTGATCATAAATATGATTGCTTTGGGGTGTGCGGAGGGAGTCTAAGAATAGCGCAAATGGATAATCTTCTCTCCAACGGCCGTTTAAGAGTTTGGGAACTTGAGGATTACAATGCAGGCAAATGGCGATTGGAGTACAATTTTTGCCTAAAAGATTTGGTTTCAGAAGACACATGGCTGGCGGAGCAGAAAATATCCTCCAAGTTTTACGTGAAAATTGTAGCCTTCCATCCTTTTGATGGGGACATTGCCTACTTATGTTTCCATCCTTTCAATAATGAGTCATACATTGTATCTTGCAACATGCGAAAAGGAACATTCAAAGTGGTTAGTAAGCATCAACATGCGGGGGAACGAATTGTCATACTTGGGAATAATTTCTGGCCGCTTGTGCATCCCTGGTGGCCAACGCCTGTCCCCTCTCTTGATCATGTGGAGGCCCTCTCATGCTAATATATCATATATGGACCCTAACTTCAAAATATTTAATATTTATCATTAAATTAAATTATGTTTATAACTTAATTCTATATACAATAAAAATATTACCTATTAAAATAAGTCTTTTTCTTTCCAGGTATAAAATATAAAAGATGTAGTTTATAATGCTTTATACATAAATTTCACAAAAAAAGAATATTTTACTACAATAATTTTATCTTAACAATATTAAGTCATTGTATAAAACAATAATGGCTATCGTCATTAACTACCCTCAGTTTGGACTATTATCCGGCAGAATAAGGTTTACTACTTCAATAAAAAATGCCTCTAATATTTCCTAAAATCCATCACTTTATGTCTTCCCTTAATAAACTGATTAATGGGCTATTGTCATTAAACACCCTCAAGGTTTGGGCTATTATCAGGCATAATAAGGTTTACTACTTTAATAAAAAAAAAATGCCTCCAAGGTTTCCTAAAATCCATCACATTATGTTTTCCCTAAATAAACTGATTAACAAAAAGAGGTAAATTAGAAATTTCAGATAAATAATAAATTCTTGGTTCTGACCATGGGGCAGCTTCCCTGCAAACCAAACCAGTCACCCTCCTGTAAAGCAAAACCTGCGAACCAAAGACCAACAACAACCACCAAAGCCAGTGAAACCACCACCAATAGCCACTATGAAAGCCACCATATATAATTGCGCAACCACGTCATCAACATAGCCTACAAAACCAACATTCGCAGCCCGCTAAAATCACCATACATAGCCACTCCAAAAACCACCCTACACGGCCACCAAATCACCAAAGAACATAGCCGCCGAGACCCACCAGCGACCACCACAACGGAAGCTACCCACCAGCCAAACCCAACAGCTAGCACGACCGAGGAAGACTAGCAATTTGAAAGGAGGTTATATATATATATATATATATATGTCAAATGACCAAAATGGAAGAATGATCAAAATGATCAAGATCATTAAAATTAATTTTTTAATATTTCTGGTTATTAAGATATTCAAAGGTACCATCATGTTGTAAGAACAACGATTATATCCTGAGTTTAAACCATAGGGGATGCGCCTGATATGCCGGTGACCACTTTAAGCCAGAATATTGTTACCAAAGCGGCCAATAAATGATATGGTTGACATGCTTATGACCGTCTATATCTTCTAGTATATATTTTATGCAATACTCTACTTAGCAATTAACTTATAAATATATTAAATAAGATGTTAAAATTAAATTTCAAAACTCATATAATAAAATCCAAATTTTATAATAATTACATTACATACAATAACTACTTGAAGGCTTGAATAATATGATAAACCCCAAATTGAAAAAAAAAAAAAATCTCTAGTATTTAAGGGTCAAGAAGCCATTCTTTAATGTTCAATTTTTTTTTTTAATTGAAGAGTTAAAGTGATAGATTAGAGGAGAAAAAGATGAAATAGTGTAAAAAGTTCACTTGTTGAGTCTTGAGAGAGTTACGAGTCAATGAAGTTATGGATCTTTGATAAGAGTTAAAACTTTAAAAAAATAATAATAATACTTTTAATGAATTGTATATTATTATATTTATTATTTACTTTAGTGGTATTTTTAGTATTTTTAATGGTATTAAAACTTTACGGGTGTCTTTATAATATATTGGCAATTTTTATGTAAAATCCAAGTCCGAGCTAGCCTTCCCTTGCATCTGCCCTCAATGCGAAGGTATGCTGTTTTTGAGAATTTGTGAAGGTTTGTCAATTGTTTTGTTTATTGAATTATGAACTCTAAGTTCGTTGGTGAAAGAAAGATGCCATTGTGCAATTCTATGAGTGTAGGATTATGCAATATGAACCCAGTAAAATTGTTGGGGTTTTCTTGTTTTACAACAGGATTTGGCAGAAGTTAAATTACAATTGGAACAAGGTCGGCATGGGTTTTGTTCAATATTTTTTTCCGATGTAAGAACAGTTACACTAACATTTTTTAAAAAACGATTTTCTAAAAGAACATTGGATGCACTTTTTGCAACTTGCATCACCATTCAATGAAATTTGAATGCTGAGCATCTATCTATATGTGGTTTTAAGCCATTTTAAAAGACCCTTTCAACTTGAAACTTTATTATTATTTTTTTAAAAAAAATCAATACTTAAAAAGATTTTATACCTGTTCATTCACGGATTGATGCATCTCATCATTAAAATTTCGGTAATGGCGTTGCAAAAATGAATTAGGAAAGGCCTCTTTGAAAAGTTCTAACAACATCGTCAATGATTTATCCATCCATCCAAAGACCTCGACACGCCAAGTTTATCACCAACTTAAAAATTTTCCTCTCGACTGTTGCTTATATCGGTGCATACATGGTTACCTTAAGGTCTTCCTTGATCAGGCTTGACTTATTTGATCTAACCTTCATAGAGAAACTCTTATCGTAACGGATCAATTGTCTAAAGATTCAACCAATATTTGTTGTTTTAGCGAAGCCAATAATGGATCCAAGTAAGGGGAAGAGAATTTCTCAACCCTAAGGTCAATGGGATATTTGACATCATATAATTTGTATCCATCATGAGCATTGCTGCCTACTACAAGAACTTTTCCGTTGGGTAGTAGAACAGATTATGAATGGTACATTCTTGGAATGGTTGTAGCGGCTAACCCCTTAAACCTTTGGCCTTCTTATATAACATTAGAACAAAATTGGGGTCTTCCTCATCATTCCATCCTGATGCACCTAATTTTGCATCATTAAGCATTAGCACATCTCTTGTTAGGAGAACGATTATATCTCCTATTACGCGAGGTGACGACATAATTTCCTTTTTCCAAACTGCATTCTGCTTGGTAATCTTTATTCTTTCGCAGTCTTGCAATAAAGGCTAGAATTTCTTTTAGCTCTTGAATAGTAATATGAATCCCACTTTGTGCCACCAAAAACCAAGACTTCCGCATTGACTTGTTTGAATTGTCCAAGTTTAAGTCTTAGTGGGAGGAGCACGAATATTCCTGATGCAAGAAAATTGTGTGAGCCACCTGGGAGAGTTGGGCACTCACAAAGAACTTTGTTGGTTGTTGGATTGAGCAAGATTGAGCAATTGTTAGAGAAAATGAAAAGATTGCCATCTAGTGCAGGTTGCATGAAAGGGTATAAATTACTTTTGATTATATATAAGCCCTGTTAACCAAAATTTCCTAACTGGTTATTATGGGTATCTTTGAGCAAGGGCAAGAAGAAAACATGCTTATTGGATTTTCCTTATGATGGAATATATTCGTAGCTAAAGGCTTCACAGCCACCAGCCATAATAAAGCCACCATCAGATAAAACTACCTACGTTGAGTACCTGCAATTAACGTTTACAAATTACGAACAATGTTTCCAAAAGTGGAAAAAGAAAATAACATAAATATATAGAAGGAAATGATAAGAATAAAAGTTAAGTTGATTTACCATCTAGGGTCTGCAAGTGCTATTGGGTATTCCCTCTAGTCGTAGTTGTCACAGGCAGAGAGATATCTCACTATGTTTGCTCCTCCTTCATCACCTCCTTAGCTAACAAAGTTTCCATCCACTTATAAGCCTCCTGATGAGCACCTTGTGTTCGTTTGAAGCTGCCAAAGACAAGGATTGTAAGCATTGAAATCTTTACTTATGATTTGAGGCCCGATGGTGAGACATGGTGCCTTCATCAAAGGTGTTGCCTCTTGGATAAAGCTTATGAATTTCTAGAAAACAGCCTAGAAAATAGAAAACAGCTAAAACACCTAAAAACAGTGTGAAAATATGACAGAATTGAACAAGCTCTAGAATGAGCTAATTAGGGGCACAACTATATGGCAAACAGGCGCACGCCTATATGGTAAGCAGGCGCATGCCTTTTCATAGATCCCACATTGAAAAAATATGCTTTTTGCACTGCTACACTATAGTTATATAGACATTGATGGTACTAAGGCGAAAGGCATAGAAGACATACGAGGAATTGGTGGAGTACACTCAAAATTAATTCCTAATCACATTGTATTAGTCAAGGTTTTCTCTAAAAAGCCTCGGCAATCTAGTTTTCTTCAAGTTCAAGCTTTGGAAGTGAGGTAATTACCCTTAAAAAGGGTAAAGAATTAAGGGACTAGTTCCTTAATGCTTCTAAACAACCTAAACAACTAAGTAGCATGTTTAGGTTGTTTAGAAGCATGTTTTATGAGTAATGTTTTAGTTTAGTTTCTTTAATTGCTTTTATTGCCATGTTTAGTTAGTGTTTAATTAGTTGGGTAATTAGTTATGTAGTTAATTGCTTAGCTAAGTACTTGGTTAATTAGTTTGCTTGTTAGTTAAGTTAAGCATGATCAGATTAGGATTAGCTAAATTCTAGTTAAGTAATACATGTTTAGTTTGGAAATGTATGAATAAAATTATGATCATGCCATATTGGTAAACAAGAATCTTGATTATGTATGAATGTTTTAAAAATAAGAGTGATTAATTGTAGCATTACGTGATGGAATTAGCCTAAGTTCTCTGTTAGAATCATACCCTTAGGAGTTTTAATCTATTTTAACTTAATTGAGTCTTGCTTGTTTTGAAACAAGGAAAAATCTGATTCTGGCCATGAACCTTTGTGCCCCTGTTCTTAGTCTAGCAGAGGCGCATACCTTTTCCAAGAGTAGGCACTTTGTGGCCAAATCTTGAAATTTGTTTTCTTAATAATGTCCTCTTTTCAATTAAAAAATGCATGATTATAATAGACTAATATCTGTTCATTAATTATTATTTGCATGGATTACAAAGTGGTATCACAATTTTCTGATAACTCCCATTACACAATCTGTCATTTACTTTTATGCAATATTTGGACAATTGTTAAACACTACAAGAAGTTTTCACATATTTGTCACTTTGTATTTTTTTTATTTGACATTTTTTTTAAAAAGTGAGAAATATAACATTGATATGGAAGTCAAACCCATATTTTCTTCATACTTGTCACTTATTGTTTTGATTATATTACATAGTTCTCACATTTTTAGGTAGTGACAAGTAATTAACAAGTAATTAGGATACATATGTAAACAAATAAAGTATTTAAACTTATAAGTTATTTTTAGGGGTGATTATGATAAATTATAATATATTAAAAATTCACGTAATTTTACTACACTATATAAAGAAAATAATTTCCAAAAACCTAAAACCTAACCTAAGCCCTCCCTCTCTCGTTCTCTCCAGCGCCACGGCACCTCCTCCGCGACTCGCTGACTCCAGCCTTGCCGACTCTGGCAGCCCCACGAGGCACAGACTCCAGCAGCCCTGCAACTCGCCATCTTCGAGAAGAAGACTACTCAGATCGACCTCTACCATCCATTGCGCTCACCTACTCTGGGCTCGAGGCCATAAATCTCGAGGACGATCTCTTGACCGTCAAGCAATACTACTCCGACGTGGAGTGCATCCCCGACCCTAGCCCCACTGCACGCTGTGACCTCTTCCAGAATTACTTCAAAGCTCTCTGCTTGATCGAGACACGCTTTCCGATCTCCCCTGATCGCGACCACATCAACACGCTCACCTTCATCTGGCACGATGCGTTTAAGTAAAAGCAGGAGGCAAGTCAGCAAAACATTCACTTGGAGAAGGCGGCGGTGCTGTTCAATTTGGGTGCTGTGTATAGTCAGATAGGGTTGTCATTTGATCGAACAACGGTGGAGGGGAGGAGACAGGCGTGACACGCCTTCATTGCGGCGGTGGGGGTGTTTGCGTATTTGAGTGATAATCCGTCGACGAAGGCAAGTATGGGGAGCTCGACGATGGTGGATATTAGCCTTGAGTGTGCTGGAATGCTGGAGCGGCTGATGCTGGCGCAGGCGCAGTAGTGTATTTTCGAGAACACGATTGCTAAAGGGAGTACTCCTAGCGTTTGTGCTAAAATATCTAGACAAGTGAGTGCTCGAATTTATTATTAAATTTTTCTAGAGTTGTGAAAACTTATTGTCGAGTTGGGGAGCCTAGTGTGATTTGAATTTGATTAAATTTAGTTTGTATATTTGTTTGGTGATTTAAGAAGTGAAAATACGATGAAGGCCAAGTGTGATATTGTGTGGGTTTTTAAGCCTTCAGGGGTTTACATGAGTGGCCTCCAAGTCATATGCCTGATGAAATAACATCTGTTTCCTGCTCTTTCATTCTGCGAAGGTCTTGAATATCATAAATTTTTTGCTTCCGTTTCATGGGGTATTGTTTATGAATTGGAATTTGCTAAGTGGGTGGATCGAGCATGTTTCATATATCTGACAAACAGTAGGAATTTGAGGTTTCTTTCTTGATGTTTGCATTGCATTCTGCTCTTGTATATTCTTCATTACTGATTTATAGACAATGTAGTTTATTGCTTTCATGTAAAGTTCCATCCATTTTGAGAAAAATTTATGATTGTTACAAGTTCAAAGCATCTGTGCTTTTTTACTTTCCTGAAAGTGATCTCCTTAGTCCAATTTGTTACATTTAATTTAATGCAAGATTATATAAATGTTATTTTACCTTCTTTTCTCTTTTTCTCTCTAATCCACATTTTTGTGTTTCCGTATACATGATATCTTGAAATTGAGAATTTCAGAACTTAAAGTTTAAATTTTCCTGGCTTTGGACTCTCGTTGAACAGTTTGATAGATTTTCAGCCTTATATATCAGAATTGTAAGCCTTCACTAATGAAACTTCAGTGCATGTAGTGAATCAAACTCTAGAAAGGTTACCCTGAAAGCTCAGAATTCCCATGAGATGTTTAGGAAGCTGCACCACTTGGTTGTTTTGAATATTTTCTTCTTAGTTGTTAATGCTTTCTTGCTAATTTTGTTCATCACTTCAAGTAATCTTTGCAGATTCTACTTCCATCTAGTAGTAATTTTGCTGGCTACCCTTCCTTTCTTCTCCCTCTCTTGTGAAGCTCATTGTCATGTTTTACAACTTTTACATTTTTTAATCTAATTTATTCTTCCAATTTAGGATTCTGAAATGCCTGGGCTTGGTGAGCAATTGGTTGGTAGGAGAATAAAGGTTTGGTGGCCATTGGACAAGACGTGAACACTTCAGTACTTATAGATTCATGCCCTGTTGTCTCATATTCTTGTAAAGCAGTTAATGTTTGAGTTTTCTACTGTTTGTTGGTCTGTAGAAGTTTTGTTGTATTCACCAACTTCTGTATACCTTTATAGAGTTTTATTCTACGATTCATTAGAAAGCTCCTTCACCTTCTAATGTTGGTTGGGAGATTGAGACAGATTGAATAAGTCTGCATATATATGTCTCAAGGTTTCTTGAGATTCAGGGCAATCACGCCTCTTTTTCCTTCCTAACATGACTATTAACTGCTAATAGGTCTCTCTAGAAAATTATTAAGGTTTTAAACCAGAATTCTAGTACAAGAAGGAACTAGTAGCTGGAGAAGGTAACATGGACACTTTATGCATTGTCCATGCCTAGAGATTGTATTGCATTCTACTGTTGGCCAACACTATCTCATTGGACAGATGGGCTGAATCTTGACTATAGAATAGGCAAGCTTTATGACATGAAGGAGAACTCACTCAAAAATATATTATACATCTGGCAATGGATTGGAGTAAGGATTTGTGATGTCATCTGGCAGCATATTATATATGTGTTGTCAACTTTTTATGTTTCTAAAGTTTCCAAAGCTGCCCAAAGGTCTTGAATATGCATTTGCTAAGTTTATAATGATATTGTATATTTTTTACCCGGTACTTCTGAGTCCTTTGCCCATAGCTATATTTAAATTTGTGAAAAATATTTGTAAGACAAAAGCGGAATACCCATTTCTTATATGCATCATCTTATTTTGCAGGTTTTATGAAGGTGTTATTGATTCCTACAGCCACATCAAAAAGAAGCACCAGGTAAAATGACTTTGAATGCTATAAAGTTTTTGATAGGGAGTCTAGTACTTCATAAAGTTGACAATTGAAAGTTGTCATGCTTACAAAAAGATTGACTGTTCTCCAACTAATTCTGATGCTCATTGCACTATATAGTTGTGATAAGTCATGGTTGAAAGTTGTGATAGTATATTATGTTTTAGAGTAGTATAAGCTTGTAAATTATGTTGGTGGCTAGAACCAGAAAGACTTAAGAAGCTGGTTGTGGGTATTAATTGCATAGTTTATCTTTTGCAATTAAGCATATGAAACTCTAGTTTGATTCCAAATGCAGAATGACGCTTGCAAATGCACTTTGATTTTTGTAGCTTGTTTTCATTCCAATCTCAACTCTTGGGTCGTGTTTCACTCGGCCCTATATATAATAAGTGGGAAAGGTACTGGATATATGTGATGATTCATGTGACAGGTTCACCAGTTTTAGTGGCTAATTTCTTTGTACTTGATTTTATGTTATTGTGTTTTGAACAGGCTATAAAGTATGCAGAAGAGAAGGAGATTGTGAGGGTGATAAGGGGCTATATTAGTTCAAAAATTTATCTACTTTTTACCTGGTTAGGCGTATTAGTTCAAAAAGTTTCTTTTGAGATCAAAAAGCCCCGAATTGAATCTCTTAGTTGGAGAGAGGTTTTGGAGGATTATTTGTTCAATGTATTCTGACTTGAATAGGGAAGGTTGTTTTCTGTGTTTTATAGCATATTTTTGGGTGCTATGCCTGTTTTTATATAGGTATGGTATGGTTGTGTTCTTAAATCCACATTGACCATTGACCGTCATGCTTGATTCTTAGTTGTAGACTTGTAATCAACGTCAGTAGGTGAAGTTATTACTGAAGGTTATATCTATTGCGGTTGTTCACTGATAGTATCAAAGTTTAGTATAGTAGTTTGTACAATTAGTTTAGTATAGTAGTTTGCTGATTGAACATGGCAAGATTTCCAAAGGCAGAGGTTAGGAGCTGCCCAAAACTGCTCAGCTACCACAAAGGGCAATCACAAGCTTACTGATGACCTCCTTCCTAAAGTGGTACTTTGATTGATGCTATTAGTTCTTTTGGGAAAAAAATTTCATATTTTGTTTGAAGAATAACTGATTTTTCTGCTGGTACATGTGCAGAAAGACTGGAGGGAAGTGGGCATTGTAAGCCCAGTCAAAGATCAAGGCCACTGTGGATCTTGCTGGTCGTTCAGGTCAGTCTAAATTGAACTGAATATGGAAGCTGAAAAATTAGGCTATTAAATATAATAACTTTCTGTAAATGACTAGAAATTTTTATCTATTGCAGCACGACTGGAGCTCTTGAGGCAACTTACCACCAGGCATTTGGAAAGCAAATCTCTTTGTCAGAACAGCAGCTTGTGGACTGTGCCCAAGCTTTCAATAATTTTGGTTGTAGTGGTGGGTTGCCATCTCAAGCTTTTGAGTACATAAAGTACAATGGTGGCTTTGATACTGAGGAGGCATATACATACACTGCAAAAGATGGTGAATGCAAATTCTCATCCAAAAACGTTGGTGTCCATGTCGACAACTGTGTCAACATTACCCTTGTGAGCTTTATGCATACTTTTACTATGAAGGCTTCTTTTGCTTGATATGTATCTATTATTTCTCTTCTCGATTGATATTCAACTTACCATTACAACTAAAATTCTTTTGGTTTTTAGATGGTTTTATCTTGTCTGTATGTTGTAGCTATTTTGTTTTAATATCAGATTCCAGGTCGACTTTGTTTTTATTAAGAAAGACCGAACTTGACCCTTTTTAGGTTATAATCAGATCAATCCAAATTGATATATATATATATATATATATATATATATATTAATTTTTTTAAAAAAAACTGCGAAGTTTTTTTTTTAATTTTTGAAACTATTATACTTGGCGGCCAAAAACCGCCAAGTATATATATATATATTTTTTAATTTTTAAACCTACTATATTTGGCGGTCAAAAAACGCCAAGTATAGTCAGATGCATATTTGACACTTTGACCGACCGTCAAATATAGTCAAATTGACTATATTTGGTGGTGCCATTGGTAGCGCTTTTAAGATCGCCAAATATATACATATTTGACAGTCAAAGACCGCCAAATATGATCATTTTTCTTGTAGTGAAAATCTCATCCCCAAAATACCCCATGTTCCAAAGGCAAATGTCACTTCGTTCTCCTCCCTCTTTCTATAGATGCAGATAAGCTATCTCACCCACAGGTAATCAAAAAGATAAAACTTAATTGTGCGTAAAAAGAATCTAGGATCAAGATTGATAGAGTTAATGATCTAGAAAATCCCAACCCAGTAAACCTTAGTAGAGGCCGAACTTTGTTCAAGTGGACTAAATGTCCGTACCTAACTTCTCAAATCCAACTCTAAAGGGTTGATAGGTGGTTAAGTCCATAAGTAAGGAATCGGCTATCGTTACTCAGATTTTTCCTGCGATTAATTACCCGGGTGGTGACACAATTCCGTTTTTCCAGACCTTGCCTCCATGACTTGTTCAAATGAGCTTTGAGTCTCCTCACAGAACTCAAAAGAGTAGTGCCAAGGTCACCGCAACTCTGGCAAGATGAAAGCCCCATCCACAAGGATATCTAAGACTATTAGCAAAGAATTTATTAAAGAAGACAGTCAAATTAATTCAATATATATATATAAATAGATTTAATTAGTTTGGTTGCACAATTTATGATTACAACACAAATAATATATTTATTTCTTTTTTTAATAATTATTGTTGGTTTAATGTGCAAACAACTTTATATTCTTGAACTCTATATATGTCCTTGATATGTAGACTTCACCTTGAGTGGTTTTAGTTCTGATGTTTTAATATCAAAATAATATTGGATGGCACCAACTGTCATGTTCACCAGTGGATTGGACAACACGACAAGGCATCTTCTCTGGTGGCAACAGAATCTTTGATGTCTTCCATACTGTGACTTCGTACATCAATACCTTATTAATTTTCGAAAGCAATATTGCATGCATGGTTGAAACACCAGAGTTATTAGAAACTAGCTCCCATTTGCCATTGAATCCTATTGTAGCATTTTTTTCAATGGAAATTCTAGAGGAGATCTTGATGTCCTTCCCTTCCAAGCCTGTAACATCACTTTGCCCATCATGAAAGCTATCAAAAGAATCTTAGAAGTTAAAGAAAGGGTTTAGGATTACGTGAGCATGACAAGTACGGAACAAAAGAGGAAGACAACAGAGGACTTGGCAAATGATTGTCCTTGCTTTGCTTTGTACACAATTGGTTAATTTTCACAAAAGACTCTTCCTATTTATACTTTCTCCTTTCGGTTGTTGATGACTACAACAAATTAGTGTGCGTTTTTTAATCAAAGTTGTCATATTACGAGAAAATAACATGATTTGATGCAAGAGGTCAATTTAAAGGCAGTTTGCCTTTTGTTGGTGTTAATCGGAAAAGGCTTACCAATCATAAAAGAGGGAGAAATAAGATATTATGAGGTGGATTTCTTTTATAGCTAGGTACACCTTATGGTTACTATAGAAATGGAAACGTTGAGCTACCAAAATAATAGTCTTGAGATTTTTGCTTCATTTCTTCCCTTTTGACCATTTGTATCTACAATATGCATTAGGATCACAATCCATGAAATCTCGATTTGAGAAATAAAATTAAGAGGATCAAATTAACTAAATATATTTCGAATTTGATCAATGTTGTTTAATTTTATATTTCGTTATAGTTGTATGATTCAAAGTATTATTTTCTATTTGATCTCTTCGAATTAAAAGGAATTGATTCAAGTACATTGCTTATGTAGTTACTATTGTTGGACTTGAATATGATTTCATATCAATCTATATTGATCGACTGCCTCCATTCATGGGTCATGTCTATAAAATTAAGTGTAAACTCTTTCTAAATTATTGAAAATTGCATTATATATTATAATAGCAAGCATGAGGCATCAGATCAGAACAGAAAATAAACTACTTGGAGTTGAGATTATAACTTTCTACCTCTCTTTTTCGGCATACAAGATGCCAAGACAAAGGAATAAGTAGGCTTGGGACATGTTAGTGTGATTAAACGGAGGAAAAGGGTCATATGGCTGGTTTCGGGGGCAAAATCATTTCAGAATTATTCAGGTTCAATGCTATGCAGGTTAATCGATTGCAACTAATACACTGTAAAGATCACTGAAATATTATTCTTTGGTAGAGAACCTGTTAGCTAGGATCTAGATCATTACATTTGTCGGATTCAGCCGCTTTTGCTTTTACTAAACTTGGTTGTTTCTTTAGCAGGATATTGGATTTGCGAGTGACTTGCTGCTTTAATACGCCGCCAATCACTACAAGAAAATTGATCATATTTGGCGGTCTTTGACCGTCAAATATGTATATATTTGGTGGTCTTAAAAGCGCCACCAATGGCACCGTCAAATATAGTCAGTTTGACTATATTTGGCAGTCGGTCAAAGTGCCAAATATGTATCTGACTATACTTGGCGTTTTTTGACCGCCAAATATAGTAGCTTTAAAAATTTAAAAAAAAAATATACTTTACGGTTTTTGACCGCCAAGTATAATAGTTTCAAAAATTAAAAAAAAATATACTTGGCAGTTTTTAAAAAGCCAAGTATTTAAAAAAATAATATATATATATATATCAATAGGGGGCAAATCGAGATCTCAGGTTTCAACCAAATGATGCAAACACAGAACTGCTAGTAAAAATTCCCTTGAAATGAGGAAAATCATCCTCTTAACTACAATATCAACATTTAATAAAATCGTAGAAATTCAGAAAGCTATAAGCTTCTGATCCATAATCTTTCAGTCCATCTGCATGATCATCTGTTAGTGCCCGTATGGCCTTAGTTATCTGCACCAAAGAGCTTGTCTGCAAGAAAAATAAGAAATTTAATACAGAAATGGACAACGAGGGAAACTAGTGGTAAGGTAATAGAAAGAACTTCCACTTACCTTTGTTAAATAAATGGGTACATCATGAGATTTAGCCGTAGCTTGAATTCAGGAATTCTTCTTGAGCTTGGATTGCAAGGCAAGTAGTGCATCTGCTTCACTGATATTATCAGTTAACTGAACAGCACCATCCATTTTCAGTTGTTTAATTCCTTGTATCACACTTGCCTCCAAGATCTACACTAACTGCTCATTCTGTAAGTTTTACTCCCAATAGTTTCTCTTGCATTACTACTTAAAAGTGCCAACAGTTAACTGAGCAATAGATAAGAAGAACATATAAGATGACAGCTTTATACAAACAAAGGGCTTTGACCTGTAGACATAATTTGTGGATAAATACAAAAACAAATGAAATTTTCTCACTTTATTCCTTTGAAATTATTACTTCCCCCTATTACCAGTACCCCACATCATGGAAGACAACACTTTTCTGTCATCTGCAATCTACTTGCAAAAATCTTAATAGATTCATCACAATCATTTTAATGCTTCTCAACGGTGCTAAAACCACGCTTAACTATAGAAGTTGTTCACCCAGCTCTTACTTCCTCATGCTTAATAGCTAAACCCACCTCTATAAACTTCCCTCTCAACATGAAACCTTCATAGCGTTTTCCTAGCAATGTTCTAACAGAAATCTCTGCCTCTTTAGCAACAGAAAAACTTATCATGATGTTTGCAAGAAGAACTAGGTTTGATTAAAAGAAATAATGAATTCTGAGAGGAACCTTTAGGAAACAAGCTGGCTATATGGAGTCTTCATAGGTCAATTGCTAATAAAGGTGTTGGAAATATAGCATGTGCATATAAAGGAATTCCTCATCTAGTTCTTCTTGAATTCCACAGTGATTAAAATTTACACCGAAAATTAGAAGTGACAATATGCCTATATGGATAATTATACCACAGTGATTATTTTACTTGGACCAGATGTCTTTGCCACATAAAACCTCAGGAGTTTCTCTATGTATAGCTAAAACGAGTCTACCAAATAACTTAGTTATGCTAATTTAGCAATACTTTGGATGAGGAAGACACACAAGAAGACAACAGTTTTTTTGTCATTAACATTCAAGACGTGAACAGTTCATCCAATAAAACCCAAATAAAAACATGTTTTAGCACTTAAGAATATAACTCTACATAACCTTTCCAGATAACATCAAAGACAAAATATATGAAACAACCAATAGAATTAACTCCTTAACACCATTAATTACCATTCAAAACTATAAGGTCATGATGTCATACCCCATAGACATCCAGCCAAAGTGGCAATCCATCTTCCCAAGAATCATCTCCAATGTTTTGATGAAATTCAGATGCAAACTCATTATGGCCAGTAATTTCCTTTGTCATCTCTAGGTCATCTTGATCTATCATCTCATCTTGCTGGCCTGAGGAAGTGTCACTAAATATCTCTAGACCAGGGCCCAACAAACGAGGGATCTGCTTGATAACAGATTCTGAAGCTAAAAAGGCATGGTACTTCTTGGCAAGTTTCTTGACCAATTTCTTGTTTTTGTTAAGCTTCTTCAAGCCTTCAATATCCATGTAATCCAAACCAATCTTCTCTGCCTGCAACACGAATTATACAATTAAATTTGCCAAACTCAACACACAATAACATAACTTAATAATATAAATATGATGATAATAACATTATACAAAAAATCAAAATTCCAAAAATAGAAAGTTACACTAGCATTTTTAAAAGATTGATTTAATCCAATTGAGTAATTACCTCTTCCACATGTTGGGCATCACCAAGCATGCAAACCTTCATTTTCGGGCGAGGAATGTGTGGTAGCTTAACTGAACCACTGAAACGCTTGTCCTTTTGGGGATCATAGTTCTTTAGACCAATCTGGAGTTCAATGGTCTCAGTGAAGTTCCTTTTTTTCTCTTTGGAATTTGCCATAATGGTAGAGATAGCTTCTCTCAAAGCATCACTCTGAAGCTTACTGCATCAGAAGATAAATTAACAAATTCAGAGCAAGAAGAGAAGACAATAACCACGGTTAAATGAGTATAACAATAACCAATAGATCCATGCGACTACAAACATCATTATTTTCATCTCCCCTACAGATCACAACTTTTTAAATGATTTAAGATAACACCCAAGTGCTACATAATAGCAAACATTGCTCATAAACTTTAAAAAATTCATCAAAAAACCTAAATGCAAATCATATAAAGAGACTCCCCTTAAAGTTTTATAAACTTACTCGAAAATCTTCTCTTTGCAAACCTCCCTACCTAAATAATTCAAACCTCAATGAATTCCCTTAAAGCTTCATAAAATTTACCAGAAAACATCTCCTACAGCTGATTCTCTCCCTATTCATCCAAACCTACTCTACCCTTGTGCAATTAATTTAGCAAAATCACAGCTTTAAATAAATAAAGAATTGCAAAACCAAAAAAATTGAAAAAAAAAGAGAGAAAAGATAAGACCTTGCTGATAGATTCAGTTCCACCCAGAGTCTGGAGGGCACGTGAGGTTGAAGAAGGATAACCTGGATAATGAACCGCAAAAGCCTCACTGCTTGGAAAGTTCCCAGAGATGGTAAAGAATTTAATCACTCCCATTTCATATGAGATAATTCTATCATCCTCCAAATTTATCTCAAAATATAAATAAAAAATTCCATAATTGCTTCCATCTCAGTCATCCTCAAATTACTGTTTGTTTTCATATGGGGAGTTTAAATTACAGGCTAATACATGGTAGTAGCTAAAGTGCCCAATCTTCTGAAGGTTATTAACATGACAAATCCATGGCAAGGCATGGCAATATCAATCATAAAATTTCATTTCTAATATACAAATAGAAAAAAAAAAGCCAAAATTTTTAGACCTTGATATTTACATGTCACAAATTTTAACAAACATAAGATTAAAAGCTAAATTAGTTCTTACGTAAGCATCCACTGTCATATTTTAGAAGAAATTTTTACCTCCTCTCCATATTTTTCTCCAAACATTGCAATTGCTCCAGCACTTTTTGCTTCTGTAAGGGGCATCACTTTTGTTCGAAGAAGTGTTGCATCCCTAATCCATCTATTGATCAATCCTTCAATTTCATTGAGTTCAGTGTCATGAAGTGGTCGGTGGAAGTTGAAATCAAACCTAAGACGATCAAAAGCCACCAGTGAACCAGCTTGCGACGTTTACTCTCCAATAACTTTCTTAAGTGCAACTTGTAACAAATGAGTAGCAGTATGATGAACCTGAAAAATATAAAAGTTTGATTTAAGTTAGATCAATTATGTGCCTATTGTATAGCAAGCTTCTGAACTACGGAGAAAAAATTTGTTACCCACAGTTAACAAGTACCTTACCCCGTTGCCTCAGTTTTGGGTCAACCGTAGCTTCCATATCTCTGCCAACCTCAATTTCCAAAACTAAAACAATTATAAGACAAAGTCAAAATAAAATTTATTAGCGAGAACGAGAGCAGACCAAACCTTGTGGAGAAAAAATAGGCTCTAACAGGAATCGAAGTCCTAGGATGCTCTTGCAAGCTATCGTTCTGGCTATCCCCAACCTCTGAGCATGAAACGGCGCTGTTCCAGTCAACAACCGTGCGTGTCTGTGGCTGGCCCTGGGCTCGATCCTGAGCCGAGGAACCCGAAGAAATGCACCCAACGACAAGCGAACTGTACTCAGAGCCGAAGTTGAGGGTCGAACACGAAGTGCAAGAATGCAAATTTCTTGTGCAGAGGGTTAGGGTTTGGGTTTTGAGTAGAGAGAGGGTAAGTAGCCGCCATGGATGGTGGTAGTGAGGCTGTGGATTCGAGTGAAGATCTTAAGGATGGGCTGCAGGCGGATGGCACGCAAATGGATTTAGGGTTAGGTTTTGGGGAGAGTTTTGTTTATATAGGTTGTAAAAATTCTATGGGAGTCTAATATATTATAATTTATCATAATTACCCCCAAAAATTACTTATAAGTTTAAATACTTTATTTATTTTCATATGTATCCTTATTACTTGTAAATTACTTGTCATTATCTAAAAATGTGAGAAATATGTAACATAATCAAAATAACGAGTGACAAATATGATGAAAATATGGGTTTGACTTTTATATTAATGTATTAGTTCTCACTTTTTTAAAAAAAGGCCAAATAAAAAAATACAAAGTGATAAATATGTGAAAATTTCTTGTAGTGAATGTTGCCAGTCCGATTACTCGATCGTGTCTTTAGTTGATATTAAAGATCACAACTATGTCATTGATCAATACTAAACTAGCATTAAATTATAGAAGGCCCACAGAACATGTAGAAACAATTCAAAATTTATTACATAGGTATTACTGCCAAAACTTGTTCTTAATGCTTTTGCCAAATTACTAATTTAACATTTTCTGTTAACCATTTGTCTCGTAGATTTTGTCAATAGAACGATGACAACAGTCTTATCCTTAAAATGAGAGTAATAATAAATATTCTAAATACTCTGTACAGTAGATTATCGTATCAGAATAAAAGAAGTCCTTTTTTTTATTTGTCAACTTCTAAATAGACTTTGCTTCCGTTGTTTTATATCATTTTAGTTTTGGATGGCTATAACACTCGATCCACCATTGAAATTGTGAAGCGCAGAAGATCAATTTTAGTTGCAAAACACCCTATAAGAAACCTAGTTAGAAGACTACTGTTGATGCACGATTTCCAGATGTCCGGGAAGTGGGTCGGAGCTCGAATTGTACGTCGAATCCAATCCTGCGAGCAAAGAAAAATAGTCAGGAGTGCCGGCGGTGGTGCCGGCGAAGACCCTCCGACGCTCAAGTCAGTTTCCGGCACTCCGGAATTTTCTGGGAGAATTTCCTAGAGAGAGAAGCTCTCAAAAGTGAAGGAAATTTAGAGAGAGAATAAGTTCAGAAAAGTGTGCATACCTTGAGCAATAATTTGGAGGGTTTATATAGGAGTCAAGATGGGCCATTGTGGGACCCAGACAATGGACCCAAATAATGGGCTTCAGTAATGCGCTTACTGTATTAGAAATAATTGAGGCCCAATATTGTCATGGCCATAACAGTAGTCCCCCCAGGCCCAAGTCGACCAATGGGTCGACGTAGGGACTATTTAGTTATTCTGGGCTATAAATTAAATGTATTAGGGGGCCGGCCCAAAGATGTAATTTATTACACATCCATGCTTAGTGTGGCTTAAACCCTAAATTGGCGCCCTATATAAGATACAAGTGTTGGGGAGTAAGGTTTGCTAAAAAATTGGAGAGGGCACCTTGGAGGCAAGCAGTGTAAGCGAACCCAGCAAACAGAACTCTTCAATCCGAGCAAGAATTTTCTGGCCGCCACAAGTAAGTCCTTCTTTCTTGCGTATACTTCAGAATGCATGGATTAGGTTTAATTTTTGTGCTTATTATTGTCTTGTCTCTTTTCTCTCTTTTTTTTTTTTAAATCAATGCAAAAATTCTGTATGGATTATGCCCTATGTGTGTGAATGTGATTGTGTGAGAATATGCAAGTGTTTGCATGTTTCCTCTCTTGCGGGTTCGAGTGTGAAAGAAGAAGAAACAAGTGTGTGTGTTCGGGTGTGAAAGAAGAAGAAACAAGTGTGTTGGAGAACCAGCTCGCATGGGCGAGCGGCGTGCACAGCAGGCTCGCGTGGGCGAGCTGCTACGCACGTAGGATGACCTCGCGAGGTCCTGGGCGCGCGGGATCGATCCCGTGAGGCCCTTGTGTGCGCAAGGGCAAGCAGGCGAAGACCTGGGCGTGCAGGCGAGACCTTGGGCGAGGGGAGAGTCAAGCCCGCGAGGGCGAGCTGCGATACGCGCAGGGTAGAGTCCACAAGGGCGCTAGGCGCGCAGGAGTGAACCCGCGGTGCTGGGCGCGCGGGGGCGAGCCCGCGAGGCGCTGGGCACGCGGGGGCGAGCCCGCGCGGCGCTAGGCAAGCGGGGGCGAGCTCACGAGGCGCTGGACGCGCGAGGGGCGAGCCCGTGAGGCGCTGGGCGCGCTGCATGCGGCATGCAGTGTCCACGTAACACGCAGGGGCTTCCCTAAAGAAATTTGAATAATTGCAGGGGTGCTTCAACAATTACTCGAAATTTTATTTTTTAACTTGGGGGTGTTCTTCCAAAATTTCGAAACTTTGTTTTTAAACCCGGGGGTGTTCCTGCAAAATTTTCAAACTTTGATTTTAAATCGCGGGTGTGTTTCCGCGAATTTTCAAACTTTAATTTTTATTCGCGGGGGTGTTTTCGTGAATTTTTAAACTTTGATTTTTAATCGCAGGGTGTTTCCGTGACTTTTCAAACTTTGATTTTAAATCACGGGGGTGTTTCCGTAAATTTTTAAAGTATTTTTCGAGAGCTATTTTGGAAAACTTTCAATACAGTCCCCCAGCATTTTTTTCTTTTCATCTCTTCCCTTCCTCAGTAGACTTGGTTTGATGACTAACGACCCCTCTTTGCCTGTGCAGATGGCTAGAGTTAAAACCACTGTGAAAGTGCTACGGGGGGAATCGAGCCATCAAACCTAGTCTACACGGGATAAGGATCCTGTGACTAACCGTAAAAAAGTTAATGAGTTTTACCAAAATTTCTTCGGTCAGGATCGTGAGCTAGGACATAATTCTGTTAACCACAAGGTGGTGGATACTAAGGAGGAGAGTGACTAGTCGTCCTCTACTACCTCAGATAGTGAACCGGAGGTTGAAAAGTGGTGGGAGGCTGACCATATTGATAATCAACTCCCGGGCGATCGATTAAAAATATATAGAGCCCATTTCCTTATCCCGGCTTCAGTCATCCTATTTCTTCCAAGGAAAGGTGATCGGTGGAGTAGGCCACCACGAGGTGTCATCGGTTTAAGCCTTGAGTTATTGAGAGCTGGTCTCCGGGTGCCTTTTGATAATTATGTTCGTCGGATGCTCGATGCTATGGGCATTGCCCCTACCCAACTGTCGGCCAATAGATGGAGACTTCTGATAGCTTTTTAAAGTTTATTCAGGAGCGCAGGCCTTGGTGATCCTACCACCAACCATGTTAAGTACATTTTTGCCATTCACCCACCGAATGAAGAGAAAACGGGTTACTATTACATATCTCAGCGAGGGAAGACGGATGACCCCAACCGCCTTTTTGGCATCCCCTCACATGTGAAAGAATGGAAGTATAAACAATTCTGGTGTGGTGGCAGTTGGAAGTATCAAGAAGGTGCCCGTCCGAAGGGGGAGAAGTTGAGGATCAGGAGGCGTTTTGGTTTTTGTGGTATCCTATTATAATGACACCCTATCCATCTTTGTTATGAAAACTCTTGATCCACTGACATTCTTTTCTGTTTTTATTGCAGCTCCTTGGACCAAGCGTCCGCTGTTATCTCAGAAAGAAAGAGACGACTTGCAAGTGGTACTCAAGCTACCCGTGGACTCAAAGAACGTGAATAGCCTTACTGATCGGGAGCAATTGGTCCGTCTTGGCTTATCACCTCAAATTCCTCCGGAAGGTAAGCTTGATCATTACTTTCTGACCTTTCCTCACTTCATCAAGCATGTGCTTGTTGCCTTACCAGTTTTATTTTTGCGCAGGTCTATTTCATTTACATCCTACCAAGAAGCAGTTTGCTCAACTTGAAGCCAAGATGCCTCTTAAGCCCTTCACTCATGACAGGCCTGGCCCTTCCCAGAAGAAACGGAGTACAAGTCCTCCATCTCTTGGTCCTTCAAAGAGGAGAGCCAGTGGTCACAAGGAGATTCCCATACGGAAGCCGATTCCTGATAGGTCAACCTCCGTTCAGCCTGCGGATGAAGTGGTAGCCTCGAAGCCTACTGGAAGCAAGTTACCCTCAGCCTCTCAACTACCTAAGCGTTTTACCTTTGATAGTACGGGCTTTCAAAATGGCTCGACATGTGGAGACTACCTTTGTGAATTGTCTCAAAGTGCTGCACGTCTTATGCCTACCAATGTCTTTCTAGAGAATATAAAACTCACATACTTTGACGCGATCGCTGTCGGGATGGGTATCATACTTCAGGTTGGGTTTTACTAAAACCCTTTCTCTCTTTTTTTTTTTCCTTTTTAATACTCTTGAAAGTCATGCCTTATCTCTTTTCCTCTCTTTGCCTTTCTTTCCGCAGGCGACAGAACCCTTAGCTCAAGGAGAGTCTACTAACACCAACCTCCTCAAGGAAGTTAACCATCTCACTTCTGAGGTTGACGACTGGAAGGCGAAGCATCTAGTCTGCCTCGACAACTTAACTGAAACGGAAAGAAAGATGGCAGAGATGAAGGAACAGATGGGCAAAATGAAAGCAGACTTGTCCGAAGCCAAGAAGGAAGCAGCTATCCAGCATAAAAGGGCCAATGATTTTGGCCAAGAGCTTCGGGAGAGGGCTGTTGCTGAGCAAAGTAGGATTGACAAAGCAGTTGCTCGCTTCCGTAGGGGTCGTATCTACCAGCAAGCTATGGAACGATCCTGTATTGATGGAGTCAATGGGGTGTGTAGATGGTTCCATGACCGCTACCCAGAGATTGATCAGCCTCCCACAGCTGAAGAGTTAAACTTGGTGGCAGAGTCTATCCCGACAGCGAACTCTGATCTTGAGCAATTCCACCGCCTCATCCTTAAAGATGAGGATTACGAGTCGACATTGGACACAGCAGCCTGCGAGGCCAAGCAAGGCGACTCTACCTCATCTTCTTCAGACGAAGAAGGAGATGATGAGGCCACTTCTTAGAGATAGTTGGAATTCTTTCAACTAAGTAGATGCTTATTCGCAGGGAATAATCATATCAAGGCTGCTTTCTAAGCCTTGACTTTACCTTTTATTGTCTTTACTTTCAGTTCAATGTTATAGGTAAGGTTTGTCCTTACTTGGACTATATTCATGGCACTCCTCAACCAACTTTGAAATAAGAACTCTAAGAATTTTTTTTTCTTTCTGGTGTTGTATTCTTTTACTCTTTCCATCTTATTGTAATCTGATCGTACATATGCTTTAAGGATGTGCAATCACAAAATTCTGAATGAACTGAACACTTTATTGATAATCTCTTTATTGGTCTCCCTATGGGAGTTGTTACACATGCATAAGCTCCCGGAGGGAGTTATTGCACGTACAGAGAGATTACGGGTAGTACTTCTTCAAGTGCTCAATATTCCATGGATGACGGAGCGACCTCCCATCCATGGTGACCAGTCTGTAGGTGCCTGGTCGGATGACTGCCTTGACTTGATACAGACCCTCCCAGTTGGGCCCCAATGCTCCATCAGTGGGATCTCGGGTACTTTGCAGTACTTGTCTTAAAACCAAGTCTCCCTCTTAGAAAGATCGGCGCTTAACTTTAGAGTTGAAATATCGAGCAACCCTCTCTTGGTAAGCAACAACCTTGACACTAGTGAGATCCCTTTCCTCCTCAAGAAGATCCAGGTTAAGTTGAAGGCTTCTATGATTAAGCTCTTCGTCATATCCCTGGGTACGAGGTGATGGAAGGCCAATTTCAACAGGTATGACAGCTTCCGAGCCAAACGCCAAGGAGTATGGGGTTGCTCCTGTTGCTGTATGGACAGTGGTTCGGTATGCCCAAAGCACTTGTGGAAGCTCTTCTGGCCATGCACCTTTCCTAGCATCTAATTTGGTCTTGAGGAGGTGTTTAATTGTTTTGTTAACAGCCTCCACCTGACCATTTGCTTGAGGATGAGCTGGAGATGAAAAGCACAAAGAGATGTTCAACTCCTTACAGAAGTTCCTAAAGTTGGAGTTGTCGAATTGCTTGCCATTGTCCGTAATGATGGTGTGAGGGATACCAAACCTATAGACAATTGACTTCTTTACGAAGTCTGTGGTCTTCTTTTCAGTAATCGATGCGAGGGTTCAGCTTCTACCCACTTAGTGAAGTAATCAATTGCCACAACAGCATATTTAACTTGACCTTTACCCATTGGAAGAGGTCCAATAAGGTCTAGTCCCCATTGGGCGAACGGCCATGGGGCTGACATTGGAGTCATGTTCTCAGGAGCTTTCCTTGGAATGTTAGCAAACTTTTGGCACTTGTTGCACCTAGTTGAAAATGTTTTAGCATCATTTTTCATGGTTGGCCAATAGTATCCTTGCCTGATACACTTATGAGCTAGAGATCGTCCACCAGGTTACCACATATCCCTTCGTGGATTTCCCTGAGAACATAATCAGCTTCTTCTGGGCGAAGACATTTTAGAAGAGGAAGGCTGAACCCTCTTTTGTAAAGAACACCATTGACCATAGTGTACCTTGACGCTCTCCCCCTTACCTTGATCGCTTCGTTTCGATTAGCTGAAAGTTCCCCCGTTTCTAAGAACTTTATGATAGGGTCCATCCAGCAAGGGCTACCGTTTATGGTCATTGTTTTCTCTGGCGGAAGCTCATGTTGTGATATGCTTGGAGATTCTAGAACGACCATGTGATAGGTGGTCGGTAGAAGGGGGTCTATTCCTGAAGCAATTCTGGCTAAACTATCAGCCTTTGCATTCTCCACCCTTGGGACTCTTACGATGTCGAAACCTTTAAAACCGCGCAGAAGGGAGTTAACTTTACCCGAGTAAGCTATCATGGTAGAGCCTTTTGCCTGATAGTCTCCCACGGATTTGGTTAACCACAAGTTCGGAATCGCTGTAGATGACGATCTCTCCTACCCCCAGGGCAACTGCCAGCCTAAGTCCTCCAAGAAGAGCTTCATACTCTGCGACATTATTTGTGGCTTTAAAATTGAAACGTAGTGCCACAGCCACCTCTACTCCATCCGGGGTTGACAGGATCAAGCCAGCTCCACTACCAATCTTGTTAGATGACCCATCTACGAATAAGATCCATGCCTTCTGTGGATCGATTCCCATGGACATTGGTCGATCACTTGACCCTGTACTGGTCTCTTCATCCTTCTTTTCTATACTACTTAAAAATTCGGCAATGAAGTCAACGATTGCTTGCCCTTTGATTGATGGTCTTGCAACATAGTGTATGTCAAACTCTCCCAACTCAATGGACCACTTGACAAGTCTTCCAGAAAGCTCTGGACGATAGAGTATCTGTCGTAAAGGGTTATCAGTTGGGACCATAATAGTATGTGCTTGAAAATATGGGCGAAGCTTTCGTGCCGCAACAACTAAGGCGAGAGCCAGCTTCTCCATAGGAGGGTATCTACCCTCGACATCCGACAAGGCCTTACTCACATAATAGACTGGCCTCTGGATTCCCTGATCTTCACGGACAAGAGCTGCACTCACTGCACATGCGGAGACTGCTAGATACAGAAAGAGTGGTTCCCCTAAAATTGGTTTGGAGAGGAAAGGAGGAGAACCTAAGTACTTCTTCAGCTGTAGGAAAGCTTTCTCACACTCATTCGTCCATTCAAACTGCTTGCACTTCCTTAACGCTTTGAAGAAAGGGTGACATTTGTCAGTCGCCCTAGAAATAAAGCGATTTAAGGCGGCCACTCGTCCAGTGAGGACTTGGATATCCTTTGGAGTTTTGGGAGACTCCAGCCGCATAAGTGCTTGGATTTTCTCAGGATTGGCCTATATCCCCCTTTGGGTGACAATAAATCCTAAGAACTTCCCAGAGGATACCCCAAAAGCACATTTGGTGGGATTCAGCTTCATATCATGCTTCCGGAGGATGTCAAAAGTTGTTCGGAGGTCGTCTACGTGGGATCTAGCGTCCATGCTCTTGGTGAGCATATCATCCACATAAACTTCCATCGTCTTTCCTAGGAGAGGAGCAAACATGGAGTTTACCAACCGTTGATAAGTCGCTCCAGCATTTTTCAATCCGAAAGGCATCATCCAATAACAGTACAACCCTCTATCAGTGATGAAAGCTGTTTTTTCTTCATCCTTTGAATACATAGGAATCTGGTTATAACCAGAATAAGCATCCATGAAGCTCAACAATTGGTGGCCAGCTGTGGCATCAACTAATTGATCTGTCCTGGGCAGTGGAAAACTGTCTTTTGGACAATGCTTGTTCAAATCTTTGAAGTCGATGCAGACACGCCATTTTCCATTGCCTTTTTTCACCAATACAACATTAGAGAGCCATTCAGGGTAGTTTATCTCTCGAATGATTCCACTTGTTAAGAGTTTTCCCACTTCTAAGGCAATCGCCTCTGAACGCTCTGGGGCTTGGTGCCTCCTCTTTTGTCGAACGGGTTGAGCCTGAGGGTTGACATTAAGGCGGTGGACGGCTATATTCGGGTCTATACCGGGCATGTCTTCGTGAGACCATGCAAAAACGTCGTTGTACTCTCGAAGAAAACCAATCAATCTATCCTTGATAGGTAGAGGAAGATTCTCACCCATCTTCACTGTCTTCTCCGGATCATTCAGACAAACAGGGACGTCATCCATCCCTTCTATTGGAGCTACAGCCTCCCCTTTCTCTTGGTCTCGTGGATCCAAACTTTCCATCCCCTCGGAAGGCTCTCCACGAATCATCCATAACTTATGTGCCTTCTCTTTGAAAGCCATGTTGTAGCATTCTCGAGAAGTTCGTTGTTCACCTCTTACTTCTCCTATCCCTGAGGGTGTTGAAAATTTCAGGACATGATGATAGACACCCATCACGGCCTTGAAGTCGTAAAGTGATGGCCGACCAAGGATGGCGTTATAAACACCCGGATCATCTACTACGAGAAAATTCACCATCTTGGTTGTCTGTAGGGAGCCTTCTCCCAAGGTCACAGGTAACGAAATTACTCCTTCGGGAATAACCTTTCCTCCAGCGAATCCCATCAGAGAAGTTTGGATGCCTCTCATATCTCTACGGTTGAGACCCAATCGATCAAATGCATCCAATGACATTATGTCAGCCGAGCTCCCGTTGTCAATCAACACTCTTCGTAGCCTTTTATTGGCCACTATTACTGTGAGGACCAAGGCATCACAATGTGGATGATGGATACCCTGCGCATCTTGGGATGAAAAGGAGATAACATCACGATCTCCTACATTGGTGGAAGAGGCTGTCAGGTTGACTTCGTGGCGAGGGAGGTCGTGTCTTGCTTGCCTAGCCAGGTGCCTTCAGGCTTGGGAACTCGAACCAGCCACTACTCCCCCAAAAATTGTGGCTACTTCTTCTAACGGTTCCTTCTCCTTTGTCATTCTTGTTGGATGGTTCAGGGGGCCGATAAATGTATTCTTGTAGCTGGCCATCCTTGATAAGACCTTTGATTTGTCTCCTCAGTTTGAAACAGTCTGCAGTATTATGACCATGAGCCTGGTGGAAATGATAATACTTTCTCTTATCTCTTGTTTTTGGATTCGACCGTAAGGGGGCAGGTTCTTTCAGCAGACCTTTATCTTTGATTTCCTTCAAGATATCCTGTTGTGGCATATTAAGTAACATGAAAGTACGGTGTTCCTCCTGAGGTCGATCATGATGCTCCTGGCGGGGTTGGGAGGACGACCTTTGCAACAAGAAGCGATCATTTCTGAATGTATCTCGCGTGGAGCGTCGATCCGGAATTGACCTTCGATTTCTATCATGGGGTTCTCTTCTATGATTATCATATGGTCGTCTATCTGCACGTGAGGAATTAGGCATCACCGAAGTCTGCCCAGGGTAATTTGCTTGAAAAATTTCCTCTGCATCAGCATGGCTAGAGATCCTTGCTAATGCTTCTTGGTACATGCGCGGGAGGTTAACGGAGAATTCCCATGCTAGAAGGAGCTCCCCTCTGATTCCTTGAACCAAGCCTTGCATAGCGTAACCATCATGAAATAGATCTACTCGGGCAACCTCCCGCTGATATCTGTCCACAAATGCACGGAGGGATTCATTACGGCCCTGCTTGATTGAAAGAAGGCTCTGTGCTGGTCGGCTTCTTGCCTTCATATTGCTGAAATGCGTGAGGAAACTACGAGCAAGTTCATCAAAGCTGGAGATGGATGCAGCTGGTAGCCTTCTATACCATTGCTTAGCTGATCCTCCAAAGGTAAGAGAAAAAGTTCTACACATGATTCCCCCTGAGGCCCCTTGTATCTCCATATGAGAAATAAAAGAGTCTAAATGCTCTCGGGGGTCCGTCGTCCCTTGGTACAGCTCAAGTTGCGGCATCCGGAATCCGTATGGGTATCTTTCCCTAAGGATATCTTCAGCAAATGGTGATTCCCATTGTGGACGACCATCTTCTTCTCCTCCTGAACGCTTAATCAACTTCTCCAGTTTATGGATTTTTTCATCCATTTCTCGCTTGAACTCCGCATAATGATTATCCGATGTCTCCTCCTCTGAGACATCCATTGGGACAACATCTGGGCGATGATTCTTAACTCTAGGTGGTGAGCTAGGGCAATTTCTCTTTGACTGATAGTTACCCCCCGGGGCGTAAGGACCATGATAAGAATAAGCTGGCTGATCAATATTACTTCCCTTTGGTACCTGCTCAATGCTTGTATGGCGCTTTTTGTTCAGAGAGTGTCGAAGGTCTACTGCTGCTAACTGTTGTTCAGATATGATATGCGAAGGAGAGAGAATCTTTGGACGACCATCCCCTCCTTGAACAATAGGATGGGGAAGATTCGGTTGAATGACTTGATGGCGAGGCAATCCAGTAGTATAGGCGACTAAATCAGGACGCCCACCAACATCCGTCTGGACATTAGGTACTACCATGGCACTAATTGGGTTATTCCCAGCAGTGTTTGCAGCCTGTTGAGCACTTTGCCCAAATGCTTGGTTGAACATAGTCACCATACGATTCATTTGTTCACTGAAATTTCGCGTGGTATGTTCCATGGTAGTTAATCGATTCGCCTTGCCCTTCCTTGGTCTTCTAAGTGGAAGTCGGGGTTGCCTGAGGTTAGGCCCTACCCTAGAGGATATCACTAAAGCTCTCCCTGTGTCAACTACCCTTCGGCGTCGGGGAGGTGCTTCTACCTCGATTTCTTCGTCAACCTCTAAGGAGGTTGAGTGTTGGGATTCGTGACTCATGATGTGTTTGAGTATGTTTGGATGGGAGCAACAACTAAAGAGGCTTAAATTGTCGATTCCCACAGACGGCGCCAACTGTTGATGCACGATTTCCGGATGTCCGGGAAGCGGGTCGGAGCTCGAATTGTACGTCGGATCCAATCCTGCGAGCAAAGAAAAATAGTCAGGGGTGCCGGCGGTGGTGCCGGCGAAGACCCTCCGACGCTCAAGTCAGTTTCCGACACTCCGGAATTTTCTGGGAGAATTTCCTAGAGAGAGAAGCTCTCAAAAGTGAAGGAAATTTAGAGAGAGAATAAGTTCAGAAAAGTGTGCATACCTTGAGCAATAATTTGGAGGATTTATATAGGAGTCAAGATGGGCCATTGTGAGACCCAGACAATGGACCCAAATAATGGGCTTCAGTAATGGGCTTACTGTATTAGAAATAATTGAGGCCCAATATTGTCATGGCCATAACAACTACAATATCTTCATTCACAGAAATCTAAACTCTCAAGATGGAAGACTAATGATATTACCAAAAGTTGAGCAAGGGGTATCTTGAGATATACCATAATGTCCAGATCTCTAAATCAAGGTCTCTCACCCTCTCAATTCCCCATTGTGCCAGTTTGTCTCTTCGAGATCCAACTATGTAATGATAATTGGCTAATCTTGGTCGGAATTCCATGAATACTCCATTGTCTAAGAGCAAGAGACAAATGTTTTGGCAACATATTCCAATAATGCTAATTGAAGATATTAGAAAAATTTAGATGTTAGAGATGTGGTTTTATGACGATTGCAACTATATATATATATATCTTAGGTTCTTTGATACGGTAACTTCAAATATTAATTTTGATGAAATTAATTTGTAAAATGCTATATAAATATTTAATAGTAATAACTAAAATTTAATTTTATATAACATTTGTTTTAATCACTTTTTAATTTAACATTTTTTAAAGATACTTAATAAATTTAATAATTCAATTCAATCCAAAGCAAATAAATCAAATACAATATATATGAGGTATACTCAAGACCAAGACGGCTACTGTAAATTAGTTCTAAACAATTGAATTACTTCTTGCCCACTCACATTACAAAGAATTTGATTTGGTCATTACAAATTTGGACTCTAATTTGAAGATATAATAGCCTAATTACTTAATACGTTTTTGGTTAGTAACATGCTAATATGAAGTTGATAATACTCAAACCAACCCAAATTCTAAGCAGAATACAGATAAAATTGAATTACCTAACAACATTTATAAAATGTTTAATATCAACCATGGTTGAATAGTGCATCAAGACTTGGTGAAGAGGGAGATGGCTGTTGAAGTTCGGACCATAAACTGTTGGAGAAGCCAATCATCATCATAGCTAACAAGTAATGCCGGCTGATGAGCCAATACTGGCACTGCATCTTCTTTTAACGTTTGAAAAAAATTTGAATTTAGGAGGGTTGCTTCAGAATTGGGGGTTAGAAGCCACCTCTGCTAACTTCCTCTTCTTGCTATTACATTCCCTTACTGCTTGTAAACTGTAAGTGGAAGCCACCGTGTAAGTATCAGGCTTACTTTTTTTTGTTATTAATCTTTAGGCTAATGATATAAAAAGTGGGGAGTTAAATCGAGCTCCTCTTTTTATAATTGAAGTAAAACATCAATTATATTGTCCTTCTCAGTATTTGGTTTCTTGGATATATTGCCCATCGATTAGTTTCTAGCTGGTATACAAAATCTACCAACATGGCCAGTAGTTGGCCGCCAGCCCCTTTTTGAATATAAGATTAAAGGGAGGACAATATATGCTGATGAAGAGTTAAACTAGGAAAAAGAATGTTAATAAATGTTTTGTAACAATTTTATCGTCATTTAATTTTGAGACGGGTGTAATAAATTTAATGATAATACTACTACTTTTCTCAAATTTTATCTCAAACTTTTCAAATGATGTTAATTTGATCAATAATTAATAAGTAGATAGTGTAATAATGCATTTAATAATTTAATGTCAAATCATTTGGATTAATTTATATCATCTTTCATAAAATAAAAATTTGCTTGAATAGCAGTTGTACTGCTCTAATAACATTAATATAATTAAACAATCACCATCATCTGGAACAATTCAGTTTTTTGTTCCATTATCCTACGTTAAAAAGCGCAGCATCCCCAATCAACGTGCTCCATCCCTTATCTCAAAACCTCTATGGCCAAGCCTCATCTACTCAGTTTTGTTCCATTTCAGAGTAACCAGATACCCATCCAATATCTATGGTAGCATATCTTAAAGACTTATTAGCTAGTGTGCTGTACAGGCAGTCGTTTCTGACCACTACTTATTTATATCTGCAATCCGCAAACTAGACCATGGTTGATGATCCCTCCATCTCCAACATATTGTTACAAAGATTTTGAATCTACCATGGTCGGTTTTGTCTGCTATCCTTATTGCTGCAACAAGAAACAATCATGTTTCACCCACACTCGTTACAAGTACAAGCTAGTGTACTTTCCTGATTCTTCAAATTCTAATAAGTTTACCATGGAGATTTTCTGTTCTGAGAGTGGTAGATGGATGTTAGAAAACTAGACAATTGAATCTAGAAATATTTTCTATTTGATTGTATTAAAATGATTTGAATCAATATAACCTATAGATGGAGCTTCGGTCCTCTAGTGTACGTGTGAGTACCCAAACTCTTTCTCTGATTTCTAATTGATTTTACAAGTGAAAGATCAAGGCTATATTTATAGAATTATAGACTTATAATGGAGTAAGTTGGTTACAAGACATTAAAATATTAGTTTCTTTCAAAGTCGATTCCGATTTGATTGGATAATGCTTGTGAATGAATTAATTTCATTAGCTGCATGGCTCAATATTGTTGACCGACTTCTTCTTGGCTCCCTATTGGCTCAATGATGTGGCTTGCATGTTGCTGGCTTGGCTAGCTGATATAATCTAAGCTTGACTTGCACAACCGCTTGAATCGAGACTTCTGATAGAAGAATTTAGTTGGATAAATATTTTACTCTTTTAACATTGCTAACAGGCTCAATTTGTGTAATGCCATTTGCTGAGCGTCACGGCTGCTGCTTGCAATTTATTTGTCACCAACCGGCTTAGTACTTATTAGAATTTGCATCACGATTCAACAAGGCAGCCAATCAGTGGTGTCTTCCTCCTAGCGCTCGAGCATTGGGTCATGTATTCTACAATGCTTTATAGTACATAAAATTCACCAAAAAAAAAGATAATTTACTACAATAATTTTAACAATATATACGTCATTGTATAAAACAATATTATAAATATATAAATATATTAAAATGTCTCTAAAACATCTAATAATCTACAAATTCTATTCAATCACAATTAATTTATCAAAGCCCATAAAATTATACTTTTAAACTAATTCTTAAAATTAAAATCAAATCTATATTAGAATAGCTTAATTTAAATTAAATACTTTACTTCCAAATTAAACCCTCAAATACCTTACACTATAAAATGTTCAACATCACAATCAGTTTATCAAAATCCATGAATAAGATATTAAAATTAAGTTTTGAAATGCACAAATCAAATTTACATAATAAAACCCTAACTTAAATCAAATAAATAAATAAATAAAATTATCTTCTAGTATATATCTTATGCAATATACTACAAAACAATTAATTTATAAATACATTAAATAAGATGTTAAAATTAAATTTCAAAACTCACAAATTAAATCTGTAAAATAAAATCCAAATTTTATAATAATTACGTAAAATAAAATAATTTCTTGAAGGCTTGAAAAATATGATAAACCCCAAATTATAATTTTTTTTCTATGTTAGTTTTTAAGGGTCAAGGACCCATTTTTTAATGTTCAATTTTTTTCCTTTAAGACTGAAAGTGATAGATTAGAGGAGAAAAAGATGAAATAGTGTAAAAAATTGACTCGATTGAATCTTAGAGAGTTACAAAGTCAATGTAGTCATGGTTCTTTTATAAGAGTTAAAATTTAAAAAAAAAAAGGATAAAATACCACTTTTAATGAATTATATTTTATTAGATTTAATATTTACTTTGGGGTATTTTTAATAGTATTAAAACTTTACGGTGTCTTTATAATATATTGACAATTTTTATGCAAAATCCAAGCCCGGGCTAGCCCTTTCTTGCGGTGCCAAGGTATGATTGTTCTTGAGAATTTGGGAAGGTTTGTCAATTGTTTTGTTTATTGAATTATGAACTCTAAGTTGTTAGTGAAAGGAAGATATCATTATGCAGTTCTGTTATAGTGTAGGATTGTGCAATGTGAACCCAGTAAAATTGTTGGGGTCTTGTTGTTTTACTAAATGCTTTGCCAGAAACTGAATTACAATTGGAACAAGGTCGACATGAATTTTGTTCGATATTTTTGACGATGTAAGAACAGTTGCGTTAACATTTTCTTAAAACGATTTTCTAAAAGATCATTGGATGAGCTTTGTGCAATTTGCATCACCATTCAACGAAACTTGCCTGCTGAATATCAATAAGTGGGTTTAAGCCATTTTAAATAGAAAGTACAGAAGTCAGGGGTAACCCTTTCAACTTGAAAATTTATTCATTTTTAACAAAACCTATACTTAAAAATATTTTATACCTGTTCATTCACAAATTGATGCATCTCATCATCAAAATTCTTGAAACGGCATTGCAAAAATGATTGCATTAGGGAAGCCTCTTTCAAAAGTTCTATCAATGTCGTCAATGATTTATCGGTCCATCCAAAGACCTCAACAACCAACTTGAAAATTCTCTAGTTATAGAATATCAAAATCCAAATATTAAATACGTTTAGTTCTTATATAAGGTGTTAAAAAAATATTATTTATAACACATTAATTCAATTATAATCAAAAGACTTTAAAACTTATATATATGTTAGAAAATGTTTTTCTTGAAACTATAATATTACTTTAGTGTTATATATATGTCTCTGCGTGTGTATTCGAAAATGAAAAAATTGTCTAATTTTTAATTTATCTAAAAATTGTTTTAAATATAATGAAATATTAATTTTTATTTTTAGCTACTCATATTTATCGTAATTCTAGACAACATGGAGCCCCATTTAAAGAAAATTTCCGGATTTGCCACTGAAGAAGCCTATGTGTTAGTCTTCTTTTGATCCTTTGCAATTCGCTTCATCAAGTTGTCACCTTTGATTAGTGTTCTAATTGGCAATTTTTATATACTTGTTCTCCTATACTTTTGTTCATTCCTATACTTTTGTTCATCAGTTTGTTTCTCCCAGTTAGTAATTTGTTTGATGGTTTGATTTGTATAAACATGTTGGAAATTCAGGTACATAAACCGGGTACTCAATCCTCTTTAGGATAAGAATAACCAATTTTGAATCAAATAAAATTGATCCACATATCCCTGATACACATTGAACTTGTTGTTGCATCGAAACATATAAATGTTGACTAATCCGGCTATCATTGAACTTGGTAAAATGAAATGGTTGAATAATTGAAAAATGAGATTATTCAGGAATGCATATTAAATGCTAAGATTACACATGGAATTCCTGGTATTAGATTCATAATCGAAAAAGTTTTTGTGATTGTTCCAAAAGAAATGAAGCAAAAGATATGCTAGAGCTAGGACAGTTATATATTGTATGAGGTCTACCCAAATGCTAGATGCAGAGGCACATAATAGATCGCTATGAACATCATGAGTTGTCCCGCAATAAAACCAGTTGTTGTTGATACCTTCTTCTCAATTCCCTCTTCTCCTTCTTTCATAACCTGAGCTCGGAGAAGGAAGAAATATAGAGCCCTATGGAGAATGTGGTCAGAAATCTATAACAGAGTCCAACCACAACGACTGAATTAATTATCTTCATGCATAAGGATACTAGATTACCTAGTATAAAAGATTGAAAAATCATCACAAACCTTCCTTTTTTCTTTTCTATTTCAATTTTTTTCTTTTCAATACCTTGATGTAGGTATGGGATAATCCTTTGTTCAATAGTCCTCGAGTTGTTTACAATTAGCCAATTCAGAATTCTCATATATCCAGTACTAGCAAGTGCATCATTTTTTATTTTGGTTCTAAGCTCTCTGTACGATAATGTTGTCCTCGTAGAATGAGTACTGAGTATGTTTAGCACGTCCCTTCAATTATATTTTAATGTCTAGTTAGTTGTTGAGGCTGAAGATTAGCTGTTATTAACATTACTGTGAAGATCATCTAAGAAAAAAGCTCACTATTTGATTAGAAATTCATTTAAAAATTTGAAGTTGTATTAACATTACTGTGAAGATAATCTAAGAAAGAAGCTCCCTATTTGGTTAAAAATTCATTTAAAATCGTGACAGTCGTCATTTTTGTTTAACCTCTGGTTAGTAGATGTCAGTCACAACGATGCCTTCTTGATATTGCTAGTGTTGTACCTTTATGATAGCGTGCTTGGATGTTGGTTAATAAGCATTATTATATTTATTTACTTCGGAAAAAACTTGCGAGCTTTTCTGAAAACTTATTAGGGATTTATTTGTTTGGATCAAACTTCTAGACAGAAATTGGTATTGAAGCGTGACTTAACACAGTTGCACTCCTTTTATGATTGGTTCCACAACAAAAGCTAACAATTTAAACAAATTGAAATAATAACAACGTGCGATGATTTCTCTAATATACTATTTTTTATGAATCATGCCCATATAACATCAACAATTTCAAAATTATTGATCAATCGCAAAAACTTTTAAAAAAAAATCTAATAGTAATTTGCATAAATAAATGTGTTGGGTTTCTCTAGAACCAACAAAATGTATATTTGAAATTTTCCACGGCTTACTTCTTGTAGAAGAAAATTTTTATTTTTTACACAATATCAGATTCTGATGGTTGTTTTAGGTAAGGCTATATTTTATCCCATTCTCATTTAACAAAATGAATGGACAACTCTCCGCAACAAAACACGAGAGAAAAAGTGATGGTTCAATTGGGTTCATCCCCTTGAGTCTTGTTGGATCCAGGAGGCACCGGCCCGTTATCCTTCCACTGCCAGGAGCGGGAGGTAATCGCTGCTCTGTGAAACCAGCCTCGCGCAGTATCCTCCACTTTAGGAGCAGTGTGGCTCTACCCTTCGCAGGAACCACACAACCCAACTCATGGCTTGGAATGGATAGGCCAGGAGACAGCCCACTAGACCCGACTCAATTGGTTGAGCTCATGTTCCATCACTTGCGTCACAAGCTCGCGTTACCGGGCTCGGCGAGAGGCCATTGCCTCCTAAACTTTTATAAAGTAGTTCAAGTTCTTATCAGTTGTCGATGTGGGATAAAGTACAGTCCTGTTTCTCCGCCGCGGACAAAAAAATCTATTTATATATATAATAACATTAATTTTTTCCATGAGTATGATTGATGCCATGGCCTTGCCTTTACTAAAACCAGAATAAATTCAATGGATAACATTATTTTTATTATAGTAATAATTAAATTTTGTGTCATTTTAAATAATAATATCAATTATTATTTCTTTTTTATATAGACCAATTTGTCATTTTCTTTCTAAAATGTTTGGTAAATTTCTGACATTTATTATTTTTTAGATTGAATAATATAAAAAAAATTTTGATCGCTCCCATAAAGAATTTATCATAATTATAGATGTTGTTATGAAAAATATAAACAACCTCTATCGAGAATCACAAAACCGTTATCAACTTACTTAAATGAAACCCTCGTCAGATATCTCCTTTAAACTTATTCAAATAATAATAATTCATCTAATTAATAATAATTTAAATATTTTAATGTATTCTTTTCCTTTTAAGATGGATTAAATTAAAAAAAACTAAAATATTTTATCTTTAATATGAATGTAAATAACTATCTGAAAATAATTTTCAAAAGTACTCTCATAAATTTCATTTATGTTTTTTTTTTTTTTGGTCTATAGCCTAACATATAATTTTTTTTCAACACTTTAGATAATTCAAAACTTTGTTATCTATCTCTTACTTTATATGATGTTTCTAAAATATTTTTAAAATTAAAGGTCGTTGCTCAATCAGTTTCAACATGCAAGCAACAAGGAAATTTGTTCGATGTAATAAATCAATTAAGGAATTGAATAAGTGTACCAATTTTTATTAATTAATTTATTTTATATGCTCTAGTAAAAGCTCCACATGGTATATCAGTACCGAATGATTAATACAGGAATAAAATTAGAGGATGTTGTCATATATAGTCCATTTTAGACAAAAATATGAATATAGATCCCAATTCAAAATAACATTGACATCTTTGAAAAGAAATAAATTATAGCTACTTCTTTATCATGTAAATATAGTTTCTATAACTATATAATCAAGAAATGCTAGCATATGAAGGATTAATGTTTGTCATTTAAAATTTACTTAATTTGAAAAAGTCAATTAAATGGAATATTGGATAATTTGTAAAATGATAATCTTAAAGACTGATCGGTACTACAAATCTTTTTATTTAAAACTTAATTTAAGATATTTCCATTTAAATAGAAAAAGTTAAAAATTTGAGGGGGCGATTATTTTTTTATCTGAAAACTAAATAGGTCTTAATATAAAAATTTGAATGATATATTTATTTTTTTTATTTTAACATCTGAATTAAAATATCTGAAAACTAATGGTTTTACATATATATCCATATTTATAGATATTATTTTCACTTATGATTTTATTTTATATAGTAAAAGTATTATGCATTGAATTTATTAAAATGTGTATAATTGGGACATAAGTTTTTTTTTTATGAATTTGATATTTAAATAAGTAAAATAATCATAAAATAATTTTAAAAATATGTAGAGAATCATAATATAAAATTAGAAAAAAATAATAATGTTATAAAATTAAAATATTAGGCTATGTAAAAATTGGTTATAAATAAATTTTTATAAGAACATTTAAGAGAATTAAAAGAGTAATAAATTATTCAGACATTTGCATTTAGATAAAAATTAGAATTTTTAGTTTTTTCTATTTAGATGAAAATGTCTTAGATTAAGTTCTAAGATAAAAAAAAACAATTATTATAAAAAGATCTGAAGTCTGAGAGTAAGTTAAATTCAGACGTCAAACAAAAAAACTTAATAAGCCCCTTAGCTTTTATCCGAATGCAAAATGTCTTAATCATCTATTACTTATATAATTCTTCTTAAATGCCCTTACAAAATTCATTTATGACTAATTTTATGTAGACTAATATTTTAATTTTGAAATATTATTATTTATTTCTAATTTTATAATATAGTTCTCTATATATTTTAAAAAATTATTTAATGATCATTTAGTTTATTTATAAATAAAATTCTTTTAAAAATTATCTTATTTACCTAATTACACACATTAAATAAATTAAATTTATAATAAATATTGGTATGCAAATATTTTTACTATATGAAATAAAATCACAGGTAAAAAATAATATATGTATGTATGTATATATATATATATCTATCATTCATGTTTTTGTGTCCTGACCTATTCAAATTTCAGATAAAAAAATAACCCCATTGATGGATGTCTTACAAAAAGATGTTAACACTTTAAGGACTATATAGTATCTTTTAAAGAATATATAGTTTAATTATAAAAATTAAACACTATTTTGAGAATACATTCAATTAGTTTTATTTTATAAATGATTTATTTCAAAACAAATTTAATAATTGATTATACTTTTTGAAGAATACTATAGAACATGAGCTATTAATATATGCACTCAGGGCACACACTAACATTAGGCTTAGCAAAATTTTCAATTAGGACAATTAATATTTTTGCCATTTTTTTTGGGTAAAAATGGGAAGAGATTGGGGCCAAGAAAGAGAAGATAGAAGTGAATAATGAAGAGAAGAAAATAAAAGAAAGACAGTTGGGGTTTAGTGTGTGGTGGCAAATCTGCCCCACATGATGAAGAGTGATGAGAGAGAGCACATGGTTATGGTAATGGTAATAGTATCCGATCATTTTGCCTTTTAATTTCAAAAACTTACCAAAAACATTACCAATAAATTTTACTAGGGTAACCCATCTTTTTCACAGCTTTACCGTTCGCAAGTTCATTTCAACCCATGTTTCAGATAGAAAAATCGTCACAACTAACCTACATAGTAAGTAATTAAATGAAAACCTAAGGACAAAATTGCCAATCTGCTGAGACGTTAGATGAGGATCGAATTGACATTTTGGTACATGAGATAAAGAATAAAATTGCCGCTAGGAGAAACTTCAGTCGGCTAAGTGACATTTTTGTCCTCAAATTCAAAACTTCACGTGAGCTTTTTGAATCTGCCCAAAGCCAGGTTTATGATAAGTACAAGTTTAAACACGTGTCAACATGTGAGACTTCAGCCACGAAGAATACCACAAGAGCCAGACAGTTGTCCCCACACATTGTTGACTTCCTCCCGTCCTCTTCACCAACAAAATGGCAAGTCGCCGCATAACACGACACTTGTCGAAATATAATTGGCAAGACAGATGCTCAAACACAAGTCCTTTTATCCACCTTACGTATGTTTGAAAAAGAGTGGACAAAAGGCAGAGAAAGAAGTTTCAGGAACCCATCTATGTTTCAAATATAGAAAATGGATAAGTATAATGATATAATTTTTTAATAAAATAAATTTATTTAAATATATGAGTTGATTATAAATATTACAATTAATCTCAATTTGAAGCAATATTTTTATAGTTTTCAGAAATATTCTTACGTAAACAACAAATTAATTATAATAGATTGAAACTTAATTGAATTACACAGAAAATAAATAAAATAAACTAATAAGTGATTCATTAATATCAATATATTTAGTAAATATTAGTGATTTTTTAGTTGGAAGCAATTCCAATGGTTATTATTAAAGAAATAAAAATAATTTCAAGATTATTGATTGGAATTTTTAGATTATTAATTTCTGTTATATAAACTTCTTAATGTTGATATAATTTATTATTTCTTATATAAAAATGTTAAAATTATATTACAGTTAATGAAAATATAAATATACAAATTAATCTAAATATAAACAGAAAAATAAATCCACAAAAAACTTTTTATATTTTACGCAAGCATGAAAGGAGTGAAACTATAAAACTCTTAACCTTTATTTTTATATTACTCGTTCATAATATCAGTTGATATACCCAACATTTAATTAAAAAAATAAATTGAAATAAATTATTTTATATATCTTCCTTATCACAGTTAAAAGGTCATTAATTAATTAGTTAACATTATCGTTGAAAACAGGAAAATAGAAATGGTGACAAAGAACAGAAGGTGATGATGATGACGAGAAGAGAGGAAGAACTTACAAACATAAAACAAACGAGAACTCGAAAAAAAATAAATAAATAATATTTTTGCGTCAAAAAATAGAAAATAGAAATAGAAATCATCATAGTTTTTAGGAGGTGGCGTGGCGTGGCGTTGCGTGGAATTTGGAGTCTCTGGCTTGAGCTGTATTTAAGCGCTAAATTTAGTAAACCCGTGCAAATCAGCAAGCGGGGGGCGTCTTTGAAATTCTGAAGCTTTCCACGTTTTGTTTCAGTTTCTCTCTGTTTCTTAATCTGCAAAAACAAATAATAATCTCTTACGAAGAGAAAGGAGAAGGAGAAACTCGATATCATCATTATCATCGTCACCATCATTCATTCGTTCATTTATTCTTTTTTTTTTTTTTTTAAACAATGGCTGCTGCCCAAGTCAGCGCATCCTCTTCCAACCCTTCTTTGATGCTCACCTCCGGTGCAAGTGGGCGCATAAACGTTTTGTTTTCACGTCGGTTCCTGCGCTGTCTCATTGCCATCATCAACGCTTTCATTGTCATCTTTTTGGTGCCCTTTCGGTGCTGGAAACGGACGGTGGTGATCAACTTGACGGAGAAGAGCAAGGAGGAGAAGCAGCAGGAGCATCATAGGAAGGGGAGCAGCAGTGGGGGTAGTGCAAGCGCTGTGTTGCGTTTCCCGGCTACGATTCTGCCTTGGAGGAGTGGTGTTGGTGGTGGAGTTGTGGGGGTTTTGGAGCAGGAGGTTGCGGCTAGGAGAGCCTTGGCGATACGACGTGTCGTTCAAGATGATGATGAAGGTTGTGTGAGAGAGTTTTGCCCTTTTGTTGGTTCGAGAGGTGATACCATCTTCACTCAGTCTTGGACTCCTGTTTCCATCAATGTTAGGTTCGTTAATATTTCATTTTATAAATTTCATGAATTTTTATTCGCTTTTCATGTTTCAGAATGAATCTGTAATCACTAGAAATAGATTGGTCTACTGTGAGTTTTGGAGAATGAAATCCAATAATGTTTTTTGTTTTTGTTTTGTTTGATTTGTTTTTAACAAAGAAATGGGTGTGTTTTGTGTTTCAATTTGTCTTGTTAGTATCACCCACCTTTGAGTCTAGATTCGAATATTACAATTAGGAGAGTCACTTTCAATTGGTGATGAGATGGGATAAATGATTGGCTGAATTTTCACCCTGGAGGATTTAGAAAGGTATATCCTCACTTACCCATATTATAGCTGATGGGTGTTCTATTACTGAATCGATTTGCACTATGATATCGAAAAGGAATATTATGGTCTGCATTGATGGATGGCCTATAATTCCCTGTGTATGGACCGTGCCCCGAGGATTGTGGTACCCAAGCAAAGCCAGCCATTTTGTTTTTTGGCGATTTTCTCAACCCAGATTCTAGAAAATGCTTCTCCTGGTCCCCCCTTGCAAGGTCTTATATATGCGTCATAGCACCTTTTAGTTGTAAGCATAATGCTTCATGATGGTCTGCTGCTGTTGTTATATGCAATTTCCTTAACGGCAGCAGGGCCCTGTATTAATTTCTGACAAGCTTATGTTAGGACCATAAAGTTTGTTGTATCAGAGGTCTAAAAAACTTGAAATGAGATGAAAGATTAAAAACAAGGAAAGGGGTTAGGAGGGTTGTTAAAAAAAAATGGTTATGCTCTTGTAATTTCATTATTGTAAACTGAAACAATTCTGGCAGAACAAGTGTATACACTTCTGTTTTGGTGATTCAGCTAATGAGCCACGGTTGATTAAATATGGACTTGCAGAGCAGTGGGTATGGCTCAGACCTTGGTAGATGTAAAGATGCAGCTGGCATAGTTTTCCGATATCAGATTTACCAGGATTGACAACTTACTAATCGGTTTTAGTTCTTCAACTAGCTGATAAGACAATTGAGTTGTTTGATTAGAATATAGAACAACGGGAGATGGTTTACAACTCCATAATTTATGTGGTGCATTTTGGAGTAAAGATCTAAAATTAAGATGAACTCTTTTCATGTATATTGTGCTGTTTAGGTGTCCGCCATCTGGTTTTACGGTGTGGTCTTTGATGATTAAGTCAGCAATTTGGCATTTGGGAAAAGGATCTAGGAATTTGGCATTTGTTACACTGAAAATTGGATCACAATTGTGAATATTCACATGAAACAATAGAACTAAAGACTTGGGGAGCGCCAAAGTTATATGCGTTGACACTTTTATGCAGCTACATTTTGCACAAAGTATCTGTCATGATGGATCCTAATAATGTTAGCTGGACATGCCATTCATACATTTCTAAGAGTGTCTTTTTCAAGTTCTCCAAGTATTGGCTTTTATCAATATTAGCTTTTATATATTCAGTCACAATGTCACGGAGGTATGTGGCATTCTGAACAATCGTGCAAACCAATGATGTGCATCATGGTTTGTCTTTTCTTTATAAATAAAATGCTAATACCATCTTCCATCTCCTGCAGGGGAGTAGCTGTTCTTTTGCACGGCTTGAATGAACACAGGTTTGTTACTTCTTCCTCGAGAAGAGGTTAATATTTATTTTTCTAAAACTCAGCCTATTGCTTATGACAGTTTATTATTTGCAACAGTGGAAGATACAGTGATTTTGCCAAGCAGCTCAATGCTAATGGATTCAAGGTTTATGCAATGGATTGGATTGGTAAGTTTGAAGCTGTATTGACATGATAATCATATTCACATTTTTTAAGAAGCTGAACTTATATTTATGGACTTGCTGGAAAATTTACCTTGAAAAAATTAGTCATTTCTACTTCAGAAATATGTTACTCTCAAATCATTTTCAGTCCTACAATGACATTGATTTCCTGCTTTGAGCAAGAATGTGCTCATACAATCCTTTAAACATTACAAAAAATTGTCATATAATGCTCTTTATGCCTATACTCTGTCCACCGTTTTTAGGTTTTCATTTTTCTTTTCCAACTTAGGAGCAAATGTGAAGGCACAATCCCTATTACTGAAAGTGGGAGAAATTAATATAGAAGATATGTTGGCTGTCAGTTACACAAATTGAAAGAAAGAGCAGCACCTTTTAACTTTAAGAAACCTATTAGTAGTTGAAGTGCCTTTATATCTGTATCCCTTTTTTATCATAAGCATACTAGATTTTAGACATCTCACTGAAATGAGAACCCATACTTCTAAGTCTTTGAGTACAGTTTTGTCATCCCTACCCTATCATGGTGATTACTTTAGGAGGAAGTACGGACAAACCAAAGAAGATTTCTTCAGAAGTGTTAGTGGCTACTGCTACTAGAGTTACCCTGTATACTTTCTTTGAAGGAGTGGAAGCTAAGGACTTTTAACGGCATGCTAATAGTTTTTTTGAAATATTTTGCATTTCATCCATGCATTTATGGCTTGCTGCCATCCGATTATCCTTCAACGATGCATCTATATTTGGATGTTGCAGGGATTTGAGTCATTCAGTTGGGATGCCCACTGGTGCCAAAAAGTAAAATCTGAAGCTTCTCTTAATAAGTAAGCTTATTATCTGTGTCTTTGGGCCTGAACATGAATTTTAAAGACGGTAAAGATTTGAAGGAAGGATGCATGTTTCACAGATAGGTGAAGACCTCTGTGAACCATGTTCCTGTTTTGTATAAGACACAAATGTGACATCACAAGTGTGATTTGATTGATGGGGACCAAAAATCATCATATCTAAGCCTTCGGCCATGTGACTACTTACTCGACCAAAATTTCAGTAGATTAAGGAAATCATCTTATATTGAAAATTTACGTAGGTGCATTTTGAACTATAAACTTACTGTTCTAAGCATTTTAACCTGGCAATTTATTTGTTTGTTATGTTCTCGTTGGTGGTTGCCAAGATTAAAAAGCAACTGGGGAAGCTTGAACTTCTCAATGCATCATCATCCAAATCAGTGGTTCATAACTTCTATTCATCGTCTAACTCATAAGTTTATTATTTGTTCTTTCTCCTACTAGGACATGGCGGAAGTGATGGACTGCATGCATATGTTCATTCTCTTGATGATGCTGTCAATGATATGGTATGCTTAAGGATTTATGTAGAAGGTGCTCTTAAAACAGATATGAAGTAGATATTAAGTTCAGTGTAATCATTTTTCTTCAACTTCGTGCAGAAATTGTTTCTTGAGAAGGTTATGGCTGACAATCCTGGTCTTCCATGTTTTTGCTTTGGACACTCCACAGGTGCATCCATTGTGCTCAAGGTAACTAAGATTTTCATTACTAAATGAAGGACGTTTTCATATTTGTGTTGAATTCTTAGAACAAATAACATTATAACCTGGAATGTAATCAAAATTTTTGCTATTTACCTGAGTAAATCATCAGGCAGTGCTTGATCCAAAGATTGAGGCTCGTGTAGCAGGCATGGTATTGACTTCACCAGCAGTTGGAGTTCAGCCATCCCATCCAATTTTCGTGGTTAGTATACATACTACTCAGTTCAAAATAGTTAAGTTTGGGATGCTGTAATGATTAACAAGTCTTGGAAAAAAAATGTTTTATCTAATTAAGGACAAAAATATTATTCCTTGCAATTTACTCTCAGCGTAACTATGCTATTGAGCAACATTTTAAAGTAAACCGAGATATTGCCATTGAGTACCTCGTCAAGTATGCCGAGCAAGCTTAATACATTATAAGCATATTTCAATTCAAAGCCCACTGTTGAGAAACTCATTTAGCATGTTGAGCTCTATTTACGAATTTGACCATGGCTTGTCTAGCTTGTTGTGTATTTGTAGGATACAGTGACAAGAACTTTATTGAGGGGTACTTTGTCTGGATGATGTGAACTTGACTAGATAATTAAATATTTTTGTGCTAAAGCTCATTATTAACCTTAGAATTTTTCTTGTTTAACTACAATGGTTGCTAGTCTCATAAAATTTTACATATTCTTCACCACTCACATATAAATGTTTCTGGAAGCAACAATTGCTGAGATAATTTTGTTAATCTCCTAAGTTTATTTATTACCATGCAGTTGCTTGCCCCAGTTGTCTCATTTTTGTTGCCAAAATACCAAATCAGTGCTGCAAACAAGAAGGGCATGCCTGTGTCTCGAGATCCAGAGGCATTGGTGGCCAAGTATTCAGATCCACTAGTGTACACTGGCGCCATCAGGGTAAGGACTGGTTATGAAATTCTGAGAATCTCAACCTACTTACAGCAGAACCAGAACAGGTTGAGAGTTCCTTTTCTAGTTCTGCATGGCACTGCAGACACCGTAACTGATCCAGTAGCTTCTCAAAAACTGTATGAGGAGGCATCCTCAACTGATAAAACCATCAAATTGTATGAAGGATTCTTGCATGACCTTCTTTTTGAACCGGAACGAGAAGCTATTAAGAAGGCAATAATTGAATGGTTAAATGTTAGACTATAGGGTTAGATAGAGCAACAAGAGAGAGATTTGAAGTGTAATGAATGATTTGATCAGTGCAAATAGAAATTATGGAGAAACAGAAGAATTCGATATTTGATGAGCAATTATGTGGAGATGCTGATGCAGCTTTCCAGATTATAAAAGAAAAAACACAAAAGAAAGTTGTAGCAGAATAAGATCCTGCATGTGTTGATGATACTTAACTTCACAAAGTTTTATTTAGCGTGGATTAAGATCAATGTTTTGAGGATTTTAGAATTCCTCTTAATGTTCTTTAATTGTTTGGAAAGCTGAGGATTGACAGCTAAATGGAGCTATTTTTTGTTGTCATCATATTGATAATGCAATGACTATGATGAATTGAAGTCAGTGGTTTATAACTTACTGCAGTATTTTCTCTTCATTTGATTTTGATTGAGCAAAATATGAGAGTCGAACTGATGATTCAAATAAAATATATTAAAGAGGGATAATATAATAAATACTAACATAAAGTTCAGCTAATACATGATATTCAAACACTTCAAAATTAAGATTGCAATTCTTGCATACAATGGACTCAGTTAATGAAAATATTAACCAAGATGCGATAAATGTCAGCAGGACTCGACCACGTGTCAAGGTAGGAACCGACTTATTTTACTACTAAACGCCTTTCAACTTTGTATAGAAGAATTGATGTTTTTTTGAACTTGAGGGTCACAATTTCAGCCATGTAACTGCTCAATAGTTTTCTTACTGTCAACTAAATTTTCAGGAAATCGATTTGTTGATGAGGGAAGTTGAAAAAAGGGCTTCAGTTTGCAAAAGTACAATGAAACTTTGGAGGTTAAGGATAAATAATCTCAGGCCTCCGGGGTGTTGGCTCAAGTGACAAAGCTTGACGCCCAGAATGTATGGTTAACTCACGGTTCTAGGTCTGAGAAAACAAATTACCTAGGTACATCTCTAAAACCATAATCATTTTTTAGTATTCAATATTTGAGAACAATAATTTCTCCTTGGTCCACAAACATACATAACATTTCCCCAACACATCAAAAGTATAGTTTTGTTGGTTTGTGTTTATGTGCATTAGATTTTGATGTTAAACTAGGTTTTAATTAGATTAGATGGTTTGTTTTGGACGTTAAAAGTATGTACTTGGTGGTGCATACTTCATAGAACTTGTCGAAAATGGGATACATGCCTAGGAGCAAGTGCAACATAGATAAATGTCTAGCAACTTTCTGGTGTATGTTGCATGTTATTAGATGATCTCCAAAAGAAGATTTAATGAATTAACCTAGAGCATACAACAACAAACATGATATCGATCTGTAAGTATCCAATTACTAAAGAACAAACGAGGACAACAAATCATAACATTCTCATAATGTTAACAAGTAGACTATCAAGTTGTCTATATTTCTGCTAGATGCGCTAGACACTGGGAGAGATCACTAGATGTCTTCTTCCACTGATTAGCCAGACGAGCTAGAGAATTGCTAGACAAATGTTGAGCGCTGCATGCTGCAGTTCAAAAATCTACCCATCAAGTTTGACTTTGTCACTTTTTATGCTGCGATATGATTCTGGGCAAATGTAATCAATTTCCCACTATAACGTTAATAAAACATCATGTACACTTTCCAACCTGTAACTTCAATAAAACGTCATATTCACTTTCCATTAATAATTTACATACTTTTCTAACTTAAACAAAGAGGTCCCAATAATAATGTCTAACCTAATTCAAGAATTTGAGCTTCAATTTCTTGTGCTACAAGGAGTTGATCTTCAGGTTCTTGGTGTATGAATGGTGAAGTTGACCTCTAGATTCTGTGTTGTTAAGCTTTGTCAAGTGTTGTGTGTTTGACTGGACTAATACAAGTTTGAAGTGTATTATTATCCAACTAGTTTCAACTTAGCTACGCCACCAAAATATTTAGAGACGTGCCAAAACTAAAGACGGTCCCCTCTATTTGGTAATTTATGCTAATTCCCCAGATTAATGTCCTTGTAGTATTACAAACTAATCAAATAACTATTTGCTATATATAAAAAGCCTAACAAAAAATAAACTTCGAAAGCAAGATGAGCAAAAGTAATATTTCTACTTCAATAGAGTGAACAGTGTCATACTGCAATGAAAAGAAGTGTAAGAAGTACACTGCCATTCAGTGCCTTAGAAATACTTCCTCATCTATACAATAATTCATCATTTTACTTAACCTCAAAGAACAAACATAAAACTTAAGAATCAGCAGACCAGAACTATTAATCTTGATATAAAAGGACTTATTAAAATAATCTTTCTAAACCTTAAAAAGTGAACAGGACAAGAATTTGGCTGATTGATTAAAAATGTGGCATTCCTATATCAATCACCAGCCCCCCTTAATTCTAAATCTATACAAGGTAATATATTCACATCCAACCAATGCCCCGAAGTTTCTACTCGTCAATTTAGCAATATAGAAATATATGCATTTCATCTGAAAGGGCTGTTTGCACAGAGACAAATATATACCATATTCTTATACTTTTAAACCCTCAAAAGAATATCGCACTCAAAATTTAGCAAACCTAATCGTAAAAGAACATAAAATATAAAGATCATCCAGCAATTTTATTCATATATAAGTCCAAACTTCTTTCCCACAAAGAGAAAAAAAATTCTCTTAATCAGCTACACAATAAAAACACAAGACAAATATACATATAGAAGTACTTTAATAGAGCATACCTAAAAACTTTTCAATAAGTAGCAAGTTGAAAGACATGATTCAACTCATTCACTTTCCTTCAAAAATTGCAAAAGGCAAGTCAAAATATATTTATAATTACAAAGAAAAGACCTGCTTAAGATTTTACCTTTTACAATTTTTTTCTTTTTCGATTTTAACCAAAAGCACAAAACAGGCGCTTCACAAAATACAAACAGGGGCCTCTACATGCAGTTGCCAATTAAATTGTTTGATTACACCAATGGAGGATGTTAACTTATCAACAACCTTTACCAGGTTTATCACCTGCTCTAGTTGATCTACTTCGCAAAAAGAGGATGTAAAGAAAGAATCTTTCTTGCTCCATGTAGAATTAATACGTTTACCAAAACCATCGTCTATCAGCTGTATATCCAGCGGCAGCACTACTGAAGAAAGAATAAAATTTCTAGTTTCAGTAAAATGATGAACATGGCAAAGTAATAACATTTAGAGTACACAACCATAAAAAAAAGATCATGGAAATCAATCATATACCTCCAACACAGCTTTATATTCGTGATCAAATACTTTGCAGAGAATTTCATAACTGCTCTCAACTCCATTCTGCATAAAACAAGATTATGTAAATAGATAATTTGCAGAAATCATATGTAATGAAATCAATGATTGCATACCAATGGATCAACTCTCGTTGGTGATATACTTGATATGATATATCTGCAAGAAATAAACATCCAATTATGTGACAGCCACATAAAATACAAAATTAAGCAATTCTGGTAACAAAATTCAAAGTAAAACATAGCGAACATGAACGATCGAATTGGCAAAAAAAAAAAAAAAAATCAGTTTTAAAAAGATACTGTTCGTGCATAGAAATTAAGATTCTTATTGATCACTTTGCCCTTTAGATTCAAATGTAAGTTAACATTTATGATGTCCATGACATGGTCACAACTTTCCCCTAACAGAAGATTTTAAGTCATAATAGCATACAGAAACAAACAGATGTAACCAGATTTCAGTAACAACATGGGAGATCAGGAAATATATCTGCTATTTCATCAATCAAGTCTAGACTAGAACCTTATGCTATGCCTTTTAGCATTGTGCTACATATGAAACTATAACCATCTTCCTAAATTGTCACCTATTAAGTCTATATGCACAAAAATGAACATCATAATTAACAACTTTATTACTTATTTTTTACTAGTCAATGCTACTTCCTCTGCAGCTCTCAATAAAAACAATGCCCCACAAAAACAAACAAAATAAACAGAACAAGCATTCAAACAGTTTCAAATTGTGTGGACAAGCATTCTTTTTTATGGGAGAGTCGTTAGATAATGAAAATTCATTGCAGAAAAACTGTGTGATAACATCCTTAAGTCCAGCACTGCGGAGTTGCACTGTTCTATAACAATTCATCTCTAAGCACAGGCTGAGTTTTCTTCTTAGGTCATCATCAAATATTTATCAGGCCAAATTTTCAATCTTTACCTTAATCCAAGGAAAACAAAGACTTCAGCAATACACTAGAAACAAAATACTGGAACTAGAATAAAATGTTCAAATCAACCTTAAGGAAGAAGACCTTCAAAATTTCTCTTCATCTTTATCCTTACTTTTCCTCTTTCACTAGGTAAGTGAGGGGAGAATAAGGATTGTGGTTGTAAATTGTCCTTAGGCAGATTAAGTAGTAACAATACTTTATCATTACTTTGTATCTAAGTAGACTCTCCAAAATAGAACATAAGGTCGGCACTCTTCTATGGAAGAAACTGTTGACACAACAGTGAAGATAATTAATAAACAACTCCTTCCAATTAATCATAGAACTCCTAAATTATAATTCATCTTCGCTTAACAAAAACAATAGCTAAGATGGTATTAAAAATATACCTTAGCTTACTTAAATAGAAATTCATCGCCAATAAATTTGCTCTTTGAACAGTTAGCACCACAGCACCCATGCCATTCTACAAAAGATGTAAGCACTAAATTAAAGCCCAAACATCAAAATATATTGTATCTTTAATGCTAAAATATAACATAAAAATTATTAAAAAGACACCAACATAAGATTGGCCTGCTAAAAGCATAAAAATTGAAGAAATTTCTTGTGTGATACATCGATACAACATTTAAGAATACTGCCAACACTGTGTTATAAAAAAATACTGATTATTAGCAAAACATATGAAGAGAATAGAACATTGCACCTTGCGAGCAATTAGCTCAATCAGTTGCATCAAGAATTTTCCCAATCCCTTTCTTTGGAGAAGAAGCTCAAGCTGCAGTTCATACACATAAAGAACTGGTACCTCTTCCTCCAAAGTAAATCGATAATGAACAAAACCCACAATAGGCCCCTTGTCTTCAGCACAATTAGTGCTCTCCTTATCTAACAACTTTGATATCTCATTGGCACTTGCATTTGGAGCCTCACGTACAAATATGTAACGTGCTTCAGGAGCAACCATTTCTCTGCGCTTCACCTTCTCTTCTGTAGGCCATTCAGACCCATATGGCCCCTCCATATTGACCTGCCAAAAGCAAACTAGTAAGAACACAGAAAGCTAAAAGTACATATAATAGAAATAAATAATATATATATATATATATATATATATGATAGCTGATAACAGAATAAATCATATTACCTTGAGAAGATTCTGAATGTAATGCTTCTCAGCTAAGGAAAGCTTGTCCCCAGACCCAGATTCCAAATGTACAGACACACCTGATAATCAAATTAACATCATAATAATATAGATGATTAATTACTTCAATAATAATGAGTTCAATCCCTACAATAGAGCCTTGAACTAGCCTTGGCTATTTCATTATTCCAAAAATGAAACTCTCCAAATTTCTCTCAAAACTGAAGAATTTTCACAATGTTCATACACAAGTAAATATATAACAGTTGGATTAAGATAAATGGGTGATTAAGATTGTAAACTTCAGAGCCAAAAATGAAAATGTTGGATCAGAACATGCTCTTCCGAGAAAAATACTACTGAAGTGTTCAGAATTAAATGAAGAAAGAAAGGGTGATAGTGACAGCAGCATACCATTCCTTTGGTAGTGGCGAAAGGGAGGGAATGAATCGAGATGATCCTTTTGAGCATAAGCTGCTTTGATCAGTTCACTGATTGCCTTCTTCTTCTCCAGTATCTACCACGCATTCAACCATTTTATACAAAAATATTCAGAACAAAAGGAACAGGCTTTAATTGCGTTTTATGCTTTACCTCTTTGCGTTTAAGCTTCTTGTCTTTGCTAGGTACCTTCCTCGACTCCATTGCTGCCCACTACCCTCTCCGTTGCAGTGGCTATATTTGTTTTTTTCTTCCCTCTCGAAAAATGCTCTGGTTTAGAATTACAGATTGGGGACAAATTTCATATACCACCCTTGTGGTTTACAAATGAGGAATTTCGAATTTTCTAGATATCCATTACATCCAGAGATTTCGAAAACTACCCTCGGACCCCTATGTTTATAGAAAATATAAAAATGAGTCACGTTGGGGGGACTATTATGATTTTAGCTTAATTCTAATTATTTTTAATAATTAGTCAAGTTTCAAACTATCCATTAAGGTATGGAATTGTCAATCTGGTTTGCATGACAGTTTTAGACCTAACTAAATGTAGCAATGTTAGATGTTTGTCTAGTACAATGTTGATCTTCAAATTCTTATATGCATACATGGATATAAGGTTGTTTTCGTCATTTTCATTGAGTTTGTCTAAACAATTAAAAAAATAAGGATTGACTAATACTCCTCTCCACTTGATTTATCGTCGGTATATTATTTCCTTATATTTAGTATAATTTAATAATATTAGTGATATTAATGTTAGTTTCTGCATAATATAGAGATTATTTTTACGCATCTACCCATCGTTCAGTGAAACATAATTATTACCAAATGTTTTAAAAGCTTCCCCAATCATAGTAAAATCCATTAAAATCATTAGTTTAAGATATTCTTATGATGATCGTGAACCCCTTAAATATATATATTTTTTAAATTATTATAAAACCTCCTCGACCGTTAACCGTATAGTATTAGACTGACGACATAGATGACAATGTACTTACATTTTATCCACAAACTTCGGGGACTGTTTTGTAGCTCCAAACATTAATGGGTCAATTGAGTATCGTTTTAACCAGCTTTGTTGAGTGGAACTCATTAAAAAGTTAATAACAAATTAAGTAAATTCATCATAATTTATTATTACAGAAACTTATTCTCCTTCACATGCTTTGCTGGCCAATTCCATTTTTACTCCCCAGGTTCGAAGTCAAAGTTCAACACTATAAAACAAATATGGAATTTGAATAAATCACAAAATTTTTGTATCCAACGTGCATAACTTTTCCTTGACTATAGGTGAAAATCTACATCAAATCCCTGAGTGTAAGACGCAATATTTTGTCAATCATTTAACGATAGGCGACTTATTGTAGCCTCTTATGGTTTCTTTGTTGCAGTGACATGCACTTGTCTCTCTTACCAATCAAGTTAAAGATACAAGTTACAGTAAACGCTGCAAAAATTGAAACCATGAGCAAAGAATCTGGCTTGGTGCTCGACAATGGCATCGTTGAGTCTGCTGTAATTGATGCAAATCTTTCTTGAGACTGTCTTTGCCTGCAAATCGGGAAATAGTTGAAATGATAAGATCTCCAACATAATAACAAGGCTAACCAATGTTATGAAAGAAAATTAAATCTCTATTGGGGTGAAAATTTCAATGCCTTGGTACAGAAACTATTTGTTAATGCCATAGTGGAAAACGATTTTGAAAATCTAGATATGTCAGGATGATGTGAAAACTAAAGGATTTGTTCATTGAAAATCCAAAATACATGCATAAAAAACACTGAGTTAAAAATAATGATGCAATACATGAACATTTGTATCATATTAGATAACTTCTAGGAAACTGAAAGATAATATTGTAATCATGTGATTGTGCAAGAATTTGGAGATGCTGAAGTAGGAGTGAATACTAAAATATTATAAAATTTATTAAAAAAATCATTTGAAAAATAAAAATGAGACACTGTATTTTGCGATTAAATGCCTTTGATACTAGCATACTGGCTTTATTTGAATCTCATGTTGAATACCCACTTTAAAAAACTAATTATGTTTTCAAATCCTGCTCATAAATAAAAAGTCAACACTTGATTGGGTTTTCAGATTTGTACACGAATTTGGCTATTTCTCCTAACCACACAAAACAGAGTTGAAATTTATAAGAACATATCATATATTGAAATTTATAAGAACATATCTTATAAAAACTGTCACTGATACATACCCAAAAAATCTCTTCATAGAATTCCACAAATCCCCAACATGCTTGGTCCCCTTGCTTGATGCATCTTGGCGTGAGTTATATTGAACATTCTCTGGAAAGGAACAAAGACAAATCTTTCAGAAATATAAATGATTTAACTGTCCATTCTGCTTTCTAGCAGGCTTCAATAAAAGAGAGGACTATGGTTGCTTTTGGATAAAATGAATAAATTACCAGTGTTGGAAGAAACTGAATGGCTTCCACAAGACGACTTAAGAGAAGCTAGCTCTTTAACAAGTTTACGTTCTGTTTCACTGTCATTAACATCATATTATGTTCAAGAGAGCTGGGCTCATTGATAAAGATAAGAAAACAGATGACAATCAAATTATCAAAACAAATGTGAATGACCTTATTTACTGGAAGAGGCAAGGAAAATCTCATAACCTTTTTTTTTTTTTTTTAATGATACCCAGAATCCCTCAAACTACCCCAGTTCACTGAGTTTGAAACTAGGGGCTATATTCACACCCTACAAGCTTAGTAAATGCGAAATATCTGAGACACATATAGGGCATAAGTAGGTAGTACTAAGGAAATTGAACCCTTGACCATAATGATGGTATCAAAGACTTCTTAACCCTAAGCTCAACAAGGGGGTTAAGGAATATCTCATAATTGTAAAATTCTAAAGGCATTTCTCAACCCAGGTGATTACATTCAGCCGGTAAGTAACTTAATCTTTTTTTTTTAATTCAATATTAAATCTTGCAATTTAGCAGAATACTTGCTAGTCACGATACAACTACAGCACAAGGCTTCTTACATACATATGTGCAGGCAGCATAATCAATAATTATGATATAGACAGTCATCATGAGTGCAGGTATTTTTGTCATCAATAAACAAAAACAATGTGCAAAAAGTATGAACCAGTAAGACAATTGAAGATAAAAATTCCCTACAGATTAAACTTCTGCACTTAAGAAAGATATTGACATAGAAAAAGACCTCAGACCTGATATCTTTTGGGATCAGAACGTTCACGATAAAGAGATGATCACCTCGAACAGAAGGTTTATTAATGTCTGGAACCCCCATCCGTTGCAGTTTTATCGTATCTCCAGGCTGAATCCCAGAAGGAATTTGAAGATCTTTCATGCCTTCAACAGTTTCTACCTGAAGTTATTTAAAATCTTAGCATCAAAAAGTTTTATGTAATTTTTTAAGACAGAAAAATGCCACCAGCCATAGAACTCTGGGAATATAACAAAAACATACTTCCATGCCCACGCTTCACTTTTATAATGAGAGAATAAAAAATTGATAAAATAGTGTAGAGGTCATTCTGATTCTCATATAGATTATTCAGAAACTGTAATACAAGAGAAGAATGCATGCAAGGAGGAGAGTATAATAAGATATTAAACAAAAGAATGATCTCATGGGCACCGAACTAAAAGATCCAAGTTCAATGTTTCATAGCCTCCATGTTGTGTACATAACTTCCACAACTTTAACCATATTTTTCCTACCCATAACTGCATTAAAGCTTCAGGTAGTTTTCGTTTCTCCCTGAGGCCCGTACATGAATTAACTATCAAAAATAAAGTTGATTTTCCCCTTATCTCCATGTGTTTTTCTTCCGCTTTCCACTTCAATTATTTCGTCTCTTTCTTTTGTTTCATGTCCTCCCATCAATCTTCTTCACTGAAGTTGGGTAAGCATTTGAAGCTTATAAGAGCTTGAATGATTAGGAGATTGAGGAGATTTCTTTTTTTTTTTTTTTTCTCAAATGATGAGATCGAGGAGTTATCTTCAATTCTTTTATTGCTTGATACTATTTCATTAAATACATTAGATAAGGATATGATTTTGGGAGCTCAAATCTTTGAGTTGTTTATCTTGCCCGCTTTCTTCAAACGGTTGATTAAGGACCCCTTATTTCCTGAATATTATCTAGCTTTCGCGATATGGAAACTAAAGTTCCCAGTAACATTCAATTTTTTGTGTGATCACTTGGCTCATGAAGGACTAATGCGTATGATACTGACACCCTAGGCTTTGTTTGTCTCCTAATCTCAATTGGTGAATTATTTTAATATGCCTAAGAGACTCGGAAAGCATCAATTACCTATTTTTTTATTGTCCTACCTTTCCTTTAAAGAAGCTGGAGTCTCTCAGGTCATACTGGGTTCTAAAGAATCTTCCGCTTTTGTTGTGGAAAAGAAGCTTTGATTTTGAGGAGATGTTGTTTTTTAGATGTTTATTTGGTTTCATGGTTAATGAGAATCGAAGAACTTTGAAAAGGCAAATGAAGGTTAAGATGATTTTTCTATGGGACACAATTCACCTCTTTGCTTCTTTGTAGTCTTTAGTTTCTAAATGATTTCAAGATGCTTTCTTTTCTTTAGTCATAGAGATGCGAATATAATTCTGATTTAAGTCCTCTATTATTTTTTAATATTTTCCCTTTATTAACTTGCTACATTGTGGTGAATAGCTGGTTCAGCATCTTTTTATCTGCTCATACTAATATAACAAATTATATATATATATATATATATGAATAGGCAATATATGCACTAATGAACAACAATAAAGAAAGAATGATGCCAAATTCTCTACATGAGTATATAACCAACCTTCATTCTAGTACCTAGAATGGCCTCTGTATAATCAACATTAATCTTCGAGTAAAGATTGAGGCCGTCTCTTTGAATTCCCTGTTTTTCATCTACATGAAGGACTATAAAGAGATCACCAGATAAGCTCCTGAAAAGAGAAAAAGAAGAGCGAACAGCTTTATTAAGTCTATTTACCCATATCAAGCATCATCAAAAGAAAACTTAAGAGAAAAGTATATCATCTTCAACAAAATCTTTTCTTTTATGGTCACAAGAGAAATCATTAGTTCAGAACATGTATAGGATTTCAAATGCTACCCTCACCCAATGAAAAATAAAAGTAAAACATAAAAAAGAGAGAGAAGCATGTCAATAATACGCGCTAAATTACCTTCATTAATTTTTTTTTCTCCTTTTTGATAGAAACATAACAGAATTTTATTGATGAAACAAAGTACAGCTACAATCAAGTGGAATAGATTCAAGCAAGGAAATTCATAGTACAACAGCTTCCCAATCCTTTTGAATAAAGAAAAAAGAAATCTCTTAAAACTATTCCATAACAGAAACCCTTAAAGAAGCATGCACAAGAACCTCCTCAAATAAAACTATTTTACTTGATAAGAAAACTATTAAAATTGTATTTTGGAAAAAATCTATACAAGAGACAGCAATAAGTCAAGAAAATGACTAGCCTAGAGAACACAATATATACGAAAAGATAATTCAATCAACCCTATAAAGTCAGCTAAAAAAAATCAAATAAGTGTAACCAGATCTCTCTCCCAGATTAAAATAATAAAAGAAAAAAATTTATTGCAAAATTCTTTTGACACTGAAACCAAAGAAGCTAAAATCCAAACTTCATCTCATAGAAAGTGGATACTGTCTCACATGTTCAAACAATCTTCTATTATTCTCAATCCAAATTACCCAAAAAAAAACAGCCACAACAACACAATTCAATCAAACTTTAGGTCATCCAAGAACTGTTTTGGATAAGAAACTATAAAAGCTATAGTAAATCACAAAAGAGATAGTTACAAGGTGGACTAGCTGACAACTACAAAATCCAAAAACCTAGAGATGGGTAACCTACCCATACAAAAACAATAGAAAAGAGTCCAAGAACTACCAGAAGAAGGATTTGCAAGAGGCTGGAATGACCCAAGAAATTTTAGCAATCTGAATGAATTTGAGTTACAAGCCCAAAGCTGAGGGGCAATAAAGAAATCGGTGGTCTAAGCTTTCCTCACCAAACATAACTCATCAGAGGGATTCAAACACAAATCAGGCATCTTTGAATAACCTCACCCACATTGATTCTTTTTTGAGCCTAACAATTAATGTTAAGCTCAAATCTATTGGCTTAACCTTTCAGGCTGAACCAACTTGACATTCTATAGTGGTGCACACACCTTTTCTTATCAAAATTCCCCTCTCCCTGAAGTTGCATAGTGGCTCCATTATTAACACCAGGTGGGATAACCACTGTGAGACTTCGCTTTGACTGTACCTTACCATTCCCACTGCATCTTGGACAATGATCAGTTATTATCTTGCCATCACCACCGCAATTGGAGCAAGTTGTTACCTATAAATCATAGAGCAACATCAGTAGAGCATACACGCTAGATGAGAACAGATGGATTAAGTAACATATAGTTAAACAAACCTATCTCCAAATTAAAGTTTTGGCTTAGACTAGAGCTTGCCGAAAAAAGTTGGGGTTCTGTCTTTTGCACAGTTTTTTTCTTTTTCATGGACACCTGGCCCATATTGTACATGTGATCACTTTTCTTACTAAGTAAAATACATCTTCAGTTTCCAATGCCAAAAAATTACAAAAAAAAAAAGTTATTATCTATTCATCACCTACTAACCCTAAGCTAGATGAAATAGGATACCAATAGAAAAAACCAGTTCTAGTCTATATCTAATTGTATAGAGGCCTTTCTCAGTCATTACTGCCAACATTCTCATCAGGATTCCTACAATGAAAAAAGAAAAAAAGTAAACAACTTTCATATTGTTGATAATATCCCTTTAGTCAAACACATTGCACTTCACATAAAAGCAGAAAGACAATGGGTCTACCAAGCAAGTTACACTCACAAGCTCCAAAATATCTACCTTACTGAACAACAAAAATTTCAGAAGTGACAAGCAATAACCAATGATCGTTACTCTTCTAGTATCCAAAAGTACCTGAGACATCATTCCAAATGGCGTTCTTTGGGTTTTCATTACCCCTCCTCTACCCCCACAAGCAGTACATGATTGGATACAACTCCTAGATTTAGCACCTGTTCCACCACAGTTATCACATGACTCAAAATAAGAAACCTCAATCTCACGCTGTCCTCCAAAAATTGATTCTTCAAAGCTCAAATGAAGGTCAAACCTACAACATAAAAAAACTCAAACAATGAAGACATCAATTCTGCACTAGAAGGACAATAATACATGAATATCTAATAGAGAAAAACCATCAACCTCTGCATCAATCTATTTCAACAATTGTATCATCAAAAGTGTCGAAGGTTAAAAACCATAATGATTATATTTTAGCGCAATTATAAAATTTTGGTATTAAATATAATAATACTAGGTCATACAGAAAGCAAACAGATTTTATGAAGTGAAGAATAAAATCAAAACTTATTTCAAATATATTTAAATGAAAACATAGATCCAGCAATCAAAAGATTAAAAAGATAAAGAGAGAGAATTTGTAACAGTTACAAATTCAAAATTTAGAACTCTGAAATATGGCCAATATATTCACAAACGTATTATGACTTTTTGTGGTAAATTTATACACTTTTAAGATTTCCAATGGGTGAAATAACTAACCATTCTAATAGATAAAAGATGCAATAATTAGATAATACCAATTTAATTTGAAAGCCAAACATGCAATTAATAGCCAATTCAATTCAAACTTTGCGATAAGGATTGCGATGGAGGCTACTTAGAAATAATAGATTCAAAATGAAATATCAGCAGGACCTTTGGCTAGCGCCATGAGGAACAAGAAAGGATAAGACTTTAAAAGAAAAATAAAAACGCAGAAGGCCGGTGTGTAAAATATTGATATTTATCTCATTACTAAGTAAGAAAGACTGCTTTAATATTAATGATAGCTCTCCAGGTAGGTAGTTACCAAATGTTGAGACCCCAATTTCCTTGGCTTCTCAAATTGTAGTTAGTAACTCCTGGCTCACCCATTCCTCCAAAGAGCCCCTCTGAACCGCCAAAGAATGTATTATATATTTCAAAGGGATCCACCTACAGATAAAAATGATAACTTCAAAAAACAAGAAGCATAATTTATGCATGAGTAAGTACTTGAACCCACTCAGCAGCCCCAGCCAAAAAAGAAAAGCAAAGTACTAAGTCTCAAGAGAACATTGAGCAAAACAATTCCATAAAACATGACAACCAAAATATCCACTTGTTTGGCTGTTTCCAGAAGCACTTTCAATTATGATCTTACCCCCTGTGTACCACTGTCTGACCCAGCATATTCTCCACGTAAACCGGCCTCACCAAAGCGGTCATATAAGGATCTCTTCTCATCATCTGAGAGGACCTGCAAAAAGGCTTAATTAGCAAATTGAAAAAATAAAATAAGATAACAGACAGACAGAGCAGATGCAATATAATCATTTAATTCTGAAGAAAAATTAATGGTATCATAAAAATCTTTTGCAAGACACAAAAAATTATATGAAAATAAATTAATTTACAGCGAGGATGCCCCAATTAAGATACCAATCCATGCATTGCCAGTAAGTAAACTATGCCACTAACACAAAAAGCATTGAACCTAGAAAATAAATATACAAAAAGGTCAATGATAACCCAAGAAATACTTAGCAACAACATTTAAAAATTTAGGAAACAATCAATTAATCAAGCAGTTTCATCGAATCTGAAAAATGCATTGTAGCATAGTTAACAATAGAAATAATGTAGATAGAAGCATTTACATGTTGGATAAATGACTAGTTACCTCATAGGCAGAACTTATCTCTTTGAACTTCTCTTCTGCCCCAGGACTCTTGTTCATATCTGGATGATACTGCAAAAAACAAATCTCAATAACATGGAACTCAAAAATCAACATAAAACTATTTACTCTTATCACAATCCAAATGACCTAAACTTGTGCAACCATATATTTAATTTAAAGCTTACACTTCCACACAAATTTACTCCACACTTTCCTGTTAGTTTCGCTACAGCTTCAGGCAAATGAAGGTTGAGTTTATTCTAACTAGGAAAACAAAACAGCACCTATTTGATAACAAACAGTTCAGTTTCTACCGAACAATCCAAATGGGGGAACAAACTGACCTGACGAGCAAGCTTCCTGTAGGAGGCCTTGATGTCCTGCAACGTGGCGTTCCGACTAACTTTCAAGGTCTTATAGTAATCAGTTCCAGCCGCCCTGACTGCCCCACATCGGTTACATTTCCGGTTGTTTCTCAAGTCCCGAGGAAACCCGCATTTGAAGGTTGGAAGTGGACGCAAATTTGATATGTGGCTGAGATTGGCGTGGAACATTTGCATGGTTTTGAGGAGCTTGGAGGTTTGAGCATTGCAAAAAGAGTTGAAAAAGATGAAGATTATGATGTTGTTGGTTATGGAGGGTTCTGAGGAGGTTTATGGGGTTTACTTCTGGACCCCCTAACGGGTTTTTTTGGGGAATTTACGAAGATCCACTGTGCCAGCCTGGCAAGAGGGAAATTTAACTAGTTTCACAAAGTTTTGGGGCTAAATGGGAACTCTGTTTATCTTGGGTAACAAACGAATAACATTGGAGGGGTTTTCTTGTTCGAAATTCGAAAACGATGATTACTTCTAAGTATTTGTGACGTGGTTAAATTCAAAAAGCCCCCTTAATTGGGTATGTTTTCAATTATCCCCTAAAAACCATCAATTATTAGAACATCGGAAACTATACATGCAGAAGATCAGAAAATCCAACCACTGCACTGGAGGTTAAGTTCAAGTCTAATGAGATGGTTGTTGTTAGAAAGTGTCTAACTTCTCCATTCCTTGGAATCACAATTTTCGTCACTTTAATGGCTATAACGCTCAGATTCTCCGTCAAGCTGAGGCCTCTAGGCGAAAGCGCCCGCGCCCACCAGGTCCCAAAATTTTGAGTTGATCTCCCTTCATTTAACGCATGAAAAATGAATTTTTTTAACTTAATTTATTATTTTCTCTTTGTTGTTAGAGATTGTTCACCGTAGAAGAATTGGCTTTGTACAATGGAACCGATGATTCGAAACCTATTTTGCTTGGAATTCTCGGGTACGTATAAATTTTGTTGCATAGAAGACCTAGCTTAGTGATTACTGGTGTTGATTTGTTGCTTTAATGCTTCTGAAGCAGATCTGTTTTCGATGTAACGAAAGGAAAATCTCATTATGGAGTTGGAGGAGGTTACAATCATTTTGCTGGAAGGTTTGTTTGTTCTTTCATTTGATTATTATTAGGAGACAATTGAGAAAATGAACCAAATTTGATTAAAGGACTTCTTTAGAATGTCCCTATTCTTGAAATTTTACGCAGTATGATACTGTCCAGCATCCGACGGTACCCGTGTCATGTGGATTTTCAGGGACAGTGCATTTTTTGAATTTTTCCTAATATTAACGATGTTTAAAGTTTTTTGCATAATTTTTGCTTCTGAATTAAGTTTTGGTTAGACTATTAAAGAGCTTTTAAATAGGCTTTGTTTTATCTTTTCATTTTTTATCTTTTTTTGTATTTTTAGTTATCTCAAGACCTACATTGATAGCTCCTTTTGTTTCTGTTGTTTTTTTGTTTTTTTTTAATTATTAATCAGAGATGCTTCCCGTGCGTTTGTTTCGGGAAACTTTACAGGTAAGAATGGTTGATTTTTGTTATCTTTTACTGCTACTGATATAGAGTTGTCAATAATGATGAAAATAAAATAAGAAATAGAAGGCTTGGATTAGTAGATAGTAAATTTAGTGGAAGTATGGAGAATTGCAATTAAAATCTGTTGAATTGGATGTGATAGAGTCTCTCTCACGGAAAGTGCAGAAACTAAACTTTAAATTTGTAGGCTGATGCATATAGAACAACAAAGTTTGTATTTATACTTACACTCCACTGTCAAATCTGCAACCTATAAATGACATCAAACCTATAAGTATCAGTAAGCATTATTACTTTACATATTTTAAGTGTCTCTAAGCTTTGACATCTTCCATGCTGTGTCTTTGGGATGAATGAAGCAGAAGGTTGTATCTTAAGACGAATATTGCTCAAAACATTGAAAAAGATTACCGAATAAGAGAAACTTTAACTTTCCAAAACAATAGATGTTCTAATCTCAATTCAAATCAGCCAAAACACTTGGACAAGTTATCCTCATAAAATTAAACATATTTTTTGTGTAATATTTTGAAATTTTATCAACTGATGCAATCAAAACACAAACATGCACAACCACGTAAAAGTTAAATAAAGGAACAAAAAATAAAAACTTTCTGGAAATTTTTCATGGGTATCATTAAAAAGAGTGACAGATGAATTGTGTTTTCATATGCACCCTATGTTACTATTAAACTTATTTACTAAGAGGTAAATTTTCATCTGCCTATCATGAGTTTTAGACACTTGACTTGTGCTTTATTATCTTTGTCTAGGATGGATACCTCCCTAAGTGTTTTGCTTTCCTAGCGGTCAGTGACTCTAATTTGTAACTATCTCTTTTAAGATTTAATATAGTTTTTACTTGTTCTTATCAAAAGAAATGGATAAGAAAAATTTAACCTAAATATAGGTGTTCTCAGTTTCAAAGTGGTAAGGATTTTTCTTATAGGAGCTTTTTAATAAGTTCTGTGAAACTTAATGGAAGGTCTTTCATAATTTTGGGAGAAATTTATGAAATTTCTAATTTCATGGAGAGTCTTTGATGATTTTTGAAACCAATGAGATCTACTGAGATTTTAGGGAGCTTACCTGAAACAAACTTATGACATTTTATAATAATTTCATTATTTGTACTACTTTTTTCTTATACTTTTGTGGTCAATGGCTCTACCCACATTCACAGTTAACTAGTTTCTTATAAATCTTTACATTTTCACCATCAACCAAATTATTTTGAAACTGTAATCAAATCTAACTTCTCACATTGAGTTAAAAACCCTTATTTTTAGAAGTTGTCTCATATCATTGCCTCTTAACTATCACAGGAATATTTAATTGCTTCTCCTTTATCTTGTTTTTTGATGCAGGAGATGGGCTCACCGATTCACTGCATGGTCTATCCAGCTCAGAGGTAATTTTTTAGAGCTCTTTCTTGTCTATGTGTGCAGTACCTCACAGAAAAGCCCGCCCTTGATCTTGTTAGTCAAAGTATATCTCTATTTAATCATCACATGGTTATTTATGCTTGTAAGATTACACTTGGTGTAGCTGGTGTTGTCAAAGTATTGGGGACTATTGGGGAAAAATATTTTTTATGCCTTGTCTCATCCTTCTTGTTATGGCTTAAATACTATCATTGGCCTTTTACCTATTACTTGAAACTTTGTTGACTGGGGTCAAAGCAAGAAGTCTATGTTTGAATCCTCCATGTCTCTTATCTCTTGAATTATTTGTATTCTTGTTTACATCTGCATATAAATTATCATAGCATGTGATGAGTATTATTAGAGCTTACGTTTGTGTCATGTCTATCAACTAAGCATTTGGGATAGAGAAAATAGAGAGAAAAAAAAAAGAAAAAAAAGAAACAGAGAAAAGAAATTTTTATTTTTGAGAACGTAGTGACTGAAATTCTATTAAAGTAACTGCTCTGTAAGGGTCTGTCTTAGTTACTTCATTTGTGGGGACCTTCATTTTCCATTTCTTTGATTTGTTTTTCTAGCTTAGTAGTCATTTTAAGATAAACCAAAATGTCTTAATGGTTTATCAGATCAATATACAAAAGTGTTTTCACAATTAGTTACCAGTGTTAGTCTATAAGCCAGGCTGTTCCTACTCTTCTTCTTCCAAATTTCCACAAGCAAAAACTTTAACATTTGCTTCCTTTCTTGATCAAACCACTGAAATCTAAGATTATTTTGACCATCAACAATTAACTATTGATACCTAACTCATCTTCTCTTTCTTTCTTCCTACCTCACACTTTGTCTTGCTTTACAACCTCGTAAGCATGATTTGAACTCTTGAAACCTGCAATAAGATTTATTCTCATTCCCCCAACTCCAGTCATATCATGTTCAACTGTCACTTAAAGTATATCCGTCTTCTTCTTATAAGAATAAATGTGTTAAATATTATTTTAAGATGATTCCTTTTTTTTCTTTTTTTAAATAAATAATAAAAATTTATGAAACTCTCTCTCTCTCAAGCGATTGATAGATGAATTTGATCTTTGATTGTTAATTCTCTTTTATTATGAGTTTTCTTATGTGGACTGCTGGATCCCTTTTGCAATTTCATGTCTTCCTCTCTCTCAAGCAGTTAGGGGATTTTGGTCTTTGACCAGCCAACCAAAAAATAAAAAAGAATAAAAAATTGTGTTGAATGCTTTTTGCTAGTGTTCGTAAAACTCTTGGTTTTTTGTTTCACTTGTTTCATATTGTAGGTAAAGAGCATTGTTGAATGGCGGGACTTCTACTTCAGAGCCTACATGTGAGTCTACATTATTTATTAATCATTTTCCATTGATATTCCTTCAAGTTGGAAATTAAAGAGAGCCTTAAGGGGAAACTATATAGAAGCTTAATAAACTGGAGAAGTTACTTACATTGGGTACATTATGGTGTCCTCATACTCATCCTTACTGCCAATCCTGGTTTCGTTGTTTCTGACTTCCATTACTGTTAAGTTGTCTTTAAGATAAACTTCTACATCTGATGTCAATGTTAATGTAATGAAATTTTATGTGATGCTTCTTTAAGATCCATTCATTATTTGAAGTCAGTATCTAAAATTTTCACATGGTAGGAGGAAAAATTTACTTACTTGTTATCTAATAATCAGACAAAAAGATTAGCAATTTGCAGTGAGGTATGTGTGTCATACCTGTATGACACCTTGTAATGACAAGGTTTGTTTCTTGCTGTGCCGAATTACGTTGGTGTTTCCAAAGTGTGGTAACCAATGAAATGGCTTAATCACATGCTTGATGTTTAATATATGTTCGCTCAGTGCATTTTATGAGACAGTAATTCCATCATGGAGGAAATGAGTGGATATTCCACATAGGGACTTGGTTATTTTTTATTGTCTAATTCCACAAATAAAAGGATGAAATTTGTAATAAGGTATGTGTATGAAACAACATAAGCATGGTTAAATAGACACTAAAAATTCTTTATATTGGTTATTTTTTAAGTTAACCTTAATTATCTAAACCATTTGTTATAATATGTACTTTTATTTCTATTTTGGTATATGCAATAAAGGAACAATGAAATTGAAATAGCATAGTTTAAACTTTCTAGGAACAAGGATTGTGCTTGGTATTTACACAGTTTAACACCTGCTGCTGTCAGATTCGTGGGGAAGCTGGTTGGCCGTTACTATAATAGTCATGGTAATGCCACGAAATATTTGAAAGGAGCGGAAGCAAAGGCTGCTAGAGGGGCTCAGCTTTTGGAAAAACAGAAAGCTGAAGAGGCTAAACAACCAAGTTGCAATTCAAGGTGGAGTCAGGATGAGGGTGGAGAGGTATCAGTTTCTTTAACTCAGGAATAGTTATTAATAATACGAAGCATCTTTGAGTTGCAGTATGAGTTTCTTTTTTTACATGATGTAGGTTCCACCACTTTGTTGTTTGTAGAAGCTTGTATATTTAGAATTTCTACTATCGCCAGTAGCATTAGAGTTTCGTATCGATCTTGGCATGATATGTATTTCTAAAAAGCATTCATGACATCAGGAACTCTATTTGTCACCAGATTCGACAAGCATCGCTAATGTCTATTGAACCATATGTTTCACTGCTTTCAATAGGTTTGGTGTGAGAATGGCTTCCCAAGGTTAGTTCAAAGACCTATAGAAATTGCTTTGACTGGAAAAATGAGTAAACGATGTGCTTGCTTTAGAGCAGATCAGCTCGATCAGCCTGGATTGGAAGTCTACGAGGGATGTGATCACCTTTCCAAGACTTGCCGAGTTTAACGCTGACGCAGAAGTATTTACATCGCGGAGCTTTACGTTCCCGGGTGACTATTTATGTACATGTAACTTTCTATACGTAGAAAATTAGGAAAGAGGTAGTGATACTGATATGCATTTTAACTCGATGTACATTGCATACATTTTTGTTTTTGAATACATATAATTTCATATTTAATTTTCTCTTCAACAGAAATGTTTTTTTTTTCTATATCCCTTCTAGTTCAGCATTTCTTTTTCCCTTTGTATGAACAACTTGCAGTCTCTTTTTATATCGGTTAAGAAAATGATAATTTTCTTTTCAACTTTATAACTCAAGTTGTGTATTTCAAATGTAGTATCAATTTAAGAAGTTATTTTTCCTTTTTGGAATAAATAAACATCTACATCACAATAATAAATCAAGTTATATCACTTGACATTTATAGTATTATTGCTATTGATAACAAGGAGAATTGAGAAAATAACTCAAATAAGGAGGTTTGTTTGATAAATGACTATATTCTTGAATATTACATGCTATAATTATGTTAAACGTCTTACAGTATCTAACAGGTGCATCGGACAATATCTTACGAAATTTGACGGATATGTTCGACATTCAACAGAAGATCATGGCATATAAATTTTAAAAGCAGAGTCATTTTTATAATCCATGTTTAAACTTGAAACATGTTTTGAATTTTTCATTGATGATATGGAATAATTATGGAATTGGACCAATAGAACGTATGGAAGAATATGCAATTTGAGCCTTACTTCCATAGCTCTCATTTTCTAATGTGAGGATCTTAGAAACATAGAACACAAAAATATGGTGAAGCGTTGTCCTTGATCATTGAAATCCTATTCTTAATGTTTATTGTCACGGGAAGTTAATAGTCGAAAAGATACTTCATGAATCAACTTTTTGTAGCGAAAATTCTTGTACGATTAAGAGCCCGTTTGGTGGGTTTCTCTACTTACTAAAAAAATTTTTTTTAATGTTAAAAGTTTTTTTAAAATTTTTTTTGTCGTTTAATTGTCGCCTAAAAAAACTTATAGATGATTAAAAAGATTCTTTTACATCTAATAGAAGAAGTTCAAAATATAAACTTTCGGGTAAAGCTCTTTTTAAGCTTTTTCAAAAGATTATAAAATTTTTTAAATATCCTCATATTATTCTTGAAATTTTGCCATGCCCATTTATTTAATAAAATCCTAATATGAAAGAATCAACTACAACACTATTAAAAAAAAAATTTGAACGTCAGTTTTTTTTTTCTTTTTTGTATGTTGATAAATTCTTCTTTCATAAATTTGTATACTCTGTAGTAATCTTCTCATTAAAAGATACTTTTTTTATTATATATAACCAAATCATCTATTGTTTTAAAAGAACCTTTTTAATTGACAACTAAACAACCATCGGCTTATTAATATAGGCTCTATTTTTATACGCTTTACTTCAAAAAGATCTATTTCAATAAACTCTATTTGAAAAAACCAAACCGAACAAACCCTAAATTGACGAATATCATAAGAGTAATCGCTTATCCTTTACCTTGAGGGCAAGATTTAGGAACTTGATTATTTTTATAATAAAACCCAATAAATCATTAAATCACCTAAAATCTGTTTTTAATTACACAAAACGATTGATTGCAACGATATAATTAATTCAATATAATTTTTAAGATGGTTTAATGATTATTATAATGAGAAACGCATAAATGTTTAAGTCTGAATATGTCTTCGTGACACACTTTAAGACTATTCATATAACAATTACTCTATTGTGATTGCTATTAATAAATTGCATATTTTATGCACCATCTCCCTCCTATCATGCCACAAAATATATATTATATATACAATAATTCTACTTTAATATTTGAAGCACAGGTACATCGCATAAACAAGGAAAAAGTTACAAAACCTATAAGAGAATAGATGAACATTAGTAGATTCACTTGGGAGTAGTTTTAGTTATTAATTTTCACCGAAAATAGGGGATAATAAAACCAGTTTATGAATACATATAATCACACTTTTTTTATTAATACAATTTAACGTACACAGTGAAGAACATAATGTTTAAACGGTCAGGCAATTTCAACTTTAAAGAGCTACAATAAATTCTGAGAGAAAAAAATTAACGAAAAAACTTGTTACTTGGAGTCATAAGATTGATACCAAATATGAAAAATATAAAATGTTTAAAAGAGTTTTAAATATTATTACAATTATAAACAAATTATAAGTCGAACCAAACCCACTCACTCTTGATTTGATCTTTTTCTTATAAGCTAGTACTGAAGTAACAACAAAGAAAATGTAACATTGCTCCTCTTAGAGCCCATCCAATCTCATATAAGCTTAAGAGTGTAATTGACCACAACTATACCATAGAGTTTTATAGGTGAACCTGCTGTGATGCTTGCCTAGGCGAATCCGAGTACATAACAGCACAGCATATCTTCATCTTTATTTATTTTTAAGTCTCAGTATTACATGTTAATTTTAGGCTGACGTTGAGAAAAATTTGTGTCCGTATTTTATATTGATGGCATTTTTTTTAATTTTCCAAACTACTAATCTTTGAACTCCATGTAAGATTCGGATAAGACTTCACAGCAACTCGGGTTAGTTAACAAAAACAAAAATGGAGCACATAGGAAGTTTAAACACAAATGGGATGTGTTTTCATTGCTATGGAGCAAAAAATCACAGAGAGTATATAGGCCAGACTGTAAGCCAACGCTGAATTGTAAGTTAGCAACATTACAGTCCCCACGTCAAACAAAACTGACGATAAAAATGAAACCCCAGCATGGAGCTTTACCTGTAAGAGAAGGGGCACATCCCAAAGCAGCTTGTGTCTCAAAAGTTCCTGTATCTGCAAATTGCAGAATATCATAATCAAAGGCAGGATATTAAAACAGACGATAAAACTGGAAAATGGTGAGATCTTAATACCATGTATGTACAAAGAAATACAAAAAAAATGCCGGTGAATAGGTCCCCTTGGTACATCCTCACTCAGCCATATAATACCAGAGGCTGATTCCAGCTTCTGCAGCAGAGTTGGAACTTGTCTTTTGTTAGGATTTGTTGGGGGGGTCATCCTTCCAACCTTTTGAAAGCAGATCATAGTTGATTGATGCAAGCTGGGAGAGATTCTAATAGCCACAAGCAAATCAGAGTTAATGGTAGAAGAAACATTGCACAAAGTAGATTCAATAGATTAAGCACATTTTGGAATACAATAATTAACACCGGTTGTTTATCATAAATATAAAGGAAATTAAAAAAAAAAAATTCACTTATGCCCCATATCCATAAAACTCAAGCCACTGTTACAAATCCATGAGTAGAATTCACCCTTAAAAACCGGTTTGTAAGGAGAGGGTACCCATAGGCTTATAAACTACTAACTAATCCCATACTTAGTAAATGTGGATCGTAACATAACACCACGCTTCCGACACTGAAGTCCACGACAGTCCACTCTAGCCTTTCCAGGTAGCCTCTTCCCAGGTTGCCCCATCTGTAACGTGGGCTAGCTCTAATACCAATTATTACAAACCCATAGGCAGAACTCACCCTTCAGAACCGATTGTTACAAACCCATAGACAGAACTCACTCTTCAGAACCAGTTTATAAGTGGAGGGTGCCCATAGGCTTATAAACCACCAACTAATCCTATACTTAGTCGATGTGGGATCCCAGCAATACCACCAACTAATCCCATACTTAGTTGATATAGATCATAATATACCACCATGCTTCCGACACCGATGTCCACGACGGCCCACTCTGGCCTTTCCAGGTCCTCCCTTCCACAACATGGGCAATTGTTACAAACTCATGGGTAGAACTCACCCTTAAAAACCGGCTTTTAAAGAAAGGGTGCCCATAGGCTTATAAGCCACCAACTAATCTCATACTTAGTGAATGTGGGATCCCAGCAGCACCACCAACTAATCCCATACTTAATTGATGTAGATCGTAACAACCACTTATGCATCCACAGCAAAAATAAATTGGTTATACAAACCTTAAAGATTTAAGCACATATGGAGAACCTAAGGGGAATCAGGGCAGACTTCCCACCTCAAAATCTCTCCTGAATTTCTTCTAAAGCTGGCTGTACAACAAAGAAACTCAAAGACCCTGGTCCAATAGTGGTCAAGCACCCTATATTTGTTTTCCTTATTAAAAAAATAATAATAATAAAATTTTAAATTTTAAATTAAAAAAAAAACTGCAAGGTACCAATGAAAGTTCTGATTTTGGCAGCCACAAAACAAGTCAAATAAAGAGGAACCATTCTACTTTTCTCATGAAGAGTTATGTGTTTAAGCATATTTTGGATTACAAAAATTTAGTCATCCATATAAAAAATCTTGATAACACAATAGACAAAAATATAGGTCTTTTTTAAATAAAAATGTAAAACTATAGGCTACTATTTATCTATTACATTTTCTGTTCATTAAAAAAAAAAAAACCAGAAAAATATGAGATACTGAAATACACGAATTAACTATAAAAAGAGCATACACAATGAAAAGAAAGATAATTGAGTAACCACAAAAAGAGCATATACAATGACACGAAAGATAACAAACAAATTGCAACGTCCAGTCCTGGTTGAGAGAATACCTTGAATGAAAAGTTACTGAAAGAGTAATTAACAGCAGAAGAACCAGACTCAAACTCCGCAAGACCTCCACATTCATCTCCTTCCTATGTTGTAGAGTAACAATAGATGTATCATAACAAATCATAAAGCTCCTGAGATCAATTTATCAAAACAAGCTAAATTAAGACCACAATACCACTTCATCATGGCGATTGCTCAGGCAACTACTGCTGCCACTTAAGCTATCAGCATCACTGGAGTCCTCAAATTCACTCGCAGGAAATGCATGATCATCTGAATTATTCCATGAGTAGCGACTTGTAAAGTAACTAGTATCAAGTGCACTCTCTGAAGTGGGTACAAATGCAGCCTGTGAAAAGTAAAAATCATATGGTTTGGTCAGCAAAGACCTTATTTGGTATGACTGTGTATGTTTATGATGGAAATGGCATTAACTACCTTCTGTCTGGCCAGTGTGTCCCAGTTGATATCTTTGAAGAATACATGCTGCTTCACCTGCATGATAAGATTTTTCTTCATAATTTCAGCTTCTAAGAGAAGTATTTGAACACATATTCTGAAACAATGAACAAGATAGAGACCAAAACTTAAATCAAGTAACATCACCTCTGATGCCCCTCCTGCTCCAAGTCTCTGATGCGGGTCTTCTGTCAATAATCTGTATATTGAATGCATCAGCAACCATTACTTTATAAAGCCTCATCAATTTCATAGAACTAGAATTCTACCCCAGCCATGTATGAATTACAACTTGAAACATGAATTTTATATGAAGAAAAGCACATTGTATGAGTTAAAAAAAAACTACAAAACTTTAACACTAGTTTATAAGCACGAGATCATCTAGCTTAACAAATCCCTGAGTACACATTTTAGTGAAGCATAAACATTTTTTAAATCAGTTGCATATTAAGATGTCTTATTGAGAAACCTATAAGCTATAAGGAGGTTTATGTGTTTTCCTATATTAGCATCCATAATTTCTTAATTAGACCGAAAAAGAACGAAGGAATAAACAATTTAGAATAAATATTAGTAAGGGTTAAACAAAAGAATTTTCAAGCCACATTGAGCCACTCATACCTGCTGTAATTGCAAACAAATATTATTCAGATCATATAGCAGTCATTACATACATGATAAGAAAAATATTTAACCATATATAAGTTGATGGCATTTATTTAAACACAATTCACAAAGTTGTATTTACATAATAATAAATATATGACTTTCTTACCGATCAATAAGATCTTGTGCTTCAGGGCTCATTTCTTCAGGTACACGAGGCCAAGGTATTTTACGGTTCAAAATGTTGTCAAATATTTGCTGGAATTGAAATACACAATAAGAATGGGGGCATACTGAGAACTCGATCAAAGAGAAAATCAACGAGAGAGAAAAGGGAATAAGGATAAAAATTGATATCTTAAACCCCAGCACAATAAACTCTTAACTATTGAGTTAAACTAGCTAAAAATAAAGGATAAAAGCATTTCAAACAAACAAGACATATGGGTACTAAGAAAATATAAATCCACCAACAATAAGCCCACAAAAGGGGACAGAACCACCAATCAGCAAGAACTATGACATATTGAGAAGTGTATGAACCTGAGGATGCTCTGCATTAAAGGGTGGTATGCCAACAATTAGCTCAAATAAGATGACACCCACAGACCACCAATCTGCAGTTGTGCCTGAAGAAAATTATACAAAATATATAAGTGTTAACATCATAAGTGGGCACCAAAAGAAGACAAAAATATACAAGCTTGTCATGTAAACAATCAAAAAGCATGACAGGTATCACAATGGTCTAAAAATTGCAAGAAACATCAAGCTTAACGAGTAATGTAATTGCAAAAAAGGTAAAACCTTTCAACCCATGATTAATTGTTTGTATCAAGCATGTATTAGCTTTTAGGTGTAAAAAAGTTTTATAAGAATAAGCAAAGCTTCAGCACAAAATTTTACTTACAAAATAAAATGATAAAAGATAATTATATAACATTAAGTTCGAAAATCGGAAAAAGGATATACAAACCATGGCCTGTTCCTAATAGTATCTCCGGTGCCAAATAGTCAGGCGTGCCCACAGCAGAACGCTTCTTCCGCATTTCTCGCTGCTGCTCAGATACAGTTAATTGTGGCTCATCATCCCCCATAAGAGATGTGCCACTAAATGCTGGACCAGATAAATCATCTGTGCTGTTGATGAGACCAACTTTTGAAAGCCCAAAATCTGTCAACTGCTCAAAGTGAAATGAAACAATCTCTTTCTGAGTTTGAATTTGGAAAGAGAATGGGAAAATGCTTGACAAAGATACTTTCAATATGACTAAAATGGATCAAAATGGTTGCACTAAGGTGTAGTATTACTGTCTTAACTTTTGGCTCTCTCTTTGGTTGTTCAAAAACATTATTTAGAAAATGCAAAGCGCTTAAATTTTTTCAAATTTTCAAGAAGTTATTCACAATTACTTTCTATTATTTTCCTCTTAAGAGTCGGAGATAAATCCATGATAATGACGAATGAAACTTGTAATGCATTATGGCAGAGATAAAAATCACAATCAAAGAATTGCCCTTTCATAATTATAAAAACAAATTATTTACTGTAAAACACACACGCCATATCCAGCAAGAAAAATCAAAACACTAGATACCTTGATATGACCATCATGTGCAATCAACAAATTATCAGGCTTCAAATCACGATGAACCACACGAAGAGAATGTAAATATTCCAAAGCAAGAACCTGGGACCACCAAAAAATTTAAAAAAAAAAAATCAGATGTTAGAATCACATCATAAATAAGTCACAGAAATAATTCTCCAGAACCCAAAAAAAAAAGGACTCACAACTTCAGCTATGTATACACGAGCAACATCTTCATCTAAGCAGCCTAAATTTCTCAACAATGAATATAAATCTCCTCCATTCAAATACTCCATGACAAGGTACAAGTTCTCACGGCAGGTAAAGGAATAGAAAAACCGAACCTGAAACCTTAATACAAGTTAGAACAGGATAAGAATTTCCAGTTCAAGTTCAAACGCTTTGCAAGATAGACCTGCTCACCACAAATGGATTGCGGACTGAAATCAATATATCGCGTTCCGCTAGTATACTTTCAACTGCATTCTTACGAATCATATCTGCCTTTTTCAGAACCTAATGGAACAAGTAAAAATTAAATTCAGACTAATTAAGAGCTATAAATTTAATAGGTCTTTATTTTAGCAAGATAAGAAAAGAGCTAAAAATTTTTAAGTGAAAAATAAAATAATAAAAAATAAAATAACTCATAAATCAGAAATATATATATATATATATATATATATATATATTTGCGCTTTAATCTATCCATATGAATAAGTGCAAACTTCCTTTTTTGCGATAAGAATAAGCATAACCTTTCTAAACAGAAGTACTGGGAAATTATTAATAATCTAGTGCTTAAGTAGCAACAAAGGCAAATTCAATACCGCACATGTAAAGTATGGAAGACAACTTTCAAGAAGGTTTATTACAACAACTCAGAAAAGATGCCACAAACAAGAGAACTGTTAACATATTACATATTTCAGTGGAGCAGCCAAACAAAAATGAATAAAGAACAAAAGGAAACTGTAAGCATAAGTTCACAACCAAAGTGAAGCTAGTGGCCATCTACTGCACAAGAGTTTTATGGGCATAAAAGAGAAATTAGAAGAATGCAAAGGCAATCCTTCCAAAGTTTTAATGCACAATTTAGATAACACGATGCTATTTCTGCATCTCTACAATACCAGCTGCTTTGGATGATTGAAACAAGACCTGAAATATGCACTTTACAAGAAAAATATGGAGTGAAGCTCCGTGGTTGAACTATGTATAATTGCTAATCAAGCTTATGGTCAAGGAAGTAGAATGGCTTTTCATGACCATTTATGTATTCCATGACAACTTTTACTAAAGGCTACATAATCTACTCATTCCAATTAACTCATTAAGGAAGCATTAAATGTCTAAGCCAAAACAACTGTCAGGAAAGTACTTCCCAGAACTATCAGCAAATTTGGCTTCACAATAACCAAGCGAAATTAACCAATTTATGAGCCTACAAATCAGTTTATCTCCCGTTTTTGCTTTACAAAACTTACACCTTAAGATCACTAGTTCTTAATAGACCGTTAGAATATTGGACAGCATCAACTGAAGTCTGTGTGCTCACAATCCCAAAGTTACAAAATTCTATCTGCCACTGGATTGATCTCTGGTAATTACACCATTCTAAGCAGGCATGCAGTCCAGATGAAATACAATATACACTTTCTCAATAATGGAAATATCTTACTATTTTAACATGATGGTCAACATGGTCTGCACTTAACCAATTGCAAAGAAAATGGTTTTACTAGTTCACTGTATATATATCACATAAGTTTGGAGGATTTTCAGATAAGACGGTAACTGAATCAGTTTATTGTGCATTAAAAGGCATATAAACAAAGATGCTGGCAAGGGGACACATGCACCACCATAATTTACAAATGTAATATAGAAAATGTTATTCACTGAAACCGATGACCACTTATCTATGACAGAAAATTCACTTTCAGTGTATCCTGATCATCAGATCAACCAATTTCTTGGTTACATCCAGTACTGCTAAATCCACATGAAAGCTGAAAGTCAAAGCCATGAGGCAGCAAGACGTGGATCCTTCATAAAGGTATTTAAGTAAGATTTGCATGTTATATTCTGTCCAAGAACTAGCAGAAAATTCCTGGGAATGCAAAACTTTTCAAGTACATGCTGGTGTATACCAAGGAAAATATTTTTGTAGTGTTTTTATGATTATACATTTCCCTGGATCCCAAGACCAAAATTTCATGATGACGAAATTTTGAATCAGTTTCTTCTTAAGAAAGGTATGAACTAAATGGGGAAATTATACCCATATTTGGTCCAGCACTTGACCTAAAACAATATAATGAGCCCATTTATATGCATAGAATTCAAGAGCTTCATCCAATTTTTATTAAGAGAAAATCTTCCATCTAGCTCCAAAAAAAAATTTTTAAGCATTATAAATAAATGTGTGCAAATATTTAATTGTGCGTAACATCTTAGAATGAGTATTATTACTGACAATGTTTGATAATATTATTGTCAGAAGTTTATCCATAGGAATGGGAAAACTTTGTCAAATAACCAAATTAGAAGAAGTTTGACAACCAAAACTATTATCATAAAATAGGCAATTAGTTTTGATATTCTTTTACAAGGTCTATACCTTGTTTTACATGAAATCATGTAACTAAGTTCACTAAATAAATTTCAGGTTTCATATGCCATGGCCATTTCCGGTAGCTCGTTTCCCACTAGGATTCTTATCCTAATCCAACTTTTTTTTTTTTTTTTTTGGGATAACCACAGCAGCATTTTGGAAAGTAAGGCACCATATCTTGGGATAACATTTATGTACTTCACAAGGGAATGAGAATTTTTTATGAACAGGGCACTCTATCAATCAATGCCAGGACTGCAAAGGACAAGCTCACAAAACATAAGTTTTAAGTCTACATTTAGTTTAAAATAAGCTTGTCACTCCTACTACAAACAATAGACAGATACATTGTATAATACAAATATTTCTACAAGCTTACAGTGGTATAATCTATTGAGATGTGTTAGAGGTTAAGTATTATAGGTTATTTATTAATTTGCTTAAGCATTTAGATCAAATAGCAATAATATTAGAGCCGAATTGAACAAGTGGTCATTGTGGTCAAATTCCTCCAATGTAAATAATGTGTTTTTTGTTGTAATTTTGATATGTTTTCTTCAACATGCTTCGCGAGTTAATCAAGGTCAATCTTTTCACCCACCTAGATAATATTTTTCCCTATCAACCTAAGCCTTTTACGTCAACTGATCACTTACCAGTCTTACCTTAAACTTTTAGGTCAAATGATAACTTACTAAAATGCTTTAAATCAAAGCATAAAAAGGTTATATGCATGCAAATAGCTACATTTGACTATTACAACAAAGTACAAGTATGATGGTTTCAATTTGCAGTCTAGTTAAAAACATAAGTTCCACTTTTACTAGGTACGACCAGCACATCCCTAGATACTAGTTGGATGTGGATTTCAATATCTCCTGGGAGATATAAATTTTAGTATCATATCCATTTTCTCATGGAAGTTCAGGATTACTTTTGTCAGCAGCTACTTAAGTAAATGATGATCTGATTGACAGAACACAGTCTAATAATAGTTTTAAGTAAATGTCTGTGCATATTTCGAAAGGTGATGTTTGAATTATGAATAGATATATTATATATTTAACAATATTTTAATATTAAAACTTATATTCACTCAATGAGCTTTAGTACTCAGTCATAACCGATTTTACCCATGTTGTTGCAGGATTGAGAAAAGTTCATTATTATATTATACTTAGCACAGCACACATGGCTACAATAACTTAAAGAGAAAAGAGAAATTCTTGAGAGATACCAACAACATACAATTTATTATTGAGTTGTTTTTGCACTTTCCTGGGTTATGAAGAACTAACTTCAACAACAAGCCCAATAAGAACCATTTCTTGTAGAAACCAAAAGAAACATAGGTACCATAAACAATAAACATGGGTACCTTTATTGCAAAAAGATCCCCCGTGGTTCTCTTTTTCGCCAAGAAAACCCGTCCAAATGCCCCACGACTAATTGGTTTTATAATTTCAAAATCGTCTATTGAGGTACGGTCTTTAGAAGAATGTATGGGACTTGTTCTCAAGCTACGAACAACGTCATCTTCCAAAGGAGCATCTTCATCAATTATAGTACTAGTTATATCAACTTTATCATCGTCAACTAGCTCACAAAGCTGCAAATACTTCTCCCTACATAATCATAAGTAATTACACTAAGCACAAGAAAGTAGCAGTCAAACCTTCAAAGGCTGTTATAAAATTACTTATGTGTCAATCAAACTTTTGAATAGCAAGGAAAGATAAATGTTTTGATTAAAGTATTCAAAAAAATAAAAAAATAAAAAACCAACCGAATCAGCTTCTCAATACGAGCCCCAAAGGTTTCCACCGTGAGTGCATCAAACTTCCGACGGTCAATGACAACCCTTAGATCTTCAAGACAAGATAGCAAATACGGAATGGAACGATCATCATCCAATGGTGTAGTTGCTGCACATCTTGCAATATCGGCAAGTTCATTCATCTGCACAATCCAGGTGGAAATTCAGCCTAATGCCATCGACATTTGAGCTTATATAAAAAGTCATGGTTGAAGCACTATGACATAATGGGACCACAAAATGCATACTCATATACTCCTTGTAGCAGTATCCTACTAAGAGAAATTAAGACGCACTCAGTATCTGCAATCTTACTAATATTTTTACATAAATTAGATATTATAGAGACCACCAGTCCATAAAGCAGCTATATTGATATCAGGCTATTTCTAGATTAATAATTCAATAATTATGCCAGATTTCATTATCAGGATGCTCAACAAAACAACAAAATTGTGTGACAAATATATTGTAACAATAAATGTTTTAGTGTATTCTCATGCATGGCCAACAAAGCTGTCCAAAGAGTTCAGATTTTGAGCCAAATTCCAGGGGAAAATCCTTATTATAGTATCACAAAGAGCTCATATTTTTAGCACATATGATTGCAGGAGTGGTTTCATTCTGCAGTTTATCCACGACTAAGTACATGAAAAGCTCCATGTTAATGATATATCAACTATGTAACCATTTGATTTTCAACATCGATTGCTTAATGGTAAAGAGGTCCTAAAGGAGATGGGGAACCTCAAAGATATTTTTTTTCTTTAATCAATTTTGAATAAATATAAAACTTTACACCATATAGGTTTTCCACGTCCAGATGTTTGGAGTACTTAACAAAACGTTGATCAGTTGGGAAATGAAAAAGCCAAAAGATATCCAAGATCAATTAAAACCAATACAATCTAACCAGTTAGATAACTTCAAACCCGCAGGCCTAAGAACAAAGGTTAGTTCTTAATATATTGACAAAAATTAAGATTTTTACAGCTGCTTTCAGACCTTCTCCACAAATGAACATGCACCAACAAATAAAATTGAACACAAACTCAAAACAGACATAGAAGAAACAATTTAGAAATGGAAAATAGGGTAAATTTATATAGCTACATACTACATACATAAAGGTCTATATGAACTATTAGACAAAGATACCTGAGCAGAATCTTCATGCTCGGAGTAGTTACCCTTCCCTGCCAATAATAAGTCTATTTGACTGGTCCTTGGCGTCAACAATGGAGACCTTGGAGTCATACTACCTGCTGATGATGTTGTCATTCCTTGATCAGATTTTGGTCCAAAACGAGTTTTACACGACATGGAAGGTAAACTCTTCAGGTCATCCATAAAAACAGAATTATCAGCCTCAGGAACATAGTCAAGCATGTCCTCCGAGCACCTCCGAGACCAATCACTAAATTTTGGAGAGAGAACATCAGATTCTTCAGTTAAACTTGAATTTGAAACTTTTGCAACGTCTGGGCTTCCTACAACTACATTATGGATATCCTTCTGTGGAAAGGATTCCATCATCTTGTCAAGGGTTTCTGCAATTCTTACAAGACGTTCATTGACACTCAGACCCTTCTGATCACAACGATCAGCAATTGCACATATTCTCGAGTGGTCTTCGACATGTAAAGTTGGAACCTCTTCCTCGCAAATGCGACAAATAATTGAACTACTATCATCAGAAATATTTTGCTGATCTCCCCAGTAACCCCAAGAAACTTTATGTTGGTGCTTCGACGAATGTTCCGGAGTTTCTTTAGCAGAAGGAGGCTCGGGTAGCTTAGCAACCGTTTTCAAAGGTTCAGTTTTACTTTCATTTTGCTCCTTTGATGTAGGACTTTCCTTCATGATTTTCCCAGATGGAGATGGTAGTTTCTTCCAAGAGGCCATTCGATCCCTGCTTGCAGGAGAATCCAAGTTCTTTGCTGTATCATCAGCAAAAGGAGAGAGAATATTACCCTGCTGCATGACATGCTCCCTCTTCCAATGCAAGCCATGTTGCTCTTGACTATAAGATTTCCTGGTCGAAGCTCCATGTTGCTCTTGACTATAGGATTTCCTGGCTGAAGCTGCCTTTGAGGCCTTAGCAGCACTAGAACCTTTACCATCCCTTCCAATGCCTTGGGGAATACGTTTATCTGCTGAATGAAGGACTCTAGATTGACGAAGCTGGAACACATGTTCATCCTCTGCCAACCCACTTTCCTTGTGGAACTGCAATAACCTGGTACACCTCGTGAGGATAAAAAGCATTCTGGTATGAAGTTGCTTCAGCATACCAGGAGGAAGTTCTTGACGCCTATCATCTAATTCCTGTACTATGCCTTCACATTGAAGCCAAAACTCTCCAGGAGATGTCATAGCACAGCTCCGAGCCAAAACCAGCAAGTCCTCAATTGTTTCCTGCCATTCAGGATGACTTTCTGCATTTTTCTCAAGAATTCCAACCAGATCACCAGCGAAAATAGCCAGATCAGAGTTCACTTCTTCCTTTGCTTTCTCAAATTTAGCACGGATGACAACCAAGATCTCCTGTATGGAATAGAAAGCTGTTTAAAAACAGACGTAATTTTTAAAGCAACAATTTATCCACTAGCTGCAAAAAAACATAACATAAAATAAAATAAAACAAAGCACCTCCAGATTATTTAACCCTCGAGGCTTCCAAAATGGGAAAGGTCGTACACCTTTGGAGTTTAATTCGTGGGAGAAACTTTTGATATCAGCAGGAAACCTTCTCCTAGAAGCACTTGTAACACGAAGTATAGCTTGAAAACGGGGAGATTCAGACTCTTTCGGGTTTTCACAATCATATGAAGTCTAGAAAGGAAAAATCACATCTTTAACAAAATGTATCAAGTAAAGAATGAAAAAAGCCGTAACTAAGAATGCAAGAGGTGCATCAATGACAATCTTTTCAAAATACCTCCGGTGTACAAACGTCAGAACTTCTTAATCCACCAGTGCGGCTCCATGATGATTCATATTGCCCTGCTTTAGATCAATTCAAGGTATCAAAAACAGCTCCCGTAAAAGAAAACTACTGTCCATTTATATTCAAGAATATAAATAGAAATTAGTACTAGATAAGTCAACGATGCTTATTTTCGTTCATTTTTTTTTATCAAGAGAATGAGTCAAAGTTGCATACTGCAGACTTTTCAATGGGCGTCCATTTTTGTAAAAACCAAGACTGCATGGCACAAAAAAGCCATGCAGAAAAATTTCACAGCCCAATAGCGAATGCAGAAAATGCATGAAAAATAAAATTGAGAGCAACCACAGACATGTATTAAAAAAAATAATAATAAAAGGAATATGCATTTTTTCCTTAGGTAGGAAAAAAGGTAATGTTAACACCAAAAAGGAAAAAAGGTATAATCCTTAAAAAATGGCTGAGGTGACCTTCCATCAAGCTTCATCAAATGATAATATCTCCCCCAATGTTTCACAAAATAACAGCCTACCCCCCTTCTCTGTATTATTACGGCAAAATTTAAACAAAAAATTATATTGACACACATTGCGGCTAGCTTCAGTGACACTTAGCCACCCCAAAGTTTCATACATTGACACAAACCTCCCCTACCATTAGGGTTTCAGATCTGCATATCTCTGACATATGCAGAATCCAAAAATGACATTGTTGACACACAAAGAGTCAATCACCCCACAATTGACGTAAGACAAATATTACATATTATTAAATAAGAAAAGTTTTCTACATTCTGAAGTGGCATTAATGAATTAAAAAAATAATAACATAATTTCAATAAGTAAAATATATGATTGTTTAACCTTAGTTAACTGTTACTAAAACATTATCTTTGAGAGAATAAATAATCAAATATCTATTAAACATTATCTTTGAAGATAATCTCATTATAATCAAATGAAAAATTCTCATGCGGTTAACCAAAAAAAATAAATAAATAATATTCATTAGAAATTGTCATTAGTATATTACCTATTATTATAAAATATTAAATTAATAACTCTATGTTTTTACAAATTTTTTAGTATATAGTTTATGAATATGAAAATATTTTAAAAAATCAAATAAAGAAATCTTATATGGACAAAATAAAATAAAATAAAATTACAAGGATCATAAATTCATTATCCATTCATTTTTCAAAATCAAATATGATATAATAAATGCATTCATATATAAAAGGCCCACCTTTTCTTAAACAATTTATGACACAAATTGTGAGTAATCAATCAACTTGATTTCAATGGTTGAGATTAGGTATGACACGAGTTATTTTGGAGGTGCATTAATCATGCACGTTAGATTTAATCTTAACCATAAAACATGTATTAATCCAACAACCCAAGATGTTAAAAAACTTGTGTAAATCTAAAAGATCTTTTCCCGCTAAAAAAAATGATAAACTAATAGTAAACAAGTACATATACAACAACTACTGATGACACATGTTAGATAAAGAAGAGGTTCTGTCTTGGAGTTCCTTGTAAACTGATGCCTATAAAGATGCAAGGGCATGGATCCTACCGAATAGGTTGCTAAATTCTTCTTTATTTCCCTTCAAAATTGTGATCTTTTCTTTCTTTTCAAATCATCCAAAGTACATAGAAAACAGCACATTGTTGCCTCCTCTCAAACACACATTTTCCAGTAACATATTTTAGATTCTTCATGGTATAGCTCACATGATTGTCATTATAAAGCCATGTAGAGCTTTGGAAAAGCACACTGTCCATTGTCCAACAATGAAAGGAACCGCAATCAACACTTTACAAGCACCCCAAGTATGATTCAGTTTAAGTCAGAACAACTTGGCTCCAACAAATTTAAGGCGTCTACTAATTACTGATTATTAGCAATTCTGATTTCATGCAGGCAGGTATCTTGCTTGGAAGATCTTCTATAATTTAAAAGAGTTTTTTTTTTAATTATTAAAAGATCTTATTAAATATTTATAGGTCTTTTGGTTGCAACAAGAGTTTAGGGAACAAAAAGAAGGCTAATTTGTTTCAACCAAGAGACACCCAAATTATGGGCTTTTCTGATAAACTCATCTTAAGCTCTTTTAAACTTCCAAAAATATCAAATTTACCCTCATAATATTTTATAAACTATATTTTACCCATCCCTTATAATGGAATCTTTTTTGGTTATTTAGAACTACAGTATCTAAACAACCTACCATCTGACGATTTTTTAATAAAAGTTCTATTTTCATAAGCTCTAATCTATAGGCCACAGTTCCATGAGTTATACTTGAAAAAGAAGATATTTACACGGACATACCCCCTATTCAAAAGCTTACAACCCATTTGGTTATGAATTTTGTGTTTTTGTTTCAAAATGAAAATAAAGATTCATTTTACAAGAAAAACAAATGATAAAAAATATGTTTTGTTATATGTATTTTGTGTTTTTATTTTTAAAGGAATACTAGTTGAAAAAGTAATAAAAATTATATAATAATTAAAATATTCTCCACATAATAATTTACAATAAAATGACAAAAGTTATTGAATTTAAAAACGAAGAAAAAGAGAAATTACATAGAATAAGAAAAGTTAAGAGAAAAGTAAAAATATTGGGGGCCATTTGGATGTGAATTATGTGTTTTTGTTTCTAAAAATTCTAGTTGGATATCAAAATGAGAGATATACTTACACGTTCTACAAGAGATTGAATTATGTGAAAATATGTTTCATTGTGTGTATTTGAAGTTTTCACTTTAAATGAATTATAATTATAAATATTAAATTTTATTTTCGAATATTATAAAATAATAAAAATATAATATCTATTTAGTAATATTATTTATAAGGAAAAGAAAAAAATTAGTAAAAAAAAATTTAAGAAAAAACAAATTAGGTAGAATGAGAAAAGTTGAGAGAATAGAGACCCGTTTATTTAGGAGTTTTTCTTTTTTTTTTTTTGGCTGTTTTTCGTTTTGGTTTGATACATGGGAATTTGTGTGGAAGTTGTTTGGTAAATCATTTTTGTTTCAAAAAAAAAAAAAACTTAAATACAACAATGCAAAGCATAGTTTCCAAGAAATATGAGAACAAAAAAAAGAAGTTTTCTCTCCTCTCAACTTTTCTCATTCTACCTAATTTGTCTTTTTTTCATTTTTGTTTCAAATAATTTTTATCATTTCATTATAAATTATATAACTCAACAAATATTGAATTTTTTTATTATGTAAAAGAAGTTTGGTTTTTTTTTTTTCTACTGTCATTCATTTTCAAATAGAAACACATCATCACAGGTAACCAGGCATATTCTCTATCATTTATTCTCCTTGAAAAACGTATAAACATATCTTCTCTCATCATTTTGAAACAAAAATTCTAAAAACAAAAACAAAAATTCATAACCAAACGGGCCCACTTTTTTTTTTTCATATTTCTTGAAAACTATACTTTACATATGTTGCATTTAAGATTTGTGTTTTCTTTGTTTTGAAACAAAAATGATTAACCAAACGAACTTCCACACAAATTCTCATGTACCCAAACCAAAATGAAAATGATAGAAACAATAAAAACACCTAACCAAACGGATGGTTTTCTAGTTCTCATTCTCAAAAATTAAAAAAAAAAAAAAGGTGCAATTCAGTTGCACCTTAGCTTAGCATTTTGTATGTTTTCAAGTTAAAATGTCTATCCAAACAATTATTACACAAATTACAATGTACCCAAACTTAATTAAAAATGGGGACAACTCTAAAAAAACAAAAGAAAAAAATCCAAAGGTCCTATTTTTTTTGGCCCATTTTCCGCATTTTACTTGTTTTGTTCTAGTTAGAATATATTGTAGATCGTGTAATACTTGTTTGGATAGGCATCGTAAATTGAAAAGACCAAAAATGACAAGTTAAAGATACAACACTTGCATCGCACCATTCTCTATGAAAATGAGATCACTTTTTTATATTCTCTCCCTTCTCTCAACCTCTTTCACCATATAAGTTATCTTTCTTCTTCTTTTTTTTTTTTTTAAATTCCAAACAAATTTTTATTATTTAGTTATAGATTGTAATATTCATTAGATATTATATTTTAATTTTTCTATAATATTTGGAAAGTTTATATTTTATTGTTTCTTTTTCAACTATCATTCATTTTAAAATGAAAACGCAAAACACATCCTCCATTATTCAACCTTCTTGAAAAATGCATAAACAAATCTTCTAATTTATTTCACATTGGAAATTATCAAAAACAAGAACCAAAAAAAATGAAAACCAAAACATTTAATAAACTGAATTCTTAAGACATTTTGGAAATTTGAAACGAAAATTTTGAAAAGAATCTAGAACAATTAATGAAGTTTTTAAATCTATCAATTGATACTAAAATAAAATTATATTAAAATAATTACTATTAAGAAAATTCTGAAGTTCTAAATCATCTAATGCATATATTAAATTAATGTATGTATATTTATGTAGAAATCAATTGAAGTTACTAGATGCCACTATCTAGCCAACAGACAATCACGCCTGGCAACATTGCCACCACCAAAATCGACGAAAACCAATCTATCCATTTTCCTTCCATTTCACAACCATAAGATGTAGCTTTTGACCATAAAGAGCTAAAAGAGATTTCCAAGCCCAATTATTTCTTGCTTCCAATGACTAAACGTCACCAAACAAAACAGCAATAGCAGTGTCCAATGACAATACAAAAACAGCAATCTCTTTTGAAATTAGTCTTATATCACATCCATGTTAGCCAAAACTAATGGAATCCATCAGTAGCGTTGGAATTTGATGTATTTTGGAAAGTTCAAGAATAGTAAATGAAATGATTTGCCTAATCATTTAGCAAATTGTGGGTACCTGATATTCTTCCTCTCAGAATTATGTTATATCTAGGATTTTTTAGAAAGACTTTTATTGGATTACTTAAAGATTTAAATTTTCATGTAAGAGTATTTATTGGCTTCTTGTTAACGAGTCAATCTAATCATTTTCTCCCAACATCTATTTTATTCTTCCGCAATCTGTCTTTTTCTTCGCTGTGCCCTATCCCTTCCCTTTCTTCCTCGATTCTTTAATATTCTCTCTCACTAGTTTCTTTATTCTCCACGCACCCCATCACTCCTTCAATGAAACTTGCATACCACAAACAAAACTCAACTAATAGCCTCTATGTGTGTTTAATTGAATAAATGGACAGCTAGACTGCCATAACTTCTGAAACATTGCTTTAGATTTTTACCATCCATCTCTTTTCCCTCTATAAACAAAGCCCTCATAGACCAGAAGGCTAAGGTCATAAAGACATTAAAAATCATTTATTTCTCCATAAGCAAAAACATTGTTACAATATCAGCTTGTCAGCACCAATAGAGAACAACCAAAAGCGAGTCATTGCGAAAATATGCCAAAATATAATGGCTGATTTGCAAAGTGCTACTAACTTAAACCAGAAATTGAGCTTCATGGTGGCAGACAACCATACTAATGAATCGGATTATCCTTCCCTTCATTTGACAGCTCAAGCCTACTCGTGATCATTCCTTACTCTACATCTAGATGTCAATCTACATTTCCCTAGTCAATAATTTCAACAAACATGTTATGCACATAAAATTGACCCTAATGAATACAGAAGGAAAAGCAACAGATCACCTCCTTCCGAAGACGATTCACTAGTCTGCAATCGCGACGACCTCGCCTGCACATTAGGACTCTGTTCTCTCGACGGACCACCACTACCAATCGACATACTATCAGCAGTGTTGCTTACATTGTCACCCGAAGCACTGTCCTGAAACCCCATTTTACTCAGCAAATCCTTCTTCTTCCCACCGCCACTTCCCGACTTCCCGGAACTCGAATTCCCATCATTAAACCCAGCTCCAGGCCTGGACAAATTACTCGCACCAGAACCCTTATCACCCTTAAAACTAAAGAAGCTCTCCTGTGGAAGTGGCCCGGACCGCGTCTTTATACGATTCAGTCCTAAAGAGGAAGCCAGTATCGGAGAAACAGAATTGGGCACCTCCTTCTTAGCATCCACACCTTTGTTCAGATTCGAATCCAAAGAGCCGGGCTTAATCGGAGACGACGTCGTAGTAGTGGTTGCTGCCAGCGTCGTCTTTGTCTGAGCTGGAACGGCTTCCTTACCCTTGAGTTCCTTCTTCTTGAGTCCATCTTTGACTTGGGTTTGACGACAGGCGGAGGCAGAGAAGGTGGGGGTGGTTGAGGAAGAGGTAGAGGTAGAGGTAAGGATCCGAACGGCGTCGTCTTTGGAGGTGGATTTGGACTTCTTCTTATCGGATCGGGAGGGGGAGTTGGATCCAAGGGATCGGGGGCTGTTGGATCCATCTGGGCTGGAAGAGTCGGATTTCCTGGAAGAGAAGAAGAGTTTGTTCTTGAAGACCATTTTGATTATTGATTGAGGTTGAGTCTAGGGTTCGGTTTGAAATTGGATTTGATCGTGCTGCAGCCCTACAATGGATGCAGGGCTGCTGAGAGCGACATTGAAGAAGAAAAGAAAGTTTTGGAAGATTAGGAAGGAACAGAGCGTCAGAGAGTGGAATTTGCTTTTGAAATGTATTGTATTGTATTCGGACAGTTGAGTAGAGAGAGAAAGAAACGGAGTTGAAGGGAAAGGAAAGGAAAGAAGATACACGGAGACTAGACCAGTATTTTGTACAAAAACTGTATCCACCTACCTTAACCGTTCCTTTAGTGGTAGTGGGTTTTTCACAGCGTTAATTTTAATTATTTATTTATTTTTATTTAATTTTTAAATTTAATTCATGATTTATCAATTCCTTAAATTAGAGAAAAATAATCTAATTAGGCAAAGTATTTGAAAATTTAGTCAAAATTTAATTTCTTTTTTGATTGCATGGTAATGTACGAGTTGACAGAACAACTCGCTTATCGGTCCTCGTACATGACAAGTTGATGGACCAAATTGTCAGCAAACGAATTTCAGATGAGTTGACAAATTCGTTGAATTCCAGAGGATTGAACAAACAAATGTTAATTATTATGGATGTTAAATAAACATCTAACAATAAGTTAAAGATGTTTATTAATTATGGATGTTTGTCGAGTATGTGTTAAGTTATTGAGGGTTTCATATACACATTAGGGGATATATGGGATATCATTGTTCATATTGAACTTGGACTAGAAAAAAAAATCGTAAAATTAGGTAGTTGACTAAAACTCAAAACAACTCTTGACGATTTCTTGATATTTTTCCAAAATATAGATGGTTGAATTAGTCTTACCTAAACAATAATTATATATATGCAATTAATTTATAAAATTAAACCATAAAATTCGATGTAACTTAATCTCATTAAGCGAATAATTTTGTTATCTCTTACTTTTTTTTTAACTTATCTAATAATATTATAACGTCAAGTTTTATTAACTTTACAATAAAAATTGTTGGTTTGTGCCATTTGTACTTGTGGTGTCATTCCTTAAAAAAAAATCACTTTTTAATTGCTTTTTTATAAATACGAAATTACAATAGATGTTGTGGATACGAAAACTTATCATATGCATACATGTTAATGCCCCATGATATAATTGTGGTAAGACAAATACTTTTTAGTCCAAACTCCAATGTCTCTTGTATTCATATCCTCTAGCAAATTTAACAATAATTATTTTAATGAATAAAGAATGAGACTCGTTGTATTTGTGAAAAAAAAAAACGTATATTAGTTGCAACAATTTTTAAGTATTTATTAAAATTATAAAAATAATAAGTTATCAAAATTAAAATTTGTAATTATTGTAATTTGATCTTATTTATCATCCAATTAATTATTGGCTTTGTTAAAATAACCCTTCTTCAAGTATAAGAAGCCCCTATGAATGACACAAATATTTGAAATTAATTAATTCAAGATTTTGGGAAGGCTTTGCAGATAAACCCATTATAAATTTAAATAAGGGTAAAAATGTAATAAAAATATAATTAAATGAGATTGTTTAGTTATTTAATGAACGCAATTAAAAAAATCTATTATTTTCCATATATTCTTCATTTTTGTCTTTATCCTTTAAATTGGTTGATTTTTATCCATATCTATTATGACTTTTCCATATAACCCATATTACTATACTGCCTCTTTTTTCACTTATGTAAACTTTGTTTTAAATTAAGTTGAAAAGAGGTCCTTAATCAAAATTTGCGCACCATATGATACCTAAAAGAAGATTATAAATTTACAAATTTCATTGTTCCCTATAAATCTCTCTCAATAATAAAATGACAAAAAAAAAAGAGACATCAATCTAGAGATTAGGAATGCTATAAAATTGAAACCATATCATTATAATGATCTTTCATCTTCATAAAAAAATTATAAAATTGAAATTGTCCTTATTTTTCGTCAACACCTAAAAATTACACCAACAAAGGAAAAAAAAATGTTGCCGGTATAACTATGTACTTTAAGTTGTCTGGTTTAGGAAAAAGGAAGCAAAAATGTAGCCACCATCAAGAGTTAATCATAGTTGAATAAACATGGAAAATAAAAGTTACAATACAACCATGATTTGATTTGTTCGTTTTTAAAATAGGAAATAAACCCTAGATTTTGGTATTTGAAAAGGAAAGAAATTAATAATACAATAAATTTTAATATTTAATGACATAAATGTGTAATAAAATTTTCAATTTTTATTTGATTTTTTTATCTTCATTTAACAATAAAAAAATTGATTTTATAATTTTATTCTTAATAAATTAGAGGTAGGGTATTATGAAATGAAAAGTAAAGATTGAATAGATGGACTTTTTTTTTCATTTACATTGGGCTTCACTAGGTGTCCAATTAGAAAACCTCCTTTTAAGTACTCCAATTTAATCCATCGGGCCTTTTTAATATAGTTCCAAACAGCCCACAGTTTCCATAAACAATGATAATGTTATGAGTGTTGTTATTTAAGTTCTTCATAATCTTTTTTTTAAATCCCTTTTTAATTAAAAAATAATTATAAATTATAAGTTACAAATATATTTAAATAATACCAAAGTTACCCTTTTATATACCTCAAAATTTAATTTTTCTAAAACAATTTATCACTCTTTATATGTTAATTATTCTTTTTCTTCTTCAAGACGACTCGTCTTCTTCAATACTACTTAATTACGACTCTTTTTCTCCATGCTCTTGCATCCCAAAATTCATATAACCTGAGAAAGTATGCAACTGAAACGAAGATGTTTTGCTTTATTTTTTATGTAATTTATATGTAATTCAAGATTTAGAGAAAAGAAAAAGACTACCACCTAGAGATTGCATTGATACACGCATCGAAAATCTTCTGCAGTCTCAAGTATAATCAGTGTAGCAAAGTCGTTCACTATTAATAATGTTCATTGTTCAGTCCGTAGTGACTGAACAATTAAAAAATGTTCAATTCATAGCAAGTAAACAAAAGTTATTTCAAAAGAATAAAAAAGATAATAAAATTCAAATAAGAACTTACTTTATCTTCATGGTTATGATGCCAATGCTTGAATTCATCCTCCCTCATTTCAAAATTACTTAATAAACATAAAATTTTATTCTTGAATATTTAAAATTAGGTGTTTGAAGAGAACAATAGTTTACTACTGATGGAGAAAAAATTTAATGATATAACGTTAGAATATTTGATATTAGATATACTTAAGACTGATAATATCTTTTTAATCATTTACATCTTCAAAATTCTTTTACTATATTTTTTAATTAAAAAGGGGCTTAAAGAGAGATTATGGGGGGCTCAAATAACATCATTCTAATGTTATATATAAGACGATCCAATGAAGCCCAATATAAACACAGACCAATTAACCTCAGGCCTTGGGCTCAACCAACATACCAAAATGAAAACTTTTAGAGTGTTGTTATATACGCGCTACAAAATATCCTTTTAAATACCTTTTAATTAAAATTAATTAAAAATTTTAATCTTATAAATACATATTCCTGATTCCAAAAATACCCTACTCTCTCCTTTAAAGAGTACAACCCTTCTCAATTTGAACAATTCCTCTAAAAAAAAGTTAACAACAACTTGTAAAAGACCATAAGCTGAGTAAATTAAATATACTTTTGATTGTCAATTTGAATTTAAAAAAAAAAATCATGATACAAATCAACCAATTTTAGTTTACCCATCACAATGAGTATAAAATAGTAGAAGAAACTTTAATAGGAGATAAACAGTATTGCAAAGCCATTGTCTAGAATTATTTGTTTTTCCTGGAAAAGGGAGGAAAGAATATTTGTTGTGCTTTCAATTGCCTGTTATATTGGTTGGGCTATGTATCACTGATGGTGGAGTTTCCTTGTTCTTGGTTTTGGCCTTCATTCTTTTGTATATATGTTATCAGGTCAAGGTAAGCATGCATGCCACAGGTTTCAAGCCTGACGGTTACTAGAAAAAGTAACAGAAATAATTTCATATATTTTCACACCATGCATATTATCTCATGTTCCATGTTCACTTAATGTTGGTAAACAAAGTTTATGAAAATACAATTAAACTTTTCTCTAGCTTCTTAAAGAAATCAAAAGTTTCCTAGTTATTTAAGATCTAATTAAAAAGATAAAGTGATTAGTAATGGAGTTCAGAAAATCTAAAAGATTTCTTCAGGAAAGAAGTGGTTGGGGAAGATAAAAGAGTTCCAGTGATCTAGATTTTATAGTTTACAACAATTATCTCTTAGGATTTAGGATTTTTTGGGTAATTTTGAACTTTAAATATATTTTCAATCTTAAAAAAAAATTTAAGATGGGAGCTTAGAAAAAGTTACAATGGGGCTTAAATAACAACACTCAAACTTTTAAGTTGCTCAAGCTCTAACTGAACTCCTAAAACAATTAAGCATTCGTTTGATACAAGGGGTAATAAAATATCATCTTACTTATACTTTGTTTTTGAGGTTACAAAAATATGTAATAATATCTCTCAAACTTAAATTTAAGGTAAGGGATGTATAAGCAGAAAATGTTTGCTAAACCATTTTTTGAGAATTGAATAACCTTAGTTATTTTGCTTTTAAAATTCATGTAGACATACATATATAATTGTAGGAGCGGATTTCTATACACCTGTGATTGGCCAGACCGCTTCTTCTTTACGTAATGTTGAATTGGAAGAATATTGGGATGAACTGGTAGGACTTGTAATTTTTGTTGGTAGGGAACCTCCGTCGGTAGAGGGTGCGGCTTCTGTTAGTAGAGAGCATGGCTTTGTTTTTGCTGGAGAGGGTTGTTACTTGCAAAGACACTTCGATGCTTAAGTCAGATACTACTGTGTTTTTGGGTTTAGCAAAGTAATAAATAGAGTGAAATTATTAATAGAAGTTGGAGAAATAGTAGACTAGAGAGATTTTTTGGTTAGGTAAAGATACTTTTGTTAGAGATAAAAGGTTTAAAAACAAATATTGATATCATGAATTACAAAATTTAATTTCAGATTAGTTTTATGAGTTACAAATATAATAAAAACATGAGTTATAACACTTATTATTTGCAAAGTACATATTTTTCTTTAGAACATTATGGCGTAGGAGTTACAAGAGATTTAATTTGTAAGTTTCCTAGACTTAGAAACTACTATTACATAAAGGAGTCTCAAAGGTTCTAACAACAGTGATATATTTTAAGTATGTCTTTATGTTTTTGAACAACCGTGACACATGGAGATATGTTATTTTCTTCTAGTGATCATGCTCATCGAAGAGACAAGCTGTGAGCATTGGGTTATATCTTATAGCCCTTGAAGACCGATATTACTCACACGATAGGAGAACTCTTTGGCTATAGGACAATGCCTTTCACATGCCTTCCAAGTGCTCAAATCACATATTTTTTACTCGATCTCTTTACTTGTTATATTTATTTAATTTATTGTTATATTAATTTAATTTATATTTTATTATTTCTTCAATGTGTTGTTGTTTGACTTTATTATTTAAATTCATTAATATAAATATTCCTAACAATCTAAAGCCAAAGAATGTCTCATATATTTTAATATTTGTCTAATCGATAACTTGATTTATTATTGGTAGTACTCTGTAAAAAAAATTCTAAAATATGTTTGCTTTCTGTTTTATTTATTATATGATGATATTATATTTATATATCTTTGTAGAGGTTGGTAAGGTTTATCACATTATTTAAATTTTAATTATTCCAAAATTTTTCTTGTTTGATCACAATATGGTTAATACATTGTGTTTTATGTTTATATTGCGAATATACTTGTATGTATAGATTTCTTTTAGTTTTGCAAAAATGTATCAAGTTCTACACATATATGATCTTAGAGATTATTATTACTTATTTATTGATGTAAAATTATAGAGATGACATATTTCATGAGTTATAAGCTTGAGTGACTAGATAATGTATGGTGCATTATTTTCCTTTTAATGCTTTAAGTTTTACATAACATATGGATGTGAAATACTTCTTATCTGATCTGTTTTAATGAAATGCAAAGGCATCTTGATTAGTTGTTTGTATTTTGTGAATACATATTATATATTATATGTATTAAATTATTATTGTCATTTGATTATGAGTACAATCTTATCATCTATGCTTCACATGTAGACAAAAACTGAAATGCATATTTTATCGTCTTTTAATGTATGCTATAAGTAGCTAGGACAAAAAAGTCTTATATTTTGAGAATCTCTCATGTACTTGGCTAGTTTATATATTTTCTCATGTATTCATTAATAGAATTTTAATATCGTGAAATTGTTAAACACAAAAGTTGCAGTGGAAACAATTTAGGCAAGATTGATCAGAACGTACTTTCTAACGACTACCTTATAAGTATAATACATTAAAGATGTCAATAAGGTAACATACATATTCTTATTGTTACTTTATTTCAACTATATAAATTTTATTTATATTAAAGTTTATTGTTTGTCATATTGGTTATTTATTAGATATATGTGATATATGTTTTGTGCATGTTATTATGAATTGGTTAAGAATTTAATTTGTATGTTACTTGCATACATTAAATTTTTATTGCATGTTTCAATGTGTTTATTAGAAACTTATATGCATGGTTTGTGCTATAAATTAATAGTTTTTTGTGGTTATCTGAGATATCAAAAGTTATTCAACTTTGTCAGTAATTATTAAGGAGTTACGTCTTGTTACTTATGTTGCTACTCAAATATATATTTGTTTGCAACTTACAAGTTTGTGGTCGTACAAGAGTTATGGTTTTAATCACATATACATTTTGTTCTTATTGAATTTCTTTTAATTCTTGTGTTTAAAATTGCATTGCAGATATTAAATTTTGAGTTATATTTTTAATGAATAATTGAAAATTTGAATTAGAGTTAAAAGTGAATTTATTGAGAGCAATTACTCATTTGTTCTATTATTTGGTTGGAATTTAAACTTGGTTATTATTGGTTTGCTTTCAACTTGTACATATATAAATGTGCGTTGGAAGTGTGTTTTATAATAATTAAGAAAAATATGAGTTTTAAAATATATATGTCTCCATCTAGTAATTTTAATTATAATTAGCTAATTAGGTTAGGGCTAATTACCTCTTCTTTGTTCATGATGTATATATGTTACTATTTACTATAATTATTGCATTCTAGTTATTTCTAATACTCTGTGAATTCTAGAGTATGTTAAGAAGATTAATAGTTTATTGTGATAACTAATATAGTTGCATTGAATAAAATTGTGGTATAAATGCTAATAATTATTATTAAATATATATGAGTTATATATTATATTTGATAATTTGACAATAAATAACTTATTAATGTGAGAGTTGAAAAAATATTTTGTTAATGTGGGGGTTTCAATTTTTTAGAGGTTTCAAATTTTTAGTTATTAATTTTACACAATAACAATAATAGTGATTTGAGTTTGGTTGTTATTTCCATGAGTTTAAAAATTCAATAAATTAAAGAGTATTAATATTTTGTGGAGTTATTGTTAGTGCATTAAAATATTTCTGTGGGGATCTTCTTTATATTATGGTTGTTAATATTTTTATGATATTTTGGGAAAAAAAAGTATATTATAAATTATTAGATGATTCTTAATTTCTGTGTATAAGTTTGAAAATATTATTACTGAAGAATTTTAAGTTTTTGGTAATTGGATATTTCACATTAACCTTCTAAGCTTCACTTATGCCTTTTTTATGCACTCTAACATTATTTGGTAAGAGTTAATATTATCAGGTTTAAAAGAGCTAGTGAGATTAATTATCAAAGATGGGGGACAAGTTCTCAAAGATGAAATCAAGTAGAGTGCAAAATTTATGAAGAATTTTAGCCTGATATAATTAATTAATTAAATTATCGAAAGGAATTAAGCTTGAAAAAAGTCACCTTGGGAAGTAACCCAACCTCTGTGATTGAAGATCCTATAAAGGAGGTTCAATGGGTAGAAATAATTCATACTGCGTGACTTGTTAAATACAACTATATTGACATATCTTAGAGGATATATGATTATGCTCATCCCTATGGCAAAGTACTTATTATATGTGATGTTAGGAAGGATATTTATCCTGAATGAGTTCAAAGACTAAAATGCTCTTGCGATGTATAGGTCACATATACCTTTTGAAGATTTCACCAAAGTGAGAGTGTCATTAGAGTTGCGACCGCAAGAATTTGGGGTATTCTCTAAAACTATCATGAGAATCAAGATTAAATGCATGACTATTAATAATACTAACTCATCAAAATGAAGTCTTTGTCGATATTATGTGTGTGATAGTTTAAAATTTGGTTAATGAATCGAGTTTAAGACATTGTTCACTCAGGTTTCTCAAATGGATGTTATCAATACTAAATGTAGGTTCAAGCCTGTAAGGCACCTGTGCCCATTGCATAATAGAATGTTGCTCTGTATATATGTTATTTTGATAAGTATTTTTATCGAAATATTTTATTTTATAAAGCTTTAAGTTTTAAACCTTTTTGTGGGAGATTATTGGAGATAAAATGTTTAAAACAAATATTCATATCATGAGTTACAAAATTTAACTTGAGATTAATATAATCAGTTATGAATATAATAAAAACATGAGTTACAATACTTATTATTTGTAACGTATATGTTTTTATTAAGAACATGAACATTATGATCTAGAAGTTACAAGAGATTTAATTTGTAAGTTACATAGACTTAGAGACTATTATATAAAGGAGTCTCAAAGGTTCTAACAAAAATAATATACTTTGAGTATTTTTCTATGTTTTGAGTAGCCATGACACATAGAGATAGATTATTTTCTTCCGGTGATCGTGCTCATTGAGGAGACAGACTGTGCACATTTGGTTATATCTTGAAGCCTTTGAGTACTGATATTAACCACACGAGCGAATGACTCTTTCGCTTTAGAATAATGCTTTTAGCACGCCTCCCAAATGCACAAGCCACGCATTTCTTACTCTATCTCTTTACTTGTTATATTTGTTTAATTTATTGTTATGTTAATTTAATTTATTTTTTATTATTTCCTCAATGTGTTGTTGTTTGATTTTTATTTAGATTCATTAATATAAATATTCCTAACAACTTTATGGGTTCCCCTTCCTGGAGATCTCAGGTTAATTATTATGTGTATCCTCTACTAGCTTTTCTTCTTCTCAATTTATTATTTTCTAGTAACTCTTTCCCTTTTCCCTAGTTTTGATATAATCAATATCCCATGCTCCCTTTTTCCTTGCCCCATCTGACACAACCACCTCCTGCTTCCTTTTCCTTTTTTCTAGATCTGATGCATTTAATAGGTCAAACAATCTTCCCATACTTATTTTCTTCTTTCTAATCTGACACAACCACTTAAAACACCATGCCCACATCTAACACTATTAATAACCATATTTTCCGAAGCCTTTACTTTACCCTTTGGGCTAGGCTATTAGGCTTTGGGTCAACCTACGCAAACGTATTCAATCCATTTTAGTAATTATTAAAAAAATGACATTTTAAGTTCAACAACATCATAAAAAAAAATTGTAAGTTTATGTTTAGAGATAAAAGGTTTAAAAACAAATATTTATATCATGAATTGCAAAATTTAATTTGAGATTAGTTTCATGAGTTACAAATATAATAAAAACATAAGTTATAACACTAATTATTTGTAAAGTACATGTTTTTTTAGAACATTATGGCGTAGGAGTTACAAGAGATTTAATTTGTAAGTTTCCTAGGCTTAGAAACTACTATTATATAAAGGAGTCTCAAAGGTTCTAATAACAATGATATACTTTAAGTATATTTCTATGTTTTTGAACAACTGTGACACATGGAGATATGTTATTTTCTTCTAGTGATCATGCTCGTCGAAGAGACAAGCTATGAGCATTGGGTCATATTTTGGAGCCCTTGAAGACTGATATTACCCACACGATAAGAGAACTCTTTGACTTTAGGACAATGCCTTTAATATGCCTTCTAAGTGCTCAAGTCACATAGTTTTTACTCTATCTCTTTACTTGTTATATTTATTTAATTTATTGTTATGTTAATTTAATTTATATTTTATTATTTCTTCAATGTGTTGTTGTTTGACTTCATTATTTAAATTCATTGATATAAATATTCCTAACAATTTAAAGCCAAAGAATGTCTCATATATTTTAATGTTTGTCTAATTGGTAACTTGATTTATTATTGGTAGTACTCTATAAAAAAAATTCTAAAATATGTTTGCTTTCTATTTTATTTATTATATGATGATATTATATTTATATATCTTTGTAGAGGTTGGTAAGGTTTATCACATTATTTATATTTTAATTATTCCAAAATTTGTTCTTGTTTGATCACAATATGGTTAATACATTATGTTTTATGTTTATATTACGAATATACTTGCATGCATAGATTTCTTTTAGTTTTCCAAAAATGCATCAAGTTCTACACATATATGATCTTAGAGATTATTATTAATTAATTTATTGATGTAAAATTGTAGAGATGACATATTTCATTAGGTATAAGCTTGAGTGAGTAGATAATGTATGGTCCATTATTTTCCTTTTAATGCTTTAAGTTTTACATATCATATAGATGTGAAATACTTCTTATCTGATTTGTTTTAATGAAATGCAAAGGCATCTTGATTAGTTGTTTGTATTTTATGAATACATATTATATATTATATGTATTAAATTATTATTGTCATGTGATTATGAGTACAATCTTATCATATATGCTTCACGTATAGACAAAAATTGAAATGCATATTTTATCGTCTTTTAATGTATGCTATAAGTAGCTAGGACAAAAATGTCTTTTATTTTGAGAATCTCTCATGTATTTGGCTAGTTTATATATTTTCTCATGTATTCATTAATAGAATTTTAATATTGTGAAACTGTTAAACACAAAAGTTGCAGTTGAAACAATTTAGGCAAGATTGATCAAGAACGTACTTTCCAACGACTGTCTTATAAGTATAATACCTTAAAGATGTCAATGAGATAACATACATATTCTTATTGTTACTTTATTTCAACTATATAAATTTTATTTATATTAAAGTTTATTGTTTGTGATATTGGTTATTTATTAGATATTTGTGATATATGTTTTGTGATTGTTATTATGAATTGGTTAAGAATTTAATTTGTATGTTACTTGCATACATTAAATTTTTATTATACGTTTCAATGTGTTTATTAGAAACTTATATGCATGGTGTGTCACTACAAGAAAATTAGTTTTTTACTACATCCTTTCCACCACATGTTTTAATGAATGTAGTTAAAATTAATTATTTACAACGTAAGTTATTCTTAAGTTGTCAAAACTCATGAAAAACTCCAATTTTACAACATGCCCTAAATGAAAGTGGTAAGATCAATATGTTAACCACTTGCATTATTGATGTGGTTTATATTTATAGTATTTACAACATGAATTAATTGGCACGTGGTTGATATAAATAGAAGACCACCTTGAATTATATGTGGTGTTTTATTTTATTTACCACATACACTTGCAAGTGGTTAAAAGTAATGAATTTACATGGAAGTCGTAAAAGTCAATATATTACAACATGTAATAGTAATGTAGTTAATAGTTGTATTGTTTACCATGGGCATTAGTTGATACGTAGTTGATATGAGTAAAAGATCATGTAAATTACATGTAGTAGTTTGTTTGATTTAACCACATGTATTACTAGTGGTAGAAAATAATTAATTTGTTGGAGGGAATATTTTTGAATTTTTATCTTTGGCAGCAAGTAATTAAAAGATTAAGATTTCTTTCCTTACAACTGTCCTTTCTTAATCGACAATAATCTTCATCTCTGCTACATTATCTCTTCACTCTACTTTTTTAATGTTTCACAAATCTTAGCAACTTCTTCATGGATCAACTAATAAACAGGTAAAAGGATCAATCACTTTTTTATTTAATCGCTTGTATATGAGTTTTAGCTTTTGCTTTAATATTTTGATGTATATTTAATAGCTTCATTTAATTGGATGTTTCTTTATTCTTTTTTTTTTTCAGACTCAAGTTTAGATCAATTGATCCAAAATCTATATTATTTGTGAAAAGAACAAGAAAAAAAGAAGAAAGGTAAGAATTTTTTAATTTTTATTTCAAGTAATTTTGTGAGTATTTGATTATTTCTTCATATGTCATTCACATGCTGATGATTTTGTTTTGTTTTGTGCAGAGATTTGATAAAGGCTTTCCAAGAAGGTGTTCTTGAACTAAAGAGCCTTAGTTAAATAAAGAATTATTTTTAATTATTGAATCCCGTATATCATTCTTTGAACTTCCAAAAAGATTAAATAATTTAAATTGTAATTATCTAATATAATTAAAATTTTAATTATTATAATTAAATTAGAATTTAAATTAGAATTATCTCATATAATTTGATTTATTACAATTAAAATTGAAATTATCTAATCAATTTTTTTTAAGAAAAAAAACCATTTACAACAGACATTTATAAGTGGTAGATGAGAATAATTCTACCACATGCTTATACAAGTGGTTAATATGATGAATTAATGACTTATGTTTTTCCTATTATTTACAACTTACTTTTGTATGTGGTAAAAGATTGACACTTTTAACCACTCCTTGATAGACCACACACAAGAGTTACGTTGTAGATGTATTTGTACCACATGTATTTGACGTGGTAGAAGTTATTATTTGTTGTAGTGTGTGCTATAAATTAATAGATTTTTGTGGTTATCTGAGATATCAAAAGTTATTCAACTTTGTATGTAATGATTAAGGAGTTACATCTTGTTACTTATGTTGCTACTTAAATATATATTTGTTTGCAACTTACAAGTTTGTGGTAGTACAAGAGTTATGCTTTTAATCACGTATATATTTTGTTCTTGTTAAATTTCTTTTAATTCTTGCGTTTAAAATTGCATTATATTAAATTTTGAGTTATATTTTTAATGAATAATTGAAAATTTGAATTAGAGTTAGAAAAGAATTTATTGAGAGCAATTACTCATTTGTTCTATTGTTTGGTTGGAATTTAAACTTGGTTATTATTGGTATGCTTTCAACTAATACATATATAAATGTGCATTGGAAGTGTGTTTTATAATAATTAAGAAAAATATGAGTTTTAAAATATATGTCTCCATCTAGTAATTTTAATTATAATTAGCTAATTAGGTTAGTGCTAATTACCTCTTTTTTGTGCATGATGTATATATGTTACTAATTACTATAATTATTGCATTCTAGTTATTTCTAATGCCCTGTGAATTCTAGACTATGTTAAGAAGATTAATAGTTTATTGTGATAACTAATATGGTTGCATTGAATAAAATTGTGGTATAAATGCTAATAATTATTATTAAATATAATGAGTTATATATTATATTTGATAATTTGACAATAAATAACTTATTAATGCGAGAGTTGAAAAAATATTTTGTTAATGTGGGGGTTTCAATTTTTAAGAGGTTTCAAATTTTTAGTTATTAATTTTATACAATAACGATAATAGTGATTTGAGTTTAGTTGTTATTTCCATGAGTTTAAAAATTCAATAAATTAAAGAGTATTAATATTTTGTGGAGTTATTGTTAGTGCATTAAAATATTTCTTAATATGGGGATCTTCTTTATATTATGGTTGTTAATATTTTTATGATATCTGGAAAAAAAAGTATATTATAAATTATTAGATGATTGTTAATTTCTATGTATAAGTTTGAAAATATTATTATTGAAGAATTTTAAGTTTTTGTTGATTGGATATTTCACATTAACATTCTAAGCTTCACTTATGTCTTTTTTATGCACTCTAACATTATTTGGTAAGAGTTAATATTATCAGATTTAAAAGAGCTAGTGAAATTAATCATCAAAGATGGGGGACAAGTTCTCAAAGATGAAATCAAGTAGAGTGCAAAATTTATGAAGAATTTTAGCATGATATAATTAATTAATTAAATTATCGAAAGGAATTAAGCTCGAAAGGAGTCACCTTGGGAAGTAACCGAACCTCTGTGATTGAAGATCCCATAAAGGAGGTTCAATGGGTAGAAATAATTCATACTGCGTGACTTGTTAAACATAACTATATTGACATATCTTAGAGGATATATGATTATGCTCATCCCTATGCTCATCCCTATGGCAAAGTACTTATTATATGTGATGTTAGGAAGGATATTTATCCTAAATGAGTTCAAAGGATAAAATACTCTTGCGATGTATAGGTCACATATACCTTTTGAAGATTTCACCTAGCGTCATTAGAGTTGCGACTGCAAGAATTTGGGGTATTCTCTAAAACTATCATGAGAATCAAGATTAAATGCATGACTATTATTAACACTAACTCGTCAAAACGAAGTCTTCGTCGATATGATGTGTGTGATAGTTTGAAATTTGGTCAATGAATCGAGTTTAAGACTTTGTTCACTCAGGTTTCTCAAATGGATGTTATCAATGTTAGCCCTAAGGCTACATGATAATTTTGATGATAACAATACACATTGATTAATTGAGATTTACTAACATGTTTATTTATGTGCAAGAGTAAGATCATTGAAATAATTTTAAAATCAAGAAGAGGCTTATTAAAATGAAGTGTTGAAGCTAAGGAGAAGACTACATGTTAAAGGCACCAAAGATTAAGAACAAGGATTGACTCAAGGAATGTGACACATGAGCAATGTTCAATCAATTGGTCATATATATCTCTACAAATATCCAAATGATGTGATTCTTGAGCCTTTGGAAAGCTTACTCAATTTATAACATTTCATATGGTTTAATGAAATTCAAATTTCAAGTGCAAGGTTGTCCAAATCATCATGCAAGTTGAAAGACAAATGGAAGCAGCTGACATGAGCACCGAATACTCCTTTGGACACATCTTGAGCTAGAAAAATCAAAATGACTTGATTATTGCGGCATTGGAAAGATGACTTAATGAGGAACATTTCATATGTTTTGAAAAAATTCAAATTTCAAACAGAAGGATGACATAATTGACATGCAATTCGGTGGACTGACACAGAGAAGAAAAATCAACTCACATGAGCACCGAATAGTTTTTTGGCCATATCTTAAGATAGAGATATCCAAATTCTTTGAATCTTAATGTTTTGGAAAGCTTATTCAAATATGAAGATCTTTTATGTTTTGAAGAAATTCAAATTTCAAACAGAAGGCTGACAGAATTATCATTCAAGTCGGTGGACTGACACATGGAGGAAAAATCAAGTCACATTAGCACCGAATGGTGTTTTGGCCATATCTTGAGCTACAGATATCCAAATGACTTGATTCTTAATGCGTTGGAAAGATTATTCAAATGTGCAGATATTTTATGTTTTAAATATTTTCAAATTTCAAACGGAACATTGACAAAAATGGCAGACAAGATTACGATTTTTATGGTGGGTAAAAAATTTGGAGATGGTGTCTTCACTTGATTAAGTTCATCTCATTTATCTATAAAAGGAGCCCTTCTCCCATGCATTCAGGAGAGCAAGAGAAGTATTCTATCAAGCAAAAAACAAGAGAAATATCAAGTCTAGAGAGCTTTAATATTCTTTATCTACTCTTTGAAGAGAGTTGTACTTTTGTTGTAAAAATTACTTTGTTCTTGTATTGTGGTGAGAGTGAGATCTTCTTGTAAAGGATAAAAGGTATCCTTGAGAGAACTCTTTCCTTGGTGAGGTTGTTCATCAAGAAGAACTCTTGGTGTGGTGTTATCAAGAGTTGAAGGAATTTGCCTTGGTGAGGTTGTTCATCAAGAAGAACTCTTGGTGTGGTGTTATCAAGAGTTGAAGGAAGTTGCCTTGGTGAGGTTGTTCATCAAGAAGAACTCTTGGTGTGGTGTTATCAAGAGTTGAAGGAAGTTGCCTTGGTGAGGTTGTTCATCAAGAAGAACTCTTGGTGTGGTGTTATCAAGAGTTGGAAGAAAAAGTCTTGGTGAGGTTGTTCATCAAGCAAGTTGTAAAGATTTCTACAACTTAGTGGAAAGCCTAGCTCGTGGAGCTAGGAGCCCGTGGATGTAGGCAAGGTTTGCCGAACCACGTACATTGAGTTTGCACTCTCTCTATCCCTATCTCTTTATATTTACTTGCACTTGTGATTGTTTATTATTGTATTCTCTTGATTGCATTTTTAATAACTTCTAATTTCATCTTCTTCACCTTTATTCTCAAAGAAAGAGTAAACTAATTTTGATCTTTCAAGAAAAGTTTTATAAATCCATTTTGATAAATAAAAACCCAATTCACCCCCCCTCTTGGGTTGCCATACCTGGGTCAACAATCAATACTAAATGTAGGTTCAAGCCTGTAAGGTACCTATGCCCATTGCATAATAGAAGGTTGCTCTGTATATATATTATTTTGATAAGTATTTTTATTGAAATATTTTATTTTATAAAGCCTTAAGTTTTAAACCTTTTTGTGGGAGATTATTGGAGATAAAAGGTTTAAAACAAATATTCATATCATGATTTACAAAATTTAACTTGAGATTAATATAATCAGTTATGAATATAATAAAAACATGAGTTACAATACTTATTATTTGTAACGTATATATTTTTATTAAAAACATTATGACCTAGAATTTACAAGAGATTTAATTTGTAAGTTACATAGATTTAGAGACTATTATATAAAGGAGTCTCAAAGATTCTAACAACAATGATATACTTTGAGTATTTCTATGTTTTGAGCAGCCACAACACATAGAGATAAGTTATTTTCTTCCAGTGATCGTGCTCATCGAGGAGACAGATTGTGAGCATTGGGTTATATCTTGAAGCCCTTGAGTACTGATATTACCTACATAAAAGAATGACTCTTCGGCTTTAGAATAATGCTTTTAGCATGCCTCCCAATTGCTCAAGCCATGCATTTCTTACTCTCTCTTTACTTGTTATATTTGTTTAATTTATTGTTATGTTAATTTAATTTATATTTTATTATTTCCTCAATGTGTTATTGTTTGATTTTTATTTAGATTCATTAATATAAATATTCCTAACAACTTTATGGGTTCCCCTTCCTGGAGATCTTAGGTTAATTATTATGTGTGTCCTCTATTAGTTTCTCTTCTTCTCAATTTATTATTTTCTAGTAACTCTTTCCCGTTTCCTTAGTTTTGATATAATCAATATCCCATGCTCCCTTTTTCCTTGCCCCATCTAACACAACCACCTCTTGCTTTCTTTTCCTTTTTTTCTAGATCTGATGCATTTAATAGGTTAAACAATCTTCCCATACTTATTTTCTTCTTTCCAATCTGACACAACCACTTAAAACACCATGCCCACATCTAACACTATTAATAACCATATTTTCTGAAGTCTTTACTTTACCCTTTGGGCTAGGCTATTGGGCTTTGGGTCAACCTACGTAAACGTATTCAATCCATTTTAGTAATTATAAAAAAAATGACATTTTAAGTTCAACAACATCATAAAAAAAATTGTAAGTTTATGTACATATTACAAATCATTTTCAATTCTCTAGAGTTGTCTAAAAATAATGATTTTCAACATGATTATTTTTATTTTGACGTTTATAAACAAATTAATATGATTTTTCAAAGATAAGTTACTTGAGTATCAAGAAAAATGTATATTAGACATTTTATACTAATACCGCACACACCTTGAATTCAAGGTTGAAATTGAAGGATAATATTATAGAATTTTGTCAAAGGGATTTCCTTGTTAGTTTAGAGTTAGACTACAAGTCAAATTCCATGGAAGCTCATGGTCAAGATTGGGGCATCCAACCATAAAAAAAAAAAACGAGCCTAAGCGAAGCCCCCAAATTAATAAAAAAAGCATCAAAATTTAGATACAGGTGAAATATTGATAATGCTCATACATTATTTCATGGATAGTTTTAATGTGTTATAGCATATGTTAACACCTCAAAATATATATAGTTTTATTATAAAACTCATTTGGTACGATGTTCAACTATCGAAAATTTATTGAGATAAATAATTTATTAATTGAATATTATTGAATCAATGAATATAGTATCAAAGTAAATTTTATAACGAAAATACATAGTTTTTAAGGGTTAGAGACGGTGCCCTAATAACACAAATGAAGATTACCCTTATTTAATTCATATATTAAAATAAAATACAATCTTATGGTTAATTATTTCTTAAGAATCAGTATGCAAGAAAATTATTTAAAACTCATCAAATTAAATTAGAATTAAGAAAAGATTCTATAATTTTGCCAAACCATTGGAATATATTGATTTTATGCGAAACTCTACGAGATATTATCGAAAATTGTCATTTTCTAAAATGTATTCGATCATAGCGGGGCAACCAATTACAAGGCCTATTCAATGCTAGCGCTTAGCTGCAGCAATTGCAAGTACTTTTTTTTCAATATGTTTTTCCTTTTTTTCCCTTTTTTAGTTGAAGAAGCAATTAAAGAGAGAAAAAAAAAGGAGAGATATTTTTGCTAAAGACTAAATAAAGATTTAAGAATAATTATTTTCTATAATTTTGGTGAGTAAATGAAACCAAGTAAAGTAGTAAACCAAGTAAAGTAGTGCATATTTAGGATTAAAAAAACTTGCAAAAGCAGCTGTTGGATCCAAGTAAAACCCTAATTTTTTTTCCTTTTCTTTTTTGCTTTTTAGTTGGAGAAAAACATGGCTTTTGTTAAAGACTAAACAAAAGTTTTAGGAATAATTATATTTATTTATTTACACTCCTATTCCATTTATAAAGGATTTGTTAAAATTTTTAGATTTGAATACAAAGATCATATCAAACCTATAAGGTAACAACTTTAACGAACCAATATTTTAAAGATAAATATAAATCATCCAATCATATAAAGAAAACAGTGCAAAATAAAACATAAAAATTTGTATAAAAACTTTATATATAAATTTTATAAATGAAACATTATTTCATTCTTAAAGAATATTATAAAAAGATAAATAGTGTGAAAATATTATTAACATTGTCTAATATATTTAGTAAATTTAGAAATATTTTGACACAAATTTTTTGGCATAATTCTGTAACCACTTACGCATAAAGTTCAAAAGCTGAGATAATTAATGAGTTGACAGTATTAAATATAATTTTTTGACTTTTTATCTCAACTATTGGATCTATCGAGATCAATAACTATAAATTTATATCAAAAATTTGTGTTAAAAAATCAATTCCTATTAATTAATTTTACAGTCACTATGTCAATTAAGAATAGCGTTATTAGGATGAAAATGTTATTGTATAAAAACTCAAGGGATTATGGGTTGTTTACAATAAGTTAAATGAATAATTAGAATCCATTAATTAGGTAAATTGTTTATATAAATGATATTGCTCTTCTAAAATTAACAATTATTTAACTTGTTATCGAATCTAATGTGAAGCAATGTTATTAGATAATAAAATAAAAAACGTAAAACAATAACTAAATCTTAGAGTTGTTTCGAGTAACAATTAAATCAAATTATTCTTTTAGTTAATAAAAAAAGTCCCTTAATTATGACTTCATAAGCATCTGCTGGGGCTTTAACCCAAACCCAAAGTGTCAATAAACTTCTTCATCTCCCTGATTTATGAATTATACATTGATAAATTCCTGCAAGGGACCAAATTGAAAGTGCAAAGACAAAGCATATGAAGCGTCCACAGATTATTGCGCCAATCAAGTGCATTACCATATTGATTCAGAATAAATATATCTTCTAATATCAGCAAAAGTAGGTTTATGATAAATCTGAAGAAAAATAAATAAATAAAATTAATTAATTACTATTCAGACACAAAATACTTAAAAAAAATACTTGGCTTTTCAAGTTTCAATAGAAACATGAAGTTCTTCTGATGTCTCGTTTCTGATAAACAATGAAAAAAATGAAAATGAAAAAGCCCTCGAGGGGTAACATGGCCATTAGCATGAAAGAAACTAAAAAATTATAAAGAAAAGGAGTGTGTATGTTCCTCTTTCCGATCACAATTTAAGCTCTCATATCGCTACATGAAGAAAACGAAAATGATTAATACGAGCACTACATACGAAATTCTACTTACTAGATTCTCCATCTACGATACATACATACAGACAAATGTAGGTTCAGTAGAGCGTTCAACACCGCAAATTGCAGAAATTCAATTCAAGAGATCATGCAGTGAAAATGCTGTGACAATTTTGCGGAAGTATATGTTTTTATATTTTTTATTTTATTTTAAAAAATCAAATTAGAATATGTAGTTAATTTTAATTTTTTATTTAAAAATGATACACAATAATTGATGTTGAGTTTAGATATATTGATAAATATGCACTTCTAAGTAACAAAAATAAAGTGAGCCAATATTTTGTCTCTACAGACAACTCATCTTTAAAATCCCTATCCATTAACCCATCTTCAGTTATCGGCAAAGGAGATGAGAGAAAACTTAAAGTAAAAGAAAGAGATAAATAAATACGAAGTAATGTTAGCGTCGCATAAAAAATTGGGACAACCAATGAGATTAATTTTTCAAACCACATCATCAAGGGATATAATTTTTCTTGTATTTTAATTGAAATAAATGTGTCTTTTATCCTATATCGCGGCATGACTCCTAGAATAATGAATCCTTCATTATTAATCTGGTTGACGAAGACTTTGTCGTTGCTCCTATTATTGAGACTTTTTGGTCGACTAGATAAACCTATAACGAACACCATACTTGGTCGATGAATGACATGACTCCAAATTTTACCATTAAAGATATTGCATGATACAAGTTCATTAGTTAGTGTCAATGTCAAAAAGATATTTAATAAGAGTTGCACATCCTTGACTTTAATGATTATCTCTTAAGTTCCATAAAAATTAATAAAAAAGGGGAGGCATAAGGCTCCACAGAAGCTTCTCTCCAAGTATTTTTTGAAGGAATTTCTTATTCTCTAGGTGCTTCCATTGCTCCAAGTGTTAACACAAACTCTTTTGCATGCAGCATGGTGTCAACCAAGCCCTATGTATCTCGCCACCTGTAAGTAAGATCTCCTATAAATATAGCCTTTTATTATAAATCAACTTTTATTATAAATCAAAGTTTGAACTCTCTAACTCCCAAAAAAGAAAAAAAAAAACCTCTACACTGCTCTCTCTCTCTCTCTCTCGTCTCTCCTTGGTCAACCAGATATTTCACTCCATATTTTTGTATCTAACTTGAGCATCAGAGGATTATCGCCAGCAACACCACCTGCACCTCTGACCTTTGTTTTCTCTTTCAGTGCAAATTAGTTCCAATTGACCAAAACGATATTCTCCATATTGACAAACACGTGGCATTAAGCTTCCAGTTTTCTCCATGCTTCTCCATTTTCCCCCATTGCCCTCTGGTTGAGTCAGATTTTCTATGATAAATATAAATTTTACTGGTAAGCTAGAGGTTGACAAATTTTCAGCATCAATAACTAGACTTATAATATTTATACAACATAAAATTTACAACATGATGTGACAGCCTGTATGACAAAAATTCACTAGAGAATGAAAAAACAAAAATAGATAAGGGAAGTTATATATCTAATAGTATTTTGCCACTTAAACTGCCATATTATTCTGTAGAGTTTATGTTGTATGAATGTTGTAAGTCTAACATTATTAATAAATACTAATATATAATCTAAGGGGAGGATAATACTTTAAACAATAAATACGACTCAAAATATAGTATCCAAAGAGACTTTAAGAAACAAGAAAATATGACATTGGAAAAATATTTAATATTAATAAAAGAATCTTATTATCTCGAACAAAATAAAAAATTTTTTATTACTATTCATGTTATAGATAAATTACTTTTTAATTAAATATTATTTAATTTAGTACTTTTTTTAATTGTAATAATATTTGAAGACAAACTAATAAAGAGAATATATATCAATATAAGAATTACCTACTCAAATATTTTATAATTAGAAAATAAGATATATATTTAAATTTTCATATAAAATAAAAATAAAAATAATACTGATAATTAAGATACTCGTTAATATGAGTAATTAAGATATATTATAATATTTAACTGTAAAACTCAATTGTTAAATTTGCAAATATTTATTAGATGATATTTACTAATAGGTTAATGCTATAGACCTCCCCTACCTTTTGAGAAATTATCACACAGGTGAATTTTTTTGTACTTTTATACGAATTTTATCCCTGTGTTTTGAGAAACACATTACAGACCTCCTTTCTACTTTTATACGAATTTTATCCTTATGTTTTGAGAAACACATTATAGACCTCCTTTCTGCTATCTTTACCATTAAATGAATGTAAATAAATTGATTATGAACGGTTATAATGGCCATTTAATTTTCCATAATATAAAAATTAATTTTGTTAATTTTAAAATTAAAATCCTCCAACATCCAACGCACAATAGTCCTCTAATTCCTCCATCAAAATCGAATCCATCACAGCCCCAAATACACTTCATAACCCTTCAATCAATTAACAATCCTCCACATTTAGCATACCCATCTAGCATTGAATTCCAAGAAACCAAGTTTTTAATAAGCATTCCCTCGAACACCTTCCACACAAAAGTACTATCACCGTAAGAAGCATAAAGGAATTGAAAATAAAGATACCAGATTCACACCCAGTTTTTGCAACGTGGGTGTGAAGCGCCTAAGCAAGTTATGGCTTGGCAATTCTAGCAGAAGCCTTAGCAAGAAAGGGGTAGGTGAAGTTAACAGACATTTCTTTTGACTCGAACACGTCTAAGCAAGTGGTTTCTTAACCAGAATTAACACCAAAAAAAAAAGCCTCAAAAAGAAGATTTCTGTGCGGCAAGTCTCATTTGTTTCACTTCACTTCTTTACATTTACGAACCAGTTTGTCTATTTGGTACGTTTTAAACTCAAGACTGCTTTACTCATGGCCCAATTAGTATGATCAAAACATTTTCTAAATTAATTAGCAAAGAGGGCTATGAATGGCGTTTTACTGTCGGATTTTCTTCAATTACAACACAAATTTTGGTAGTAACAAAGACCCAACACGTTAATGAACTTAATGAAAGTTAATATTGGATCACAAACAAAATAGACCCTTCATTATCTCATAACTTAATGAAAGTTATTTTGGATCACAAACAAAATGAACCCTTCAATTTCTGCAAACTAAAATTGTTTAAGTTGGCTAAAAATAAATTTTATGAATTTCCTTAATCGATCATATTGGAATGTTATACAAAGTAGATTTTTATTAAATTCCAAGGTGGAATTTAATCTTACCTAAGCCGCTTCCAAACCCGAATACATAACCTCCTCATTGCTGGGAGTCTTTTAACTGCATTGGCTAATTTGGGGAGCAATCTGGTCCGAGAAATGGTTGGGACTGAAATCCATCTTGGAATGCTATTGTAGCTTCCCAGTCTTAGGTGGGATTTTACCTGAGAACTTGTTGCCATCAAGCAGAAGCTTTTGCACTCCAGAGAAGTTTCCATTACTAGAAGGTAACGAACCTGAAAGTTAGATCAAGCTGAGAGAGACGGAATCGGCAACAAACCTATCATCGTCCATGCCATCAACCATCATAACATCCTTATTCCTCTACTGTCTCCTCGGCGGCTGTTGTTGATTCGCGTCACCGAAGCCACCCTAATGTTGAGACTAAGAGAAATGGTGTTTTTTTTTTTTTGGTGCGTGGAGATGAAGAGAAACGATGATGTTTTATTAGGGACGGCAATGGGGCGGGACGGGACGGGTGTAGGGAGGTCATCTTCATTCCCCATCTCATTGTTAAAATCATCCCTCATTCCTCATCTATTCCTCATGTTTTTTTGGATAGAGCAGGGATGGGAATCTCCATACTCCATACGAGGAATGTTGTCCCCAACCCCACCCCATTCCCTATACAAAAATATTAGTTTTACTTAGAATTAAAGCTTCACATAAACATTTGTTAACATATAATAATAGACAATCTCTAACAAGAAAAAAATCATCGATAACTTCAATATAGCAATATCAAAATTGTAATATAGTTTTTGTCATCAAGTCTAATACTTAAAAGAAATGAAAAAGAAAGTAAAATAAGTCATAACCAATAAAAGAAATACAAAAATGATCTCCTAAAATTATATTCTACATCAATGTAGCATCATCTATTTGCTTTTTTCTCAAGATCCTCAATAGCTTCATTCCTATAACATTAAAAAAAAAGAGTTACTTTCAATTTATAATCATTATATTTTATGAATTAATAATATAGTTAAGTTTACCTCATCTGTATCTTCCAAATATGTTCCTTTTGCAGTTTTTGTTGAAGAACATAGGCCTAATCACATTAACAAATACATCACATATTAATGAACTTCCGATAAAAAAAATTATATATAACTAACAAATAATTAACTATCATGTCTTATACCATTAATTTCAACCCATAACCAATCTTCAGCACACATCAAAGCTTCTAATGTCTTTGGATGTAATCTACTACGATGTGGACTCACAAATCTCCCACTAGTATTGAAAGCAGATTCAAATGCAATTGTAGAAATAGGTATTGCTAAAATATCTCTAGCAATATCATGTAAAGTAGGATATTTAGTCCCATCTGCCTTCCACCAAGCCAATATATCAAAGTTCTGGGATCTAGGCAAGACAGGCTCTTCCAAATAAAGATCCAACTCTGACTTGATATGCTCATTACTACTAGTACTGGAAACAAATAAGTCAAATGATGCCAAAGAATCTTCCATTCCTATATCCATCTGAACAACCTCTGATTGGGAAGAAGGAACACTTGAAGATTGATCAACTGCTCCATTGGATTTGGCCTTTAATTGATATTCTTTCACCAAATCATAACAAGTTTTACGAACTCTTTCAATTTCAGCTGAGAAGTCACTTGGATAAATTTTTGGAAAATAAAAAATCTAACAATTTCATCTTGAATCTTGGATCCAACACAGTTGCTACAGCCATTATCCCATGAATTACATTCCAATATTTGTCAAATTTCACAATCATATTTGATGCCATAATCTTTATTTGATCATACATGGAGGTATGCCAATCAAAAATTGATAATTTAATTTGACAAATTTTTGGAAAGTAAAGGTTTGCTGTAGGATACTTGGTACCAGAAAATAATTCAGTCACTTCAAAAAATATTTTTAATCTATCACAAATCTCATTTGCCAACAACCAATCTTCGTCGGCAAACATTTATATTGTGGTTCCCTTTGTTTAAGACGAGGGAAAACACTTTTATATATCAAAGCAGTATCTAGCATCAAATATGTAGAATTCCACCTAGTTTTACAATTAAGAGATAGCTTCTTACTACTTTGAATATTCAAATGTCGTGTAGCCTCAACAAATTTCTCCTCTCTTTTAGGTGTACCTGTCCAGTATACAACACTATCACGAATTCTCTCAACACTAGTATTAATCACACTTAATCCTTCCTTCACTATCAAATTCAATATATGTGCAGAACAACGCATGTGAAAAAAAATCACCACCCAATAAAAGTGAAGTACTGGATAACTTATCAAGTAGAATACCAACCATAGCATCATTAGTGGTACAAATGTCTACAGTTTAAGTAGAAAGCTTACGATCAATGTTCCAATCTAATATAGAATCTATCAACACATCAACAAGAACCTCAGAAGTATATGGGAATGGCACATAGACAAACCTAAAATAAATAATAACATACAATTATAACTAAATATCATCAAATATAAATTAAGTAGAATTATAAAAACACAATAATAAATTTAAAACTAAAAAATAAAAAAAAGTTTCATGTATAAATAATTACCTGATTATTCAGCTTTGCAATGTCCAAGATTCGTCTATGAAATGTGTAGTAATGGCCATGAGTCCCCTCTTTTGATTATTAGAAGTCCACATGTTAGTAGTAATAGCAATTTTGCTTTGGTTATCTTCCAACAATTTCATTGTCTTATACTTCTCATAATCATAAATTTTTAAGATATCGTTCTTGATAGTGTTTCGAGAAACTATCTGAAATAATGGTTGAATAGAACTAAGGAACCTCCTAAATCCAATATGTTCAACCATACTAAGAGGGCACTCATGTAAGACTATCATATTTGCAAGTTCCTTTCTTGCTGTTTCTTGATCAAAGGTATACGTATTAACCTTGACTTTTCCACTAGATGCCTGAGTAGTTCTCAAAATTGCAGACTTTATATCTCTTTGCTTACGCAAGGGACATATTTTAAAATGGTCATGTAAATGTTTTGTCCCATTCTTAAGAAGTCCTCCAAGTTTCTTTCCACAATAATTACAAACTGACTTAAACTCCCCATTTATTTTTTGTCTTAAAAAGTGATTCCACATAATTGACTTTAGCTTTCGATTTGCATTCTTGTCACGTTCATCTTTAGGTATCTCATTTGGTATTTCATCAACACAATCACCATCTTCTGCATTGATTAGTGGTGTAGACATTTTTTTCAGCTAATAAAATTAAATATATATGATCATAAGTATAAAATACATAAAATAATATATATAAAAAAAATTTACAACAATATTTTTGTTTTTTATTTAAATTTATAATAGTTGGTCTTGAAAAATATTATATGAATTAATAAAACCTGCATATACCTAACAAACACCTAGTTAATAGGCTACTATTATGCAAACTTTATTAATATAATGTTATAATAAGCTAAATTAGATGCATGCACGGTTAATAACAAAAGCTTAATTATTAACAATGACATGTACAACCATGCTCAATTAGGCATAATAAATTATAAAAAAAAAATTTGGAGAGGATTAATTCATTGTTAGTAGACATATATATAATTAAATTATAAAAAAATATTTGGCTTCACTATTATATTTATATTATGCAATCAAATAATATAAGATTAATTAAGAGGTATACAGTCTTTGTCCATATGATTCTTTTAACAAAGTACGAGAACCCTCCATTAGTGCTAGCAAATGAAAGCAACACAGGAGACAGGTTTTTTACTTAATTTTGCTTTAAACTTATAAAACTAAACCACACTTCCCAAAGCTATCTCTATATATTTTATAGCCACTTATTTGCACAATAGATTATGTGAACTATACATACAAGCTTAGTGTTGAAAGTCGATGACGTTGACAAAGCATTCTTTCTCACTAGTTCAACCTCATCACAAACCCTTCTCCAATTCCACTATCAATAAAATAATATAAGAATCAAGGGCTGAAGAAAGACAATATAGTTCACATTAAAGAATCGTAACACACACACACACACACATATATATATATATAGTTTGAAGTTTAAACAAATATCATATGAATATAAACAATCCAACAAACATGTAATATACTATTAAAAAATAGTTTATTTGAATACAATGAATTTACCAAAGTGAAGAGAATTTGTTTACGCTTCCCAAGACTCAGTTCTTGTCGGCTTGTATCCTCTGTTGGAGTTATGCGGCTGCAATCTTTTCTTGTTATTTTAGAGAAAATGATTTTACTTCGATGAATTTTCTAAAAGCAAAAGATGGTGTCTGCCAACTGCTTATGAGTCATAACTTTGTTATTTTTGATATATATAAGTGAATTAGGGTTTTTGTAAAATAATATAATATTACATTTTTGGACAATTAAATGATCTTATATTATTTCCTTAAATAACTATTTATTTAAATTAAAATAGTTTTCATATTATAAGTTTTTTAAATATAATATATATTATATAAAAATAAAAATAATATTAGTTTTGTATTTTAAAAATTTTTGCAAGGTGCGGGGTGGATACGGGGTAGGGAGTAGTAAACCCATCCCCACCCCAATAGAGGCGGGTCCCCGCGGATCCCCAACCTCGCGATATATTTTGCCATCCCTATGTTTTATGGGTGGTTAGGGGAGAAACGACGCTGTTTTGATGTTTTATTATTTAATTAATTATATTATTATCTTGTTATATAATTAATTATGTTATTAATGGTGTTTTAGTAATTATAGTTGAATTAGATGGGAAAGTGAAGCCATTTAATGATAGAGTTAACATAAGGAAGTGTTTCTCAAAATATATTGGTTAAATTTATACAAAAGTGCAAAAGGCTCATCAGTATCTACGTGATAATATCCTAAGAGAGGTCCGTGACATTAACGTATTTACTGATTAATCAATATTATACATAAAAGTATCATATTTAATATTATATTAACTTCCAAAATTAATTATATAAATCTAATTAAAGGAATAAACATACATTCTAATCTAACTTTATAATTCATATTAATTTGATTCATAAATCAATCAAACATACTTATAGAATTAAGTTTTTTTAGTTTGATTATCAATCAATTAAACAACATATATAGTTTTTTATTTATAATTGAATTATTAATCAATTAAACCTAGATATAATATAATTTTATTTGGAAATAAATTACAAATCAATCAAAGAAATTATAAGGTTTATTGGGATTAGAATCATTAGATTGACTCAAATTAAGGGAATTATATATATAACTATCATAACTGATGAAACTACATATAGAAAATTTTCAATTTGATTCCTAATTAGTTAAAATATATTAAAGAAGTTTTTATTTAAAACTAAATTATTATTCAAGTAAACTTATAAATAGAGAACTTATATAGAACAAACTATAATATATATTAATTTTTTATTTCATAATTCATTCAAAATCCGGGTGGCTGCAGACTACGCTTCATAGGTGAAACGTCAAATGGGTTATAAACAGACTATGGGCCTAAAATATTGTATTGATTTGGGCCTGATGGCCGAGTCTTGTTCTACGTAAGTTAATTGGATTGACGCAAATTACTAAAACCCAGGTCTTTTTTTTCGGATCAATCTTGTGCTAAATAGCCTCCAACAAAGCTTTCGGCTCCTTTTTAACATGTTTTCCAAAAGTACTACCAAATGCTTTCATTGTTTTTTTTTTTTAAGAAAAAAAGTTAATTACTGATGGTATTCTCAAATCTTTAAAATACAGAATTTTACTTTCATTTTAAATAAAGGCATAAAATTTATTAGTGCAAAATGACAGTTTCATATAGTGATTGCAAAAATACCATGGGGCTTGGGATCCGTAAGGGTCCGCCTCTACTAAGGTGAGGATGGAGGTAGTTTTCAAGGGGTTGTGGTAAAATTTTAATTCCCACACTGTATGGGGCGAGGATGGGCTTACTACTCCCCACCTGCACCCTACTATTATATATAAAAATATAAAATATATTTTTATTTTTATTTTTATATGTAATAAAGCTATTGCATATAAAAATATATAAACTTATAAATACTATCATTATTTGACATTTAATATATTGATTATTGGAAAAACATAAAATTATTTTATCGTTTAAAAATAGAATGTTGTGTTATTTTGTTAAAACTCTAAATTTAATTATATAAAATATGCTAGCATGAGGAATGGGGTGGGGTTGGAGAAAGCATTTCTTACATAGAGATTCTCATCCTTACCCGACCCCAAAAAATATGGGGAATGGGTGAGAAATGAGAGTTAAATTGAACAATAGGGTAGGAAATGGAAGGGCCTCCTCACCCTACCCTACTCTATTGTCATCCCTACTTTCATGTGAAATATAATACAATGGATCATTAAATATCATCTTAGTTATACTTCATTTTTAAGATATGAAAAATATAATAATCTCTCTCAACCTTAGACTTAACATAGGCATAAATCTAAAATGTTTGACATGTTTTTTTTTTTTTTTGAGAATTGAATAACCTTTTACTACTCCAAGTTTAATAATGTAATACTTGATCTAAAAATTGATTGAGTTTATTTAAATATAAATATGATGTGACAGTAAAAATTTGCTGACATTTTAAGTTCAATGTCACCTTAGAGAAACTTATGTAGGAATGGCAAAACAATCAAGCCGAGGTCGGGGACTCGGAAAACCTGAACATCCTAGTCGGGAAATTGCCCGGAAACCAAGGAAATTGATCGGGCTCGAGATGTGTTTTTTCTGTCCGACTGAGGCTGGGGTAAAGGTGACAGGGCTGAGGACCTAGAAATAAACCTTGGTATGTAATTAAATTAGAAACTACATCAATATAATCCATCAATTTTCAATTCTTATATATAGCCCCCTTGAGCCCATAATCTATTTTACTAAACTAACTCATAAAAGCCTAATAATTCAGCCTAAGCCCAATCCCAAGTCCCAACCCAGCCCACCTAAATTAGAATGATTAATTAATTGAGTTTTAAAAAACTGCAATGGAAAAGATTCGAACCAGTCCCTTCGTTGTAAACCATAAGAGAATGTGAGGACTCCAGTTTGCAATTGTAGATGCAATATACAAATTTTAAATATCACTTTTTAAAGAAATTAAATAAGTTTTAAAGAAATGCAATGTAGGAGATTCAAGCCCATGCCCAACTGTGAACCAATAGCCATTTTATGCGTGATGGGAGACCGCTGGGCTACAGCCCACTTTGCAATTTAATTTGCATGCAATATATATATGACAAGAACAGAAAAAAATCATAATTAAAAAAAATTATACAATCCGGGTTTTAATCCCTAGTAATTGAAAAACCCGACCCCGATCCCGGTAAAAAAATCCAGAAGAATTTCCCCGGACCGGGGTTTGCAATTGACTGCTAGGGTTGGGGCCGAGGCCGATGGGTTTTGCCATCCCTAAACTTATGATTTCAAGCTTTATATCTTATTACATATTATTTTCAATTTTAAGTTCAATAGCATCATAAAAAAAATTATGATCTCAACTTTAAGTGGATATTACAAATTATTTTCAATTCGCTAGAGTTATCAAAAAATAATGATTTTTAGCATGATTATTTGTATGCTTTTTTTCATTAAATAAATTTTTTTTGGTAATTTTATGGTTTGTAAACAAATTAATATTATTTAACGTGTTGTAGCGCATATTAACACTCAAAATTTATAGGGTTTTATTATAAAATTCATTTGATATTATATTAAATTATGAAACTTTAATGAAATTAATAATTTATTAATTAAAAAATATTATTTCATCGAGTGTAGTATCAAAATAACTTTTATAACGAAAGAAAATGGTTTTCAAGGTTTTAACGGTGCCCTGATGACACACATGAAGACTACTGTTAGAATTGGGGGTTAAATTGTTACTTTCCGATAGGAGTGTGGATAATGGATTTAAACAAAAAATTAGGGGTCAGAAGAAACTCTCAGTATAGTTTCTTTTGGCCCTTTTTTCTTCTTTCAAAGAAAAATGACCATTTGCTCCCCTAATAACATTTGGGATGATGGACGCCTGAAGTTTGTTAAACTTACAAATATCCTGAAGGCTAAAGCTTGTAAAATGAAATTTTCTTATACTTAATTATTTCTTCAGAATGAAAATGCTAGAAAATTATGTAAAAATTGTCAAATAAAATCAGAATGAAGTGAAGATTCTATAATTTTACCAAGCCATTGGGATCTATATCGATTTACGCGAAACTTTAAGAGCAGTTATCCAAAGTTGCCATTTTTTAATGATATATCTTATAATATTGGTGCAACCAATTACAAGGCTTATCCAATGCTAGTAGCAGCAACCTTGCTGGTTGCAGTAACTTTTTTCAACAATTGTTTTTTCTCTTTTTAAGTTGGCCAAACAATTAAAGAGAAAAAAAATATATTTTTGTTAAAGACTAAAGAAAAGTTTTTAAAATAATTATTTCAATATTTTTGGTGAGTAAATCAAATCAAGTAAACCATTTTATTTATTTATTCATTTATAGTGAAATCCTTTTGTCTAGGGATTTGTTACTGGATTGGTGTGAGTGAGACATAAAAAAGCGAAATATTTTTATTTTTTGCTTAAAAATCAAATTTTGGGGTTTGAAAGCAACGACAATATCGAGTTGATAACATTACTTATGTTTACAATTTTCTTTTTGTTAAAAATAAATTAAATATTAAAAAATAACAAATTATTAACCTAATCAATTATATTAAATAATAACCCGATTAAGTTTCACATTATTAAATGACGACTTAACAATTTGAGTGTTATTGAAAGTTGATCAATTTAAATTAGAATTCCGAAAAGATTCCTAAAATTTTGCCAAACTATTAGGGTATACTGATATATGAAACAATTTCAATAAGTAAACTTAAGATTTAACTTAATTTTAAGTCTATAACGATTATATATTTTTCATCAATCACATCTATAAAATTGTTCCTTTTTTATCAATCACAATCTTGAAAATGATGATTTGAGAAGTGAAAATGATAATTTCAATATAATTTTAGAGATATAATTAATAAAAAATATATAATAATTTTTTAAATTTAATAAATAATTTGATAATATTTATTGTTATTATTTGATCATATATACAAAACATATCAGGGGAGGTTCTTGTAGACTGCCATTAAAATGGCAATTGCTGCTAAATCAATGCTGCCCGCCGCGTTGTAACAGTAGAAACATTCTTGTCTTCTCAATGATAGCGGGTTAGATCACGTCATAGTCAGTAGGGTATCTTCTTTTTTTCTCAACAATTTTTTTTTTTTTTTACCTTTTTTGTTGGAGAAAACATTAAAGAGAAAAAGATTTAATTTTTTACTTTTTTAGTTAGAGAAAACATTAAAGAGAAAAAGATTATTTTGTTAAAGATGAAACAAAAGTTTTAGGAATATTTACTTTCTATGATTCGGATGAGTAAATCAAATCAATTACACAATTGTATTTATTTATTTATTTACACACATATACTTTTGTCCAAGGATTTACTCTTCGTAGATAGTGATTTTTATATTTTGATTACTAGTGGTAGACCCAAGATGTTATATACAGAGGAGCGTTTTAAATATTATAATAATTTTTTGTTATTATATTTTTTATAAAACTTGATAGTACGAGAGAATTTATTAAAAAATGAAAATGAATGTACCTAACAAGATGGATATTGTGAACTTTTTCTTTTACATAGTCCAAATATAATATATTATTTCACTAAAAATTATAAAAAGAAGTTAGTTATCGTCGTTCACTAAAAATTATTTGAATTTATGTACATTAAAAAAAGTTAAATAATTATAAAATACGAAAGAAAAGAAAGATATAGTTTCTTCCAAATTATGTAAAATATAATACAATTTATGAAGTAAAAAAATAAAATTAAAAATACAAGAGAAACTCACAAAGCTATAAAACATATATTTTTAATATATTATATGGATTAAAGAGTGAATTGTAGCTGACATTAAAGTGACTATCAAGTAATTAGAAAAAGACGAAAGATAAAACTCAAAAATTTGGTTTAATCTATATAGAGGGGTATGATGTAACTAATTGAAATAAAGGGGGAAAAGAGAGGCATTGAAAATTTTCGGAGGGCCCCCAGAGACCCAAGTCCCTTCTTGGCCCCACCTATATTGAAAACAAAGAAAAGTGGTATTAAAGCTATGAAGTAATAACTTTATTGATCCAATATTTTAAAGATGAATATGGATCGTCTTATCATTTAATTTAATAAAAGGGTGTGGAATAAAACATCAAAAAGTAATATTCGTAGGAAGTATTATAAAAACAATGTGAAAATATTATAATGATTGTGTAATATTTTCAGGAAATTTATCAAGAATAAAATAGTATGGTTTGATTATTAAAATAATGAGGAATTTAAATAAATAATCTTGAATTTTAATTATATAATATCATTATCACATGACGTTAATGCTTAAAAGCTTAGACAAACATTGGATGAGAAGGAAATGGGGGCACCCTTTTGTCAAAATAAATTTTGAAAAGGAACATGCCTTAATCATAAAAATCTAGATTTATAAAACTTGTTAAATTAGATAATAAGACAATCAATTATCACAATTTTCGAAAGAGTTGAAAACACAATCGCCTCGTAAGGCAGCATCTATCTTCTATCAATTACAGGCTAGAATTGCCAAGTGTGTGTCTAACTTTTGTATTTTGTGAACAAGATTTTTGTATGCATCTAAATTCCAACTACAGATAGAATAGGACAATCCAAGCCAAGAGACAAGCAAAACCCATTTCGATAATTGGAAGGTGTAACCGTAACATGTTTCTTTGATTTCAAAGATTGAGAAAACAAAAAAAAAAAATCAATTTGTTAAAGCATTGGATGCGAACAAAATATATATAACAAAGCATTGTCCAACATGGAGGACCACAAGCAACAACAGGCTTTTTTGGTCATTTTTTTACATTTTACAGCTTATTCTCTGTTTATAATATTCCAAGCTTTGGTCCACCAAAAAGCTTTTGTTAAATTGTTGTCATATTGGAGGCTGGTACCACCACTACCACCGCCAACACTACCACTGCAGCACCAGCTGCCGAGGTTTTTAAATATTATTTTGCGGGGTGTGTTTGGTGATAGCAATTATTATTTGATGATAAGTTAAAAGAGTAAATGATAATGCCCTCGTTTGAAGTTTTACTAAATGACATTTCACTAACTCATCATTTAAGAAATGTATGAAATTATCTCTTGAATTTCTATCTTGTCATCTGTGTTCAGTTTTCAGTATTATGTATTAGATAATGCTAAAAATAATAATAATAATAATTACAGTTTATGTAACTTTGAGGATGGAAATGTTATTCTATGAAATCTCAAGGGATATATATGTTATTTACCAATAAGTTAAATGAACTCAATCAATTACTCATTAACAGTACTGTGTTAATAAGGTATAGCCTTACAATAACTCAGAATCCGTTTATTTATGCTCATCTATTAATACATTGATATTGTGCACATATCAAAATATATTAATTAGACTGTATAAATTGTTTATATAAATGGTATTGCTCTTCTAAAATAACAATTATGAAACTTGTAACGAAAAACGTCAAAATAACCGTACCTTATAGGTGTTTTGAGTGATAACGAAATCCAATTAATTTTTTGTGCTCAAGCGAGTGTTGAAATGTCGAAATAGTTATCTAGTTACAAAGTTGACTATCGAGCATTATGTCTATATACGAGGAACGGAAGTAATAGAAAATTGCTATATCTCAAAGAATTAATTATTTTTAAATTTTCCTACTACAAAAAGGAATTCTCAGAAAGTTGAAAAAAAAAAGGGGAATTGTATTAATAATAGTTTCACACTCCAAATAAGTAATGTAGGTGGGGTGGTTTGATGGAACAACCATAAATCAAGATTCCGTATGGAATGCTACACTAAAATTTCAAGAAACCAATTTCTTGTTTCCTAAAATAGACTTTATAATATGCTCAAATTATTGGACTAAGAAAACTTTTTCTTGTAAAAAGTAAAAAATTACCAAACAGGATAGAATCCAAACCGGTTTTGGAGTTGCCAAATCCACACTTTAGCTGAGCATTGGTAAAGCGCAAACATCTATGGCAGTGTAAAGTAGAACTTATAAATAAAAGCTAGAGCAAGGGACATTGGGGAGAGAGTGTACTCAGAAAATAAGCACATTACAACCAACATTTTCAAATCAAACGGCTTATAACATCTCAACTAGACAGATCAAAGGTAGCATCTCAAAGGCAAAAGTTAAAGTAAAAAGCAAATGTAATAATTACAACCACCACCATCATACAGCCAACAAGAACAAATGGAACAGATATGCACTCAAAGTATCAATGAGAAAAATAAAAATAAAAAAGGAGGGAAAAAGAATCTCTAGTACACTAGGCCCAAATCAAACATACAACAGGAACCACCAGGATTTGAACATGCTAATTGGGGTTTCTAACGAAGGAAATATGATGTTGTCAACTATCCATGGGAGAAGATGGTGGCAGCAGGCCTGGATCGACTCATATTGAAGATGTATCATCTGCATTTTTGACCTGATCAGACTGAAGATCTAGTTCATCTTGAAGCTTTATGCTGGAACGACATAGCTCTTCGATGCGCCTGGTTACTTCAGACATTGTAGGACGGTTATCAGGATATTGTGCTGCACAATCTACCGCGAGCTGTAGAAGCTGAACCATCTCATCTTCCACGTTCTGGTACCTGAGGAGCTCGAGATCGAAAACCTCAGAAGTCCATTCCTCTTTAACTATGGACTGCACCCATCTGGGGAGGTCAACACCATCCTCATTCATGATGGCATGAGTTGGCGCCTTTCCAGTGAGCAGCTCCAACACAAGTACACCAAAGCTATAGACATCAGCCTTCTGAGATACTTTACGAGGATCAGTCACCTCTGGTGCACGGTAACCTACTACTCGGTTAGGGGTAGAGGATGGACCAACCAGGTGGGCAAGGCCAAAATCAGAGACGCGGGCATCATAAGATTTTGTTAGTAGAATATTTGACGATTTTATGTTGCCATGAGAAACATTAGGGCCTTGAGAATGTAGATATCCGATGCCACGGGCAACTCCAAGCGCAATGCCAGACCTCATTTCCCAGTTCAGCGGAGTCCTGCCTGCTCCTTTGTTTCCTGTCATTTAAAATAAGAGGCAAATTTTTATGTGAAGATAAGCTAATAAGACTACAGTACTTGAAATCTTTCTTGGCTGTTTTGCTAAATGCTTAAAAGTGTAAAATTTAATTTTTTTATGAAGTTTGCTTCAAAAATTCCGATTCTCTCAGCCTCTTATACAGAAAATTAACAAAATGGGAACCAAACGTCAAAAACCAACTCATGATCGATGCCCAAATAAGGCCTAGAACAATTCAAACTAAACCAAACCAACTTTAGAGGATTAATAAATTTTTTTCAGGAATGAATTCAAGCCCATTTTGCAGACCAACAACAACGAGCAACAACCATACAAAACAAAAACCTAACCAAAAAAAATTCAATAAATATAAAACAATAAGAAGGAAATGACAAAAACACAAAAATCATAATTTGAAGGAGAAAAAGGAAGGAAATAATAATAAAAGAGAGAAAATTTCAATCTCAATCTCAATCTCACCATGCAAAAGTGCAGATAAGCTTCCCATTGGCATGTAATCGTAGACAAGAAGCTTCTCATCTCTACTATAATAATAAGCTCTAAGGGGGACCAAGTTTTCATGATCCATTGCTCCAACTACATCAATCTTCTCCTTAAACTCCCTCTCAGAAATCGTCACATCCTTCAATCTCTTCACCGCCACAACCGAACCCATCTCCAAAACCGCCTTATACGCCGTCCCAAAAGTCCCCTTTCCCAGAACCTCCGCAGAAGCCCTCAACAAATCCTCCAAATCAAACACCTTCGCCGCGTTCCCGAAAAACACTAACTTTTTCGCGCCATTGCTGTTCACTTCCCCTTTCCCGTTTCCGTTCCCATTCCCACTCCCCACCATTGCCGCGGCCGCCGCAGCCGCCACCGAAAAACCATTTCCGTACCCGGCGGCATTCTCCGATTCCCCGACGGGCTTCTCGCCGAGAATTTCGAGGTCCTGTTGCTTTAACGAAGCAATGTCCATCGACCTCGTTTTCTTGTTACTCTTCTTTCTACAAACGATCATCAAGATCATCAAAATGAGTAGAAAAACAAGTACAGATCCGATAACAATTCCGGCAATTGCGCCGCCGGAGAGCTTCTTCTTCTTCCCTTTCTCGTTGTTGCCAATTTCTCCAGTTGGCGTGCTCGGAACAACGATGCTTCCACTTGAAGAAGAAGAAGTGCAAGCTTGGAGAGGCTTCCCGCAAAGCGAATTGCCCGAAAACGAGCTCGACCCAAATGACTCGAAGCTCTTTGGAATCGACCCATTAAACAAATTGTTTGAAAAATTCAGCTGTCGAAGATTGGGCAACTTCAAATCCGGAATCGACCCAGAAAGCTGGTTGTTCTCAAGAAACAGAGTCTTCAACCTCGTCAAATTGCCGAAACCCGACGAGATCTCACCGGAAAAATTGTTGCTAGCGAGATTCAAACGCACAATATCATGCAAACCGAACAGAAACTCCGGGATCTCGCCGGAGAAATGGTTCCCTTGCAAGTACAGATTACGAAGATTACTACAGCGAGCAAGATCCGCCGGGAGTTGTCCGGAGAGCGAGTTCAGACGGAGACTCAGAGTACGAAGCGACGTCAAATTCCCGAAAATGCCGGTGGGTATTTCCCCGGAAAGCGCCACGCCGGGCAGCCGGAGAGCCGTGACTCGGTTCTGCTCGCACAATACGCCAGCCCACTTGCAGGGAGTGGACTGGGAGGTGTTCCACAGCAGCGTCCGGCCACCCACCGAGGCGCGGAGAGCAAGAAGCGCGGCGCGGTCGGAGGAGAGATCTGGTTCCGAAAAACCGAAGAACATTAGGAGGAAAAGGACAAAGAAAAAGCTGCTCTGAGCGGTCATTTTTTAAGGGTTTTGGAACAATGTGGGTTGGTTTTGAGAGTTTCAAAGCCTCAAGAAGGAGAAGACATTTGAGAAGAAGAAGAAGAAGAAGAAGAAGAAGAAGATAAGAATATGAGAGCTGGAAGTGTTTGTATTAAACAGAGCGAGTGTTAAGAGAGTGAGAGCTTGAGAAGGGAAGGGCAAATTGGGAAATTGGAAACCCTAATAGCTGTTTTGCACAGTGGAGTATGTCTCCAACAAGCATTTTAAGTTCTGGGTTGAGTGGCGTGGAGTGGACAGTCAACCCCATTTTTTGCTTTTGTTTTTTTTTTTTTTTAATTCTTTTATTTTCGTTTCTACTTGCGGGCGTTTGCTTGTCTTTTTCAAGTGTTTTTTTTTTTTTTTTTAAATATGGATTTGGCTTGTATTTGTTTTGTTTCAATTGTGTTGTGTCAATGTGTCTCCTTTTTCTATTATCTTTTTCTTTTTAATTTTTGAACAACCAACCGTTACTATTTTTTTATTCTTAAATTGTAAATCTTACTGATGGCTTGTTAAGGTTTGCTGAAATGCCATGTGAATGGATTACCTTGTAGTGTTGAAAATTCCATATATATATATATATATTTTTTAAATTCTTCATTCAATTTTGGCTAAAAAATGAAAAAATATATATATAATAATAACATGGTCTATCAATTTAATAGCACACACTACCCAACCAAGGGACTTGTGTATATGATTTTCAAGCTGTAAAGGGATTGTTGTGTAAGATTTTGACCAACTTTTATGTGAGATTTACTTATTCTAAATTCGAATTTAATAGGCCATCACAATTAAATGAAATATGTCAAAAATATTACATATATAATACATTGACTGAGGGAGAAGTTTGTGAGGGTTTTTTTTTTCTTAAATCAGAAATAGTCTTGCTCATTTTCATTAAATCGCAACGGAGATATGTGAGATTTATCCTTGTTTGATTCAGATTTATTAAGTTCTTAATTTAATTAGAGCAAATTACACTACTTATTTCATGAGGTTTTGTAATTGATAACATACATATGAGAAGTTTGCTTTAAATATCAAATTTATTCCATAATGTTATGGGCATTTAACTGTTAATAATAACATGTACAAAGAATAATTAATCCTCTTAACGACAGGGATTAACAATCCCCTTCTCATCTAATTCTACCTAAAGTTTTAAGGATTTAATACCATGCGGCATTTATAATAATTAATAGTTAAGATTTAATTATCTAAGAAATTCTTTCGTTACAACTAAAACAAACCATTTTGAGCCTAATTAACTTGCTAAAACATGCGATGCTTTTCATGTACACAAATATTACTTTTTTCATCTTCTTCAACAAGTGTTCTTGTCTAACAATTCTTTATCATAGAAATTGAGAATAAGAAGGTATAAGATTGAAACAAAATGACCCATAATCTAACGGGGAATAAACATTGACAACCTCAAGATTTGGGTTAAGTAACAGTATCCTCCTCACTGTTAGAAAGTAACGCCTAGTCGGCTAACCCACCCCCGCTTTGCCACTTCCGTTTGGAAAAACCTATTAAAATATTGGAATCTATTATGTAAGAACAATTTTACCCTCTTTTTTCTTATTAAAATATAATAAAATTATGTACGATCAAAACTATGTCGTCTTATATAATAATTTTAAAAATTAAACAAAACATGATATTGTTGATGCACGATTTTCAGATGACCGAAAAACGGGTTGAAGCTTGAGTTGTACTTTGGGTTATGACCATAACAGATATAATGCTCTATAGTAATATTCGGTAACACCACCACCATTACACATTTACACATTTTCTTTCAGTCACTTTCTCATCTCCTCAATTTTTCTTATCATCTTCTCAGATTTTTTTAAGGTTTAAGAAAAAAATGAAACCTGATTCTCAGTCAAGTTAAGACCTTAGATTGAAAACAAACACTCCTCTTAGACTCTTAGTCTCTAAACTAAAAGATAAGGGTGTCAGCATTAGTTTGTGAAACCTTTGGGTCACTATTTTTTAATTTACCAAACTTCAGGGGTATAAATAGTTTCTCCAAACTGTTAAGGGTTGTCAAAAGTCGATGGGCAGCTAAGATATCATTAAACTGTTTTTCTACTAGACATGCAATTCTCTTGCTAGCATTTAAGCATTCTTGTAAGTTTAATAATCTTTTTTTTTTTGACCTTTCAATTTACAAATTTAATTAAAGAAAAAAGTATACATTCTGTTTGCATAACATTTGAAAGCAAATTTTAAAGAAGAATTTTTTTTCAAAAATTAATTTCAGTCACACACAATATATGAGATTATAAAATCATCTATTTTTTTAACTAAAATTTTATTTTTTTCATTGTATTTTTATACACTAAACCTTGATTTATTAATTTACAATTAATAAAATGCATTTAAGAAAAAAGTGTATAAAATATTTATGTGGGTTCATATAGTCCAAACTCATAAAAATAATACAAGTGTTAGAAAAGCAAAATTCAACCTTTTGGGTTTCATACATAAAAATAGCCAGTTAAAACCAGTTTTGTAAAATTATTAAAAGCAATTAGAATGTCTCTAAATTTCTTGTGGTTTAATGATAATTGGTCGTTTAAATTTGTTGGACCTTCTGCAAAGACAAAAAATTAAATGTTGGAGTTAGAAATCTCACCAATCTTTGACTTTTGAGTTTTTAATGTATTAATGTGATATACGTGATGTGTCGGTACCTGGTGACTAGACCTGTAACCAACAAAGCGGTTACAAAATAAAAAAAGGTCAAAAAAATTAAAATAAAAAATGACACCTCAATATTTGGGTGAACCACATATCCCCCCCTGTTGTTGTTGTTGTTCTTCTTCTTTTCTTTTTTTTTCTTTTAAAATAACTAATACATCTCTACATTAGACAACTATTAGCTAATTGTTAGTAGAGTCTGAAATTTGATACAAAATCTTGTGTTTGGAGATTTGGTACCAACCCTGCTTTCATTAATATAGATATTAGAGAGATAGCAAGGGGGTAGCGGCGGGGGTAGAGAGGACCTCCCATTTTACATCTCACTCTTTATTTTAATTCTTATTTCATTCTCTTATTCCTATGTTTTCCAAACAGAGTAGGCATAGAGAATCTCTTTGCGACTTATGCTTTCCCCATTTTCTTATGTGAGTTAAATCAAACTAAATATTGATGCTGAAAATCCTTTGACCTCCAGCTCACAGCTCACTAGTAAAATTTATATTTGTTGTTGAAGACCTGACTCAACCGGGGCGTGATGAGGGAAAATATGGAGAAGGATAATGAGAGAGAGGAGTTTCAGGCCATATGTTTATCAATGAAGGTCATTACGTTTCAGTCAACAGAGGCTTTAGTAGTATAAATGATCTGTACACAAAGAGAAAACAAGGGTCAGAGATGTCATTGGTGTTGTAAGCGAAAATCTTGCGACGCTCAAGTCAGAGACTGAAATATGAAGAAAAATATTCGGTCGACCAGTAAGAGACGAGATAGAGAGAGAATTTTTAGGTTAGAGAGTGTTCCGAACGTTGATTTATAGATAACGACTATATTTATAGGAGAGTTTACTTATAGGTAGCGAGATGCATGGGGCTTTGTTGACACCATACTGCATGTAAGGGAGTTGATGTTTACACTTGCAGTCATGAAAGCACCTGGATGATCGAAAATCCCTTCAAGAGACGCCTTGATAAAAGCTTCTATAGAGCCTCGTGCCTCCCATATTTTATTAATATTTATGGAATTTGGGAGGTAATCATTAAACTCAAGGATGTGCAACTCTTTATTAAATATCTTCTTGACGCTGATGGCTCTGACATAGAAACCTATGCCATGGAATATCTTTGGTGGTAAAATTGAGAATCATGTCATTCGTCGATCAAGTAGGATATTCGTTATAGAATTATATGATCGACCAAAGAGCCTCAATAATAGGAGTAGTGACAAAATCTTTGTCAACCAGATTAATAATGAAGCATTCATCATTCCAAGAGTCCTGCCGTCACATAAGAAAAAAGACATAATTATTCTAATCACAATACAAGAAAATTTATATCCCTTGATAATGTGGCTTAGAAAATTAACCTAATTGTTTGTTCTAATTTTTCATCCAATACTAAATAAACGAGAATCTCCTTCCGCTGAATGCTTTCTCCAATCTGAACTTGTTTATCTATATGGTATGTTGAATCATACTAAATAAATTGTTCATATATGTTATTAGTAGAATTTTAATTAAAAATTTGAGATAATTGGAAATTATTCTCACAATGTTAACGTTATAGGTCTCTATGTTGCTAACAGCATGTACAAAGATTATCCTCCTAAATTGCAAATAACAATTAATATGGACTAAAATAAACCTACAAATTTGGTGATCAAGAGAGAAGAAGAAATCGCTAGTGGTTTCGTCTCTAAATGTAGAAATTTCGTCAAAAAAAAAAAAAAAAAAAACTCCACAACGAAATTCATTTTTCTCATGCAATCGTTGTATAATCATTGCACTAGCACCAGACCAAAATGTATTTTGTGATGGAAACTTTTTGTTGTACAAAAAAGTTTTTGGGATGAACTTTTTTGTGGCTAATTTGCTAGAAATAGTTGCAAAAACCCATTAAAAAGAACCAAAATTTAGCGGAAAATTACTTTGAAAGACAAAAATGTCTAGTTGCTTATTAATATCATTTGTGGCAAAATCAATTTTGTTATATAACGCGTCATTTTGAGACAAAATGTTTCCTGGCAAAATGTAAAGGAGATTGTGACAAAGTGTAAAAGACAGTAACTTTTGAAGGATTTAGCAACAAAATATTTAATTGCTAATTGACATATTCTGTAAGAAAAATAATATCATTAAAAGGTGTTATTTTGGGACAAACAATATCATCGCAAAATGTGATTGAGATAGTGGCCAAGGTATGATTTTTTGATGAACCATTTCGTTGTAAAATGTAACAATAATGTTATACTTACAACCCAAATACAATTCAAAATCTAAGCTGATGTGATAGCATAAATGATAAAATCTTACTGAAGATATACATTTTCTTATTCATTTTTGTTCTTTATCCTCCAGTAAATTTTTACCCTGTGGGTTTTCAAATGATCAAATTATAGACTTTTAATTATATTTGAGTTGTAAGTTTAATACTACTGAAAATGTAACCGAGATAGAGATAAAATATAATGAAGAATATATATTGATTGCTTTTTTAAACGAAATTTTTAGTTGCTAATTATTTGTATTAGACACTAACACAATTTAGTCGCATATATAAACAACCTCTCGGGGACAGATTTATTTGACGAATAAATGGTTTTAAGCTGTTAGTAGCTCTAACATGTAGAATTGATTTCTTCTTGTAATACATTAAGTCATAATAACCCGATCAGACTCCATCAACTTTAAAATGGTAATCTTCCTCCAAAATATTTGCTCTTAAAAAAAAAAGCTATAACAGTATGAAAAATACTAAAAAATAAAAGAAGAAGATCAAGTAAAAATTATTAGTGCTTTTTTTTTTATCTTTTATTTCTCTTCTTTATGTTGTATACCAAAAAAAAAAGTCCTAATTTTGCTTTAAAATTTTTGAACTTTCACCTTTGAATTCCATATCGAACTTGTGAACTTAAAAATTGAGAAAAAAAATTCAAAACTTAACAAATAACAATTATAATGAGTGTTAACTGCCCTCAAAATATTGCTATTGTTATTTTATTTACAAAAATTATTTAACTTATATCAAAATTAGATATTGAAGATTAAAAAAAGGGGTTTATATCACTGCGATGTAGAAACTTCTTGTTGAAGGAAATATCGATTAGGGTAAGTAATTATATTTTGCAATAGAGTTGTGGGTAACCTATAAGGGTAGACTTGTAAATAAAAAATCTTTTACTACTGGTATATTTTAGTTTGGTAATGGCGTCCAAATATCACAATTCATTGATCCAAAGAAAAATTGTTACTTTAGTCCGTCATAAGAAACATCGTAACTTGGGCCATAAGGTACCTAATGGGCTTTAAACGGGTCTAGGTAGAAGCTCACCCTTCTAAGTTTGGGTTTCCTTAATCCCATAAGTTCTTAAAACTAATATTTAAGCCCTTAAAGTTCATACATTTCAACTGATTTTAGGACGTTAATATTAAATTTTGTTAAAAATAAAGTTATAGTGCTAATTTTAGAAATCTCTAGATTTAATTTTGGCCAAACTATAGAGTGTCAATAAATATCCCAATATTTTATTTTAGACCCACGTTAATAGACTCTGATCAAAACTACCTTAGTTTTTAGGATTGGAAATAATATTGAAATATATAATTAAATATATATAGACCTTTAGAACTACCTTGATTTTTAGGATTAGGAATAATATATATATATATATATATATATATATATATATATATATATATATATATATATATAAAACATAAATTTATGACTCTTTATTTCATCAATGGTCGAAATTAAAAGTCAAAATATTATATTTAATGCTGTCAATTTATCAATTATATCAACGTTGAATTCTGCTAATCAACAAATCTAAATTTTATATGTAATTTTGTATCAAACGATTATTTTCACACACACACATATATGAGAAATAATATTTTAATATAAAGTTTTTACACAATTGTTTTGGTTTTTATCTCAAAAAATCCAATTGCTGAAATTGAAAGTTAAAAAGTTAAATTTGATGCTGTTATTTCATCAATCATTTCAATCATTAGATTTTATATATCAACCTTTAGAAATTTATCTTTAGTTTTGTGTTAAAAAAATTGTATTAAAAGGATACATTCTCTCTCTTTTTATATTATACTTATTTATATAGGGATTGAAAGGAGACTAATTTTGAAAATTATGATTTCTTGTTTTTACGAAGACAGATTATTATTGCATTGTATCTAGGACTTGAAAGAAGATTTAGGAATTTATTTTTTCAAGTCCTTTTAATTTGTTTATTAGAATAAACAAGGATAAAATAGGTATTTTTGATATTTAATACTTTCCAATACGACTAAGTTGGGTCTACGAATTTTTACCTTCTAAATTTTCATTGGGCCAATTACAGGATCCCATTTTTTGGTTTACTTTCATCAATATTTACTATTTATCACTTTTTATCATCGGGTACCCTTGAATTACCTTAGGTTATAGTTTAATTTTATCAATATTCACTGTTTATCTTTTTTTATCATCGAGTACCCTTGATATTTTTTAAATTCATCATGAAGACCCATTCCGTTGGTTTAGTCATTAAGTGACATCATTTTCCCATCCAATTTCACTGCAATTACCAAAATATCCTTAATTTAATACTGGACTTGAACCCTTACCCTTGCCATAGAAGGAGCCTTCCATATTACCACCATACCAACCATCTGCTTCAAGATTTTATTTACAAATTATTTTTATTTATATGTAATATCATGTTAAAAAACAAAAGAGGCACATCAAAGCCATCCACGGTCTACTCTCTTCTCTTTTCCATACCCTTATCTTTACACAACCTAAAATGCCAACTCATTAAAAAAAAAACAAAAAATTTCAAACTAAATAGAAAAAAATAAAACATTACTAAAAATACATGAAAGATCAAGGCAAATCATTACTCCAGAAGGGGTGTCCATGATGAATTTTTTTAACGTCAGGGGAGGCGGTAATACAAAATAGTAAATAGTAAATATACATAAGATTAAGTCAAGAGTTGGGGGTATGTATGATTAGCCGTTTGTATTATAGTTTTCAGTTTTTAATCAACAACTAAAATATATGTTGTTATTGACTCTAAACATACATATCTTGTAGACTGGTGATAAAAAAGCTGGGGGTCTTGAGTTCGAATGTCAACATTACAAAATTTAGTTTATTTTATATATAATTGATTGTGCATTATTAAATAGCTACTATACCCCTCAATAAGCAACATAATTATAAGTATTTAATAGAAAATATGACTAAAGGGTATCTATGATATATTTTCTAAAAGCGAGGGGTATTTGTGATAAAAAGTGATAAATAGTAAATATCGGTGAAATGAAGTCGAAACCTAAGGGCCTCCGTGATTAGCCCAATTTTCAGTCGGTTTTAGTCACGCGCTGATTTCAATTATTGTGCTCAATCACCTGACGGAAAACAAAAGGTAAACAAAAATTTAATAAAATAATAACAATAATAATAAAATCGTAAAACTACAATTTTCCTCGTGAAACGTTCACTCACAAACACAACTCACAAGATAAAAGCTTTAAGCTACACGAATATCACCACGTGTCAACCCCACCGTCACTAAACGCCCTCAACCCCGGCTCTGAGTATATTGACAAACGAATCTTGAAGTTGGGGGGGACTACGCACGTGGTCTCTCACTGGCAATTCCCCGTCGCCAACCGGACCAGCCGGTAAATCAGAATCTTTTACGATCCGACGGTCGACATCTTACATGTGATATTAAAGTCAAATTTCACGAATCACATTTTTAAAAAAATCTCAGACTTTCTCTTCTCCTCTTCTTCTCTTGCCTCTGTTTCATCTATCTCTGTTCACAAAAGCTAACAAAAGCACTTTTCTCGAGTAAAAATTCGTCGTTTCATTTGATTTTGTTGAAGTGCTTCAAGATGGAGAGAGACTTTCTCGGTTTGGCTTCGAAGAGTGCTGCAGCAGTGGCGACTCCGATTACTGTCAAAGAGGAGACCTCTGATGGCTCTAAAGATTCAGGTTAGGAATTCTTCGTCGATTCGTAGTTTATTATTTTTTTAATGAAATTAGGACACAAAAGGAATTTAATGTTTCTAATCTCGTTGAAAAGTTTTCTATAAATTTTCCTTCATTTTCTCGGGAGACAAACAGAAACAGGCGGTTTGGGAAGGGGAATATATTTCTCAACAAGAAATCACACGAGGAAAATACCTTTTTTTTGTTATTTTAAAAAATAAAAAATAAAAATAAAAATACCGAAGGTACAACACGTTTTGATGCATGCGGTACAAGAACGATTCAACTGTCCTAAATTTTAGTTTTAGGTAAAGAAAAACAAGTAAAGTAGAGTTGAAGCGTTTTACTCCACTTTTCATTTTTAAATTACCTTGAAGGAAAATACGCTAAAGTGCGCATGGAGTGTTGTGTTCACCCATAAGTCAGTTGGTCAAACTAGTTACAGTTGTCGAGGATGAGAAACATGGGGTTTTGTGGTGGTAGTTGCGAAAACGCCGCCGTTTCATCTCTTTTGTTGGTGGAATAATTAATTAAATTTTCAATTTGGCCCTTATGTGAGCGTGAAAGAATGAATAATATATTAATAATAGAATAGAATATGTAGATAAGGCTTTTGGGTTCGGTAACGAGCATGCAAGGAGTTTGATAACTCGTGTGTGAGAATTTAATATTGTGATGGTGAGTTGTCATATTGATTATAATAATAGAAGGTGATGTGTATGATGGAAGTCGTGCCAGACTAGTTGCTACCTACATTTATTATAAACAATTGTGGATGTAAATGATTGTGCCGTATTTAAATAACTTCAATTCGACAATGTGATTAAATAATGCTCTTGTCACATGGCATAAAATTGTTATTAAACGTTGTTAGATTTTATAATGAATAATCAAAATAAAATATTCCCAATTCTTGCGCTTGTAGCTAGGGACAGTTTTTTTTAGATCCTTTGCCTAAAACCAGGCGCGCAGCTAGAATTTGATGGTTGGGGGTCAATTAGAAAAAATAAAAATTAGGAGGGGGGAAATGGAACAAGATATTAAGGGCTATATGGGAAAGTGGATTTTTTGGTGTATAATTTAAGTTAAGCACATCAAGGCTTTTATAATTTTAAAATGTAAGGAAAAAAATTCACAAGATTAAAAAATATTCTCTTTCTTTCAATGCAACAATATTCTTCCATACAATATTGCCTCGCACAATTAACTTAAATCTAGAAACACGTAATTACTTATAAATGTTTGATAATTGATAAAACCAAGATATATAAATTTTTAATATTAGTTTACATTATTATTATTGTTTATTCACATCAGATCTTAGGTTTAATAGCGGACTTTAGTTATGTAGTAAACTAGAGAAGCATTCTTTTTAATTTGAATTGGCTTTTGTAGCATCAATGAAGGGCTCAGGGATGCAATTATGTTTCTCAAACAAGGTTTCTGCAATTCCCCAATTTCTGTCTTTCAAGACTGCTCAAGAAGACAGGCCAAGACATGATGCTCTAGTCTCATCTGGGATTATGTCTGTATCTACTGCTGATACTTTTGATAGCAACAAGAAACCTTCTTTTAGCATGGCCCAGGTTTGTTTTTGCTTCTTTTTGGTTACAGTATATGTACTGCATGGTTCAACATGTGTAAAAAGTGTAATTTTGGTTCGTTTTAGATTTGAATGAATGAGTATTAATTTAAAGTTCAATGGGAAGTCAACTTTAAACTTTGTTCTTTGTCAATATATGCTTTTAAAAATATTATTTTCTGTAAACTGAGTCTTTTTTTTTTCCTTTTTTTGGATGTTATATTTGCAGAAAAATATGATTCTTGATAAGCAAGGGGGAAACCACTATGCAATGACAGCCTATGCTATGCAGAACTCAGATGCAAACCAAGTCCATATGGCCCAGGAAATGAGGATGTTCCCTATCCCCAGCAAACCAAATCAAACAATTGCTGTGTCTACGAGCACTCCAGTTCTTCACTCCCAGCTTACATCCGCTGGACAGAATGTGGCTGTTACTACCGTGAACCAACAACCTCTTGGAGGAGTTCCAATTGTATCCCCTGTTTCTGTTCTTCCCCTGACAGGTTCCATCATCGGTACCACTGATCTTAGGTATCTTTATTTCCTGCAAACGCAGTTATACTGAATATTATGTGATATTGTTGTATGGGACCAGGGGTGCTTAAGATGAATTGAACTTCTTTTGTAGGAATCCTTCCAAACCTAATAGTGCACCTGCTCAGTTGACCATCTTTTATAATGGTTCTGTGTGCGTTTATGATGATGTGCCTCCCCAGAAGGTATGGATTTCTGTTTCTTTACCTTTTTTATCACCTTTCTATTTGCTTTGTTAGAATATAAGCTGAAAATCCTTTTTCTTATTTTGTTCAATATCCAGGCTCAGGCTATCATGTTATTGGCTGGAAATGGGTACTCTATGACTAATAACAAAACGCCTCCCACATCCCAGGTGCAGGCATCAATTCCCAGGCCTTCTGTAGTTGATGGTTTTGTTGTGAGCAATTCCCATATTATTTCACCATGCACTGGCCTTCCTACCTCTATATCTATGACCTATGGTGTTTCTCCGTCAAATGGAGGACCTGGATACACTAATCAATTTCCAATAGTGAAATCTATAGGGGTCCTAGCTTCTTCTAATAACCAACCAGAGCCTGCCAAAGCAATTAGCTCACTAGGACCTGCTGCAACTTCTCTGATTCCAGCAGGTATCTCATCGTGTGTTTCATATGGCTCTTCAAATATCTGTGTCCTGTGGCTGATTTCTCATGTTTTCATTTTTTATGCCACTATTAACAAAATCACTATTGTTCTTGCAGTGGCTGTGCCTCAGGCTCGCAAAGCATCATTGGTACGATTTTTGGAGAAGCGCAAGGAAAGGTATTTACCAGTTCTCTCAGTTTGTGTATGGTTTTTTTAATTTATTTAGAGATATCCTGACAGTTGTGAGTTGTCGGAGTAATTATGTGCAACATAGAGGCGAGCAACAAAGGTTCAAGAACCACTAACCTCTATATGCACGGTCAGAGAAGATTATTATTATTTTTTTGAGTCTGTTGGGGTTATTGGGGCAGGGAAGTGGTATAAGGAGCAGGAGCTAAAAATTGTAGAAGGAACCATTTTTCTATATTAATTTTGCTGGCCGAGACCATGACAATCATGGGGCTTGTAGCCTCTTTGGAAATGAAGACTTCAAATGTTTCAAAATTTCATGGAAATTTGTGAAACTGTCGGCTTAATCCATAATTCATTTGACACGAGCGATTATTCTAGCACCTAAGATCTTTCTGTTGTGATGTTATGCATACTTCTGCACAAAGATATCTTTCTGTTATGGTGTTATGTATATGCAGTCTCTGCATCCATCATTGTAATTGTAGTGTTTTATGATCTCATCATTTTTATTTTTTTATTTTTTGCTATATCTTTTAATTGTTCTCAACTTGTGTATGTGAGAATTATTATTATGATGTAAAAATGTTAGGACTCTGTTTACTGTTGTTTATCACTTCTCAAATATCTAATCCAGGGCACTTGTTAAGGAAATGAGGGATCAAAATTGCCTTGGGGTCTATATATATTTGCCCATGATGGAAGTCAATGACTCTTAAGTATATTTAACTTAATTGTCTTATGGAATAATGATAGTAAATAGAGAGAGGGATGAGATTTATGAACTTATCTATGTTGTGATACTGAACTTGTTCTTCAAAGTGTTGCGAAGTGTCTCAGCATAAACTTTTGTTGTCAGGGTGATGAGCACGGCTCCTTACACTGTCAACAAGAAATCTCCAGACTGCAATAGCCCTGGATCTGACGGTTTAAGTTTCTCTGTCAATTCTTCTGGCTCTTGTCTTCTTCCGGCCATTAATTAGAAGCCGAGGACGACCCTGAACTGGTAGATGAAACCAAAATTGCACACCATACATGTAAGAATAAGCCTTTTATCAAAATTTTTTTTGATCAACTGTTAGCTCAATTCTTTCAAACTCATTCAATTTAATTTCATATTATACGTTATACTTTTGTTTGTTCCCGTGATTGAGATCGGAGTCTTTTTCTTCCGGCGACATTATGAGCCCATTGTAACTTGAAGTTACTTCCATAGTGTTGATGTAAAAGCACTAATGCGTTAGATTTATATTTTTGTTTCCAAGGTCTCGTTGTATCTACATTTTGTAGTCAATGACAATCAAATGTACCAGTTTATGGATAGTAGAGGTGTTTTCTGATGCATAACTTTTTTTTTTTAATTTAAATTATTTGGTGATGATAGTATGTTTATATTTTTTATATTGTTTCTATGATTGCGCTCAGAATTCTTTCTACCGGTGACGTTATGAGACCCTTTATAACTTGAAGTTGCTTTCGTTTGTGTTGTGAAATTGAGCTTTTTTTTCCACTTATTCTCTACTCTTTTGTAATCTATAACAATCAAAAAGGGTTCAAACTACAAGGCACTAGGGGGCGCAATTAATGACTTTTTGGAAAGGCAGTTTTTGTAATGAGCCCCTAATTGAACCAGTATAGTTGATGTCACGAATGATAACCAATATAGTTAATATCAAATATATGATTATGTTTTATTAAGTGTTCAGTTTGTCTTTTGTTAAATCTCTATATAGGAATTTAAGATTGTGTTCCTATTAGATACATATGTGATTCTCTATTTTCTATTTTATTTTTTCTTATTGTACTATATATATGTACACCTATTTACAATGGAATACATATAAAAATATTTCTCTTAAATTCGTTTCTACCTCTCTCTCTCTCTCAACATGGTATCAGAGTCTAACATCGTTCCATCAAATTCATCATGAATTCTATAAATCCTAAAACACAGTTACTGTTCGTTACTGTTTCTTGTCGAAGTTACTGTTCATCACCGGTCACTGGCGCATCACCCATCATCTAATACATCAACTTGTAGATCGGGCCGTCCTTATCAATCTTTCCTTCATCACCATCATCAGAATCTCACCGGAAACTCCTCAAATCGCCAAAAAAGACTGTTTTTATGTTATTGTTCATCAACCCTAACTTTTTTGCCTAAGCCAAATCAGCTATCTCCGGTCAGCGGTGACAATCACCGCCTGCACGTCTGAGATCGCCGGTCGCCGACGACCAAAAGCCCTCTGTCTCCGACGAAAAAATCTGCCGGAAAAATTTTTCGATCATCGAAAAATTTGCTGTTTGGTTCAAATATGGCCGAAAATCACTCTATTAAAGTCACTGGTCAACGGTGAACAGAAACTCTGTCTGTGTTTTTTTTTCTAAAAAAAAGCCCTGCCGAAAAAATTTTGGGTTGCCGAAAAAATTTTTCGATCGTCGAAAAACTGCAGTCTCTCCTGAATCTGATTGAAAAATTGTGTTTGAGGTTTCCATGGCTTCTCAATCGTCCTCTAATCCTCCTGGAGTTGATGGTTCCATCACAGCCGTTAAATTGAATGATTCTAATTACAAGTTATGGGCAAAAGCAGTAACTAAATATTTGATTGGCCAAGGGAAACATCATTATCTTACACAAGATCCTCCATTGTCGGATTCAAAGGAGTTTGCTAAATGGATTCAGGAAGACAATTTGATTACTACATGGTTGTGGAATAGTATGGAGCCATCACTTGCAGCAACTGTGATGTGGGTTGATACTACAAAAGAGTTTTGGAATTCACTTCAAGACAGGTTTGGCGGCTCTCAAAATGTCTCTAACATGTTTGATGTTTACTCTGCCTTATTTTCTTGTCAGCAAGGTACTAGAACGTTAAGTGAATATTTAGGAAAAATAGAAGGATTAATGGGTGAACTTAACTCTTATCATCCTGTTACTATTGATGTTGAGACATTACGTAAACAACGAGAAGAATTATTTGTTGTTAAGTTCCTGTCTAGCTTAAATCCTATCTATGAAAGTGCTAAGAATAGTATCTTGACTGAGAAAGATCTCCCAAGTCTTAAAATTGCATATGCTCGACTCCAACGGTTACCCACCTCTCAACATAATCAGGAAGCCTCTGCCTTAGTTGTGTCTGGTAGTTGAGGCAGAGGATCCTTTTCTGGACGGAGTAGAGGGCGTGTTAGAAGTCGAGGTGGAAGAGCTCCTTGTTCCCATTGTGGTCGACTTAATCATCCTTCAGAAAAGTGTTGGGATAAGTTTGGAAAACCTGAATGGGCAAATCAAAGTTCTGAGGAGCGTCTTTCCGTTGGTAATTCATCTAACTCTCATGCTCCACCTTCTGCGGAGTCTGCTCAGAAAGCTGAAAGTCAACCAGTCGGTGAGCCTTCCGCTTCCTTAGTCCAAACCGGTAGGTCCACTGCCTTATTTTCTTCTTCAAACTCACATCATTGGATTATAGACTCTAGAGCTTCTTCCCACATGACTGGTAATGATTCTCTTTTTAGTTCATTTATCCCTTTTAACAAACAATCATCAGTCGTTCTTGCTGATGGTTCTAAAACCCAAGTACAAGGGTCTTGAACCATTCGTACATCCAATCTTCATTTATATTCGGTGTTACATGTTCATAGATTTCCTGTTAATCTTTTATCTGTCAGCCAGTTAACCAAGAATTTAAATTGCTCAGTCACTTTTTTTCCATCCTATTGTATTTTTCAGGATCTTGGTACGAAGAAGATGATTGGTGGCGGGCATGAAAAGAATGGTGTTTATCACTTGTTTGAAGCACTTTCGTCCTCTCATACAGCTCTTGCTTCGTCTGTCTCTCCAGAATAATGGCATTATCGTTTAGGTCACCCTTCACATAAATTGCTTTCGCATATGGGTTTTTCTAGTCCAACACAAATTGAGTGTGAGTTTTGTCAGTTAGGTAAACATTCTCGTTTTTCATTTCGTAGTCGAGTCAATAAAATTAGTGGCCAACCGTTTGATTTGGTTCACTCAGATGTACGGGGTCCTTGTCGAGTTACCAACAGTCATGGGTTTAAATATTTTGTATCCTTTGTGGATGATCATTCTAGAGTTACTTGGTTGTATTTGTTAAAAGATCGATCTGAGGTCCCTAGTATGTTTCAAATATTTTACAATGAAATAAAGACTCAGTTTGGTATTTCTATTAAAGTTTTACGTTCTGATAATGCTTTAGAGTATACTTCTTTTTCGTTATCTACTTTTTGTAACACTAATGGGATTTTACATCAAACATCATGTGCTTATACCCCTCAGCAGAATGGAGTTACTGAGCGACAAAAATAGACATTTGTTAGATGTGGCTCAAACTCTGTTATTTCATATGAAAGTCCCATCAAAATATTGGGGAGAAGCTTTACTTACCGCCTGTTACCTCATTAATCGGGTTCCTTCTTCTGTCCTTAATTTTCAGTCTCCATACTCCATCTTATTCCCTAATCAACCTGCTTTTCCTCTTCCTCCTCGTATTTTTGGTTGTGTTTGTTTTGTCCATCTTCATAGAGTTTCTGATAAACTGTCTCCTCGGTCTATCAAATGTATTTTTCTTGGGTATTCTAGAACTCAGAAAGGTTACAAATGTCTTGACCCTTGCTCGGAAAAAACTTTTGTCAGTGCATATGTCACCTTTTTTGAGTCCACATCATATTTTTCATCGAGTGGTTCTAGCCTTGATACTGGTCTAGTTGATCCTCCAATACCTGTGTCAATTCTATCGTGTCCTTCAACTCCACCGCTCCTAGTTTTTTCTAGGCGAAAACCACATCAATCGCGTGCTACACAAGATGATTTACCGCTCCCTGATCTGCCCGTCACTCAAGCTTCTGCTTCTATTCCAGATCCGACTCCTCCTACAAATGAATATTCCGATCTTGATCTCCTTATTGCTCTTCGCAAAGGTACTAGAAATTCTCAGAGGTATCCTATCTCTCAGTTTGTCTCTTTTAATGCCTTATCATTGTCTACTCGATCCTTTGCTTTGTGTTTGTTTGTGGTTTCTATTCCTAAAAATTACCAGGAAGCTTTGGCTCATCCTGGCTGGAGAAAAGCTATGGAAGATGAGATGTCATCTCTCTGTGATCGTGGTACATAGGAGTTACAAAAATTACCAGCTGGTAAAGAAGTGGTTGGTTGTCGTTGGGTCTTTGTTATCAAATATCATCCTGATGGTACTATTGAACGATTAAAAGCTCGTCTTGTCGCTAAAAGGTACACTCAAACTTATGGTGTTGACTATGATGAGACTTTTTCTCCTGTTGCCAGACTTAATTTAGTTCGCATTCTCATTTCTCTTGCTGTGTTTTTTGGCTGGCCCCTCTTCCAGCTAGATGTCAAAAATGCCTTCTTGTATGGTGATTTACACGAGGAGGTTTATATGGAGCAACCACCTGGATTTGTTGCTCAGGGGGAGTTAACCAACTCTGTTTGTAAGTTACAGAAGGCTATCTATGGTCTGAAGCAGTCACCTAGGGCCTGGTTTGAAAAATTGAGTGGCGTTTTGGCTTCGATTAGCTTCTCCCTTTGTCAATCTAATCACTCAGTATTTATTAAACATACAAGATCAGGTATGGTTATACTTGTGGTGTATGTAGATGATATCATTATGACTGGGAGTGATTCTAATGGCATAGAAGAAGTGAAAAGACATTTAAAGACACATTTTCAAACAAAAGACTTGGGGCAACTTAGATACTTTCTTGGAATTGAAGTTTTAAGGAGTAAAGAAGGTATCATTTTGTCTCAGAGAAAGTATGTGCAAGACTTACTTGATGAGACAGGTATGTTAGGAGCTAAGCCAATGAGACCCCTATGGATCCTAATATAATATTGGATGGTGACAGCAGTCCAGATTTTGAAGATAAGAAAAGATATAGAAGTCTTGTGGGAAAGTTGATTTATCTTACTGTTACTAGATCTGATATTACTTTTGCAGTGGGAGCAGTTAGTCAGTATATGCAGAACCTGAAGAAGATCCATTGGGAGGTGGTATGTAGAATTCTACGATATCTAAAACAGTCCATTGGTAAAGGAATTCTTTACAAGAAAGGTAAAGAGTTGGACATTATTGGGTATTCTGATGCTGATTGGGCTGGATCCAAAACTGATAGGAAGTCCACAAGTGGATATTGTACCTTCTTGGGAGGCAATCTAGTGACTTGGAGAAGTAAGAAACAAAATGTAGTTGCGAGATCTAGTGCAAAAGCAGAGTATCGTGCTATGGCTCATACAACATGTGAGATTATGTGGGTCAAGAATTTCTTAACTGAGATTGGAATTGATTTAAAAAAGCCATCAAAAATATTTTGTGATAATATGGCTGCAACCTATATTGCTAGCAATCCAGTTTTTCATGAAAGAACTAAACACATCGAAGTAGATTGTCACTTTGTTCGTGAGACTGTAATGAGTGGAGAAATTATCACTCCTTATGTTAAGTCTGAAGACCAAATTGGAGATCTTTTTACCAAGGCAGTTCATAAAAGAGTTTTCCTTCATCTATGTTCCAAGTTGGGCATCGAGAATATCTATACTCCAACTTGAGGGGGAGTGTTAAATCTCTATATAGGAATTTAAGATTGTGTTCCTATTAGATACATATGTGATTCTCTCTTTCCTATTTTATTTTCCCTTATTGTACTATATAGATGTACACCTATTTACAATGGAATACATACAAAAATATTTCTCCTAAATTCGTTTCTACCTCTCTCTCTCTCAACATCTTTTATCTATGAGCACAATTTATAGTTGTGAGTTTAATATTAGTTTTATATTTTAAACACTATCTTACCTGTAAAGTCTTACGTTTCTTTGTACATGGATTGGGTTTATAATCTCTTTTGAGTTTTATATGTGGATCAATATAATATATTTTTTTTAAATTTGCGTGAAAGATTTGGAACCTAGGTCTTAGGTTAAAGATTATTATGTTAAGTTTATTACTTTACTTTATAAATTAAAAGTTACTTTATAAATTGAAAGGTATAAGGTTAATATTAGTTTTATATTTGAATATTGAGAAATATTGAGAAATGATTTTATTTATGTAAAGCATATTAGAGTAACTGCATAACTAATTATTGATTCAAGAAAATTGTTCAACACTAAGTAACGTGTCTCCATCTTTTAGACAATGAAGATAGGGAAAATTGACAAAATAGACAAATTTAGGGGGCTTGTTTGAAAAATGGACATGTTCTGAATTATTTTCATCCCATAGACACTTTTGTGTCTAAAAGACAAAAATACCCCTGTCATATAATAAATTCCCGAAACCTTTGTTATTTCATATCCTTAGGCCGAATTTGAAGAAAGACAAAGCAAAACAAAGAACAAAGAAACCAGTAACAGATCGAATTATATGGCTTAAAAATGGGTTATGTATGTGAGCTAAGGGTAGAGATAGTGCCGTCTATGTGAAAAAATGCTGGAAATTGGCTGTCGGTGTGCAAAAATCTGTTTTCGCAGTCGAAGGTTGAAGAAGAGGGGTGTCTTCGAGTGTCGTCGAGTCTAGTCGAGCGTCGTCGAGTGTCGAGAAGTCTCGTCGAGTATCGAGAAGTTCTGTCGGACCGAATCTCGACAATTTGGATGGTAGTTTCTAGTGTCTAGGCATTGCGTCGATTCTAGGTTCGAGTGCCGTCGAGGGTCTTGTGGATTGTCGAAAATTCGTGTGTCGCGTGTCGAGAGTCGAGTGTCGGACGCGGGGAACCGACCTGTTGATGTCTCGAACCATGCATTTGAGTGTTTCGAGAGTCGTGGAGACTATTTTGTCGAGCTTTCGAGTACGTGCGTCGAGTGACAAACTTGACGAGTGTCGGTTGCCAAAGATAGTCGAGTGTCGAGTGTCGTCGAGCGTTTTGGCAGAACACTTGTTTTTTGGACTTTTGCAAACAATTTCGTAATTATTTTTTGTCCACGGAACTTATATGATATGACATGTCTCAATCATGCAGGAAATGGAAAGTTTACACATACTCATTGTATACAATGGTTGTTGGACCAGAAAACACGAGAAACATGTATGTTCTATCACAAAGACCCCCCTCTAGGTTTTGACTTAATTGCATTCGGAAACACTGTTTGTTACTTTTCATCATACGGTAGCCCTGACTTTTTCGAAATTCATCATGGGCACCCCTTCCCTCAGTTTTGCCGTTAAGTGACATCATACGATACCCCTAACTTTCTTGCTAGATATTGTTGTGAATGTTCTGTGGTAGGTGTTCACATCCTTCCGAACATCATCCTCCTTTGAGAGGCTAAAAAGCTTCCTAATCTCGGATGCCCTCTTTGGACCCCTCATCCTTGGGTTTTTACTGTCTGTCAACCCAGGTAGATCATTCTCATCCTTCTTAACTATAACCAAGTTCAATACAGACAGATCTTGACTAACAATGCATCCATGAACAGATTTTCTCCTTCGCTCTCCATTGCGCCTTCCATAACCTCTGAAGCAAGGGGAGATTGTTAGCCCTAAGGCTACATGATAATTTTGATGATAACAATACACATTGATTCATTGAGATTTACTACCATGTTTATTTATGTGTAAGAATAAGATTATTGAAATAATTACAAAATCAAGATGAGGCTTATTAAAATGAATTGTTGAATCTAAGGAGAATATTACATGTTAAAGGCACCAAAGTTTAAGAACAAGGTTTGATTCAAGGAATGTGTCACATGAGCAATGTTCAATCAATTGGTCATATATTTTTCTACAGATGTCCAAATGAAGTGATTCTTAACCCTTTGGAAATTTTACTCAATTTATAACATTTCATATGTTTTAAAGAAATTCAAATTTCAAGTGTAAGGTTGTCCAAATTATCATGCAATTTGAAAGACAAACAGAAGCAGCTGACATGAGTACCGAATACTCTTTTGGACATATCTTGAGATAGAAATATCAAAATGACTTGATTCTTGTGGCATTGGAAAAAGGACTTAATGGGACACATTTTATATGTTTTGAAGAAATTCAAATTTCAAATGGAAGGCCGACATAATTGACATGCAATTCGGTAGACTGACACAGAGAAGAAAAATCAACTCATATGAGTACTGAATGATGTGTTGTCCATATCTTGAGCTAGAGATATCCAAATGACTTGATTCTTGTGGCATTGGAAAGATTATTCAATGAATCACATTTCATATTCTTTGAAGAAATTCAAATTTCAAACGGAAGGCTGACATAATACACATGCAAATCGGTGAACTGACACATGGAAGAAAAATCAATTCACATGAGCGGCAAATGGTGTTTTGGCCATATCTTGAGCTAAAAATATTCAAATGACTTGGTTCTTGATGTGTTGGAAAGCTTATTCAAATGTGAAGATCTTTTATGTTTTGCAGATTTTCAAATTTCAAACGGAACTTTGAAAAAAGTGGCAGACAAGATTACGGTTTTTACGGTGGCCAGAAAATTTGGAGTTGGTGTCTCCACTTGATTAAGTTCATCCCATTTGCCTATAAAAGGAGCCCTTCTCCCATGCATTCAAATAGAGTAAGAGAGGCATCTATTAAGCAAAAAACAAGAGAAATATCAAGTCTAGAGAGCTTTTATATTCTTTATCTACTCTTTGAAGAGAGTTATACTTTTGTTGTAAAAATTTTCGTATAATGTGTATTTACAAGTTTTCGTACAACTATACATGATTAGCCCGTTAAACAATGTCACTATACAATAATGTGTATTTACAAGTTTTCATACAACTATACATTGTAACCATGTGCTACTATAAAAAAAATGTACTATACAATAATGTGTTAGTGTCCAGAAACTATAAACAAAAAAAAAAAATGTGTAACTAAACATAATATATCCAAAAAAATAGGTGATCTCATGGTCCCAACATGCTCGGCTGCTACTCGACCTCCGCTAAATCAACGTCGTCATGGGCAATAGTGGTCATAACATCCCCGGACACATCATCAGCAGTCGCGGTAGTGGCTGCAACATCAGCAGGCGCTACCGGTTGAGGCAACAGCCCCTGAGGCACATGAGGTCTAGGCACCGTGATGGTTGGGGCGGCCTCTTATGCCTGTGGGTTTTCGCGACTGAGCCAAAGTTGTACTGCCATTCTCTCTCGGCATTCGTCGTCCGGGAATGCCTTAATCTCAGTCAGTGGAACACCCCCCGCTAGGAACTCGATGTGCTTCAAACAGTACACGCCGCATGCCCCTCCCCCAGGCTCCTGCTGTGGCACCTGCTCCACGTCCTCGATTCGCATAATGTCAAATGGGGTTGCGGGATAGTCAGGAATACCGTAAACCTCCATTGACACCATACGGGGTAGTATCTCAGCGAGGCACCGGACTGTCTGCATGACTATGTCTGCAGAAGTATGACCAATAGATGAGTCGTATATGGAAATGTGACGGCGATTCAATTGCACCTCAGCTGCCACCCAATGATCATCGGTGAGGTGAACTGGGAGATAGAGCTGAAAACGAATTGACAACATGGAAATGGAAATCAATCACAACATTTTAAATAAGATAGCGAATACTAACTCAGTGAATATAAATGTTCTCACCCTGTCCACGTCGACCCATGGTGTTCCAGCGAGGGGCATCTGTCCCAGGACATACTGGACCATGTCCTCCTCACTCACCCAGCTAATGTCGTCCAGTCTCTCCAAGTATAGCTCCCACAACGACTTCATTTTCAACTGCAAGTTCATGAGTTCAGTTAGCACATTGAAGGAATCATAAATTACAAGTGACAAAAGTGAAAGTACGTACCCAAAAAGTGGTGTCCAGGAAAGCGGACATCTGTACACCAGGTCCGGTCATGGCGCGAGCTCTGCACCGTAGCAACCACAAGTAGCTGTCTATGTGCTGAAAACAATAATTGCTATCAATATTAAATCCAAATGTATATAGCAATATTCAACATCTGGAGATGGTATGAATCTACCTCAGCTTCAAGCCACTGTGATGGCTCGAGCAACGTCTTGAAGAACTTACGATCTGCGCTGTATGCTGCCAAATCAGCGCGATCAATTTTGGTGTCGTCCGCCAGCCGCACGTCGAATGCTTTCATGTCAACTTCTACTATCGGGGCACGTGGGTCGAAAAGTGGAACCGGAGGGCACAAGATGAGACTAGTTCCTACATCCGCTGATGGACCCTGAGATCGGTTGTCTTCCGGCTGAGGAACAGGGGCCTCGGACTGTAGCTGCTGGTGGTCTACGGCTTCCTTCTGCTGCTGAACCCTCGGCCTCTTCCTACCCGGTGGACTGACAAAGGGGCTTCGCTTATGCTTAGCTGGAAGGAGGGGGCGACCCCGGCGTGAAACTAAGGCCGTCGGAGGAGCATCGGCAGCAGGAACAGTCCTGTCGACTAAATCAAGTTCTGCTGCCGGCTGACCGTCACCATTATCAGCTGAACCTTCGTCGGAATCAGCATCAGCATCCTGAAATCAGCCGAACATAACCATCAGCTTAAGCGTTTGTGGAGATGACAACGCACGGTATGTAAATATTGAAACGTATCGTGTCATCGTATCCGAAGTTGGCACCGAGGTCAAAAACAACATTGCGGAGAAGAGCTATCTCGTCCCACATTTCCTTGTTCTCCGTCCGTAACAGGGCAAGTTCACGCAAAATTGTGCTCTGGAAGTCGTCATGGACTGGCGGCATCTGCATTAGAAGAGTCACACGAGTCTTCATTAACCAACGGAGCATCAAATGTATACGGACAAGAATATTAATGTAAACTCGCATTACATACCTGCGAACTCGGAGGACCATCGTATATAGGCGTTGGGTGGCTGGTTGCACGACCCACGCCGTCGTCGATGCTCCTGGGTGTCTGGAACTATGGAACGGCTCCGGCGGTGGACTGAAAGGCCCTACGTCCATGTAAGGACTGGCCGTGTCTGTTGCTGGCTCCACATCCGGCTCAAAAGGGGAATTAGGGCCAGCAGGAGGTGGATCTGGTGGTCCCTCCGGAGGTGGTGCTGATGGACCCTCCGACGGAGGTGCTGCTGGACCCTCCGGAGGAGGTGCTGAAGGACCCTCCGGAGGTGGAGCAGCTGATCCCTCAGGGGGTGGAGCTGAAGGACCCTCGGGGGGTGGAGCTGGTCCCTCAGGGGGTGGACCTGCTGGACCCTCTGGATGTGGACCTGATGGGCCTTCAGGAGGTGGATCTGATGGTCCCTCCGGAGGTGGAGCTGCAGGACCCTCCGGAGGAACTGGCTCAATGCTCTCCGCCGTCAATAATGGAGCATCCACAGCTGTTGCCTAAGCCACATGTGCACCTCTACGGATGCCAACTACTTGAGCGAGCCGTGCATACCACTCCGTCTACTGCTCCACATCGGACGGCTCTAAAACGACGAGCGGCTTAGCCTGCGTCAAGATATAATCCATCACGCGAAATAGTTAATATGGAGTGAACAAAGAACAAGACAATTCGATGTAACAGAGGATTCGTACTAACCCGCCTCCTAACCCTCAGTATATCGGTGTAGGCAACGTTCTGGGCCGGGGTCTTAACTGTCTCCCACTTCAACAACCGTGGTATCCTCGACTCGCACTCCTGAGGCACTCTTCCAAAATTAGTGCCAAAGTAAGGCACGGCCTCGTACAACCAAACCTTAATTACATCGAACAGGTTAGTTAGTGACATGGACTATAATTACATCAAACAGAAATAAACACGGTCGCACACATGGATAACAGTATGTACCTGAAAGGCGTACGGGCACCCCTCCAAGTTATATCGCTCCACCTGGGCCGCTTTCGCTTGGGCTCGCCTCTTGTAATTTTCTAACCTCCCAACTAAAGCCCTCTTCATTGAGCCCAATGTCTTTTCATAGGACAACGAACCCCATGGATACGTATTAAATTCATCCAGTCTGTCCACAAAATTCAACCATGTCCGGGACACATGTCGGCGTCTATCCTGTGCCATGAAAAAACGCTCAAGCACGTAGTACACGGCTAGCTTCACGACATCCTCGTCTGGCATACGAGACACATTCAAGTCCCTAAGTCTGGGATACAAAGTCATAAGATCCAAGTCGATGCCATCGAAGTATGTATCCAACAATCGGCACGGATTCAACATCGTCGGTATTGGTGGCACCGTGGAAGCAAATCGTAATCTGGTTATCAAACCGAACTCGTGCGCAGAAAAACGAATTAGTTGTCCTAGAAATAAGGAAAAAAAATTACATAAAATGACAACTATAGTACAGTAAAATAACTAAAAATATCATACGTGTAAAACTAAGAATTTGTAACAACATTGTATCTGAAAACCATTTTTTTACCTTCAACAAGGAACCACATCTCCCGGTCGAACCCCACGGTGTTAACCTCCCACTGAAGCACGTGGTGTGCCAACTGAGACGGAAAGGAGAGCCGACGGATGTCTAGGAGAAATCCGAAACATGTTGCACGAAACATCTCCTTCTGCCTCGCACTGAAGCTCGCCCGGATCCATTATATACAGTCCCAACCTGCCAAGTTTGTGACCACCGTATTATAGTGCTCCGTATCCGGTGTCTTAAGCGTGAAGGATAGTCCAAATTCACCAGCCATTTGCTTCAATTGGCAAAAACAAGTCCATTATAGTTCAATATGGAACAAAAAGGCAAAAAAACAGCAAAAAACCATGCATACTGCCTAAACGCTCGACAAGTCTCGACAAATCTCGACAAACTCGACAACACTTGATATAACCCGACGAGACTCGAAAGGTCTCGATAAATCTCGACTTGTCTCGATAACACTCGACAACACTCGACAACACTCGTTTACTGAGTGTCGAGTGTCACTACCACGAAAAACGCTTTTGTAAATTTCCGGCAACGACAAAGCCGAAACCAACCAGATACAATACATTTTCCGTCCACATATATAAACATAAACAGCCTAAACATCACTAAACAGCCCTAAAACCACTGAACCAGTCAAAACAATAATGGAAAAACCACAAATTTTAATTTTAATCCGACAACAGCCCTCGCGACGGCGGCTCGCGACGCCAGCCGGTTTACCCCGACCGTTCCCATATCAAACAATTTTGAAACTGTATGCACAAGACCACAAAACAACATGCATGGGCCGAAAATATTGTCTACAGCAACGTTAAAGCCGTACCCCAATGCCGATGGGTGCTGCGGTCGGCGGGAGTTCTGATGATTGTCGCTGCACGTCTGTTTGCATCCCAACCGTTATCTGTGCGTTTCTGTGATTTTGGAGAGTTGACACGGTGTGTAGGACTAGACTAAATTTGTGTGAAGGGGGAAGTGATGGTCGAGAGAACTTTAACTTTAAACCCTAAAGTTCGAGCTCTTGTGTTGCGTGTCAGTCTTCGAGGGTCGAGGGTCCAGACAAATTGTCGGATTCCGGGTCGAAGTCGAGGGTTTGTCAGATTCCGGATCGAGAGTCGAGGTTCGTGTGACGTGTTGGTCGAGCTTCGAGTTTTCGTGTGACGTTTTGGTCGAGCTTCGAGTGTTCGTGTGATGTGTTGGTCGAGCTTCGAGTGTTCGTGTGACGTCTTGACCGATCTTCGAGTGTTCGTCTGACGTGTGGATAGAGCTTCGAGTGTTCGTGTGACGTGTTGGTCGCGCTTCGAGTGTTCGGGTTACGTGTTGATCGAGCTTCGCGTGTTCGTGTTCAATATGATCGAGCTTCGAGGGTTCGTGTGACGTGTTGATCGAGCTTCGAGGGTTCGTGTGACGTGTTGATCGAGCTTCGGGGGTTCGTGTTACGTGTTGATCGAGCTTCGCTCATTTAAGTCATTTAAGTCGTATTTCGCGTGTCGTGTTGATCGAGCGTCGAGTTTTACCGTCGAGTGTCGTCTAGCGTTTCGACCGAACACTCGTTTTCATTTTCTGTCCCTTTAATATATGTCGAGCGTCGAGTTTCGTCCGTCGAGTAGCGTCGAGCGTTTGGACAGAACACTCGTTTCTTCGAGATTTCGAATCAGATTCGAAATCATTTTTCGGTTGAACGTCAGGTAAGATTATTTAGTTTAACAACAACGCACATGGAGATGTGTTTAATACAATAATATTGCTTTACAGTGACAAAATCCAACACCCAAAATATATTAATTTCAAAAGCTTAGGATTTGTTATAAAAAAAAGAGACAATGTTGCAAACATCAACATTTGGTATACATCATCCCCTGTCATGCAGCGGAAATGGGTTTCGACAAGTTTGACGATTGTGCCCGGAACTTCCACAACGCCCGCAAGATCGAGAGGAGCTAGACTCACCGACAGAAGGGATTCGATTCCTCCGAGGACGACCGGTTGGTCTCCTTATGACTGGCGGGAGAACCACTCTACTGCGAACCTCCTCAGGAACCACCCAATCCTCACTAACTCCAACAGGAACTACTGGGAGAGAATATGCATGTAGTAATGTTTCAGTGGTATACCAATGGGCACAGTAATCATGGCACGTAAGTAGATTCATACGTTTGCATACCGCTAATACATGTGCACACGGAAGCTGGTCAAGATCAAACACGGTCGTTGCCTCTAAGTACGCGCGTGCATGTCAACTATGCAAACACGGTCGTTGCCTCTAACCTCATACATAGTAAGAGATATACCACTAACCCTCATACGATCTCCTTCTTTTAAACGCTCCTCCATCAACTTGTTTGCCCGGGGTGAGAGATGTGATTCTGAGTTAGCAAATAGCTGTTGACGCTCATAGAACCATTTCTGCAAGTTGGCCCGAAAATAATCAGCTAACAACGTCACCGGGAGGAATCGATGGTGTCGCAAACAGCTGTTCATCGACTCAGCTATATTTGTTGTCATTATGTTATACCGCCGACCATGAAACTGTGAACGTGCCCATTTCTCGACTCCGATCTCTCGAAGATAAGTTGCTGCTGCTGACATATGCGATTCAATTTGTCGCATATGATAGTTGAAATCAGCACAATGATATGTCCTTGCAGCGCGGTAGTACAATTCCAATAAAGTCTTGTCCTTGAACGTTGCCTTCTAGTTACCCTTGAGATGATGAGTGCACAATCCATGTAGTGCATGAGGAAAAACTACTACCACAGCGCGTTCAATACTACGATGACGGTCAGAAATGAAGACAAGATCTCGAACATTTTGTACAACATGATCACGCAACTGTCTCATGAACCAGTTCCATGAGTCATCATTTTCAAAATGCCCTATTCCAAATGCCAAGGGGTATATTTGGTTATTACCATCCATACAAGAAGCCAAAAACATTGTACCCCTATATTTCCCTTTTAAAAAAGAACCATCAACTGCAATAACTGGCCTAATTGACGATGCAAATCCAGCAATCGAGGCCCCCATACTCATGAAAAAGTATCTGAAATGGTTCTCCTCATCAGTTTCTAACGACGTTTTGGTCCCCGGGTTTGCTTTCTCAATCATGTACATGTACTGAGGGAGTAGTGTGAATGATTCATCATGAGATCCGTGAAGTTCTTGCAAAGCTACCTCCTTTGCCCTCCATGCCTTATTGTACGTGATATTAACACCCAATGACTCCTGAACATCGGACATAATATCCTTTGGACGATATATTCTCGATGCCTCAACGAATTTGCTCTTAATATGTTTGCCAATGACATGTGCAGTTGCCTGTTTGTGAACTGGGTGAAGTCCGGCTCCGGAGCACGTGTGGTGGTTCTTATACGTTTTCACTTGGAAGAAATGTGAATCGGCCACCTTTATGGCACGTAAACGCCATTTACAAGATTCAGCACGACATACAACCTCAAACCTTGTGGCGTTGGAGTTCCTCACCTTGAATTGAAAGTTTCGTCTTAATGCCAACATCGCTAACTTCTCTCGAAGCTCCGTTTTGCTGTTAAACATCTGTCCAACCCCAACCTCAATCTCGTCAACTACAAACATGAGGCATCATCGCCTACTGTGGAGGGTGGATGCACGATAGGCGGCATCCACCTGAATGTGTTAGCCTGAGAGCTGTCATTATTCGACATCAGATCTTTCTGATGTCCATATACTGGACGAGTAGGTGTGGAGTGAATTGGAGGAGGCACGGTAGGTGTGGAGTGAATTGGAGAAGGCACGGTAAACGGCTCATCCTGGTTCACATCATTCAAGATCTCCCGTTCTCCCTCATTATCGAAATGTGGACCGGCTACATTGTGCCCATCAACAACAAAATCGTCCAATCCCTCAACATCATTCTCAATATGAACCGTGTAATCATTATTGTCATCGTCAACATGCACACTAATATCATCACCACCATCATCAGTATCTTCGCAATATTCATTGCCACCATCGTCATCATTAACATCATCAATATTACCTAGACTTTCAAACTCTCTAATGCTATCAAGATGACGTACCAATCTCGATGGCATCGATGGAGGCACTCCTTCTTCATTTTCAAATAACACCCCTACCCCAAATGACTCATGCCCTGCATGCCCTGAACACTGCTCAAACTCAACGCTAACATCGTCATTCAATTCTGGTTGTCCACAAACAAGAGTAGACTCACTTAATTGGTTGCTCCCACTTGCTGAACGAAACAAAGAGGGATGAGAAGATCCTTCTCGCCTACATATTGCATCGGATCCTGACCCTGACCTCTGTCTTTGCTTCTCCCTATCTTCAACTTTAACAACTAATGGTGTATATGATTTTTGGTCCTCCAAACAATGTTGTATGAAAAAACAAACATCGTCGTCAGTCTCAATACGAATCGGCATTGGAAGAACACCCTTACAAGCAAATTGAACCTCTAAACTCATTCTTTTCTTACGAAGATCCCAACCCATTTTAGTACTAATACAGTCAACCAACTCGTTATAAGTAGCACACCTACGAATTATCAATAGCTTCCCCGTCCCACCGGCATAAAAATAACTACCGTTCTCTTGCACAGTCCAAGAACCATTGTATACAATGAGTATGCGTAAAGTTTCTATTTCCTGCATGATTGAGACATATCATATCATCATATAAGATCCGTGGACAAAAAATAATTACGAAATAGCTTGCAAAAGTGGAAAAAACGAGCGTTCTGTCAAAACGCTCGACAAACACACTCGACACTCGACATATGTCACACGACACTCGAACTCGACTAAATTTTGCATCCGACACTCGCCAACTTGTACACTCGACGCGATTACTCGAAAGCTCGACAAAATAAACTCGACGACTCTCGAAACACTCGACTTGCATGGTTCGAGACATATATAGGTCGGTTTTCCCGCGTCCGACACTCGACTCTCGACACGCGACACACGAACTTCCGCCGACGTCGTCAATCCAAAAGACCCTCGACGATACTCGAACCCGCGACACTCGAACCTATAATCGACGCAATGCCTAGACACTCGACACCAACATCCGAATTGTCGAGATTCTGTCCGACAGAACTTCTCGACACTCGACGACACTCGACTACACTCGATGACACTCGACGACACTCGAAAACAGTCGTCTTCTTCGACCTTCGACTGCGAAAACCCATTTTTGTACACCGACAGCCAATTTTCAGCATTTTTTCACACAGACGGCACTATCTCTACCCATAGTTCACATACATAACCCATTTTTAATCTATATAATGCGGTTGTCAGTTACCAAAGCGATCAATAACGAAAACACTACACATACATTAAATTTTCATGCCATTTACAGAGAGATTAAGAAAAGTTGTTCTTACGCGTTTTGCTTACTGCTTCAGATGTTGAGGTTGTTTCGGGACAGTGAAGTGAAGTGATTCGAGCTGTTACTGGTTTTCGTTGTTCTTTGTTTTAGTTTACTTTCTTCAAATTCGTCCAAGGATATGAAATAACATGCGTTTGGGAATTTATTATAGGACAGGGGTATTTTTGTCTTTTAGACACAAAAGTGTCTATGAGATGAAAATAATTCAGAACATGTCCATTTTTCAAACAAGCCCCCTAAATTTGTCTATTTTCTCAATTTTTCCAAGAAGATATGGAGGACAAACTTTTCAAACCTATATATAAGTGAAAAAAAGAAAACAGTTTTTCTAAAAATATTGAAGCAGGTTAGCCATTTCAACAGGGTTATCACGATGCCATATCCCCTACACGACATGACCCATATGAGATCAAATAAAAATGGAGGTGTTGATAATAGGGTTTAAAACCAGTGAGGGCTAACAAAATCTATTGATTTCCCCTTAATAAATAAACAAGGGGATCTATCCAAAACCTCCAAGTTTTGGGTCCAAACAATTTAGCACCTCATGATCGTCAAATTATAACAACATTTGAAAAAAAAAAGCAATATCGGTCACAAATTGTTATTTTAATTCAAGAGATGTATCTATGACGAATTTTGTAATATTAGACTTATAATTTACATATAATTTAAATTTTATAATCTGATGTGATAGTTTTTCCGATAAAAATTCATTGGAGGAGGAAAAAATAAAAAAATAATGACGTAATTACGTCTCTAGTAAAATTTTGTGATATAAACTGTCATATCATATTATAGAATCTGAGTTGAATGTAAATTATAAATTTAATGTTACTGATGATAAATTATGGTAGACAACTAAAATTATTAAGGAAGGGACAAATTTAGAATAATATGGTTCAGGGAGGGTGTTTTAAACCATACAAGAACGTACAATGTGATTTACATCCTTGACAACCAACAAAGTTAAATCGAAGTGATGTTATTTTAGTTTACACAATCGTGGGAGCGGGAGTGCCAGTTATCGGCTTAAAGCTTGGGCCGGCATAAAATGGGCTTTCCCGGTGAGAGATACTTTCACCTCAGCTATGTTGAAAGCCCTTGTCTCTCGGCCACAACGTACTGCAAGAACGAAGGGCCGCAAATACGCACCGTTTGATTGATTCTCTCTCTCTCCTTTTTTTTTTTTAATAGGAGGTGGCCCACCAAACAAAGCCACCGAAAGGAAAATACAAGGCAGCACAGGACAAGACATCAGTTGGCTGCTTAGGAGTTCCATGCCTTTCTAGAGTAGTCAGTAAAATGGATTCTTCTTCCGAATCGGATGCTTCAAAAATAGCAGACTTAAAGGACTTCATTCAACATTGCAAATCCAACCCTTCTCTTCTCCACCACCCTTCTCTTGATTTCTTCAAGTCCTACCTTCATAGGTTATTTCTTCCTTTCTTGCTATTTTCTTCTATTTGATTCCCTTCATCTCTTGGCTTTGATATTGATATTGATAGTGATATTCTCTTCTTTGTTCTCAATTTTACAGCTTGGGAGCTCATCTACCACCTGCTCCGGAGTCGGTGAGACCCCTTTTGTTGCCACCACCTGCTTTACTTTGAGCAGTTAACCCTTTTTCTTTGGTTATAAGTTTCACAGAACTTGGTTGAAAATTTCTTAAATTATAGTTTACAGGTGTTCCACTTTGGTCTAGAGGTGTAGAGTATTCATCTGTAGCAACTGTGATTGACCAAAAATGAGTGTTAGAGAATTTTTTTTTTTTTTATCTTATACAAAGAATGTGAGGAGAATCTTAATTGAAGGAAAACGAAAAAGTGAAACTTTTATTTTACTTCTGAATTAGTTGATTTGCTGCATAAGTTCAGGTGTGAGTTAGTTGAGAATTTCATGTGAGCTTCACCATATAAGGCCTGTTGTTGCATGAATAAGTTCAACTCCTTGGAAAAGGAAGATGTGTGGTGGAGTCTTTTGAAACTGGCATACAATTACAGCCCATCTTGCTTTTAGTTTACTTTTTGATTTATGGGCTTGAAATGAAAGAGGATGTTGGACTGACCTAAAAATGAAGAGTATTCTTGTGGGCACTCCTCTGATTAGTGGTGCCAAAGGAAAGTCCAATGGTTTTGGATTTTTGGAGGTGTAACAAAGCTGCTGCATCTGTAGATGGACTAGTGTAGGACTTCTTGATACTTAAATCTTGTAGCCTAGAGAATTCATCCTATAATCCTAGAACCACTTCTCAAACAAATTCAGTGAGGCCTGGGCAAAATTTTTTCCTTCCTTAAGTTTTTAATTTAGGCTCTTCGTTTCTCTTGATCTTATGGTGTTTTATATTCTGATAACAGGAGGAGGATAAAAGTGGTGCTGACATGGCAGACCCTGTAAAACATTCTGATGCTGAGAAATCCAATTTTTCAAGTGAAGATGATGAGATTGTTGAGTCTGATATTGAGTTTGATAATGCAGATATTGTGGAGCCTGACAATGATCCTCCACAAAAGGTGGGTTTGGCATAGGTGGCTGGAATCCAGTAATTCCTGTTATATTTTTCTTTGGTTGGGTAGAAAGTCCTATTACAGGCGTCTCCATTGAAATATTACAACTGTGTTTCATTTTAGATGGGAGACACATCAGTTGAAGTTACAGAAGAGATGCGGGATGCAGCGCATTCAGCAAAAGTGAAAGCTATGGATTCAGTTGCTGAAGGCAAGGCATCAACGTATTGTGATGAGAGATTTTAATTAATTTCTACGCTAGTGTTTCTTGACAAATTTTTGTAGCTTTCCAGGCAAGCTGGATGAAGGCATAGATCAACTATCAGAAGCTATAATGTTGAATCCTACTTCAGCAATTTTATATGCAGCTCGAGGTTTTTTGCTCTTTTAAAAATTTTTGCTAATATGATCTAAATCATATTGTGATTGCTAATTTGTCTTTGTTTTCTGGCCATAACCTAACATACTTGTTTTCAGCTGGCGTCTTTGTTAAATTGAATAAACCAAATGCTGCAATCCGTGATGCTGACGCAGCCATACAGGTTGTTAGCTGTCTCTTTCTTGTATAGACTGCCCAAGAAGTATCAGTTTGAGGGAATCTGATGTGTCTTGTATTTCTATTTATCTAGGCTTTGGCAATTTAACTAATGTGTTGTATTTATATATTTTAGATTAACCCTGATTCGGCAAAAGGATATAAAATTCGTGGAATGGCAAGGGCCATGTTGGGCCAGTGGGAAGAAGCAGCAAATGATCTGCATGTTGCATCAAAGTTAGATTATGATGAAGAGATTGGTTTGGTGCTCAAAAAGGTGACAAGCCTTTCTTAAATGTTCTTGCTTTTGATTCAAGAATATCCCAACCCTTATTGTTACTTTATGGGTTTCTTCTCTTGTTCATTATTGAGTTTCTAGCAGTCTACTTTTTGGCAACAGATTTCAATATAAATAAAATCTGCATGTTTCATGTAATAAAAAGTGCATTTGATTATATAGGTCGAACCTAATGCTCGCAAAGTTAAAGAGCATCAGAGAAAGTATGAAAGATTGCGGAAAGAAAAGGAGCAAAAGAAATTGGCACGTGAGAGGCAACGACGACAGGCTGAAGCTGTAAGTAGAGTTAACCTCATTTCATCATTATATTGCATCAATATTTTTGTTCTTAAAAATTTTCTTTATTCATATTCAATCTCAACATATTTTCATTATTTTCTTCAAGTAACTTGTATCACTTTTTTGTTTTTATTTTTTACTTAGGTATTACTGAAGTCCTAAGAAAGTATTAATGTATAAGATTCGAATGAACTTTCTTAGAACAATAGGACTTAAGTATCTCTGGTATTGTTATTTATTGCTTTTGACTATTAGTACCGACTTTTTAATTTTATGAGTTGTGTATTTGTCTTTATTATTTAGCTTTTGGGGGTGGGAGTAAGATAGTATAATATCCCCTGGATCTCTTTCTGAGCCTAAGATCTTGGAGAAGAGGCTTTCCTGAACTTTACAATCTTTTGGGAAGCAGGCAATTCCTGGCTTTTTGCCAACTAAATGGTTCTGAGGGATCATACCTCAGATTGGGTGGGAGAAAACTACAAGCTTGACCATTTAACTAAAACCTTAGACTTTGTTTTGGCGAACTTAAAGTGAGAAGTTTTGACCAAAGGCTATATTGTAGAACATCCAAACTATAGATCAGATTTAATATTTACCCAGATGATTCTTGGTTTAGTCCATTGGTATTGTGTCATCAGTCGGGCATGATTATTGGCTATCTTAGTACTAGAGGCCTTCAAACACAGTAATTTGAGTTCAGTTTTCTTGTTTCTATATGATGTTGGGATGGGGGCTTCTGTCTTATTTGGCAACAATTAGATAATTGCTTTTCGACTAATTTCCCTACAATGCTATATTATGTCCCTGGATAGGAGCACGAAAACATTTATTCTGGTGCTTATAAATTTCTCAATTTTATGCAGGATCAAGACGCCTTGTCTGCCTTAAAGGATGGTATGTCTTTTCATTTCTTTTTATATGCTTTTCACATGATATATAAGTCTTTATCCTTAATCAAACTCATGTATAAGATAATATTGTTCATAAATTGAGGCTAATCCAAATCCTTGAAGTGGATGGGCTTGATGCTTTATTGCTTAGAATGCTTCTTTCATTTCTTTCAACTGTACGGATGTGGCTTACAGATTTCATAACTATTCGCTGGGTAAAAGTTGCTTATCTGGTTTGGGTCTGACGTTCACTTATCTAGTTTGTGATTGTTTTATCCTTGTATCTGAATCTTCTAACTTTTTTTTTTAATTTCTAATTTACTGTATTTTTATTAATTTTAGCTTGATTTGGCTACTTAGCCGAGAATATTAATCTTGATTTGGTTGTTTAAGGTGCTGGCTATGGCTGTTCAAACTTTAGTGATTATTTAATTGTATTTTCCATTGACCTCATTTAACCCTTTGAAGTTACTCGAGAACCCTTTGAAGTTACTCGAGAAATTCCTCACTTTTGATATATTAAATCTTCTTGTCATTACTCCCAATGAAAGTTTTCTTTGTTTTGAAATTTTCAATGACACCCTCATAACTTCATTGACCCAAGTGATTCTTATTTATTTATTTATATTCTTTCTCTTCTTGCTAGTCATCATTGTCATATATATTATATATCTCATGATTGTCTTGTTCTTAAGTTCTTTTGTTGAATGTTTTTAGAGCTTTTTGTAGCTTGAGTCTTTTACTATGCTTCTTGCCTTTGTAATTGTCAGAACAATCAAAGCCCAACCCTCAAAATATTTGGACTTCAATTCTGTCAGTGCCTTATGAGGCTTGTTTGATGGCTTCTAATTCCTTCTCCACCTAGCCATTGATATGCAAAGTAGATAATAGTTAATAATGTTTCTAAGTTAAGTTTTCCTAAGTTTTCCTTTGGGTATCTTATAATGGTTTGATAATTAACAGGGCAAGTTATGGCTGTCCACTCTGCTAGCGAACTGGAAACTAAGATGAATGCTGCTACAAGAACATCTCGCCTGCTGATCTTGTATTTTACTGCAACATGGTGTGGACCTTGTCGTTTCATTTCTCCTCTTTATACAAGTCTTGCCTCAAAGCATCCAAAAGTTGTTTTCTTAAAGGTTGACATAGATGAGGCTCGGGAGGTAGCTGCACGCTGGAACATTAGCAGCGTCCCCACCTTTTACTTCATAAAGAATGGCAGGGAAGTTGACAGGGTAGTTGGAGCTGATAATAGTGCACTTGAAAGGAAAATTACACAGCATGCATCATAGTCGTTAACTAGACCTTAAAAGTATTGACTCTTGTGTGAGTAATTTATCCCAGGTTTCATGTCTTCTAACATAGCGGGAATGTTTGCCCGTGAAATGTCTGATAATGTTTGTGCCATCTTAATAAAATAACCTGCTGAAGAGTTATCTTGATCAAATTTTTAGTTGTTAGCCAAGCACTAGAATTTTGGTTGTTGAGCTTGACCAGCTCTTCATTTAGCTTTTGGTGTCGTTATACATGATGCAGTTTCTACCTGGTCTTTGCATATACGGTTCAACTGTATGATGTTGCATTCTAGTTTGTGTTAAGGGACACCTGAACAAGCACTGAAGCCTTGGATGGAGCAGCTGACAGACTTTGCCATTCTGCTAATCATAATACTAGGAGATTTATGTTGCAATACTCTTAAATGATCTTTGCTAGCAGATATGTTAAGCTGTCAACTACCAAAAGAATTACTTGTAAAATCTCTACATAGCAGGCTGGAAGAAGTTTCCTTCCCTTGTGTGGCGCCTGATGGGACCAGCCCTTCTATTGTTTATTAAACTTCTATTGATTTGACCACTTTCCAAATGTTGGACAATAGTCCAAAGATTACACATAATTAGACTTTATTACAAATTTACAATTAGACTTTATTACAAATTTAAGTTTTTAAGTTTGGTGATGTTTTATTATGGTATTAAAGTCAAAATCTCTGAGGTTTATTAAATATTTGGTCATATGCAAAGAATATATAGGGTCTTGAGCCGCATACAAGTAAAAGTGTGACAGCCTCTTATGTGAGAGGATGTCTCGGAAAAGACTTGTGAGTATTGAAGTTAAGCTTAAGTTTTTAAATCAAATTGTTTCTTAACATCCAATTCCTTGACCCTGTGAGGACCTAAACTCGAACCCTGATTCTTTCAATAAGTTATGCTTACATTCTGGTTCAATTTTTATGATGAGGCCTAAAAGAGGAGAACATCTCTCCTGCGGTCATTGCATGTGTAACAGGCCATTCAAGGACACGCATTTCTTGTATGTACTGATGTGATATACGTTGATTGATCTACTGTACACACAACGAATGTAAGATATAATTTTTCCTAAAAAGAGTGATAAGGATTTTTCTCAAAAAGAGAATGATAAGGTAGCTAGTAACGTCATATAATTAAGCAAGTACAAAGTCCATGATAGATGCTTGAAATGTTTCCAGGAATTTGATAGATTTAAGATGAAGTGAAGAAGTACAGGGCTTCAACTTGGCAAGTCATTTTCCGTGTGTAAGCATATACTCTAAATTATGCTATCTATTCTACAAGGTCAATTATTCACTTAAACATTTATAAAAGAGAATTGCCATGCATATATTTCAGTGTTTTTCGAAAATAAAACTCCATAAAAAAACCAAAGGTAACAATCAATCAATTCTCTAAGTGATGGAGTTTTGATAAAATCATCATTAAATCCTTATCGTCTGTTTCAATATATTGAAATCAACGCTGCAAGGGGTTTATGATGATTTTTTATTTAAAAAACAAGGATCTTTGGGGGTTTTGTGTGATCATAAAACCTCCTACAATATTAAAGTACTTAATGGATTCATCAACCGTAAGAGTAGATGTTCAAGTTTTTAATAATTAACTAGGGTTTAGATCAATTACCCTAGAGGCAAAATGTACATATGTAATCAAACAATTCAAAAGGAATTGTTGCTCCTTTTAAATTCCATTAAACCCCATAAACTTGATTACCACAAATTTCAATTGTCTTAGAAGCTAAAAACAAAGAGAGCTAACAGAAGGAGAAAAATAAAAAAGGTACGACTCTCTGATAATATAATAATATAATAGCTGATCAGCTGATCAGCTGATCATCAACGCTCAAACTTGAGACAAGATGGGAATTACAACTGAAATAATTAATCAGAGAACGAGATAAGCTAACAATCCTCATTTCCTCTCATTCTTAGAGTAAAATCTGAGAACCAAATAGAAAAGGAATCGGTAGAGAACCCCCCAAGCCAGCAAAATAAGAACATCATACCAGAGGTTGTCAGTCTGAATGTCCATCGAGGTGATTACATCTTCTCCAATAAGAGCGCAAGTAAAATTCTTTGTATGCAGGTCACTGAACTTCAGCTCTCCCAGGGGCCCTGGTGAAAGATCACTCAGCGACCCATTATAGCATTTCGTGCCTTTGAACTCATTATCAAGCAATGCCTCAAACGGGTACTTGATTGCAGAAATGTAATGCAGCCACTTCCACCAAGGGGGTATGTGCGTTCTCTTCAGGAAGAAGCCGCAAGTAAGGAAGAAAAGAGCAGTTGTGGCAATCACCACAGCGTAGCCCGTAATGTAGCTTGGAACAAGTGCACTCACAAGCATCACATACGCATTTGTGGTTATCAGAGAAGCGTAGAGGATGATCCAGAAGTAGATAAGATTGCTATTGAGTTTGAGTATAAATTTTGTTATTGCAGCAAATGTGAAACCTTGGATGGCGAAGAACGGGAGATAAACTATGAGGGTAGCTATCACATAGGATGAAGCGCGGTAAGCGTTGTGAGAGCTCTCTCTTATGAAAATGAAACGTTCTTGGATGAATGTCGGGACAGCGTCATTGGAGGAGAAGAAAACTAAGCAGACTGCGAAGATGTAGAAATTGAGAAGACGATTGATAGTTTTGAGGTCATAATCGCCTAGGTGCTTGAAGAGTGAGGAGAGAATGAGAGCCATGACTGTAAGCACAATCTCACGAGAAAGGAAGAGCTCAGGAGTGCGAATGACATTGAGTGCAGTACGCCATGAGAGGACAGCGACCTCGCGGAGCCATGGATTTGCATATTTTGGGCCATGCTTGGGCTCGTCAAGCACTTCTTCTTCCATCTCGAAGTCTTCATAGGAAGGAGCAGAGGGGTCTAGTGAAGGGCTGAAGACAACAGGAGTTTTGGGGCGAGAAGGATTGAGTTGAGGAGTTGAATATTGGCTCGAAACGAAACTTCTCGATCTCGAAATCGGAGTTTTCCCCGGCGTCCGTCCTGGAGTCCTAGCCGGAGTCCAGGATGGTGGACGCCGAGGAGTCCCCACAACACCATGGTACAGCCAGACTGAGAAATCTTTGTAGAAGTGAGAAGCCAAGCGATGATTATATACACCACTGTGCATGTTCATTGGCGTGGCAACAGCCCTGCTGCGTTCTAGAGAGTTGTCAAACTCATCATCATCATCATCGTAGTCACACTGAGCAGAGTTTGCTCCCGGAGTTCCATTTCCTCTGGAGAATGCTTGGCTGCGAAGGCTGATCGCATACTTGGATCCTGGAGTCTTCGTGTATGGAGTTCGAGGTGTTTTTGGTGTTCTGGGTATGGGAGTCCGGGCTACTTGATCAGGCTTGATTCCATCAAGTTGGTAGAGCACAAGAGGGTCGATTCCAACGTTGGATTCATCGTATTCTTTGATCACATCTAGAAGATACTCAAGACTGTTCTCCCCATCAGGAACTGGCCTTCCGAAACCAGCAAGGTGGGCAGGCAGGACAACTGGGCTTCCCATGTACACCAATCTTCCCCTGCATGCATGAGATTACAGAATTGTGTATATCATGGCCAGGCATGCATATTGCTTATATGTGGGAAATAGATTAAAAAAAAAAAAAAAAGAAGCAAGGTGAGAAGGCTTATTTCTAGAAATAGCAAGAATATTGTAAATTTTTTTTTATCATTAAAAAAGTTGATTGTTAAGAGATGAATGCATAATTATTTTTAATGCAGACACTAAGGCTCGATAATTGTCTAGCAACACCTCAAACATGTTGCTAGCTATGTAAGTATTTAGAGTTCTATAACCATCAAATATATCTTAATAAACGACTCTATATTAGTAGAGATAAGCTCACCTGATCAACTTATTGAGTAAGTGAGCCCATATTATTAGGAGAGGTTAAAGATTGGAACATGTGGATTAAGAAAATTGAAATTAAAACAATTCAGCATTGATAACTGGAGAGATATTAAAAAAATTAAGTGTTATTGAGCATGTGACATAATAAAAATGGTTAAGCATACCGCAATTGCAAAGTGACATGACATGTTAAAAGCTTATCCAAGTATTTTCCGTGAACTTGACTTTGAAATTAAGGAAACTAGGGTTTTTGCTATTTCTTACAAGCCTCAATTTGTTTTTTGGTAATTTCTCTTTACGTTATTCAGTGACTTACCTTTGTATCGTATATGAATGGATTCTAAGTATGAAGCAATATACATAAATAAATAAATAAATAAATGTTTGGGTACCTTGCTAAAACTGTGATGCGGTCAAGAAGCATTTGAATTCGAAAAGAAGGTTGATGGATGGTCATAAGAACGATGCTACCACCTCGAGCTATGTCCTTAACTTTTTCGACTACACTATAAGCGCTTGTTGAGTCCAGACCTGAAGTAGGTTCGTCAAGGAACAACAATGATGGCTTATGGATAATGTCAATTCCGATGGAAACCCTTCGTCGCTCCCCTCCTGACACTCCTCTTCTTCCCTCGTCTCCGATATATGTATGTGTTGCACTCTGTAGAGCATTAACATCATCTCTTCATTTCTTGTTTTAATTGGTCTTTATTGCAAGTCTGATAAAGAGGACAAAGTCTAGAGTACATATGTTATATCCAAATATAATTGACATGTAGATTTCATGGTTAATTCTTCATTCTATTTTGAAATTTGAAATGGAGTAAAAAACAATAAGTGATATTTCGAAAATGTTAAATTACATTCATGCATCAATAGTCGACCTTTAATAATATAAATGTATCGTAGATAATATAATATAACGGATATATATATCTTAAATTTAATTTCCCTCCAAGAGGCATATAGAAAAGGAACTTCAATTTTACCTGTAGACCCAGTTGGTCAAGGAGCTCATAGACTCTCTTTTTCTTCTCATCCCTTGAGATTGAAGGGGGAAGCCTAACCTCAGCAGCAAACATGAAGGTTTCGAAAACTGTCAACATGGGGAACAGCTGGTCATCTTGCATCACATAGGATGACACCATCTTCATGTAGCTAGTAGTCACCTGCACGCATGCGCATGCACAAGCACAAGCACGAGTACGTATCACTATCATGATCATGAATTGAATCTAATGAATTTCCAAACACATACAAAACAAGGGTTCATTTGAGAATGTACAAACAAATCAATTACCGGTTTCCCATCAATCCTAACAGATCCTTCAAGACTCCCTTGAGCAATTCGACCAGCAACTGCATCAAGAAAAGTTGACTTCCCAGCACCACTAGGCCCCATGATCGCCATGATTTCACCCCTTACAGCCTGGCCAGAGATATCATTCAGGAGATAAGCTTCTTTAGTGATCCAAACCCCATCTTTCTTCTGCTTTTTCAACACACTGTACGAGAGGTTCTTGAACTCAAGTCCATGCCCTGGAATCAATTTCGGTGGTGCAGCAGCAGCTGCTGCTATTGCAATATTATTTCTACTTGCAGCAGCTGATTTGTCCTGGTCCAATAGACTCTCGAGGCTTTTGCTGGTGTCGGCTCGCCCTAGTTTCGCCATTGCGATTGGTGTGATCAGTGAGCTAGCTGCTACCAGCTGTAGCAGTTATTGGGGTTTGAAGAGATGTTAAGAAGTTGAATTGAATATAAAAGGAGAGAGAGTAGAGATGAATATTTTGGACAAATTAAGAAAAGTGACGGCAAGACTAAAGGAAATAATGCACAGGTCTCTCTCACCTCTCTCTGTCCCTTCCTTGGGCTTGTCGTTAATTTGCTTTGATATCGCCGGAAAGGGTTTTTATTTTGTTGTATTCTGCTTCAAAGATTATTCCCTTTCTCAAAAATAATAAAAAATAGCAAAAATAATCAAGCAAAGTGGATTTCTTTTAAAATAATAAAATTTTAATGTTTTATTCTCTAATCTCAAGTTGGATCCTAAGTCTCAGATATACCTCTATTTTCTGGCGGTACAAATTAAGGACTCGACAAAATTAGCATTTTGCTAGACAATATTTATAGTAATTTTTCTCAAGAATTCAAAACTTTGCTAGTATGCTTGTCTAGACTTAAAAAAGGCAAGAACTGGTATTTTTTTTTTTATGTAAAACTCAGTATACATACACTAAGCATATCTACTGAATTATATAGAGATTTACAGATAACTCTCTCAGATAAGGTTACAAAACCGATCATGATGAGAGAGGATGACAAACTGATCATGATTAAATAAAATACAACTGATCTTTATCTTCATAAACAAATAGATTAAGCATTATCAGATTAGCTTGAAAAGGATGAAGCATTATCACGTACGTTCGTTCAGCTACGGACATAGATAGATGTTTAACATCCTTAACATCTCCTCTGAGAAGAAGGGGTGGAGCATTGGACAGACCGAATTTGCCTTTGAGATAGTTCAACCGTGATGCTGGAAGTGTTTTAGTAAGACAATCCACAATTTGATCAAAACTAGGAACATAACGAACATCAAGAGACTTTTGAAGGACCATGTCACGGACAAAGTGAACTGCAACTTCAATATGTTTGGTACGAGCATGAAAAATGGGATTTGCAACCAATGCACCAGCACTTAGATTGTCACACCAAGCAATAGGACAGCAAGAGAGTGGAAGTTGAAGTTCTGTCATTGAAGAACAAAACTACTTAATTTCAGCTGCAAGAAGAGACAAAGCATGGTATTTAGACTCAGTGCTTGAACGGGCAACAACATGTTGCTTCTTAGAGGACCAAGAAATGAGGTTTTCACCAAGGAAAATACACTAATCGGCAACAGAACGACGATCATCGACACTGCATGCCCAGTATGCATCCGAATATCCTATAAGTTGTAAAGATGAACTAGATTTGAAGTGAAGTCCTTGAGCAGCAGTGCCTTTGAGGCAACGAAGGACCTGTTTGACGGCTTGCCAATGAATAAATGTAGGAGCTTGGAGAAATTGACTGAGTTTATTCACAAGGAATGCCATATCATGCCGTGTCAAGGTGAGATAGTGGAGAGCACCCACTGGTCTTCGATAAGTTGTTGGATTTTTTAAGACCTCACCATCATGAGCAGAGAGAGACTGATTTGTTGGAGCTGGTGTTGTGCATGGTTTAAGATGATCCAACCCAAGATGAAGCAGTAAGTCAGAAATGTATTTAGGTTGTGTAAGATACATTCCCAAACTGTCACGGTAAACTTCAATACCAAGAAAATAGTGTAGAGAGCCAACATCTTTTAAAGCAAATTCTGAGTTGAGGCCATGGATTACTTGTTGCACCAAGTCCTTGTTATTTGCAGTGATGACAATATCATCTACGACATAAACAAGTAGCAAAAGTATGGATGGGCCCGACCAATAATAGAAAAGAGATGAATCAGAATAACAATTAGTAAAACCCCAAAGATTAAAAGTCACTTTCAGTTTGTCGAACCAAGCTCGCGGAGCTTGCTTAAGGCCATATAAGGCTTTACGTAACTTGCAAATATATGATGGCCTTGCTGGATCAATATACCCCTCAAGTTCAGACATGTATAGATCTTCTTTGATAACGCCATTAAGGAAGGCATTATTGACATCAATTTGATGCACAGGCCAATTGAAGGTAACAGTAAGAGCAAGAACAAAACAGACGGTGGGTATTAACAACATATCTAAATGTTTCTTTACACAACTGTTGGGGATGCAATGCAAACTCAGAATAGATTTCTGGGAGAAAATCAACTTGTTTTAACAGAGAAAATTCATATACAAGATTTACACAAAAACTCCCATAAAATTTCCTGGAGCTCTCCTGGCTTTCTTTTACTCTCAGAACTCTCTTGGTTCTGAATCGGACTCTCTCTGGAGCCTCTTGGCTCTCTCCTGGATCTCTCCTGGCTTTCTCCTGGAGCTCTCCTGGCTCCCTCCTGGAGCTCTCCTGGCTCCTTCTTGGAGTGCATAAATCTGCAGAATTAGTCCTGTATTTATAGGACTCTTCTGCCTTAAGTGTCAATGTGTTAGGTGAACTTTGTTCACCTAACACCATTAGGTGGAGGGTTGGTCACCAACCTCCCATGGGAGGTGCCAACCCTTCACATGGGATTGACTTTCCAACAATACTCCCCCTCCATCCCATGTGAAGGGGAATAACCACAAATATAGTCAGTCAGCCTCTACTCCAACTATGTCTCTGCATAGTTCTAGCTTTCTAGCTCCCTCTTCATCAGTAAGCAGTGTATATTCCGATTCCGGATATTTCCTCGACAGAATCCTACCTCGCTCAGATCGTCTTGGCTGAGGCTCTTCAGCTTCAAGAGGTACAGTAGATTGTGGCTCCCCCTGGCTCAACGATCTCTTTATTTTCCTCCTCCTGATCTGCTTCTGGAACTTCTTCCGAAATTATAGGGGTCAAAGTGTAATTTCAGAAAGATTTGCTGACGTGTCAAAGGTGGGACCAGTGTGCTGACGTGTCAGTCTTGGGACACGTGGCGGACACGTGTATGACACGTGGCAATGTTCTCTAACGTGGCTGATGCGTGGCAATGCTGACGTGGCTGATCTGCTGAAGTGTCTGCTGATGCAATGGATGATGTGCTGACGTGTTCGCTGACATGGCGGATGACGTGGTGAATAACGTTAGCCTTCTTCAACCTCTGGATGGCGCATGTGGCGAGTGAAGCCCACTCGCAGTCCAGGTGTTCGGCGCGTGTAGCCTTTCTGGTGGTCGGATTGGTCGTAGGAAAATTGCAGATTGATCAGCACGACTTCACGAACACATTGGATACTTCAAATTCGGAATTCGAACACTTTCCGAAAATTCGAAATTTTCTAGAAACAGAGGACGAATTTTCTCTGAATTTTTTCTCTCTGTTCTGACGTTCTAGGAGCTCAACGAGGCTCTGATACCATTTGTTGGGGATGCAATGCAAACTCAGAACAGATTTCTGGGAGAAAATCAACTTGTATTAACAGAGAAAATTCATATACAAGATTTACATAAAAACTCCCATAAAATTTCCTGGAGCTCTCCTGGCTCTCTCTCACTCTCAGAACTCTCTTGGTTCTGAATCAGACTCTCTCTGGAGCCTCTTGGCTCTCTCCTGGAGCTCTCCTGGCTCCCTCCTGGAGCTCTCCTGGCTCATTCTTGGAGTGCATAAATCTGCAGAATTAGTCCTGTATTTATAGGACTCTTCTGCTTTAAGTGTCAATGTGTTAGGTGAAGTTTGTTCACCTAACACCATTAGGTGGAGGGTTGGTCACCAACCTCCCATGGGAGGTGCCAACCCTTCACATGGGATTGACTTTCCAACAACAACAAGACGTGCCTTATGTCTTTCAATGCTACCACGAGGTTTAAACTTGAGCTTAAAAACCCATTAGGAGAGAATGGAACAAGTGAACATGTCTTATTGTGTTGGAGTGCTTGAAACTCGACATCTATTGCCTTTTTCCATTTAGGTACTTGCATTGCCATTTTCACCGATAATGGTTCCCGAAATGATGAAGGAATCATATTGTCCAATGGTTGAACAGCTCCAAAAAAGGTTTTGGTTTAAAAATCTCAGATTTGCCTCTAGTTTGTATCTCATGTGTGGAATGTAAGATATAGGTTTTCATGGGTGTTTAGATTAAAGTTGCAAGAATTATTTATTGGACTCAACGGTAGTAAGGTTTTTGGGCTGAGATGTAGAATTGGTGGAAATATTGCATGGAGATGATGTGTTTTTCGGATCTTCAGATTGGTCATTCTCGATAGATATAGGTGAGGATGGCTTTGGATATTGGAGCTTGGCTCTACGGAATACAACCTTGTGAATTTGCCTATACTTTGTGTGGGATGGAGAAGATGTTTCCAATAATGGTTCCTCTTCGGGAGAGCTTATAGATGAACCTTTATAGCCTTGAGGAGAAGAAGATCTCATAGAAGGAAGAGAAAACCAAGACATGACAACATTGGGTTGGTTAGAGAGGGATGCAAAGGATTTAGGTGAGAAAATGGATTTGTAAGGAAACTCATGTTCATTGAAAACGACACGTCGTAATATATAGATTCTTCCTGTTAAGGACTAACATCGACAACCTTTGTGAGACTCATTATACCTTAGAAAAACATATTTTGTAATGTGAAATTGAAAATTATGTTTATGGTAAGACCTTAGATAAGGGTAGCAAGAACACCCAAAAACTCTAAGAAACTCATAATTTGGTTTTGCATTGAACAATTTTCCATAGGGTGGAATATTTTGAAGAATAGGAGTTGGAAGACGATTTATAAGATATGTGGCAGTGCTAAAAGCTTCCCACCAAAAGTTAAGTGGTAAGAAGCTTGAGCTAGTAAAATAAGTCCAATTTTAGTTATATGTCGATGTTTATGCTTAGCTTTGCCATTTTGTTCATGAACATGAGGACAAGGATGTTGAAAGCCTTACCATGTTGGACCAAAAAGTTTTTAAAGGATCTATATTCACCACCCCAGTCACTTTAGACAATTTTGATACTTTTATCAAATTTGTTTTCAACTAGAGCTTTGAATTGTTGAAAAATAGAAAAGGCATCGGATTTGTATTTGAGTTGGTAGATCATGTACAATGGCTATAATTGTCAATGAAATGGATATAATATCCAAAGCCATGTTTGGAGAGGACTGGTGAGGGAGCTCAAATATTGGTATGCATGAGTTCAAGAGGTAAGAAAGTTTAAGTGGATGACAATGAAAAGGGTAAAGCATGATTTTTTCCAAGTTGGCAAGCATGACAAAAATCTAACTTTTCAATGGACTTGAAACTTTTATTACAAGACTTTAGAATTTGGCCAACAACTTGACTGGTAGGATGACCGAAACGTTAGTGCCATATTTTATTATTTAAAGATCACAAGAAAGAAAAACAACTTGAATCACAATTTGGTTTTGCGCCTAATTTATTGGGTGCAGTGCTACTGGAATTTGGAGGAATAGCCATTTTAAAAAGTCCATCTTTAGGCTTCCCTTGGAGTAGAACCTTCATGGTTGCCTTGTCCTTCACAACACAAGAATTAGCATTAAATTCAACAAAAATATTATTGTCAGCAGTTATTCTAAAAATGCTTATGAGATTTTTAGTGACTTGTGGAACATGTAGAGTATGTTTAAGAATCAAAGCAAGATTTATAGCAAGTAACTTAGAATGACCAACATGAGAGATGCAAAGTTGTATACCATTAGCAATAGTGAGTTTTTCCTTACCATTGTAATTCGATTTTAGAGCAAGCTTACTCAAATCATTAGTAATATGATTTGTCATACCGCTATCGACAGTCCAAGATGGATCTCCCACCATGTCAGGTGTGGCTATAAATGTTGCAGCTTGATTATTGTTTTGATTCTTATGATTCCCTTGATTGTTGTAGTTGGAATCAAACCTATAGTAGCAACCAATGGCTAGGTGTCCAATTTTTCCGCAAACTTGGCATATTGGTCGCTGCCCTGTATTGCCTTGACCACTTCTTCCTTTGCCTCTCCCTCGTGAGGATGTTTGAAAGAATTGTCTTCCACCACAATTTTGTCCATATCCATATTGTTTTTATTGTCCTCGCTGATTATTGAAATTTCCAGGTTTGTTAGTGGCTACAACATTGACCTGGATGTTTGAGATAAAACTTTGTACATTTAGTTGTTCAATTCGATTTTCTTGAGTCATCAAAATAGCTTCTACATCTGAGTAGAAAATTGTGGATTTTTGGTGTGTGGTTAAAGAGACTACACTATCATATTCACGATCCAAACTTGCAATAGGAATGGTGATTAGTTTAGGGGTAGGAATAGGTTATCCAGCAACCTCCATTTGATCTGTCAATGTCTTTATTTTGGTAAAGTATTCATAAATAGTTGATAAAACCTTTAACATCTGCTGAAGTTGCTGCCAATAATTGAGAGTATTTGCCATCCCTTGATTTGCAAAAATTGTTTCAAGCTTGATCCATACAACATAAGAGGTTGTTAAACGAATAACTTTAGCAAGAATGGGCTCGGTCATAGAACCAAGTAGTCAACCAAGTAAAAGTTGGTTGTTGGTTACCCATTCTTCATGATCTGGATTCAACACAAGAATAGAGTTTTGGGAGGCTGCGTTAGTATGTATGAACTCAGGTGGAAGGTTTCCTGCCAAGATAGCCATCTAATTTACGGCCTTTTACAATAGGTAGGATCATAGATTTCGAAAGAAGGTGGTTATTGCACTCCAACTTGATCGCAAAAGAGTGATTAAGTGTGATGAAAATATAGAAACTTAAAGAGTAATTTTTATTCATTTGTAAAACATACAGGACACATGTTTATATACAATCTCAACAACCTCTCTGCTGACCTGTCATTCATTATATAACAGTTTTAACAACCTCTCTACTGACTTGTCACTCTCACAAACAACTTGTAACAAACTCTCAACTCTAACACTCCCCCTCAAGTCGAACTGGGATATTTCTGTTCAGGAGAGTTGAAGCTTGACACATTGTGTAACTGTTCCAAATAGCTTTTTCTTGAAACAATGCCTAGCTTCTCTCTAAGCAACTCAAAATGAACCCCTGCTAATGGCTTTGTTAGGATATCTGCAGTTTGAAACTCAATGGACACATGCTTAACCTCCAGTTGTCGAGACACAACCTTTTCTCTAATGAAATGTACATCAACCTCAATGTGTTTTGTTCTCGTGTGGAACACTAGATTGGCAGCAAGAGACTCAGCTCCCTTGTTATTACACCAGATCACAGGAACTTCACTAAGTTTAATTCCAAGTTCACTCATCAGACTTTGCAGCCACAGAATTTCAGTATCAACTTGAGCCAAAGCTCTATATTTTGACTCTATAGAGGACCTAGCTACTACTTTTTGCTTCTTGGCAGACCAATAAATCAAATTGTTCCCAAAGTATACACAACAGCCTGATGTTGATCTCCTATCATCAACTGAACTCGTCTAATCTGCATCAATGAATGCAACTAGTTTCATTGTGTTCATAGGCTTGAATACAAGGCAATAATCAACAGTTCCTTTTACATATCTCAGTAAATGTTTACAAGCTTGCCATTGAGCCTGTGTTGGTGACTGAAGAAACAGACTCAGTTTGTTGACAGCAAATGAAATATCAGGTCTAGACCTCCCACTACACTTCTAAATATAGTAGGTTGTTCAAAGAGATCACTATCATTGGATGATAGTTTCAGATTAGTGACCATCAGTGTTTGAGTGCACTTGGCTTCTAGCATATTGCATTTCCTTAACAAGTCTTCTTCATATTTCTTTTGTGACAACAATAGAACATTATTCTATCTGTACACTTCGAACCCAAGGAAATAATGAACTTCACCCGATGTTTTAAGTGAGAAATGTTTGTTTAAATCACTGATGACTTGCTGTACTTGAGCATGATCACTGCCTGTCACTAGAATGTCATCAACACATACTAATAATAGAGTCAACTTTATCTTTATCTTTATGAACAAACAAACTTGTATAAGCTCTGGACATCTGAAAGCCCCAATGAAGTAGTGCACCTTTGAGCTTATCAAACCAAGCTCAAGGTGCCTGCTTCAGACCATAAAGGGATTTATGCAACTTGCAAATATAGCCAGGGTGATTAGAATCAACAAAGCCTTTAGGCTGATGCATAAACACAGCTTCCTGTAAATCACCATTCAGAAAAGCATTATTAATGTCAATATGTTGGATAGACCAGTTGAATGTGACAGCAAGGGAGAAAACCACACGGATAGTTGATGGTTTGATCACTGGACTAAAGGTCTCAAAGTAATCAACTCCCGGTGCTTGTTGAAATCCTTTGGCCACTAGTCTAGCTTTATATCTCTGCATAGTGCCATTTGCATTGTATTTTATTCGAAAAATCCTCTTATTGTCAACAATATGAGAGGCTTCTTCTGGTTTGACCAATGTCCAGGTGCTGTTAGCCATTAAGGCATTGTATTCTGATTCCATTGTTGCCTTCCAATGAGGACTAGAAAGAGCCTAAGCTACTGATGAAGGTTCAGTGTATGATAAGGTGTCAGCTGAATACACTTTTGGTTTGAAATACCTACTTTAGCTTTAGTGAGCATATGATGAGTATTTAATTGAGGAGCAATAATAATAGAAGGAGGTGGTGGTGATTTTGGAGAAGCAACTGAACGAGGAGTAGAGGAGAAACTGGAAGTTGGTTCAGCAACTAGAGGTTCAGTGTAAGCAGGTGAATCTTGTTCAACTAGAGATGGTGGAACAGAATGTGATTTAACTAATGAAGGGGTGGTTGACTCTACATGATTAGATAAATGAGTGGAAAAATCAGATGAGCACCATTTAAAAGAATCACACATTATAGGTGAAGTGAACTTTGCATTAGTCTGTGAAAAATTTTCAGCAACAAAAGGAAATTCAGTCTCATGAAAAGAGACACTTTTGGCAATATAAATCCTGCCTGATGCATGCAGACAAAGATAACCTTTATGTTTGTTGCTATAGCCTAGAAACACACATTTAGAAGTGTGAAAAGAAACTTATGTCGATTGTAAGCTCTGAGATGTGGAAAACATGCACAACCAAAAACTCTTAACATACTGAGATCAGGTATTCTATTATAAAGTTTCTGAAATGGAGAGACTTGATGGAGTACTGGGGTTGGTAGCCGATTGAGTAAGAATGTGGCAATGTGAAAGGCATGCCACCAAAAACTTAAAGGTAAAGAGCTTTGTGCCAATAAAGTGAGCCTTATTTCAACCACTGTCCTATGCCTTCTTTCTACAGTTCCATTTTGTTGATGTGCATGAGGACATCGATGTTTGAATATGATACCAAGCTTATTAAGCACAAATATAAGTGGCCTAAACTCTCCACCCCAATTTGACTGCAAGCACTTTAGTTTAATGTCAAATTGCCTCTCAACTAGTTGCAAAAATGATGTGAAAATACTGGAAACTTCATTTTTAGTATGCATTGGATGGATCCAACAATACCTGCTATAATGGTCTATAAATAATAGATAATATTTGTAACCATCCATGGATGAGACAGGTGCTGGTCCTTAAACATTAGTAGAAACAACTTCTAAAGGTCCAGTAACTGTAGAATTGGACAATGGATAATGAGAATTGCATTGCTTTCCAAGTTTACATGAGTCACATGTCAGAACATTATTGATGGAATAGGTAAAATAACCAGTTTGCTTGGCAACTTGAGCTATTACAGGAATACTAGGATGTCTTAACCTCTGGTGCCACAACACTAAGGATGGAACTGGTTTTTGTATAGTACATTTATTAGTTGTACAAGAAAACAAAGACATTGGACTGATATTTGAAGATGCAGAAGTTAAGCATGAAGATGGCTTTGAGCAACTAAAACCTTCTAGTACAAATGATGACTTTGTGATAGCATGGAACTGAGGGGAAACCTTGTATAAACCAAGATCAATTTGTCCCTCCAGTAGAATGAGCTGTGTGTCCTTGTCCTTGACATAACAAATAGAGGAATGAAATTCTACCGCCACTGAATTATCATGAATCAGCCTAGAGATGCTTATCAAATTTTTTGTTATAAGAGGTGCATGTAAAACTTTTGTCAACTTTAAAAACTGATTGTGGTAAGTAGTGCTAAGTGCTGTAGAACCAATGTGTAGAGTGGGAATGAAATTACCATTGCCCACTTGAATGTTTCTGGACCATTATACTCCTCTTTTATAGACAGATTATTGAGGCTAGAAGTGATATGTAGCCCCAGTGTCCAGATACCAAGAGGGATCAGTTACAGTGGCCTGAGATACAGCATTTGAAGCAACATATGCCTGAGAATTAAACTGATTTTGATACTTAAATCCATTGTTTGATGACTGTCTTGATGCATTATTGTAGCTTTAAGGCCTCTAAAACTTATATCAAAACGATGATAACATTTTAAAGCAACATGTCTAGTTTTTCCACACAACTGACACACTGCTCGACCATTTCCATTTCCTATTTTACAAGAATATCCTCTTTTACCAAAAGTTATTCCATCGTGAGTTCTACCTTTGCCTCTTCCTCGAAAGTTTTGAAAAGAATTCTTAAAATTTTGAGAACCTGAACCATGGTTCTGAGATGATCCAATGTTTCTAGTCAAAAGTGCACTATGATCACCATGAATTATGTTAGATGTATTATGTTGAGCAAGTCTCAGTTCATAGCTCTGTAGCTGATATTAAACTTCTTCTAGTGATATGTTGCCAATCTTTGAGGTAATATTCACAACTATAGCATCAAATTTAGGCCCCAAACCATCTAACACATGCAACAATAAGTCTAAATATGTGATTTCAGAACCAATAGCAAACAGTGTATCAGAAATACCTTTAATCTTAAGAAAGTAATATGCAATTAACATAGATCCTTTTTTAGTATTTTGTAATTCATGCTTAAGATGCATGGATCTTGCTCTAGATTCAGTATAGAACAATCTTTCCAGAGTACCCTAGAGATGCATTGAGGACTGACATCGGACAACATATCCAAACATAGACTCTGTAATTGATGATAGTAACCAGCTCAGAATGAATTTATCAATTCTTTTCCAAATTATAAACGCAAGATTAGGTTGTGTGACAGCATCATTATTAGTAGAAGCATTATTCAAAGTTAAATAAAAGAAGGACTGCTTATCTCCATTGATATAGCCTTCAAGATCATAAGCCTTCAATGTCGGCAACACTTGTGGCCTCTAGTAGCCATAATTTCCACGATGAAGCTTAATCGACAGAGAAGGAAGAGTAGAAGGAAGATTCACTAGTGGAATAGAAGTTGAAATTGTTGTTTCTTGAATTTGAGATGAACTTGTAACACCACCTCCATGATGAAAAGGATCTGCGTTTGTAAGATCAGGAAAAGTGTTTCTTGGAAAATTAGAATTGCCAGGAAAATTTGCAGTCTGATTAGCCATGATTCTCAACGGAGAGGTTTGGTACCATGATGAAAATATAGAAACTTAAAGAGTAATTTTTATTCATTTGTAAAACATGCAGGACACATGTTTATATACAATCTCAACAACCTTTCTGCTGACCTGTCACTCATTATATAACAGTTTTAACAACCTCTCTGCTAACTTGTCACTCTCACTAACAACTTGTCACAAACTCTCAACTCTAACAAAGTGTGCTTTCGAACGAAGAGACTGGTTTAGTTATTGTATTTCTAGGCATAAATGGTTTCTTGGTATGCCAGCATTCATCATGGACCCACTGGCACCATAACTTTGCTTAGAGGCAGAGGAGGACTTTTGTGTTTCTTCAACAGCCATGGTGATGAGATTTTTTTTTCGTTGGCCTAAGTGGCTCTGATACCAACTTAAAAAAGGTAAGAACTGGTATTTTGTACGTAAAAATCAGCATACAACACTGGGCATATCTATTGAATTATATAAAGATTTACAGATAGCTCTCTCAGCGAGAGATTAGGTTACAAACTGATCATGATGAGAAAGGATGACAAACTGATCATGATTAAATAAAATACAACTGATCTTTATCTTTATAAACAAAATAGATGAAGCATTATCAAATTAGCTTGTAAAGGATGAAGCATTATCACGTGAGTTCAGCTACGGACTTGGACAGATGTTTAACATCTTTAACATCTAGCAACAATATTACATGCTCGATAAACTGTTAACAATCTATCTGTTTAACAAATCAATTTGACAATTTGATACTCTATTTGACAGCTCAAAACTTGACTATATCATAAATAAAAAAAAATTAATTTTGTTCCTTACGACTAATTAACCCATAAAATATTGTAAAAAATCTAAGTTGCTACATAGATATTTTTATGGCCAATATCTATATATATCCATATTAAGTGGATATTCATTTTAAAAATTACTAATATTTATTGTTAAAAATTTAGAATAAATAAATGATAGTAACATGAGTAAAGCTACAAATATCACCACCGTGATCACTAATTCTAATAATTTGCATGTTTATACCAAGAAAAGTATAAAAATAATTTTAAAATTATAAACAAGTTTTGTAAGAGTAAATTTCACTTATTACATTGTGATTTTTACAATAATGTGTGCAACCTTTAATTATAATTTTAATAGAAATTAGAGGAAATAACCAAAGTTAAGGGAACCATACTTTTGAGTTTTAGCTACAAGTTCAATGTTTTCATTGGTTGACTAGCTAAGTTGAACTTAAAATATAAAAACTCTAAAAAGCATTGAAATTTGAAAGTTAGCTTTTGACAAGTCTCATCATGATTAACTATAGCAAGTTGTTCATTATATTAGATTGTGAAGAACTTAGTGATCAAATAATTTGATTTTGTCATGTTTGATAAATGGAGTGCTTGCTTGTCAACTCATCAACATCATCTCTTCAACTGATTATCCATTAAAAAAAAAAAATTTCTTCCGATGCAATTGATGTATGCATCTACAATTTTATGCACAATTAGATAGATTAGCCTCACTGATCCATCTTGAATCAATGATGTGGTCTGAGTTTGACATGTTGGTTGGTTTTGTTTGTTTTGATAAAGATTCTCTCCCTATAAGTTTCACTTAAGAAAAATCAAGATATAAATAGATGTTAATAGAAATGATATTAAAACCAACGTGTCATGCGCGCAAAGGTGAAACTTAAGCTAGGAGAGGGTTCGAATTTTGACTAAATAAAATAGTGACAATATTCTTTTTCCTTTCAAAACCAAATTGAAGTTTCATTTTCTTTCCTTATAATGTTAATCTAAGTCATTGAATTTGTCAACAAGGTTGGGTAGTTTGTGATGAATTTTTCGGACTTCTTAATCAGGTCGCGTAGTTAGTTTGTGATGAATTTTGAAGAAAAGGTGAAAGACTTGTGATTGAAATGAAAAAAGTAGGTACATATATATTACAAGTATTATACAATTTCTTACATTTAATTTATCCTTATTACAAATTAGATTCGTTATATATGGCCTTATAGATACTCATAGGAGTTAATGCAGTGCGGAAGCAAAACAGATAAAGTTATTATCAACCTGTCATTAGCAACTTACTACCGCTTTCACATATATCTGATTGAAGCATCAATGTTTGTCATTTTAGAGAATATATGTGATATATTGACATTTTACTAATTAATTAGCAATCACAAGAACAAGTATTAATAAACCATTAAATTAATGTCTTCCTTCTACATCACAAGGTACTATACATATATAGATCATAAAAGCTTAACTATTTAATTAACCAGATAATTAAATTGGTTTCCACATTAGGCTTGATATAAACTATTTGTAATTCTGGTATTTCTACTAATTTTCCTTCAGAATTCAAGTTAGTTAAAAGATAGAAATATTAGAGGAAGTGCATAATACAAAAGATTAATTTTATTTGTTACTATATGTCTATCGAGAAGGTAATTTTGCTGACAGATTTGCTTGCTAATGTGTAGGGATGGCAATGGGGTGGGGCAGGGCTAGGGAGGCCATCACCCTTTCCCACCCCATTTTTCAATTTAACCTCTATTCCTCACCTATTCCTCATGTTCTTTAGAGCGGACGGGGATGGTGAATCTCCATGCAGAGAATGCTTTCCCCAACCCCACCTCATTCCCCATACCAACATTTCTTATATAATTAAATTTAGGGCTTTAAGAAAATAAATAACACTTTATTTTTAGACAATAATATAATTTTATTTTTTTCAATAATCAATATATTAAAAGGCAAATAAAAATAATATTTTTAACTTCATGTATTTTTATATGTAATGTTTGTTATAAGAAAATAAAAATAACAATAAATTTTATATTTTTATATATCAAGGTAGGATGCGAGACAGATGTGGGCTGGAGAGTAGTAAACCCATCTCCACCCCATTATAATGTGAGGGTTAAAATTTTATCCAATTCCTGTCTCACCCCCATTAAAAGTACCCCCATCCCCACCCCAATAGAGGCGGATCCCTTCCCATCTCCAACCCTACGGTATATTTTGTCATCCCTACTAATATGAGACTTTCATACAATAATCTTCATTCGTGGTCTTCTCTTCCTTAAGAAAATATTTATGCTGTTAATAGTGATGCAGTGAGCTTTCGTAAGTAAATTTCGTTACATAGAGTGGTGTGAGACCTTGGTCTTATCATCTTTGTCTTTTTTTTTGTTTTGTTTTTTCTCATACATTTGCATTTCTTTTATATATATATATAATTAGTTTCTCTTGAGGGATAAGGCTCATTACATTCCCCTACTAGGCGTCATTTTTCATTTTATAATTCCCTTATACGGTCTAGGTTCACCCAAAAAAAAGGAGAGTTTATATTATGTTGTATATCAATGACGGACCGATATAGGGACCCGGGGGGCCTCGGTCCCTTTTTTGAAATTCGAAATTTTTTTTGTTATCCCCTTATTCTACACAATCACTTTTATACCTTTTTCTAAAAAGATTTAATTAATTTCAAGTTTTACATTATTTTTTTATTTTCTCAACTCTTTCACATATAAAAACCTTTCATCCATACAACAATATAAGTTTATATAATAATTTAATTAATTTCTACTATTTTATTCAATTATAAAATTTTAGGTTTTTTAATTCTTATTTATTTAGTTTGACATAAATTATGTGTTTCTTTTTATGTTCTCTTTTATAGTCTTGAAAATTAATTAATTTTTACTGGAAGAGTATAAATTTGAAAATCTTGATGAATGATAATAACTCATTTTTTTTATAATTTTTAATAAAATTAAACATCATTAAAAAATTATTTGTGAGGGATTTTTATTTTATTTCATTTATTTGTAATCTTTTTGAAAAAAAAGTAATATATTAGAAAATAATCTTTTTATAACAATTACAGAGAGAAATTTTGAATGAAATCTATTTTTTTGTTGGCATCAAGTTCAAAGAAAATTAACACTCTTTATAAGTTATAATTTTGAACAGTTATAATTATAATGTCCTATCTAGATATAATTTTATTATTTTTTTAATAAATTTTCTCAGTTTTGTCAAGTAAATTTTAAATATTAAAATATCTAAGGTGCCCATTCTCTCTTAAAATCTTGGGTCCGCCACTATTGCATATATTATCATTTCCTCTTTCCTTTATCTTGTAAACCAATGTGATTAAATTTTTAATAATAAAAATTTTTACATACAAATTTTAATTTATTAATTAGACATAAGATATGATAACATAGGATCATTGTTCGAAGACTCCATGGAATCGAAAATTGACAATTTATTACTTGATGTACGGATCCCTAAGATGAGAATTAACAATAATGAAGCCTGCTTTGTTTCATTTTTAATTGAATCTACTACTTTGATAAAAATGAGGCAAAAGGGGGAAAAAAAGGCCAATAACTAGCCGGCTAATTCTTGGAGAGTACTGCCGGCATTCCTTGAGAGATCAGTTCGCATTTCCTTGGAGGATTCTCCATGTCGTTTTAACCCACCACAAACAACACTTGTTTTCTACAATTTGGACATCTAAGATCAAAACAAATATTATGTTAATCTATAAGTGCAAACAAATTACAAAAGCTAACAACGAGACATCAGAAAACCCAGCAGCTTATATATATATATTTGGATAGGCATAACATTGACATAGCCTTCACTTTCATATCAATTCAATTTATGGCACAAAACCAATCGAGATATTGGCTCGGTTCAACCTCACCAGGATGTCGATGAAGAACAAATATATCGACTCTATGGTTTGATTGAGCCGCGCCAATATCGCGTGCCTTTTGGCTTATAAATTTACTGTGGTTTCATGTTTCAATTTTGGGTATTGTATATTGTAGAGTTGCCTTTGGGTGGGAGCAATAGCCAAGGTGTATATTTCGCCATATCAAAGGTACGGATGATATACATATTTGGCGTTTAAGACCAGAGTTTAAAAAATGATTTTTTTTCTTATTTAATATATATTATCATTTAAAGTTAAACCTATTCTTTTTAAATTATTTTTATTACTTTTTATAATATAAAAAAATATTTATTGTCAATAGACACTAAAGATTATTTCTTTGATATCTTTGGTGACATTGTTGATCTTAGATAGGTTTATTAGTACTATATTTATAACAATACATTTTTGGATTTCAATATTTGACTTAAGTTTCTTTTTTTTTTTTAACTTAAAATCTTAAATTGAATTTTCGTCCATTTATTTCGTTAGATATAGAAGGTTAATGGGTTCGTTATTATAAATCATTTTTTACTTTTGCTATTAATTACTATCCTTTAAAGTGACATGAGCGATAATATATATATATATATATATGAGTAATGTTATGCCACTTAGAAATTTATCTCAAATAGGCCAACTTATAGGATTTGCACCACATGAACACTATACAATTATATAACTTGTAGAGATTTTCTAGTGCCAGAAATGTTTTGTTTTGTTGCCAAATTCTAGCCATGCATGATGGGGACTGCCTACAATACACCTGCTATACCATACAACAAGTGTTATTTTTTGTAACTTTGTAACAAAAGTTGTAATTACAACTTTTACTACAAAGTAAAAGAAGTAAACGTCCACCTGTTGTACAGGTGGACCGTAACTTCCCCCTGCATGATGAGATCACCATTGTAAAATATCTTTCTCAAAAAACGCGTAGCATGTACCCTATATCTCGATAATGTTCTAATAGCTTTTTCAGAGGATAAAAAACGTAGGTTCAAACATGTAGAGAGAAAAATTCTGTAACTGCCCACGAACGGTTTTCGGATCATCAAGAAATAGCCAATTAGACAACTCACTTTCTCAGACTTCAAAAATTTAAAAAAAAAAAACCAAGTTTCCCATATATAGAATTTCTGTAACTATATATATTATAATGAATGTGATATACTTTGACCCCAGAAACAATAGGGGAAAAAGAAGCCGCTTCGTCTCATATATTTTCTTCCATAAAAAATGGTTATGGATTTCAAGTTCCTGGTGGTAAATTTCCTTTTCTTCTCTTATCTGGTCTTGCCTGATGTTTCAGTCGACGCGGCGGATCAAGTTGGGGCTGGGGCCGGGGCCGGGCCTGGGCCTGGGGGGCTGCCTGATATGGGTAGTATTGCGGGGATTGGAGCTGGGGCAGGAGGTGCTGGAGCTGATGTCATGCAATGCATGCAGAGTCTGCTCCCTTGCAAACCTCACCTGAAATCAGCGTCACCGCCAGCTTCTTGCTGCGGACCATTGAAGGATATGTTAACCAAGGACAGCCAGTGCCTCTGCAAAGTGTTTGGTAATCCGGAGGTCTTGAAATCCCTCAATCTTACTCAGGACGAAGCCCTGAAGCTTCCCAAGGCTTGTGGTACCGATGCTGATATTTCTAAATGCAGTGGTAATACATTTATAAATGGTTTTCATTTTATAATTAGTGGAAGAAATTCCCAATTTATTATGTATTTAATCGTGGAATTTGGATAGATGGGAAAGATTAAATAATTCTTGGATTAATTAGTAATCTTGTAACTCAAGGCAGAAATTGGATGATTAGAGGATATTAATTCTTTTAAATAACCATAAAAATTTTTTTAACAATCTCATTTTTGAATTTCGAACATATTTTTGGATTTTTCATTCTGCACATAGTTTTCAATCTTCTAATATAATTATTGAGATAATTAAAAATAGTATTTCCTCGTTCTGTTCCGCGATCTTTTATCTTTATTATAAATCTTTGGATTTAAATGATAATCTTTAGTTAACCAGTTTTTATGATCTTCAAATATATATATATATATATATATATATATATATATATATATATATATATATGTATTCAAAATAAATTCAATTATCTTAACAATTGAATTGAATTTATTTTGAATATCATAGTTAGCAGGCTTGCTAGCATCCTTTAAATTCTTTACTATTTGCAAATAGACCTATGGAGGGTTTCTTCATTTTCCCTTCCTCTACCATATTGTCATTGAAATATTTGTTAGTAATTGTGAAAGATATGACTTATTCTCCCTTATAAACTAGATAGCAAAATAATCCATCGCTGACTCGATTGGAATGAAATTTTATTATTATTAGAATCTTGATGTTCGATCATCATTGAATTCTCTCAATATTATATGTGTATATATATATATAACATGATATTCTATTGCCTTACTTTGTTTTGTTTCTTTTGATCATTGAAGCAACCTCGCCAAGCAGTTCTCCAGCAATGCCGGCCGGTGGTGAGTTCACATCACCAACTACAATTTCCATGTTAGCTTTTCATTTCTAGTTGTCTAAATTAATATGAATAATATTACATATACAACTAATCTTTTATAACAATTTTATAAAACGCAACGTGATGCGATGCTAATTACAATATAATGTATTGTTCGCAATTTATTTGCTCTACAGGTGCTTCTTCCGCCAACGACACTGCTGGCACTCCACCTCCAAATAGTGCAGGCAACAGGATCCCTCAAGTTCTATGTGCTGAATTTGGGTTAATGTCTCTTCTTGTGACTTCAGGCTTCTTCATAGTATGATTATATTCATATCATGACGTTGCCCGCAAAATGGGTGATGTATAAATGTTGAATTTCCAATGCAATTTTTCTTTAGTTAATTTTTAGCCATGTATGCAGAATCTAGTCGTGACCCAAGCTCAGAAGTCCCCTTTCTGCCCCAAGTTTGCCACAGCAAAACACTCGTATATGATTCACTTTAGTTACGGTATTTTTTTTCATACATTTTTTTAGGTTTTATTATTAAAATTTTTATTGAGAAAGTAAATGAGGTACAATACCCTATCCTAAAAGAAATACAAAATTTCTAGAACTGAGACTAATATACAGTTGTACCAAATGATCATTGACGTCAACAGGATAGTTTTGATTTGACTGAATTAATTTATTATAAATTATAAATCACTTATAAAAATTTATATAAATTCAATAATAATTGACATAATTGATATATTAATAATTTTAAATATAATTTTTAAACTTTTAATTTCACCCCTTCAAATTTATTAAATTTAACGAGATAAAAATAATAAATTTATGTTAATAAATTTGTATTAAGATATTATTTTTTTAATTTAATTATATAATCATGAATATATTTAACATTAAATTTTTGAATTCAATGAATTCTTATAATAAGGGTAGATTACAAAAAAAGCTATTAATAAAAAGCATTTTTTAGGAGTCTGACAATCTACCTCAAGTGCCAAGGGAAATGTCAGAAACCGCCCTCATCTTTTCCTTAGATCCGTTGGAAACCAGAAGTTTCCAAATCTTGTCAATGACTACCCCTATCCGACCCAATATTAGATTTAGCGGTAAGAACTTGAAAGAATTTACAAGCAGGTGAATGCAGAAAGGCGTAAAGAGGACGGCAACAGCAAGAAGAATTGACAAATATCAGATACCACCCCCATATTTTACAAACTCAACGGGAAGCCAGAAGGTTCCAAAATTTGTAAATGAATGCCCTCATCTTATCCGAGACAAAAATGGTTGCAAGAAATAGAAAGAAATATACGAGCATCTGAATGCAGAAGGCGTAAAGAGAACAGCAACTGCAAGCATAATTTGCTCGAGAATAAATATAGGCAACTAAAAGGACTGGTTGGGCTATCCATTAGCCCATCAGTGACGCGTTGCCTTCCCTTTCAGACAAAAACACAAACACAAATTAAACACAGAGAACAGAAGAGGAAGAGGAGTTCAAACTTCAATTTGTTGTTGAACCGAAGATGAGAAGTTGAAGATGAAAGTTGAAGTACTCAATCGAAGAGGGGTTTATATATATTACATTGGTTGCTGTCCTAAACCCTAAAAATTTGATTTTGTCTGATGGGCTTCAACTGTTTGGTCTCAAATGGGCTTCAATACTCAGATGTTAAATAAAACCCAACCCAACCCAAATATTTGATAAAAGAACAACGCTAGATACCAATTCGACTTGACCCAAAATAATTAGAGAGGTGAGTCCTACTTCATTTATTAATTTTTTAAATTTATTTTTTATTTTTATCCATCTAATAAACTTGTATTATATCGGATTGTATGATGAATTTAGTTGTTTGAGTTAGTTGTATGCGTAGAACTATCCTTATAAAATTAGAAGAACTTTCTGTTATGTGTATTTGATTTAATGAATTTTTGTAATGCCTTTAAGGTGACAATTTTTTACATGATGGTTCAATACGTATAGATGCAACACAAAGTTAACATGTTATGCTTAATTACAATTTTATTTATGTCGTACTTTTATTGAGGGTACTCAATTTATTTAATGACATGAATAATATCTATTCAGACTTTTCATCCCTCCAAATCAAATTTTCTTTATCCACTAATAAATTGATTAATTAAACTCATGTTGCTATAATTAGTTCAATTAAATGAATAGTCAAATGTATTGTATGCAATACACAAAATTGTTTATGATACAAATAATTGAATTCGTACATCTATTATTTATTAGTTTATAACATGATTATTCGTTTATGATATGGATATTTATCCGTATCAAATTATTTTATTATCAGGAAAATTAAACATAAAATTGACAAGTGGAATGATTTTAACTATTATCTTCGATATTAATAATTATTTAATTTTTATTAGTATAATTTAATTAGAATAAATATGTTGAATATGTATTAATCATAAATAAATTGGTTAAATGGGTTAAGCAACATATGATTGACACATATTCATTAAATAAGTTACAGAGATCATCCATTTAGTTACCTTACCTTTATTTTTTCTTAAAACTTAATAAAGGATTATTTCTCATATATTTCATTTGACCTTCTATTTTTAAAAGCATATATCCTTCTAATGACGATAATTGTCTTTCTCGTATAAAATCCGAAACAGCCAAAGTTTAAGGGGTTGTGTAAGTTTTAGGAAATCTTTAATCAAATTTTTTTTAAATATTGTTTAATCAAATCTGACAAAATTCGAAAAATTGTACCCTTATCTTCGATATATTCTTTCTATAAGTTTATCCTTGAACACTGTGTCAATCAAATTGAGCATTTTACTTAACATGATCGACAATAGTTTATTGAATTTATCAAGTATTCTACTAAACATAGTTAAACTCGAAAAGTTTATTAATAAGTAAGTCATGATGTATATCAATTTTTTTTTTCTTTTTTCTAAGTGTCTCAGGTATGTTACTTGATGTAACATTTAATAGAGATATATTTCTATGAATTATATATATTGGGAACTATTTTTATCAAAACAACTTCAACGTGTATTAACAATGAATCAGAACAGATAGAACTTACTAAATCTCATAATAACCAAAAATGGGTGGAATTAGAGTTTTTTTTTAAATTTAATAAAAGTTTAATATTTTTAATCTAATTCAAATTTAATTGAAAAATATATTCCCAATTTTCTAATTGCAAAGGTAAGACTCGACAAATTGACATATTCGCCTTAGATATAACAAGAAATAATCAAAATGAAGGCAGTTCTTTAATATTTAATAAATTTATTTTTTTATTGTTTAGTTAAGTATTTAACTTCAATGAAAAAGAGCACAAAAATGCTTAAACCAACGGATGGATGCCGGCGGGCAAGCACCCGTCAACGTACAAAGGTTGAAAATCCTAGCCTTAATCATCGCGTAACGGCAAGCTAACTGTTATCCTATCTGACTAGATAATTATATAAAAAAAAATTATATTTATATTTATTTATAATTAATTCTCTTTATAATTAAAAATGATAAAATTTTATTGAAAATTTAATTATCATATCATATATGAGTAATACTATTCTTATAAACTATTAATACAAATTTATTCATACAAACTGAGGTGGCATAATATGATTTGATTAATAAATATAGTGATTTGATAAATATATATTAATAATAAATGACATTAATTAATATGGGTGATGTAGCGATCATATAGGGATGTCACATCAATTTGTATATGTGAGTTTATATAAATAGTTTATATGAGTAGTATTACTTATCATATATACATTATAACTGCTCTTACTCACTTTTATTTTTTATTTTTATAGTAAACTTTTATAACCGAAATTATAAAGAGTTGATTACAGACAATACATAGAGTACCCATAAAAAAAAAGAAAAAATAGAAGAAAAATTGAAAAAAGAAGAAAATTAAGTAACAATCTCCAAAACGCCTCTAAACTTTTTAATTTTATTTTTTTATGAAGGCCCCTTAACTTCGATAGGACCGATAAACCCCCGAAATTTTGCTATATGACCTTGTTTCACCTCTTTGATTTCTCTACTCTGTATGCGAGAGAGTTGGAACCAATTTGAGCTAGTGAAGTGCCCAACGAAGAGTCTCCCTGAAATCAAATGACAGAGTCAAGATGGTAGCAGCCTCCATCTCCAAAACCCTAACAAAGTTTCAAACTTTTTGTGGTTCAAGGCATCGTCTCCATCGACCCTTTGCTTTTCCTTCCTACTCTAACCTTGCCGCTGCACCAGCCTCTGCGCCTCAGTCTTCTTCTACCATCGCTTCCCAGGGAGATCACGCCAAAGGGACAGAAGAACGTTCAAGATGGTCAAAATGGCTGCTGTTTCTACCTGGAGCTATCACTTTTGGTCTTGGAACTTGGCAAATTTTTCGAAGGCAGGACAAGGTCTGTTTTTTTTTTTTTTTATTAATTAAGGATTTTTTTCTTTTAAATTTATAATGTTAAGTGATGTTAATATTCAATTTCTGTATAAGAATCAGAATCACAAATTGTGTTTGAATGGTGTGTTGGAGGGCATCCATGAACTGAGCTTGGAAGAAGTGTTGGTTAATATGCTATTTGTTGTATGTTATCTTGGTGAGTTTATGCAAAACAAGCAATTTTTATCAATGAAAATTGAAAGAGAAAAAGGTCGTTGAGAATGGTTTTTGACATTTTGGAGATTGGAGGATGTTATGGAGTCTATGAATTATTATGATATATTTAGTAATGGTCTCTAACATTCGAAGAAGAAAGAAAGAAATGGCAACATTTGGTTTAAATAGGAGAAGGATGTCTGCCTGCAGTGTGCACGTGCCACCGATAAGCTTTCAAGCTTTTGTAAGCATGGCACCACTAATTCATTACATTTTGGTCTCATGCATTAAGACTCATTCTAACACCCAAATGGTTGTAATGTAATTTCAAGTAAAATCAGTAGATGGGTAATTGGTAATTAAACATTTACTTTTTCAAACATAGAGTGTCTGATCAAGTATTGGCAAAACTAGCATTTTAATTATATCTCTTTGTTTTGACTTAAGACTTTAGGTTCACTGATCTGCTTAAGCACATACGCACATAAGTCTGTTTTTGTATTTTAAGTTTCAAAATTTTTCAAATACTTTTAATAGATCATGGTACAACACATCCTGTGCAGACCATCTGTTTATTCATATACGTATATAATTTTTTGTTTCCTCATCACTTATGTTCAACTTTTCTTTATTTCTTATTTATTTACTTATAAACCTTTGAAATGCATTAAGTTAAAACTCTTTTCCATGACCATGTTTATGCAACATAATTTTTTAGTTGCTGCCTCAGGGGACTGCAGAATTTAGTTTAGTTTAATGGAAAATAATAATTGATAATGCTTTTAGCATGCAGATAGCATTGTTGGAATATAGACACAAGAGGTTGGAAATGGAACCTTTGAAGTTGAACTTGATATCTCCTTCAAATAAAAGCTTGGATTCTCTGGAGTTTAGAAGGGTTGTTTGCAAAGGAACATTTGATGAGAAAAGGTCAGTCTATGTTGGTCCACGTTCCAGAAGCATTTCTGGAGTTACCGAGAATGGCTACTATGTCATAACACCTCTAATGCCAATCCCCAACGACCCTGACAGGTATGTTTTCTGGCAGTTTTGGTTTTGTGACGTGAGCGACATTGTTAATAGCTTATATACGCATTTTACTAAAAAGTTAGCGCTGCTGCCTTTCCCTTGAAGTCATTAATTTAGATAGATAATTTCTTCTGTTTAAGTGATTTTATTAGTGACTGCCAACTCATTTAAAGATATCAAAGAGTTTTCAGCAGCAGGGTATGCCATTTAGATATAAATAAATTATTTTATGTTTTAAAAATGTAAAAATGGTAGTGAAAATTTATATGCCGTTTCCCCTTTGTTTTTCAGGGGAAGGAAAAAAATATCACACCTTGTATTTTTGGGGACAAATTTAAAATCAGAATTTATTGTCACATCAACTTCTGATTCCTCATGTGAGAACATTTGGCCCTCGTAAATTTTTGAAATTGGATTGTTTTGGTTATAAAAGATATTGACCATTCTTGTTTTGAAAAATGAAACACCAGTTCTACACAAGAGGTCATAGACAAATATCAGCACCTTTAGTTTTTTTCTCCCCTCAATTTTTGAGGTGACCGACGGATAAACTGTTCAAAGTGCACAACCTGCCGTAAGGATTGCCAATGAATATTTGGAGTGTGAATAATGGGAAGAAGTAATTGATAAGGATCCATCAATTGACAGTCTAACTTGTTAAATCTTTGTTTGGCATCAATGTTTCCACAATATCCACCGTTGAATAGACAGATAAGTGTTCCAAACTCATGTCCATTTGTTTTGTGTATTTAATGGGCCTTTCAGATATGATAATTTACTAGCTGGACAGCAATGCTATTTGTTGAGAGAGAGAAAAAAAACGAATTTAGAAGAAATGTTTGATATGTATTCTATTGTAAAGAGGTATACAGATATATAGTACAATAGGAATCTAAAATAAGAAAGTAAATCAAATATAATAAGAACATAATCCTAAATTTTCCTAAATGTCTATATAGAGATTTAACACTCCCCCTCAAGTTGGAGTATAGATATTCTCAATGCCCAACTTGGAACACAGATGAAGAAAAACTCCTTTATGAACTGCCTTGGTAAAAAGATCTCCAATTTGGTCTTCAGACTTAACATAAGGAGTGATAATCTCTCCACTCATTACAGCCTCACGAACAAAGTGACAATCCACTTCAATGTGTTTAGTTCTTTCATGAAAAACTGGATTGCTAACAATATATGTTGCAGCCATATTATCAAAAAACATTTTTGATGGCTTTTTGAAATCAATTCCAATCTCAGTTAAGAAATTCTTGACCCACATAATCTCACATGTTGTATGAGCCATAGCACGATACTCCGCCTCTGCACTGGATCTCGCAACTACATTTTGCTTCTTGCTCCTCCAAGTCACTAGATTGCCTCCCAAGAAAGTACAATATCCACTTGTAAACTTCCTATCAGTTTTGGAACCAGCCCAATGAGCATCAGAATAACCAACAATGTCCAACTCTCTACCTTTCTTATAAAGAATTCCTTTACCAATTGACTGTTTTAGGTATCGTAGAATTCTACACACAGCCTCCTAATGGATCTTCTTCGGATTTTGCATATATTGACTAACTGCTCCCACTGCAAATGTAATATCAGGTCTAGTGACAGTAAGATAAATCAACTTTTTCACAAGATTTTTTTATCTTTTCTTATCTTCAAAATCTGAACTGTTGTCACCATCCAATGTTACATTAGGATCCATAGGGGTCTCTACTGGCTTAGACCATAACATACCCGTCTCATCAAGTAAGTCTTGTACATACTTTCTTTGAGACAAAATGATATCTTCTCTATTCCTCGAAACTTCAATACCGAGAAAATATCTAAGTTGCCCCAAGTCTTTTGTTTGAAAATGTGTCTTTAGTTGTCTTTTCACTTCTTCTATGCTAGTAGAATCACTCCTAGTCACAATGATATCATCCACATAAACCACAAGTATAACAATACCTGATTTTGTATGTTTAACAAACACTGAGTGATCAGATTGACGACGAGAGAAGTTGATTGAAGCCAAAACTCCACTAAATTTTTCAAACCAGGCCCTAGGTGACTGCTTCAAACCATAAATAGTCTTCTTTAACTTACAAAAACTCCCCCTGAGCAACAAACCCAGGTGGTTGCTCCATATAAACCTCCTTGTGTAAATCAACATACAAGAAGGCATTTTTGACATCGAGCTGGAAGAGAGGCCAGCCAAAGAACACTGCAAGGGAAATGAGAATGCGGACTGAATTGAGCTGACATTTCATCTTCTATAGCTTTCTTCCAGCTAGGATGAGCCAAAGCTTCCTGATAATTTTTAGGTATAGAAACCACAGACAAACACAAGGCAAAAGAGCGAACAGATAATGATAAGGCATCAAGAGAGACAAAATGAGAGATGGGATATCTCTGAGAATTTCTAGTACCTTTGCGAAGAGCAATAGGAAGATCAAGATCGGAATATTCATTGGTAGGAGGAGTCGGATCTTGAGTAGAGGCATACTCTTGAAGGAGGGGCATGTCAGTGAGTGGTAAATCATCTTGTTTAGCACTGGACTGATGTGGCTTTAGTCGAGAATAAACTAGGAGTGGTAGAGTAGATGGACGTGGTAGAACTGAAGCCGGTATTGGAGGATCAACTAAACCAGTGTCAAGGCTGGACCCACTAGATAAAAAATATGGTGTGGACTCAAAAAATGTGACATTTGCACTGACAAAAGTTTTTTCCGAGCAAGGGTCGAGACATTTGTAACCTTTCTGAGTTCTAGAATATCCAAGAAAAATACATTTGGTGGACCGAGGAGACAGTTTATCAGAAACTCTATGAAGATGGACAAAACAAACACAACAAAAAATACGAGGAGGAAGAGGAAAAACCGGTTGATTAGGGAATAAGATGAAGTACGGAGACTGAAAGTGAAGAATAGAAGAAGGAACTCGATTAATGAGGTAACATGCGGTAAGTAATGCTTCCCCCTAATATTTGAATGGAACTTTCATATGAAATAATAGAGTTCGAGTTACATCTAACAAATGTCTATTTTTCCGCTCAGCAACCCCATTCTGCTGAGGGGTGTATGCACATGATGTTTGATGTAAGATCCCATGAGTGCGACAAAAAGTAGATAATGAGGAAGGGGTATATTCTAAAGTATTATCAGAACGTAAAACTTTAATAGAAATACCAAACTAAGTCTTTATTTCATTGTAAAACATTTGAAACATATTAGGGACCTCAGATCGATTCTTTAACAGATACAACCAAGTAACTCTAGAATGATCATCTACAAATGATACAAAATATTTAAACCCCTGACTATTAGTTACCCGACAAGGACCCCATACATCTGAGTGAACTTAATCAAACGGTTGGTCACTAATTTTATTGACTCGACTACGAAACGAAAAACGAGAATGTTTACCTAACTGATAAGACTCACATTTAATTTTAGTTGGACTAGAAAACCCTATATACTGAAGCAATTTACTGGAAGGGTGACCTAAACGATAATGCCATTGTTCTGGAGAGACAGAAGAAGTGAGAGCTGTATGAGAGGATGGAAGTGCTTCAAACAAGTGATAGACACCATTGACCATTCTTTTCATGTCCGCCACCAATCATTTTCCTCGTACCAAGATCCTGAAAAATACAATAGGATGGAAAAAAGGTGACTGAGCAATTTAAATGCTTAGTTAACTGACTGACAGATAAAAGATTAACAGGAAATTTAGGAACATATAACACGGAAGACAAATGCAAACTAGATGTACGAATGGTTCCAGACCCTTGTACGTGGGTTTTAGAACCATCAGCAAGAACAACTGATGACTGTTAAAAGGGATAAAAGAATTAAAAAAAGAATCATTACCAGTCATGTGAGAAAAAGCTCTAGAGTCTTTAATCCAATGATGTGGGTCCGAAGAAGAAAATAAGGCAGTAGGTTTACCTGTTTGGACTAAGAAAGCTGAAGACTCACTGGCTGGTTGATTTTCAAATTTATGATCAGACTGCGCAGATGGTGGAGCATGAGAGTTAAATGAATTACCAAAGGAAAGACGCTCCTCAGAGCTCTGATTCGCCCATTCAGGTTTTTCAAATTTATCTCAACACTTTTCGAAAGGATGATTAAGCCGACCACAATGGGAACAAGAAACTCTTCCACCTCGGCCTCTAACACGTCCTCTTCTCCGATCAGAAAAAGATCCTCTGCCTCGACTACCAGACACAACTAAGGCAGAAGCTTCCGGATTATGTTGAGAGGTAGATAACCGTTGGAGTCTAGCATATGCTGTTTTAAGACTCGGGAGATCTTTCTCAGTCAAGATACTATTCTTAGCACTCTCATAGACAGGATTTAAGCTAGACAGAAACTTGACAACGAATAATTCTTCGCGTTGTTTCCGTAATGTCTCAACATCAGTAGTAACAGGATGATAGGAGTTAAGCTCACCTATTAATCTTTCAATTACTCCTAAATATTCACTTAACGTTTTATCACCTTGCTGACAAGAAAATAAAGTAGAGTAAACATAAAAAATATGAGAGACATTTTGAGATCCGCCAAACCTGTCTTGAAGTGAAGTCCACAACTCTTTAGTAGTATCAACCCACATCACAGTCGCTGCAAGTGATGGCTCCATACTGTTCCACAACCATGTAGTAATCAAATTGTCTTCCTGAATCCATTTAGCATACTCCTTGGAATCAGATGATGGAGAATCTTGTGTAAGATAATTCTGTTTCCCTTGGTCAATCAAATATTTAGTTACTGCTTTCGCCCATAACTTGTAATTTGAGTCATTCAATTTTACAGCTGTGATGGAGCCACCAACTCCAGGAGGATTAGAAGACGGCTGGGAAGCCATGAGAACTCCAAACACAATTTATTTTTCAAATAGAGCCATCATCACACAAAAAAAATTCAAGAAAAAAACTGAAAATACCAAATAACACCACACGATTGGCTATGAATACTCATATGGGAATGTTGTGACCATTAAAAACATCGTTGAGATATGAAACAACAATTTCTGATTATATTCAGATGAGACAGAGGTTTTCCGGCAACTGGAAAATTTTTCCGGCGATGGCTTTTTTAACACATAAGAGGGCTTTTGGTTATCAGCGACCGGCGATCTGAATGGAGTGGTTTCTGACCATATTTGAACACTGCAGTAGCTTTTCCGGCGACCGAAAAAATTTTTCCGGTGAAATTTTCTGGCGGAGACAGCTGGGTTTTGCTCGCCGGCGATTGGCGATCTCAAAGGAGTGGGCGGTGACAGTCACCGCTGACCGGAGGGGGGGTGATCTCCCTTAGACAGAAACGGGTTAGGGTTTGCAAACTTTTTTTTTTTCAATAAAAAAGGATAATGAAAGGAGAACCTGGCTCTGATACCATGTTGAGAGGGAGAAAAAAAAACGAATTTAGGAGAAATGTTTGATATTTATTTCATTGTAAAGAGGAATACATATATATAGTACAATAGGAATCTAATATAAGAAAGTAAATCAAATATAATAAGAACATAATCCTAAATTTTCCTAAATGTCTATATAGAGATTTAACACTATTAATGTTACTTTTTCATAAATTTTAATGGGAACTTTCTCATGTATGTTTTTCTCTTTCATTTTCGCAATCTGGTATGATTCTGATCCTCACACAGCACAACACACTCATTCACAGCACAAAACACTGATTAGGAGTAGAAAGTTTCAGAAGATTGACAGTGCAGCTGGAAATTTTTTTTTTATAGATTTTCTGGAAATTAGGATTAGAATATGAACTAATTGCAAAGATAGTACAGCAGACTCTTCGAGAGGTGTGGCGGCTCTCCCAAGAGCTAGGCTCTACAAAGTTCTTTAACAATTTTTTTCTTTCCCTTATCCTCTCTCCTTGCTTTCCCTTAATACTCTCTAACTAACTCTCCTTCTCCAGCTCAGCAGATAAAAAACTAACTTCCAGCCTTATTTGCAATAGAAAAAAAGTAACAAGAAAATAAAACTAACATTTCCAATCGTGCCCTCATTATATCCACTTATTTCTTGCGTCTAGAGTAAGTTAATCTAATTGGAGGCTTCATCACAGGTTGTCTATCATTATCCCCCGTCCAAACAGCACCTTTCCCTCAAAGTGGAACCCAGGGGATTGATTCTGCAGTAGATAAAAATTCTCCCACGTGGCCTCAAAATCTGGTAATCCTTTCCATTTGATGAGTACTTCTGAAATAGTACCGAAGCTATCCCTTTTCTGTCTTAATCCCAAAACATTTTCTAGTTCCACTATAAGCTCCATATCCACATTAAGCTATGATGGAATAAGGTGTGAAACAGGAACACAACCCACAGCCTTTCTTAACTGGGAAGCGTGGAAAGCAGGTGCATGGCTGAGTTTGCAGGTAGCTTTAGCCTATAAGCAACCTTTCCACCTTAGCTTCCACTAAGTAAGGCCTATAAAAACGAGGACTAAGCTTCTCATTCCTACGTCTAGCCAAAGATTGTTGGCGACAGGGTTGTAGCTTTAGATATACCATGTCTCTCACCTGAAACTGAACATCCCTAAGCTTGCCATCAGCAAACATCTTTTCTCGTGCAATCTGAAGTTGATGTTTAAGCTCATCCAAAATAGCATCCCTTTCTTCCAACAACTGTTCCACAGCAGAAACAGCAGTGGAACGTTGACCAAATCAGATTAACGGAGGATCGCAAGCATACAACAATTTGTAATGAGTAGCTTTAGCTGAAGTGTGGTAAGAAGTGTTATACCGATATTCAGCCCAAGGCAGCCATTTAGCCCATTGTTTAGGTTTGTTAGCCACAAAGCACCTCAAAATAAGTTTCCAAACATCTATTGACTACTTTTAATTGTCCATCGGATTGAGGGTGAGAAGCCTTGCTGCGGTTAAGTATGGTTCCTTGCATCTTAAATAATTCCGTCCAAAACAAACTAAGAAATACCCGACCCCCCTCCGTGATGATAGAACGAGGTATGCCATGTAGTCGTACTACCTCCTTAATAAATAGGGTAGCTATGGTTTGGGCAGTAAGGGGTGTTTAAGAGCCAAAAAATGCCCAAATTTACTGAAACGATCTACCAACACAATAATAGTGTCATACCTCTCCGATCTAGAAAGCCGTTGTAATATCTTCTCAAACTTGGTTAGGAATAGGAATAGGCTGAAGTAGACCAGCTGGTGACAATGCCAAATATTTGTTTCTTTGGCAAACTCCACAACACTCTACATAAGCCTTTATTTTCTTTTTCATTCCTTCCAATAAAATTTATTTAAAATTAGTTGAATCGTTTTCGGCAAGTCTGAATGGCCGCCCAATGGGCTGTCATGGAACTCTTTAAGCAACTTAGGAATGAGTTGTGACCCACTAACTAGCACCAATCTGCCCTTATACAATAACTGGGCTTACATCACTATATAACCCTCTTGATTTGTTGTTCGAGCCAAAATAGATTTCCTAAGCTGCCTCAATTCATCATTAGCTTCTATCTCCTTTTGTATTATGCTAGAATCAATAGTTGGAGACAAAGAAAGAGCAACCAGTTCTGGACGATGAGATAATGCATCCGCGGTTTTGTTTTCAAGGCCCGGACAGTGATGAATGTCAGAATCAAATCCCATCAGTTTAGACAACTGTTTTTGGTGCTCCTTCCTAACTAACCGTTGCTTAAGTAAGTATTTAAGACTCCTTTGGTCAGTTTTAACTAGAAATTTTCTGCCCAATAAATACAGTCTCCGTTTTTGAACCGCCAAAGCAATAGCCATCAATTGCCTCTTATAAACCGACTTCAAGCGAAAATGTTGGGGAAGAACATGACTATAATAAGCAATTGGTCGCTGCCCTTGCGTTAAAACAGACCCAAACCAGCTCCGGAAGCATCTGTTTCTACAATAAACGATTGGTTAAAATCAGGTGGAGCCAAAACCGGAACTGTGGACATAGCTTTTTTTAGCATTTGAAAAGCTTCTTCAGCTCTTCTATTCCACCAAAAATAATCTTTTTTGAGTTGTTCCATCAAAGGAGAAGCTATTTTCCTATAACCGTCCACAGACTTTCTATAATAGCCGGTCAAACCAAGAATGCCCCTAAGCTCCTTCAGTTTTTTAGGAGTAGGCCATTGTTGCATCACTTCCACCTTGGAATTATCAACAACCACACCATCCCCTGAAATGACATGTCTTAGGTACTCCAATCTATCCCGGGCAAACATACATTTTTTGTGGTTGGTGTACGATTGATGTTGTCTAAGAGTTTCCATAACCACCCTCAAATGGTGTAAATGTTCTTCCATGTTTTTACTGTAGACCAAGATGTAGTCAAATAAAACTCACACAAATTTCCGTAGAAATTTCCTAAAAACATCGTTCATTAGGGCTTCAAATGTCGAGGGTGCATTAGTAAGGCCGAAAGGCATCACTAAGAACTCATAATGTCCATCATGAGTACAAAATGCTATTTTATAAACATCTTTTGCCGGCACTCTTATTTGATGATATCCAGACTTAAGATCTAATTTGGAAAAAACACAAGTTCCATTTAGTTCATCGAAGAGTTCATCAATGATGGGAAGAGGATACTTATCTGGAACTGTTCGCATGATTTAATGCTCGGTAGTCGATGTAAAATCACCAACTACCGTCCTTCTTCCTGACTAAAAGTACAGGACTAGAGAAAGGGCTACTGCTTGCCCTTATCACACCAACTGCTAACATCTCTTGCACAAGCCTCTCTATTTCATCTTTTTGAATTTGGGGGTAACGGTGAGGCCTCACACTCACTGGCTACCTTCCTTTTTTCAACACAATCGTATGCTCATGTCCCCTACTAGGTGGAAGTCCATTGGGCATCTGAAATATAGATTTGAATTCATTGAGCAATTTTGTCACTTCCGTAGGAATTTGTTGAAACTTGAGGTTTGATCCTACTGATAGAGAATTTAGTTCCAATAGAACCCCTTGACCGCCACTTTTAATGGCTTTCATCAAAGACTTCAAGGTGGCCTGAATTTTACAGAGGCTTGGATCTCCTTGCAGTTTGCACTTTTACAATCTTGAATTCCATAGTCAAGGCCTACAATCAAATTTGATCACCCCTAGATTTTCCAACCATGACATACCCAGCACAAGATCAAAACCAGCTAACTCCGAAGGAAGAAACTCTTGCATAATTATTAGTCATTGCAAGGATAATTGCACGTTCTTACAGACTCCTTCTCCCTTTACAGGTTTCCCAATCCCTAATAGAACTCCATACCCACTGGCGGCTTCCATAAGCGGAGATGGTTTTTTAACCAAGGCTTGGGAAATAAAATTATGTAGATAGTTTTTTAACCAAGGCTTGGGAAATAAAATTACGTGTAGCCCCTGAATTAATAAGAACGACTACTTCTTCTCCGTATAAATTTCCTTTTAATTTGATAGTTTTAGGAGATGACAGCCTGATGACAGAATTCATTAATAACTCAATCCTCTCCAATTCAAGGGCCTTAGGTTCATGATTCTCTATGGTTTGTTTGTTCCGTCCTCTCCTTGAACCACCATCACTTGCAGTGCCTTAAATTTGCAGCAATGGCTTGGAGAAAATTTCTCATCACATCGGTAACAAAGACCCTTCTCATGTTTGGCTTGTAATTCCGCATTAGATAACAACCGAAATTGAGTTTTTGAACGATTTTCGGCCACCTTGTCCGCCGGCGGCGTCGTCGTCGTCGACCGGCTACTGTACATGCTGGTATTCTTCAATGGAGAATTGCCATAAGAGAGAACTCCTTTCTTTTCATTCCAACTCTATAATTTTTTAGAGCCAAATTTTTGTTTTTAAGTTTCTGGTCTAGGCCCATAATTCGGTCCAAACCAATGGGCTGAAAAGCCCTTAGCTCAGCTTTCAACTCTGGTTGCAATCCGTTGATAAATTGGCCTTCAAGAAAATGCTCCGGCACATCTTCCATCACTGTCCCTTTTTGCCGGAGAGCCAAAAAGTGCTTTGAAATGCCCTCCTGGCTTCCCTGAAATCTCTTAAGCAACAAAGCCTTGAACTCTTGCCATGATCGGAAAGCTTGCCGCAAATCCTCCCACTGGTGCTAGGCGAAGGCTTCCCCTTCCATTGATACAGCAACGGCGATCAGCTTATCCTTCTCTGTCAGCAGATTCAGAGAGAAGTAGTGCTCCACGCGATAAACCCATTCATTAGGGTCACCACTGTCGAACCTCCGCATCTTGATATGGCGGGTCCTTATATCGCCTCTCCCTAAGTCATCGTTCCCCCCTCCACTGGTGGTGAATGAAGACGACCCTCCTGCGGCTTCTTCCGACGGTGTCTTCTGTTTTGACGATGATGAACGGTGGGTATTTTCCTTATTCTCCACTGTCATGGCCTCTAGCCGTTCTAGAATCGCTGCCATGCTCTGCTCCAGAAGTTGCACCTTCGCCATTCCTTCTTTGACAAAACCGATTTCAGCTTGCATCAACTGGACCTTCTCCTCTATCATATCCATCCTCCCACCTTTCTTTCCGGCCATACCTAGGTAAGTCTGCTGTGATACCAAATGGTACGATTCTGATCCTTACACAGAACAACACACTCACTCACAGGACAAAACACTGATTAGGAATAGAAAATTTAGGAAGATTGACAGTGCAGCAGCTTTTTTTTTTTTTTAGAGATTTTCTGCAAATTAGGAGTAGAATATCAACTAATTGCAAAGATAGTACAGCAGACTCTTCGAGAGGTCTGCTAGCTCTCCCAAGAGCTAGGCTTTACAAAGTACTTTAACAATTTTTTTCTCTCCCTTATCCTCTCTCCTTGCTTTCCCTTAATACTCTCTAACTAACTCTCCTTCTCCTGCTTAGCAGACAAAAAACTAACTTCCAGCTTTATTTGAAACAGAAAAAAAGTAACAAGAGAATAAAACTAACATTTCCAATCCTGCCCTCATTATATCCACTTATTTGTTGCGCCTAGAGTAAGTTAATCTAATTGGAGGCTTCATCACAGGTTGTCTATCCCAAGCCTTGTTTGTATAGTGTACAGTTGGACAATAGTCACGTACATAAATCATTTAGTGGTAGCGGGCCTCTTTACAGTATTTAAATATCTTCAATCAGTCTGCCAACGAAGTATGTGTCACAAAAATATTTAGATTAGTGGTGCTGGATTCTCTAGTCAAATTGTGTTTAGTGTCCATGGAGTCTATGGTGGTTTAGAATCCACTTCATTTTTCCAAATTTTTATCCCGTTCAATTTTCATGATTGCTCTCAAAACAACGCTTTTTAAGTGTCTTAGGTGTTTTATTCTTCAGAGGACTAGCCTAATTATTATACTAATCTTTGAGAGAGATGCATTTAGTTTAGTCAGGAATGTCTTAAACCTTGTGTTGTTAGTCAAGCATCTCATTTCATCATACGAGCAGTATAGCCTTCTAATTCCATAGAAAAAGGGTTCAAGATTGTTATCTTCCTTCAAACATGTTCATTTGTCCTTACCACAAATATGTTCACAACATTTTTTTTTTGGAACTGTGTGTGTCTGCATGTTGGTGTTTTCACCTAGTATAGAGGAAATTTTGCTGTGCTTCCTTTTCAATATAATCAACATTCTTTTAGTGTGCAGACGCCAATCCTGGTCAACAGAGGATGGGTTCCCCGCAGTTGGAGGGACAAGTCCTTGGAAGTTTCACAAGGCAGTGAAGAGCCTTCAAATATAGCACCATCCTCTGTCCAAAAGAGTGAAGGAAGTAGTTGGTGGAGGTTTTGGTCCAAGAAGCCTAGGATAGTTGAGGTTCTTCCTTATCATCTTACAATGTCTTGTTTTCATGCATATCTTTAATGAACAATATTTATTTTCTTGCAATGTACAGGATCAGGTCTCTCCTGCTGTCCCTGTAGAAGAAGTTGTTGGAGTAATTCGTGGAAGTGAGAAGCCCAGCATATTTGTACCAGCAAATGATCCAAGCTCCTCCCAGTGGTTCTATGTTGATGTTCCTGCTATTGCTCGTGCTTCTGGGCTTCCTGAGAACACTTTATACATTGAGGACATCAATGAAAATGTCAATCCAAGCAAGCCTTATCCTGTTCCAAAGGATGTCAATACTTTGATTCGCAGTTCAGTCATGCCACAAGACCATCTAAATTATACATTGACATGGTATGCTGGTTTTACCTTTCTTTATCTTAAAATTTTCACATTTACATGGCTTGGTATTGCTTTGTTGGTGATTCAATTTTTTATTCAGATTGATTTTAACTTTTATGATGCTTATGGGCTGTTTGAAGGAAAAAAATATCCAAATTTTGCAAGATGAATCATTTACAAAATACATCATAGGATCAATAGGATCAGGTGTTTTATTCTGACTGGGTTATTAGAAACTATGCAAGATATACAGACATCTACAAGTATCTGCACACTTATAACACAAGAAGAGCTCTAATACATTTATGAGATGTGATAATATAAGATTCTTATATCACGTTCATTTATTGTTGAGTAGGTATTCCCTATCTGCTGCCGTTACATTCATGGCTTTCAAGAGACTACGGCCTAAAAAGATTCAGAGGTGGTAATTCTTCACTATAAGATATTTCCCCTCTACCATTTGTCTTTATATACTGCATGCAAGAGTTTGATTCAGAAGAATGTGGAGTTATTGAGCACAGTTACTTCCTATCTTTTCCTTTCTCTATAGTTAAAAATTTTGTATGTTAGCATCATTAATCCTGGCCACGTTTGTTTAGCTAGAAAATATTTCCTGTTAACTTATTCATCTGGTTTCTTCTTCAGACTAGAGGATACAAAGGCCACATAGTGGCAGGCCATTTATGAAAATAATGTTACATCGAGCAAATTTTCAGTATTGTTATCCTTTGTTGAGATGAAGATGAGTTGCTTTGCCTAGTATTTGTGTTTTATATGACTGTGCAAAAGGAAATATATGATCAATATAGAGATGAATGCAGGTACTTGGTTTATGACTATTGTAACTTAAAATTTTTTATTTGAAAGTTGACATCATTTCTTGGCCGTTCATCCATCTCAATCAATGATTTTGAAAGAGGAGTTAGAAGATAGTTATATTTAATGTTGCCTACTCAGTAATTTCACAACCGTTAGATGTGAATGGATGACCACAAAATTATGTCAAACATCAAGTAAAAAATTGAAGTTACAATAACATATATTTTCTTACTTTAGCATGTCTATTGTCTATAATTATCTTTTATTTCTAGTTGGTCTTTTGTTGTCTTCTTGGATGATTGGTCATCATGGTGCTACTAGCTATTTTAATTAGTAATAAAATTTACTGTTCGAAGTGATGTTGGGATAACAATCTGAATGAATGTGATGTCACATAGGCCAATAACATAAGTTGCCTATTTAAAGACAAATTCCATCGGCTAATTTTGATTGTTGGATTTTCGTTGGCTTATGTTTGGAGAAATCTTATTGGCCTCTAGGATGGCAAAATTTCATTTGCTAAAATGGGCTATAGTAATCTCAATATATACTATTCTGGTGGACTTGGAATGTGATTATTACATAACCGAATAAAACTGCCTACTCTCCACTTGCAATTCTATTTTGCTTCTCAAATTTTGACATTCTATATACTTTTATTGACTAGGGCTGTAATGTGGATGAAAATATTTGTAACTAGGCAGGATAAGTTGCCGATAAAACTTAAGAAGCTCGATAATATTACATATAGCTTTTGTTTAGCGGGCACAAAATTTAAGCAAAATCTGTACCTCGGCCTTTCCATGCACAAATCCTAAAGCAACTGAAGCGAACCTCAAATGTATTCATATCACGGGAGGCCCTTACCAAGCCGAGATTTTTGCAGGCTTGGTGTAGTTGGCAAGCTATGACTAGTTAAGATCCTACACAAGTTGACAATTCATGATCTTGACATGTCAACATAGTGCGGTGGCTCAGATCTCTCCAATGGGTCACTTGACCTGTACGTGGGCACTATTTCAAGTGAAATGAAGTTCACTAGCTTGACTACCTTTGACCTTGGTTGGCTAGTGTTTTGCACCTAGGCACCTTCCAATTCAGTACAAATAAACAGTATTTATGTCTTAATTTACTCAGTAAAGTCACTCGACTGTTGGAGGATAAATACCGATGAAATCACCAATACTTCTCTTGATAGTTAATTTTTTTATAGTGGGGAACTTGAATGTTGATAGTTAATTATTTTGTAGTGGGGAACTTGAAAATAAGTGGAGGGGGTAGCAAAATTATACCGAGTCCAAAGAAAGTACATACCGAAGTGGAGGTAACAAGCCTAGCTGCTAATCAGTTTTGAACTTCATCCAAAGACTTGGTAAAATTAAGGAAGAGTAAAACTTCGGTGATATAGTATTTCCAGTTTAGCATTTAGTAGGTATACAGATTAAGAGAAAGGGATATTAAATAAAATTATAGGACATGTTTGGTGCATGACACCATATAGTATATAATTATAAGCATTGTATTGTATAGTACTAAAAATAATGTTATGTTAAAATTATATTGTGTTTAATGCACTCATGTATTGTATTAACTTATACAAAAAAGTAAAAATTTCTATTCAAAAAATATACAAAATCTAGAAATATTTTAATTTTATTTATAAAATTAGTTATTTATTAATTTATTAAAACAAATCATTGATTACCAAAATATTTTTTTCGGCACGAGAACACTGTTGTGCTAAAAACAATCATCATGAGACTATCTGTAACACTCCCTCATGCATCGTATCGTAGACCTCATTAGACCTACAAAAGCCTGAACATGTTATGTGACACCCATGTCCATTGCCATCGTTAGACTCATTGAACAACTCGGATTTATGGTGACATGCTGGGATCCGATAAGTCTACTCATGTGTCACCCAATAGGGGCAATGACTCCCTTCAACAACTCTTTTTTAATTTTTAGAAAATAAATTTGATTTTATAATTTATATCATAAATAAATGATTAATTACTTTTAAAATTTAAAAACTTAAAGAGTATTGTTGGACATTTATTTTATAGGGATAAATTTGATATTTTTGAATTAGTGTTACACTATAATACTAATGTCATGTATTAACTCCACATAATTTAATATAATGTACATGCATCTTAATACTATGCTAAATTACAACTAATCATATGTAAAATACAAATAGTAAAAGAGTGCTATACAATATCGCGTACCAAACATGACCATAGTTTATAAAATTTATAAAATTTTATATCCCCAAATACCCATAAACTAATTTACCACCGAATACAAATTAACAATAAAACATAATTCTTATCTGCCACACCAGTCTGTCTTTCAACCTATAAATATGAGCATTTTAATATTAAAATTTATGGATCATATGATATTTACAAGTTCTGAACAGCTCAGAAAAAGGTTTTTCGAAATTTCGGTTGTCACAGAGCTTTTCTCTCTCTCTGACTGTTTTCTGCTTAATCCCATTGAAGGCCATGACCCCTTCACAATATGCTTACTGATTGTTTGGTTAAATGAACGAAACAAAAAACTTCTAATAACAAATCACTAAAAATGATTTTGTTATGAAAGAAAATAAAACATAATACTTCTATAAGAGTGATTTACATTTCAAATATTAAAAAGAAACAAAGAGGAGGGAGGAGGGGAGAGGGAATAAAAAATAGGTTATTAAGGCAAGCCTAAAATTTGACACTAACTTCAAAAAAGCAACCTGATGACAAAAAAGAACTCCTTAGATAAGTCTAATACACCCTTTCATGTACAGCTTTTATTATCGCATAGAAATTCCGGAAGAAACAAAGATGAACAAATGTCAACTCCCTTTGATATTCTATACTGTACAATTTGTACAAGTGGCTGAAAGAATACAAATGAAAGAATATCGAGAAGCGAAACCACTGACTCACCACACCACATCGGGCCAACAAAAGCAATTGGAAGCTTAAAAAAACCACGCAAAAGAATGGTATGAATATGAACAGGCAAGCAATAGCAAATAAAGAACAAAATGCTTTCATGACACACATCTTACATTCAAAGGAGATGCAGCATGCATTGACTTCAACAGCACCACAAAATTTGATAGACTCTCTTCAGAGAACCATTTGAGCTTCCACATTAGAGAACCTGCAGAAGTCTTTTCTTTGCGACATGCTGCATCCTCCTTGAAAGCATTAGCCGGGGTACAGAATTCTGATCTAGCACATTCAACGGATAAGGTCACACAACTCTCCTTGGCCTCGATGACCTGAAAAGGAGTCAAATATGAGGATCAATGTGCCTTGCTCACATTCAATTGATTCACGAGATGAAACAAAACCAAGAGCATAAAGAATGTCGTTAAAGATGGACCCAGATATAACCACCTCCAAAACATTGTGAAATAAAAAATCTAGACAGTATATACAACTTCCCAAGTACATAAAATAAATCCAGATTAGTAACTCCGCTACTCCCATCACCAAAAGTTAGAACTATTGGGTTGATTTTGCTCTACTTGAGAATTTGCTAGAGACTAACAAGATAAACCAACAACGAGAGACAACCATATTATATATCATTTTATGCGGTTCCACAAAACTATAGCTACATCTACTAACCATAATTTAATTTTATTATTATATTCTAAAAGCAGACATAAAACAAATTTAGTCCCAACTAGCTTAAGCTCAAAACCAAAGTTTGGACCGATATACACCCTTCTCTCAAGCTCACAGACTCAACAAAAAGAGAATAGCTAAGCGCTTCAGAATGTATGTAGAAATTTAAGTTACCAACTCAGACACGTCATTGACGGAGCAACACAAATCAAGTGAGTAATACGGAGGCGCAGATGCATCCACTGAAGAAGAGCCGAACCGCATAAGGTCCTCAAAGCATACAAGCAAGTACCCTCGAATCAGAAACAGCGATCTTGAGAACCATGAACCCTCTGTTAAGTTTAGAAGTAGGTGAAATAAGTATTAGGTAGAGAATCATAAAGTTTAAAAAGTACGGTAAAATTCTCTGGAAATAGAATACATTAAAGATCAGGATCTGAAAATACTTCTCAAAATCAAGAAGAAATTGCTAAATTCTAATGTATGCAATGCAGCAAGAAATATAAGTAACAGATCAGACAAAAGACTACAAAATCAAAACTTCAGGAGAATCTCTATGCTTGTGCAGGGATCTATCTCAGGATTATAGTAGGTTAGGTAAAATCTAAGCCACCCCACAAATCATTCAATAATGCAATAGTTTGAGAAATATGTGGGTACATGCATCAGTTTTAGTAATCCAAACAAGCAGCATAGAACTTATCTTTGCAGGGACAAAAAGACAAATTGCTCCAGGCATTAAGCAGTTTCTTGGATTGCAACTACCAACATCTGCTGGCATAAGAAATAGCTCGTGCCCAACCAACAGTTGAAATTAATTTTTTTTTTTTTTAATTTTAAAAATGTGTGACCAATGGTTTCACTTTATACTTTTATATATATAAACACATTTTTTTTTTCCATTTTTTACATAACAATTATATTATGAATAATTAACATTATAGTGGATTTTAGTACTTACACAATTTGGTTTTAATTTTGTCAAATATATGTAAATTTTTGCTATACAGCCAAATATATACTTATTTCCAAAGGAAAAAAAATGTTAAGATATATTAAATTGGACCGGTTAAAATCCAAACTAAATCAGACTTATTCATATTTCAATAAAAAATAAATGACAACTAAGACGATCCCCACACTCTTTCATCACTTAATAAAGGAAAAGTAGATGTTGTTCCCTTTCAGCAAAGAATCAAGACCAAACGTAAACACTTTCAGGATCATTAGCTAATAGACATAACAAAATCATAATGAAGATGAACTCGTGAGAAGCATACCTTCATTTTTACTGCACCAAAAGAGTACCACTGAATATTGGAATATGCTCACTTGTGAACCTCCACATATTAGTTTCTCAAACAATTCAACCTGAACCTGCTCCAAACTGCCATTTAAATTTCCAAAACCCCAGTCTATCATAACAAAGAAAAAAATATATATATAACCATCGGGCAGTTATTAAAAATCTATACGAACATGCGTCTCTATGGAGAACCAATAACCAATAATGAGTTTCAAATTTATATGCGGAAGGATATAGATGGATTACCTTCTTATGGAACATTTATCATTCGTTGTAAATGAATCAAAAACTTGCAATGTACAAAGTAGTTGCCTTGATTTCTCAACGCTCTTTGTCACAAAGAGGTACTTTGCTCCTGTCTCGATGGACACCCTAGTCCAACAATACAAAAAGAGACAAGTTTAAGAACAGTGATCAATTCTTTAATTGCCACGAGTACCAGAAATCACTAACCTCACAACCTGAAGTCCTAGACCAACTAAAACCTCTCTAACATCTTCAAACTTGTGGCAACCCAATAAACTTAAGGGAGATCCTGCAAAACACCATTATGCTTCAGCATGAGATACTTCAACTAGCATGAGAAACACCCATCTTGACAACATTAAAAACAAAATAAGACAAGAACACCTTCATATCCAACCTGATCCATCAAATGAGATCTCAAAGAGGAGCACATACAACTTGCTCTCGCTGCTACCTAGAATAGCCACTTCTCTGCATAAGAAACAGAAATTGCAAACAAGTTTGAGAGAGAGATAATAGGCAGAAGAATACATAGTAAAGCTTCTGACTGTTACTAATTAAATTTCCCAGATTATATCAATTCTTAAGAAGACCATAGAATATAATCAATAAATAAAAGAATGCATGGAAAGCCACCAGAAATAAAAACATGGAATGGATGGTTGAAAATAAAAAAGTGAATGAGTTCATAACATTGAATCTACAAGCAGAGATGACACGTGAAAAAAGCAAGGTTGAAAAAGACACCAAAATAATGTTCATAACATTTAATCTGCAAGCAGAGATGACATGTGAAAAAAGTGAGGTGGAAAAAGACACCAAAATAATGCAAGCCAAAAAAAGTAAGACACCAAAATAATGCAAGCCAAAAAAAGTAACAGGCTCTAAGATAGAAGTAACTTGTAGGCACCAAATATTACTCCATGGAGAGTCCAGAAATGAGTTATACAGTGCATGAAATTAACATGAGAGGTTCTTCTACAACAATGCTTTTTCAGATATGATTATATCAGTTGTAAAAGGAGGTGGGAAAAAATAGTCTTAACACATTCAAAAATCAAAATAGAAGAAAGAGTTCCCTATATAATACCTAATTGGAGTAAAGAGAACGGCAAAACAATTTCAAGTGTATTACCATGTACAGTGCATGTTTTCAAGACTTTCAGAAATTGTAAAGCAACCCAAATTGTTTCAGAAAATTGTTATCAATGTAATAGAAAATGTATCAAGGAAAACAAAAACACGACTTCAAGGTTTGACAATTAGAGGAAATATGAAATATGGTTAATATTCATGTATTAGTGTAAGAACTTACACCAAAAGAACTTTTGAAAAAGGTATTAATAATCCACTATTACTTAACCAAGTTCCACATCAAAAATTTCATAAACTAGGCAGAAAAAACTGGTTTTATTTTCTATTCTCACAACTGTGCGCGTGCGCACACACACAGAGGGGAAAAGAAAAATGCCTATTCAAAATTTTCAGGGCAATTACCTTTCTTTGTACATGGAATCTTGCTCAAGCATACAGCAAAACATAGACTGCCTGCAAGTTTCGTGACTTTGAGAATCAGCAACATTTTTATGGAAGTAGTCTTCAATAAAATGATTTTTAGTGGCAATTTCCCACATCTGTTTCTTATCAGAAACTTTTTGAAGATCATTCCAACCAACAATTTGCTTTTCTTGCTCACTTTCAGCATGAGCTTCATGAGAATCCAAATTGCCATTCATTTGTGGTGCTTCTACCATGCCAGGCATATCCTGCTCCTCCAATAGGGAAATAAGTCTTCTTCTATGTTTCCTCCTCTTTTTCTTTTCGAACCAATCAGCCTCTAGGTTTACAGAATGAGCAATTTCATTATCATTAGCGATGACAAAGAAATCATTGCTTCTTCCATTTTCTCTTACATGATCATGTGTTTGGTCACGTTCATGATCCTCACAAATTTTTGATGAAGAATGCCCTTCAACACTCCTATACATATTTTCATGATTAAGTGACTGATCAACTTCAGGCAATAATGGTCCATGTACGCAGAAATCATCATCACTGCAGCTAGTATTACTATCAGATGATGCCACAGAATAGGAATCTGCAGATAGCTGCAAAATTTCTTCCACAAAATGGTGGCGACGATGCAGAATGTCCTCTTGATAATGAGGTGGTGATCCAGGACAAGCAGAGGATGAAAGAGCATCTGTGAGATCATCTATTGAAGTCAACGGTGACTCACTGACATTTTCAACCAACCTATGACCTTGAATTGTAAATATGTCAGGATAGAAGCTATTAGATTGCATGGAAACACTGGCAACCCCTTCATGTAAATAAGATTTGTGATACTCCTGTCTGATATCCATTCTCCCCAGCCCCGGGAGAGTGACCCCACCAATAATCCCAAGGGAACCAATATGGTCGAAATCTTGATGAATCTGCAAGCCCATAGGCATATCCACAAAGGAATTATCAGATTCTAAGATGTTTGTACTACTCTCTTCCCCTGATGCTTGAAGAGATTCTGATACACGTCTTGAACTTTCAGCAAAATGCTTCTGGCTCTCCTTGTTCTTCATATAGTTGTCTTTACTTGAAGGCGAAGCAACCCCGGTATAAAAACTTGAATCCACAAAATTCCCAGATGCATGATCCATCCATTCTTTAAATTCACGCAACCATAGAACAGAGCGCTCCTTCTTCATATGTTCAACCCTATTCATTAAATCGACTATCTCAACATCATCATCACATATGACATTCTCCTCTTTGTTATGAATCTCATTTTCGCATGACAAAGACTCTCTATCAGAACCCACATAAGTACTCTCTTCTTCACTCTCAATAGAAGCTAGACGAGAAACTTTTTTCTGCAAAACGTAAAACCACGGGATCTTATATCATCTAGGAAAAGACTAATAAATAAGAAAATGCCATATGTGATGTATATATTATTTTAAAAACAAACATTAAACATTGATTTGCGGCAAGCCTCTACATACAGTTAAAAGCATCTAATGTGTACACACACTACAGTACAGAGCATTCCAACTAAAAAAATAATTATGGAGAACTTTTTATTAAGACTACTCACAGTTTTTCGGTTGACATTTCCATCTTTATCATCTTTTGCAGGTGAATAGAATCCAAAGCCTGCAGGTCGTTTCTGCCTGCTTGCAACCACAATTTGCCTCTTCCAAAACTCTCTTGTGCTGATTTCCTTGTCATCTAACTTCAACTAATTAGGCACACATCAGAAAGAAAAAGAAATGTGAGACTAGCTGAACTACAAAGTTTGGGTGTGTAATTATGAAGTTCAAATTTCAAATAATATTTGGTTTGATGACTCCATTTTCAAACAAAAACATTGTTTCATGATTCCTGGTCAATGTTATATGGTGCACACATGATGACCTCAGAAAAAAGAAGCAGAGTCCAAGAAAAGAAACTATTAAAAACTAAATATAAACCATGTCTTACTTTTTCAGGATGGGCGAAATAACTGAATACTTGAGCTCGATACCATCGAGAACAACATAATGGATTTCCCTCCAACCACAAGCTCTTTAAAGATGGAAGTCCTGCAAGGAACTCCATCTCTGAAAAATTGGATATAACATTGTAGGAAACATCAAGGCCTTCAAGTGACTTCAGATTCTCAATGCCAAGCAACGTAGTTAGAGCATTGTTCCTCAAAACAAGTTTTACAATATGGCAGGTGACCTGCATGATACAGAAACATGCTTAAACGGGTCCATGGCCAATTTGTTAAAAAAAAAAAAAAAAAGAGTTAGCAGCAAAGGCCAAATACCCTGGAATCACAAAACAAGCATTCCACATATAATAAAGCAAGTGATTTACCTACAAATACTGCACAAATACCGTTTCTCCATCTGAAAGCAGTTTCAATTATATATCTAAGTTAATTACATCTACAAGCATCAACAGTACTCTCTTACACCAAATCTTGATAATCTACCAAACCGAACTCAGTTTGAGCAACACTATTGAAGTTCAAAGCAGTGCCTAGCTTATTTACTTGCTGAACAAAATTCATAACAAAAACAGTCCACGGTAGTTCAAAATTAGTTCATTTTCAGTACTAAACTCTACAGCAAATCACTAAAGAAAGCTTACACCAATCACCAAAATTCTTCACCTACAACACTATCAGTTACTAAAATCCTTTAAGCAAAATGGAAAAATTAGTTCAAAGCAACTAGCATTAACCTGCCACAGTCGTAAGTTAACTATCCAATGATACCTCACTGAAAGCTGTAATTGTTCTGAGGTGATTGAAGCCGAGATCCAGGTGCTTCAATCTGGTACATTTCCGAAGATTATCAACCTTTGCAAACTTGTTTCGACTCAAATCAAGAGTTTCAACAGCAGGAAGAAGCTGCAAAGACTCATCCATCAAAACCAAACGATTACGCGCACAAGAAACAAACGACAACCTGTTCCACTGCGGAGAGTCCTTAATCTCCGCAATCCTACTCGCAAACACGTGCCGTAAAGCATCCTAGCAATTTCCGAAAAAGATAACGAAATTCAGCCAAACAAAAACTAAGCTAAAATCATCCAAAAGTGAAAACAAAGAGAAGAGAGAAGAAGACTGAGAGAGTAACTAACAGTAGAATTGTGGCAAATAATCTTCTCCAAAGTGTGTCTCAACTCGAGCAAACCTTTGGCAGCGGAAGTGGACAAGTCACATCCTCTGAGCTCCAACACCTTCAATCTCCCAAACGGCAGCAACGAGAGCGGCGTCGGATCACGCAGTGGCGGAGGCAGAGCCGACACAACTTTCAGCGACGTCAGCAGCCTCAGAATCCGGCGCAATTGCTCGAGCGCGCGGTGGTCGCCGAGGTCAGAAACGTAAGCGCGAAGATAATCAACAGGCGCACCAGCAAGAAGCCTCTCGAGCTCCCTCAACGACTCGAGGCGCGACTGGACATAGTGGAGGCCAGCCGGATTGAGCTTCAAGACAACTGATCCGTCAATTAACGAACCGGCGTGGTGGTCGACGAATTTGACAAGCTTCTCGAGGTAACGATCTCCCGTCACGATCGCCATGAAACGGCGTTAAGAGACGGAGGGAGAAGTTGGACGGAAAACGCTAAGGGTTAATGAGGGAGTGGGAAGGGGGGCTTGGGAGGGACAGGGACAGAGGGAGAGGAGAGGGCCATGGAGAGGTGAAGGGTGAACCGGAACGTGAACGTGAATCTGCTTCTCGTTAATTGGGTCTAATGATTGGGTTGGACTTTGGCATTTTTAGACGACTCGGTAACATGTCTAACGTCTCTTCTACGTATAATTAAAAAAAAAAAAAAAATTCAGGTTTTCAAGCGTTTTTATTATTTTTAACCAGAATGACCTTTTTACCCTTGATTAAAAGTATTAATGACTAAAATAATGTCAAATTAAGAAATTGGAAAATGTTCTTTTATTTATTTCTTGAATATTAGGAAGAAATTGTCCTATGAATTTCAGAAATAATCAAACTTTTTTAATACCCTTAATCAATATTAAATTATCAGTTATTAATATTTAATATATAAAAAGGGGTTAATGATATTAATATTTGTCAAGTAATAATGTACTATATTAAATTAAATGGGTATAAATTTGGTATATAACATTGAATTTGAGTAAATATCTCAAATTTAAGAGATGTTACTATTTCTCAATCCGTTCTCCAACATTAATAATTTTTTTCTTATTTCTCTTAATTTAATAATACAGTTTTAATATTTATAATTAAATTAATGATTAAACTTTTAGATATGTGGTTGATGATGGAAATATAATAAAATTGAATAATTTTATATTTTACCAAAATGTAACAATATCGGTGAATTTCAAAGGGTTTACGTTATCGTTAATATTCAAGCAATATTATGTTTGAAATGATTTATTTAATTGAAGAGAAGACACCTGGCAAACATGCATGTAATGGTGGGACCCAATAACACGTTTATTTGTTTATTTCGGTTGAGGGTCAGGCGCTATGCTGCCTTGGTCCTTGGTTTGCCCTTATCTAAGATCCCGACTATCACGCTCATTTATCCATTCTGGCATATTTCCAAAACTAAATTGTTGATGGCCAAATGTCATTATCACCCTCTCCTTTTTCCAAAATTTTAAATCTCGGTTCCAAATTTTTTGCCATCCCCATAATTTGGGAAAATCCAAAACATGATCACATTATGATAGGGGTAGTGATTTGGGTGACGGTATACGAATACAATATAAACACAATATACGATTAATAAATGGATGAATTCATGTTAAGAGTGTTAAACACTTCAACCCGTTTGGTGACATGAATAGTTAAATATATCTTATCAATCATCAACATATAAACTCATTTAATGATATGAATTTTTATCTACTTACAACATATATATTATAAAACTGAAAATTCTATATTATAAAGTAAATTAATTTACATAATAGTCAATTATGTTGATTTTAATATTTTTTTATGCTAACAATTATTTATATTCTAAAATTAATTTTAATTGATATAAATATATATAATATTATATATTATGCATAATTAGATTAAATAATTAAGTAAATTATGTGAATTAAGTATGACACGATTATAGCACGTGGGTGACATGTTTAATAACCGTGTCAAATCCGTGTTTTATATCTCGATATGAATAATTAAATCAGTCGACAGCGTGATACAAGTAACCATCCCTACATTGTGGTAGGCTTTTTTAAAATATTAATTTTTTTAAAAAAAATTAGATATCATAATCAATTGAGATTTAAAATAACCTTAAAAACTTCACAATACAATGCTTGAACATAAATATCCTATTTTTCAAAAATACCACTAATTCCCCGCTAATTCGAACTTAAACAAAAATATCAGTGCTAACATATCCAAAAATGAGAATGAAAACTTTGCTATAATCTAATTCAATCTTGTTAGCTAGTGAGTTCAACAAGTCATTAAAATAAGATATTACAGGCTATTTAGGGTTTGTATATAGATTATATAATTCGAAAATTATGTGCTTTAGAAGTGGATATTTGAAAAACAACCTAATAATATAATGCTTGAATCTAAATATCCTAATTCTACTTTTAAAAGTAATTTTCATTACATTTTTAGTTTGATAATTTAAATATATTGATGCTTATTCATTTAAATTGGTAAGTACAAAGGAAGATTACGCAAAGAAGTTTATGGGATCATCAAACATATCATATTAAGGTATAATTTCTAATTTTCTAGTAACGTATTACTCACAAAATTGAAATCTTATGCTTCCGGTCATATAAATTTCCTTCAGTTTGTTAGATTAGAAGATTGATAGAAAATTATCTATTATGACAGTTGATACTTATTCAACCAATGATGTTATGATTGAGATGTAGTTGGATGATTTTTCCTTACATTTCAACGCTATCGGGTTGACAATTTATTCCATATGTGGTGTTGTGCTCACATCTTGAATTTGATAGTGAGGATGGGTTACAAGTACCTTTGCATGGTATCGAAAAAATTAGGGATAGTGTTGCCTATTGGTTGGTCACACCAAAAAGAGTAAAAGATTTCGGGAAGCAGTTTGTCATCTTAATGTTATTTGCTCGAAAACGTTGGTACTTGATTGTAGCATTAGGTGGAACTCAACCTATATGATGCTTTAAGTTGCTTTGATTTATAAAAATGCTTTTAGTCATTTCAAGAAACATCAGCCACAATGTTAATGTTTGCCTAATGAAAGTGAGCAAAAGTTAACAAAAGAAATGCATGAGAAATTAGAAATGTTTTACTATTTGATAGAATTGTTTTAGGGGTCAAATATTCAACAACCAACTTTTTTTTTCTAGAATTTGTGAGATTAGATTGTCCATGAACACATGGCTTTCTTGGAATGAGGAAAAATTGGTATTTTTTGGTCATATTGTTGAATGAGAAAAATGTACTATTTATAGCATACATGTCTAGCTAAATTAGAAAAGAAATTATACGATCTAAAAAACAAGTCAATCCTATAGTTGTACAACCAGTTATCCTAGCTATAAAATGAATAAAATATTCTTTAAATCTTTAGCACTCCTCTTCAAGTTGGTGCATAGATGTCACACATGCCCAACTTGTCTCAGAATCTTGAAAACACTTGATCGTGTTGAACCAAATTATGGGCAATATCACATGCAACTTTATTGTCACAATATAATCGAATTAGTTGCTTGGATGGATAACCCAAGTGTTGGAAAAGAAGTTTTAACCATAACATTTCACAAAGTTCAAGAGCCATACCTCTGAATTTAGCTTTTGCACTTGAGCGAGCAACAACATTTTGTTTCTTACTTTTCCATGTAACAAGATCACCACCCACAAAGGTAAAGTAACCAGAAGTTGATCGCCTATCATTCACCGCTCAAGCCCAGTTAACATCAGTATATGCATTTCTGTTTTGATAATCTATATTTTTAGTGAACATAATTCCCTTTCTAGGAGTTGACTTGGAATACCTCAAAATACATTTAATTGCATTCATACGTTGCTCTCTAGTATTATGTATGAATTGGCTGACAATACTCAAAGCATAAGCAAGATCTGGTCTTGTGTGTGCTAAGTACATCAGTCTTCCAACAAGTCTTTGTTATCTCTTTTTATAAACTGCTACTTTGTCTAACTCAAATTATAACTTCAAGCCTTCTTCTATTGGTGTATTAGTTGGTCGGCATGCTAAAATTCCAATTTCTTGTAATAGGTTTAATGCATGCATTCTTTGAGACAAGAAGATTCCTTTCCTGGATCTTTTGAATTGTTAGAAAGTACTCTTTTAGGGCCTTCCTTTCTTCTGGATCATTTCTTGTAACCACCATGTCATCCACATATATGATGAATATATTAATCTTACCCTATTGTTTTTTTAGAAATAAAGTGTGATCTGAATTGCTTTGACGGTAGCCAAATGCTATCATAGATTTTGTGAATCTTCCAAACTATGCTCTTGGAGACTATTTCAACTATACAATGGTTTCTTTAATTTGTGCACCTTTTGACTATGTCTTTTTGTCACCATGCACCCTGGTAAAGATCCATGTAGACTTCTTCAGACAATTTTCCATGCATAAAGGCGTTTTTCACATCAAATTGTTGTCCAAGTCTTTAGCCAAAGACAATAACACTCGATCAGTGTTGATTCTAGCAACAGGGTAAATGTCTTTGTTGAATTTATCCCAAAGGTTTAGGTGCGCCCTTTTGCCATCAATCTTGCTTTGAATCATTAAATCATGCCATCTGCTTTGCACTTCATAGTATAAATCCATTGACATACCATTGGCTTTTTTTCTAGTGGGCAATCAAGAAGGTCCCAAGTTTCACATTTTTGTAAGGAGTTCATCTTTTCGTTCATAACAGATTTCCACCTTGGGTTATTTAAGGCTTTCTACACACTGTTAGGAATACCTATAGTAGATAATTGATTTATAATGTAAATTTGATTTTGACAACTGGTGGTTAGACAGATAATGACTCATGGGATATTTAACTTTACTAGAAAGTTCAGGTTCATAAATTGGTGAAGGAATACCTCTGGTGTGATGCTGTGGTAGTTATTTGCTGGGAGGTTCTGACATCAAATCAGGAACATCCTTAGTAAACAATTCATATGGTGTATCAGTAAGGGCTTAGACTCGAATTATTCAATTAGTGGTTGAAATATTTAGTCAATCACTTCCTTAGTTTCTAGGTGTTCGTTACCACTTTGACCAAAAAAGTATATCATTTAAATCCAATTCACCCAATTCCTGATTACCGAAATCACTCAAGTCCAATTTACCCACTTCTTGATCACCATAATCAGGAGATTCTTCTTCCTCAAAAATCTCTAGAAAATTATAACTAGAGTCTGAATTTCTTTATAGTACTTCCCCTGAAGTTTAAACTCAGAGAAAAAATTAATTGAGTCTTCATGGAAGACTACATCCATCATGATAAACAACCGTCGAATTGGAGGATGATAACATTGGTACCCCTTCTAATGCATAGCATATCCGAGAAAAACATATTGTAAAGCTCGAGGTGTCAACATGTTGCACTGATGCTTATGGAGATATACAAATACAACACAACCAAAGGTATGAGAAGGTAAATTTGGGACAGCTGGGGCAATAATAACATTAGTGAGAGCCTGAAATGGTGTTTGGTAGTCATTGAAGCTCGAAGGTAACTGATTAATTAAGTAGCTTATAGAAGCAAATGCTTCTCCTCGATATGATAGTGGCATATGGGTTTCGATCAATGAAGCATGTACAACCTCCAACAAATGTCAATATTACGCTCGATGACTTCGTTTTATCTTGGTGTATTGGCACAAGTAGTTTGATGAATTGTTCCATGTGTTTCCATATGTTGTCAAAGATCAAAGTTCTAATATTCTCCACCATCGTCACTACGTAGAACCTGAACCCGTGTATTGCACTAAGTTCCGACCATTTTATGAAACTTTTGAAAAAGTAAAATTCACTTCATTTTTGGACTTCATTAAGCACATCAAGTCATCATGGTAGAATCGTTAATAAAAGTAACAAACCATCATGATCTACCCAAAGTCGAGACTTTAGACGAACCCCAAACATCAGAATGTATAACCATAAAAGGTAGAGGACTTTTATTCAAAATTAATGGGAACGAAGTACGATGACTTTTTGCTAGTTCATAAACATCACATTGGAAACTAAAAACTCAAATTTCACAAAGACTAGGAAATAATCTTTTTAGATAAGCAAAGAAAGCATACCCCAAACGTTGATGAGATAGCCAGATATAAAATTTCTTTTTCTCCCCCTCAAAACCATTTATTGCCAGAACTTGATGTAACTTGTCTGAACGCTTTAACATCGACTCCAAGTTATACAACTTTCTTTGCCTAATACCACAACCAGTCATCTACTTTGTGCAGATGTATTTAAACATATAAAATGAGGCAAAAAAAATTTCAACACAAGATAAAGTTCTAGTTATTTGGGACAAAAGGTTATAATCTAAAGGTGGAACAACTAAAACATAATATAGATTCAAAGTATCAGTAAGGGTCAATGATCATTCCCTAATAAATATGGTCGTGTTACCATTGGCAGTGGAAACAATTTTTTGTGAGGATGGTCTAAGAGGTGTGACCTGTCTAGAATCAAATGTCATATAATCTGTAGCACTAGAATCAAGTATCCATGTATTATTCGAAATAGGTGTAGAAATATTTAAAACCTTACTACCATTATTAACAGCTACAACCAATGCAAAGACCTTTTAAGCAATATTGTCTTCTGTCTTCATTTCAACGACAATGGCAGTTAGGGTCTTCTTAGAATTCTTCTTTAGGGGAGCACGACTATGGTCCCCCCATTTTGGATACACCACAAGTTCAAAACAATGATCTTTGGTATGTCTAGTCTGATTACAATGGGTGCATTTATAAATAGATTAATCCACATCATTGGTGGTGTTTGGATGGTTAGCCCTAGTTCGGTCTTGCTGGTTCTAAATTGATCTATTTTGAGTCACCATGGCAGAGGCTTCAAAACTTTTAGTATCCCTCTTCAAAGTTACATGACGTAATGCCTCCCATTGAACCAATGCATAACATTCATCCCAATCTGGAATTGGTTCTTCGTGTAGAATTTCTCCATGAACTTGTTCTAAATCATCATCCAATTCGACATGAAATATGTGCACCCTTAGTCGTTCAATTAACTTTCGGTGTGCTACAATATTATTAGGATCCTTCATGACCACTTTATCTTGATAGTACAACTCACTGAAAACCTCAGTCAACTCTCTATGATATTTTGAAACAGACTTTCCACTTTGTTTCGTGGGAGGCCTTTTTGTTCAAGACAAAAACTTACAACTCATCACTTCCATCATAAAAGGCTTTCAACAAAGCATTCTAGATTTCATAGGCAGTGGGTAAGAGTCATATACTCTTCATACTTTCTGAAGTCATAGTTATTAAAGCCACCTCTTGACTTTCTAATTCTCAACATACCACTTATTCATATCCATCTTCTGATTTTGTAGGTGCTTCATCTTGCCACAAATGTATGAGAGTTTCTCCCTTTCAAAAATATACATCTCGATGATATGTGACCACACATTATAATTTGATTTAGCATGAATGATTCATACTTTAAAAACATCTTCAGATTGAGCAATAATAGGAATAGATTTTGGCCTGGGCGATCCAACTTTTTTTTTTCACTGATCTCCTCTCTCTCTCTCTCCTCATACAATCACCTTTCTTTTCCCCTTCTTCATAGGTTGACTAAAATTGGGCACAAACAAGAAAAACACTAAACTTGTGGACTTCATGAGTGTTACTTCAATGATTTTGAGAGGCCAAAGCCTTAATATAATTATCACTCCTTTGCAAGAATTCCATGTTCAAGCAGCTGTGAATTGTTCGAAACAAGTTGGTTATTAACTCAAGATCTATAGTGGTAGCCATGACTATGAGGGCATATCATATATGTTTGAAAACCTTTTTTTTTGTTTTTAAAATTCTTAATATGTTCAATCTACGATCGATAGATGTTGATATGAAGGAAGAGTCGACTAAGGTTGGAGCTGTTGCCATGTTGGATTCAATTCAATTGTCTTTAGGGTTTACAAAAGTGATTGAAGATGATTCAAGACATGATTCATATGCTAGCAAATGTACTCAAAGACTTTCTCCAAGACATGATGCAAAAAGCAAAAGGGAAGATGATTCAAGATGGAGATTCCTTAGTTTTTCAGAGGAGAGATTCAAGGTTCAAGAAAAGGCATTGATACCATCTTGAAATTAAGGAAAATTGGTATTTTTTAGTCATATTATTGAATGAGAGAACTGTACAATTTATAGAAAACACGTCTAGCTAAATTAGGAAAGAAATTATACAATCTAGAAAACAAATCAATCTTATAGTCGTACAACCAATTATCCTAGTTGTAAAATCAATAAAATATTCTCTAAATCTTCAACAGGCTTGAATCTCCTTATGATGGCTATAAAGTATGGCCCCTAATATGTTAGCTAAATTTGAAATATGTTAGGATATTATTCATGGAGCATTGGTTGTGACTTTTGTGTTGGATTCTAGGTTTAAAATGCTTTTTGTGGACTTTTTCTTTAGCAAGATTTGTAGAGATGATGCAACTTATGTTGCATAAGAACAACCATGTTATCACCACATTAGTTCTTGTACTAGCTTTTAGATCAAGTCCTAGTACCATAGTTAATGTTGTTGTTGTTTTTTTTTTTTTTAATTTTTGCCTTTTAACGAATTTCAAGAATTTGAGAGTAATAAACATGGTACTTGTCAAGTCAAGACAAATTTTAGTTACTATTTGAAGGACAATCGGTACAAGGGACTAATGACTAACACATTTTGCTTTGGTGGTGGAGGGTGAATAAGGGTATAATACCCAATCTTACCTTGGATGGCGATGGATATATTGGCTGTTCATGCTTCCATCATCGCTTTTGAGTCTACATTTAGTACCTGCGGTATATTTTTGAGTCCATATCACAGTAGACTTTATCCTCAGACATTGGAGGTATAGATGTATTCTTAAAATTGGCTTTAGCCTGAAATTAAAGGTGTGAAAATATTTAATAATTTGTTTAACAGTTATTCATTTATTATGTATCTTTGACTATTATTATTATGTTTGAATATTGAAAATGAAATATACGCATGGGAATGAAGATAGAGAAGATGATGACATGTTGAAGTCATCTTCTAAGGTTTGTGTAATATATACATAATTTTCTTTTCTTTACTTTATTTATCATCTTTATATTGTTTAAATGTCATTATTTATTTGAAAAAATTAAAAAAATAGACACAATTAAGGATCCTTGATGAAATTTAGACACATCCTGAAAAATTTTCATGCCTTAGACATTTTCTTGACAAAAAGACTCAATTACCCTTACCCTTATTTATGTAATTGAATTTAAAAAAAAAGAAGTAAACGAAACAAAGAAACCAGTCACTCTTTCGTACACATCACTGTCCGAAACAATCTTCAACAATTGAAGTTGAGCAACAAGGTAAGAAAAACTTCCATTATTCTCTCTCTAAATGACTAAAATGTCCTCTGAAACTCAAACTTAAAAAAAAAAAAAGACGCGTTTCGTCGTGACAAAGAGGACACTCAATATATCGAGTCATGTCGGATGTTTCAACTGACACTCGACATCATCGTCGGTGTTCACTCGATACTAGACATAACGTGTCGAGCCTTATCGGATGCACGGACCGACACTCGACATAACGTTATATCGAGTGTCGGTTCGTGCATCCGACAGAACTCGACACGTTATATCGAGTGTCAGTCCATGCATCCGACAAAACTCGACACGTTATGTCGAGTGTCGAGTGAACACCGACGATGATGTCGAGTGTCGGTTGAAGCATTCGATAGGCCTCGACACGTCGATTGTCTTCTTCATCACGACGAAATGCATCAATTTTCACCATTTTACACACATCAAACCAAAAAAATCAACCAAATAACACTTCGTTTAGCCCGACAAACATAGACAAAATATAAAATACAAACCCAAATTCAAATCCTCAAATTCAAAATCCCTAAAATCTACCCTAAATCCCCAAACATAGAATAAGTTTCTCGTTCCTCTTGCTGCGTTTCGGATTGCGTTTTCAACGGTGTCGAGGGATATTGAAAGCTGGACAACAACAGACGGTTATGAAAATAGGACACGGTTATGGAAATAGAAAGAGGTAAGTGAAAGAAAGAGGGAAATAAATAGTTTAGGAATAAATTGAATTTCAAAGGGTGTTTGAGTCTTTTTGTCAAGAAAGTGTCTATGGCATGAAAATTTTTCAGGATGTGTCCAAATTTCATTAAGGGCCCCTAATTGTGTCCATTTTTTCAAATTTTCCTATTTATTTTATGTATTGTAGTTGTTATCTTTTAGAAGGCCTTCAACGGATGACTAAACATGAGATTGATTGTTTTTAGGTCATCAATGTCTTCTAATTATATGGGTTTTATTTTGGTTATAGAGTCTTTTTTTATTTTTTTGTATCTGAACATATGATGTGGTTTAATATTTTTTGGTTAGAGTAATACAAATTTTATAAACTTTTTATATAAACTTATCCATAAAAACCGACATAGTGTAATATGATTAGATGAATAAATGCTAATAAAAAATAATATTAATTAAGATGAGTGATATCATGATCATGTAATGATACCACATCATATTGTATATGTGAGTTTGTATGAGTAGTTTGTAAGAGTAAGATCACTTTTTTACTTATGATGTTAATTGAATTTTTTAAATTTATTATTGGTCATGAACAAATGGTGTTCAATTTTTTTCTTTGTTTTTAATGTTAATAATGAGCATAGGAATGTTTGCAGCATTAGAATATTGAAGAAACTATTAATACATGACTATTCAATTAATTTTTAACTTTTATTGCAAAAGGTTTGAGTGACATAAATTTTTTTTTTAATATAAGGCAATAATAATGACAATCTAAATTGAAACGTTTTTTGTGAAAAATTTGAGTTACGATATTAAATTGGTTTAAAATTAAATTAGATGAAAAAATAATTATTTATTAGAAATCAAATTTAATACATAATTTTTAAATTTAAATTATATATAATTAATTATGTTTAAATTTGAATATAAGTAATAAACGAATTGTAAATTGGATATGGCTTATCCACAACCTGTAAAAACTTAAACCCACCCATATTTTTGTCAACCCATAATTTGGTAGTCATGATTGCTGAAGAAGGAAATTTATTTTTTATGGAAGTTAGGCAGCTTCTTTATTTGTAGATTTTGATGACCTGGTTTCTCCATATGCCAGATCACATATTAATTGTCCCAAAAGGTTGAGTGATAATTAGGTTTTTAAGAAATTATATCCTAAATCTTTCAATACAATGTTGGGTTAACTCTATCTTATCTACACATTAAACATGGAATTAATAAATTATAAATTTATTAGAATATTTTCATTTTTTGTTTAATCTGGTAAGAGCTAAATGACATGGCTCTTTCTTTTGCTTTTATTGATTTGGGCCATTTTGGGTTCATTTAAAAAATGGTCACCAGTGGGTTGAACAAATTAAATCCATTTCACCATCACGAAGCATTATTGCTGCCAATGACAGGTTTCAACAATAATAGATGAACGCATGCATACTGCTACACCCACTTACACAGGAGGATTGGGTTGTCAAAATAATGGATTATATCTTCCCCACAGGTGACCAATCATATGGTATGTACATCACATGTATGCTGATGTGGCAACAAGTGATTGGAGGTCGATACATGCAACCGGTTATTGGTCGGTTTTATGTGAAACAGCTATTATATAAGACTTTCTCCTATTTCCTTTCGCAATTTTGGTACAAATCACAATGATTTTTTGTTCATTTAACTTCAGCTTTCAATAAATCATGATACTCTTAAGTTCCGACACGACATTTATTTGTTTCTTCGTACTTAATACGATTGGAAAAAGTTGGATTCTAGTATTTTGAACCAGTATAAATATCAGGCAATTGTAATTGTTAAATATGTACATTCTTTCTGCTTTGATCACTGTCTTATAACTTTCATTTTTAAAGAAGAATATAGAAAAACTGGACAAATGACTTCAATTAACTTGCTCACCACTAGCTAGTCGTCTCTTCTCTTCCTCGACTTGTTCAAGCAATGCTTCCAGCTCTGCTTCCGTCAAGCCCTCTAACCGCTTCTGCCAAAACAAGAATTACAACAAAGCAGGTGTTAGAAAAAACGTATAATGGAAGAAAGAACTGTAATCAATCTGATTGCAGTACGAATAAAGAACAAAAAGATTCACGTTAAGGTTCATGTGGAAAGAATTAACATCCGTTGAAGATACTTTCCATTCATGCTGATGGGCGAAGGGTCAGAATGTTCCATTATATCAAAGTAGTGCTGCTGGTTAAGAACAATTTTGGTATGGCCACAATGAAATCATCCGTTGCAAAATTTTGTTTCCAAAATTTCACATATTTCAAATCAATTCTTTTAGATTTTAGTTTCCAGCAAAGTGGACCAACTTTAGATTTTCGTTCACAGAGAGAGGACCTAAAATACACAAACTAGAGAGGACTAAAGTAAACAAACTAAGAGTATGCAAATAAAAACCTTGTGAAGATATTGCCTAATTGCAAATATCCATGGCTTTTAACTCATAACACCAGAACTACATTCAACAATGCAATGAAACCATCCCTTCAACCGGTTCCAGCTTAATGGCATCAATAATAACCAGGTTTAAGGAATTATTTTATATTGAAAGAAATGGAGCTGCAATGCAAAAGCTGTAACATTTACTTAGAGGATTGAAATCAAAACAAGTTGGTTTTATGCAATATACTTAATAGAGTAAATTATACAAAATGAAAGTTAATTCTCCATTTACTATAATTATTATGTGCTATATTTTTCCAACAACTCGCACTGGAATGGTCCACAAAAATATTAAATTTAAAGACCAAGCAGAAACTGACAAACTTCTTTGAGTATTTGTATGCTATAATACAACGTGCAAGAATGGTTATTAAGCAAGAAGCAGTGAAGCACCAATTATCATCAAAGTTAATACTAAAGAAAGGTTGTAAATCAACCAACCTCCATGACTTTGTTTTCATAGTCACGCAATTGTTGAGCGTATGTCATTTCCTTGTTTGATACTCGAAAGATGTATGTAGAGACCCATCCAAGTGTAAGGCCCAAAACTATTACCAACTCAACGATATTCCCAGCTTGCAGTGGATCAACTCCAAAAAACTGCATAAGACATCACAATAAAGACAGTAGATGATGAGAGAACTTAGTGAAATTCAATGACATATTAAGTGTAGTAAATAACCAACAATGTCAATATTTTGTATATTCATCAGAAAGACAAGGTAATATACCATGGGAAAATAATGTTATACAATATGCTTATCACATCCTTTAATGTGTCACTCGAACAATATGAATGTATGAGACAAATTGTATAATTTGTATTATCTGAGTGACAAACACAAACCAGAATGTAAAAGATAATAGAACAGCTATATATTAAGAGTAGCAGAAATGTGAAAAGTACATATAAGAAAGGAATAATAGAGTACCTCCAATCCACTTTTTAAGCCATATCCAATGACAGTAATTCCAACTCCAATCAATAAAACATCCTTCCTTGTGTACCCAAAAGGTGTCTGCTGTGGAATAAATAGAAAATATGAACTTGCATACAAGTAAAAAAATTGAAGCTGCAAGTAATAGCTTTACCTGCAGTAAACATTTTCACATTCGGGATTGGAAGAGGAAAAATATCACACAATCAAAAAGATTTTTCTCTTTTCTTTTATTGAAATTTGGACTATTCCAAATTCAGGGAACAATGTAAAGGACACTATCCATGCCAAAAATTTTCACCAATTACTATTGAAAGATACAATGTTAAGCCTATTCTTTTGTAGTTTTTTGTACATGCCTTGTTTTGATCAGAAGAGTCATCTTTGTTACTGCTGGAGTCTGGTGAACCGCTACTTCTGGGGATCATAAACCTCAGTCTATTTGACATGTTGCTGGATTCTTTTCTCGAGAAAAGGGAATTTTCTTTTCCATATAAACTTCTAGAAACAATTGCTCCTATTTAATTGAACAGAAAAAGTATCATAATCAGATAATGGGTACTATCATATAAAACAAAATATCAAGAGATACTGAAAATCCACCCACCTTACATTAGAAAATCTTTGAAATACAACCTTAGAGCCAGTAAGATTTCACACCATGCAGGTGTCATTAGTTTTTTATTTTACATTTGGGGGATTGGAACATGGGTACAAAATATAAAACGAAACCTATAACCAATATGAAGCTGACACTCAATTACTATAAACAATGAGACCAGATAGATTTATACTTTTTGTAGATGAAGATTTTCACTGGCAGCTATGCAGGCGTTTTAGATGTAGTCATAGTATCTAAGGTATAATTCTGTTTTTGTTTCTTTTATTTCATGGAGTTTGTTTTCAACTTACTTTGGTTTCTGCTTTTGGACTGGCCCCTACAAAGAGACCTTAATGTAATTCCTATAACACAAACTTGATTCAAATAATGATTTGAATTTCATAAGAGGCATAACTATTAAGCTTAGAATATACAATAAGAAAATAAATAATACCAAGATGACGAAGTCACTTACAGCCAAATTCCGTTAGCATTCAAGTAGACATAAATGGTGTAAATAGTGTTCACTAGTTTAATAGTGCAACACAACCACAAATAAGAAGTACAGGAATCACCAGAAATAACACCAAATATCGCAATAAAGCTGATAAACCAACATGGCAGCATTTTCACTTAATAGAATGATGCTCTCCAACAAGCTTGAGCTGCAAAAAGATCCTAAATGCAGCCTTGTAGGATGGATTATCCACGCTTGAATGTGCCTAGGTAATTTTACTATAGCGTGACCACTAACAATTATTACAGCATAGCAAACGGAAACAAGCTTGTATCTTGCTGAATTCTAATCAAACCCACCTAGCTTTGAGGATGAAAAACGAATTTAAATTGGAAACAAAATAGAGGAAAAGCCAAACTGACCTCTCATATGTAACAAAGAGGGAAGAGCTGAAACACCATGAAGAGAATTCACTCGAGTTCTGCATAATATGCTGCTGCAGCTTTGAAGAGAGGCCATCCCACCACTCTTTTTGCAAGTACACACAGAAAAGAGTGAATAAGAAATGAATTTTACTTATTTTTGAGAAGCAAAGAGGGGCAGAGTAGACTGTAGAGCAGTCAGTACCTGGATGAGGAAGCACCAGCAGTGGATGGTTGGTAGTTAGGCTCGTTTGATCATGAGTAGGGTACATTACCATCTACTCCTTAAAAGTTTCATAAATCTTTTCAAATATCCCCTAATTTCCTATTTTACCCTTCACCTCATCTTCCAGTACTGTGCAATGCATGAAGGTCAAAACAGGAATTTCATCATTAGATCACAATCCAAAGGAGTTATCATTATTTTGTGAAACCCCATGGGACATAAACCTCATTTGCCATATAAATATCGTCCAGAGTTCAGAACGAAACGACTCACTTCACTCGCTAGAGGCCATACACGTGCACTGCTAATGACCTTCGGGCTTCACTGGAATCTGGAGGCTATGTAAGAGACTTTCGCATTGCATTTGATCTTGGATATCAGACGTACTTAGTCCAGCAAGAGGGGATAGGGAAAATGATCTTGTGAGTATAGCGTCTGTCTAAATCCTTCACGTGTACTTACAACTTGGCTACATCACGTCTCACATATCTAAGTGAGCTCACGTTAATTAATTTTTAAATAAGAGAGTCCGGACGTGCTATAACTGTAACACAATATCACGTATCTTAAAAGTTAAGCTTATAAATATAAATTTAACACTAATAGTTAAGCTTCTGATATGCTGTAGTTATACTTGATTGATAGTCATGACCGATTAATATCGAGTTTCCTAAATTTGTAGTTTTAAATTGCATGCCAAATATACATCCAAGCCGAAGATATTTTTTTTAATCAATAACGTTAAACTTACAACTTTCATACAATCCAAACTCTACAATTTGATGTGATAATCTACATAACAAAATTCGATTAAAAATATAACTCCTATTATTTTTTTCTTCCTCCAATAAATTTTTATTCATATAGACAGCCACATTAAGTTATAGAATTTTGATTGGATATAAGGTGCAAGTCTAGCACTAATGTTTTTCTGTTCTTTATGTTCCTCGTATGTCAAGAGCCCACACATTTTATATGCTACGTTTTTAAGAGTCTCGAGTTCCCAAGTAGACTGACACTTGTTCATATTTCATAAATTAGTCAATGGTAGAGCTTTTAGAAGCACTCAACCGATGAGAGTATAGCAACCCATACACTTTTCCGAAGCACTAGATGCTTGAAGTTCCCCCAGGAAGTAGTAAAGCTGCGAGAGAAAAGTAAAGGGAAAATCTTCAAGATGCAAATGCCATTAATTCCTGTCATGTTAATGTTTACAACTTAACATCAACCACCTGGATATACAACTCATACCAATCAAAATACATACAGAAATCTAAAGTTCCTAATCCCAAATCTTTTGCAGTAACTAATCTCTATACGAACATCGAGTAGGTTATTTGATATTGTCCGACAAAATTGGTGCGATCGTGTTAACCTGCATTTTTAAGTTTACCAGGTGCACGAATAAATTTCAGCATGAAATGGATGAAGGGAGTATTAAATACTTCTCTTCCTTAACACCAATTAGGACCACAAGATTCATCTAACCAAAAACATTAAAACAATCAAAAGACATGTAATTCAATGTTAGTTATACTGTCTCTTCGCATCTTATAGAACTTTCATATCAATATTTTTCTTTTTAATAAAACTTCTACATTGATATCTTAATCAATGATTAGATTATACTCCTACAAAATTAATTTATTAGTAGAAAAGGTCCAATTAGAGAAAATAAATATTGATTTTTCTAAAATATAAAATTGAAGGCATTTCTTTGCTAAACTTCACATTCATAAAATTATAAAATGAGGTAAGGTGACACCAAGTAACTGATTTATGACAAAAACAAGGTCCTTGTATCCAAAAAAGCCTTTAAAAGCCTAACTTAATGAAGGCATAACTTTCACCAATCATTAAAAAATCAGGAGAGCTTAATAAAAAAGCATGACATTATAATAAAAGTCAATGTCATGAAAATTTCAACAAACCTATTTTGGCACGATTTCTTTGTGAGCTTTAAATGAGAGAATCACATTCCAAACCAAAGCAATAGCATTCGCAGCAAGGACCTGCAATTAATGCCATATATGAAAATGTCATACAATTAAAGCCATAGATGAAAAATATTATATCCCAATGAGCAAAACATGAATGAGACAATGAGATGCAAAATGATATCAAAATATTGATCTATCAAGAGAATAAAAAATATAGATTCTTAATAGGTCAATAAACTTTTATTTTTGAGACACATTGCAAAATATAGACTAACGCACTTGGCTGCTAGCGCCACCTAAAACATCTCCTTTTGAAAGTGATTTTGTTGTGAATGTTTATTTGATGAAAAGATGAATACAAAAATTTGTATATATAGCTCATAAAATTATTCTAACAATATGAAAAAAGCATACAACAATAAGCCAACCATTTTAGTTAACCAATTGAAGGCCATTTTAGAAATATTACATGTTAGTTTGAGTACTTTTAGTGGTACAGGGAAACGGAACATCCTCAGCTGTCAGTAATTTAGTCTGATTACATCCTGCATTCATATGTAGCTCATAAAATTACTCTACCAATGTGTGAAAAAAGCATACAACAATAAGCCAACCATTTTAGTTAACCAATTGAAGGCCATTTTAGAAATATTACATGTTAGTTTGTGTACTTTTAGTGGTACAAGGAAACGGAACATCCTCAGCTGTCAGTAATTTAGTCTGATTACATTCTGCATTCATATGTAGGTGCTAGGAGGGCTGTTAGTTTGTGTACTTTTAGAGGTACAAGGAAACAGAACATCCTCAGCCGTCAGTAATTTAGTCTGATTACATTCTGCATTCATATGTAGGTGCTAGGAGGCCTATCTTGTTTTGAATCAAATTATTGTTTTGGACGTTTTTTGTTCCATAATCATGACACAAATGGAGCAACTAACTGTCATAGATAACAACTCTAGTGTACAGCTAGTGTTTACTGTGCTAGAGCTATAGAGAGCTTGGGCTCAACTATGTCAAAGCTTTTCTAGGAGCACTAATCCACTATTTATACTGAGTAGGTAGCAGGATTTCATGGCCAGTATATAGGCCTACTTTCCGGGTTATGAAACTTATTGGCTCTTTACTTATAAGTGAATAATTCAAGTGGCAAGGGTGGTGCCTACATGCTAGGAGAGAATGGATTAACTACTTCAATCTTGGTCCTATGTATGCATTCATTGACTAGCAGAGTAAGCTTGGCAGGTGTTTTCCCTTTAATGTGGCACCTAAATTCATTGAAGATGGGCTATTGATGCTACTGAGGCCCAATTTTATCTTGGAGAAAGGTGTTCAGCTATTTAATGTATATCAATTTAGGCACATTAAATTTACCCCCAGAATTACTATTAGTGAAACTCTATCTTACATGAAAGAAACAACAAATGGCATCTTCATTAATTGGATTTAAGAATGATCCAGAAAATGCTTTAACAAAATAATGAACTGCTAGACAATGATGAGATAAATAGAAGAACTAATCAACGATAGTTTCCATGCATTATTATTATTATTTTTTTTAAGAGAAAATACTTAACTGTCAGCCCTACTTACGCATCCAAAGAAGCTCGTAGGAAGGCTTTCTTCCCTGACTCTACAACTACATTATTATGCTACCAGGTATGGAGAAATTATGCCCATTCAACATAAATATTATTGATAAATTTTGCCACTCAAACCTGGAACTGTTGTGGGACAAATCGAAAGTTGAAAAATTGAAAAGGTATCCACAATTGCCAATTTGCTAGAACAGCAGAAAACCACTCCTAGAAAATGAAAGTCCAATATGAGTACAAACAATTTTGAATCAAAGGTAAAAATCCTTTCGATGAGCTACTAAATGTTTAAAAGATAAATGAAACAAATAAAACAACATATTAAGTCTCACACTACACTACCTGTCGAAGTTTGGGTACAACTTGTGATGGTCTTCCCTCTAGTGTTACCAACGTAGATAAGAAAACTCCAATAAATATAGGGGAAAAAAGGAACTGCAATAAAATTGCAGCACAATCAAAGACATATTATAAGAACGACATAATTATCAAGCAGTATCATGATTATACAATCATGTAATTTGAAAAATTAAAGAGAAATTTGGGTTACCTGATCAAGGAGAAGGCGCAAGAATGCACCTGATGCCTCAGGCAAAGGCACCAATTTACTCAGATACAAATACCTAATAAAAACCAAGTTGGCTAAAGGAAGATTAAAAAGGGAAAAAAGTTTAAAAAATTCCAAGAAAGCGTAAACAGCTTTATCTTTGGATAAATTTATTAAAAATCTTCGTTCTCAACCAGCCCTCTCGTTACTCAAAACAATTATGAGAGATAATAACAAGATCATAAATAACTGAAGCATTAGAGATTGAAGATCACATATGCTGAGACTACTGAAGACATTAGAAGTTTCGTTATTATACATAAACATTACATAAGGAGCAAGACAGTTGTTATTGCAAACCCAAATTTAAGGCAAACAAAGTAAAGAATTCAAAAGGCATTACCAGAAATGCAACGTGGGACCCACTAACACCAGCCCCAAGAAAGTAAATAGAAATGTTCTTTTGACATCCAATGTTGGCACTTGATCAATCAAAAGCTGAGGCAACAAATTTTGACAATGAAGTCAGGCTTGAAATTATGGTATTATAATGAGCAGAAAGCAAACTTAACAAGAAAAATAAAAAAATAAAATAAAATAAAAACCAAACATCTTCTAAATCAATCTGGCAAGGCAATCAAATCCACTACAACTTGTAGCTCTTTTTACAATCGTTAATTAACAATATACTATCACTGCTTTGACTATGTTCTCCAGATTTTTAACACGGTATTTGAAAAATGATGTAGGATCACAAGAGCTATTCTTATCTCCAGAGTAAGGGAAAAAAGAGAAGAGAATATACTAATGTTGAGATCTGCCAGCATAAGGATCTATACATACAAATTATGAAATGAAAAATCGACACAGTAATAAATAAGAACTTACAGTAATTCTATTGATAAAAGATATCAAAGTGATGCCATCCTGAATGACCAGTCTTTTGAACCATACAACTCCAAAAGATACCGTTAGAGATTAAACAATTATTGGAACCTCAACTATAATTTTAATTTTTTTTTTTCAAGTTAATACTTAACATGAGATAATAAGCATGCTGGCAAAATGGTCCTATGTTTAAATTTCCCCCACATTGTGTTAACAAAGTAGTAATAAGTGGTGTTTATGTATGCTGCTATTCTAGTGATCCCAGTGCATGAAGTGAAACATTAAAACATCCAACAATGAAATAACATGGCAAAGAGAAACATATTTCTGTCGAAAATGAATAGGAAAGTCCACCTGACAGATTAAGTCCCCAATAAAAGTCAAAAGTGCAGATGTCACCGCTTTTGTTAACACAGGATACTTTGCCAGAAGAGCCAAATACCTACAATAACATCCAATTCTGGCTAAAAAAAACACTATGAGACATCAAGTAACAATACAAACAACTTTTGCAAAAGGAGATAAAAACAGAGTAACTATAACTTTATAGCATTTATTAAAACAATATCAAACACTAACCAACTTGGAAAACAAAATGTAGCATTTTGAAACACCAGCTCATCCGAAAAATCACTATATCATCATCACAGATCATTGCTCTCTCATTATAACCACGCAATAGAGTCAGAACCAAGCAAAATCAGATGCTTAAAAGAAAGTTCGATGAAATACATATTTTGTTTCACCAGTTCATCCTTAGCCAACTATGAATAATCAAATAAATCATACGTCAAAAAATTTGAGAAGCAAAGTATATCTTACATTGACTTTAATCCAAGCAATGTATACTGCTCAAGTATTAGATGAATCAAAAACTAAAGGGGTCTTCTAACAATTCAAGCAGTAAAAAATGAAAAAAAACTGAACTGCACTAGTTAAGACAATGAAAAGACTAAGCAATCAATAAAAGAAGAATCCAGGTACACCTAAATACCCTATTTTCATGTATTAACATAGAGTTTGGGTTTCACAATTAACAACACAGTACAACAAAATGATTTCAGATACACTAGCCATTTCCAGTATAAATAGACGCAATGAACAGAATTTATTAAAAATCGAAATACGAAAGAAAAACAAAAGAACATGAATAGCTTTACCAGGGAAGGAAGAACCAGTTACTGCCACCACCTTCATTTCTTCCACCGGAATTCCCATCATTACCAGAGTCTCCAAAGCCACCACCAGAGCCACCACCATCCCCGGTAGCTGAAACCCGAAGACGGTCAAGACCCAGCTGGCCAAATCCTATTCTAGAACTACCCAAACCCAAAGGCTTAAACCCAGTTGAAGAACAACCCCTGAAGACGCTTATCTGAACTGGGTTTGCAGGAAGCAGAACTTGTTGGGAAAAATGGGAAATGGGTTTGCGGGAAAATCCCACAAAGCGGTACAAGTGCGGGGATTTGAGGGTGACAGATACAGGATTTGCGGCCATTTTCTGTCTTGTCTTTTCGGGAGCTGTTAACGGATGATAGGAGCTCTGAGCTTGAGTTTGGGGCTTTTCCAAGGGTTTATGACTCCAAAAAAATTCCTTCTGTCCGTTATTTTATACAAAAACTCCCTCGCACAAATAACAAAATATGATTAATCAAAATTTGGGATAGGATTAAAACCACCCTATAGTTTGTCTTAATATTATTCAAAAAAATATTTGAGAAATATATCCATATAACTTTTAATACTGACATTTTTATATTATCTAGGATCATTAAACATACATTTCTGTATCATTGAAGTCCTTTTTTATCATTATAATGTACATAGATGATACAAAAAATGCAAACTTTAAGGGTTATGTTGATATATTTCTTAAATATGCTTTCCAAGTGATATTAAGGCAAACCATAGGAGTTGTTTTTTATAATATCTTGTCAAAATTTCGTAATGAATTTATTATTTGTAGATACTAATATCAAATTTAATAATAAATTTATTATTAAAGAAATTACAAGAACGGACCCCAATTAGATTAAGAGGTCGTAGATTAAAAAGGGTGATTATCATACAACCTTCCATAGTTTGTTGATGAGTAGTGATATACATCTCAAAACTTCTTCTAAAATCATGCATCCTAAATAATATGTCATAAAATTAAAGAGTAATTAATTTTGCCGCCCCTGCAGTTTGAGCGAAGTAATACTCTCCTCCAACCTTCGACGAAGTAATATAAAAACTCCAATTTTTTAAATTCTGTTAGTCAATCTGTTTCAGTGAAGTGACATAAGGGCCCCTATTTTCCAAATTCTGGCAAGACTAGAAGCCGCGTTATACATGAGAAGTGAGAGAGTTAAAACCTCCAGGCTAAATCTATAATAATGAAAAGTTTGGACTTAATATATTAAATATCATTAAAAACTGTAACAACACCTGTCATATTTGAGAAATAATAAATAATAATAATTAAAAATTACACTATCATTTTTAAAGGAAAATTATTTAGTAAAACCTTAAAAAAAGTTTCACAGAAGAAAATGGTAGTTTAATTTTTTTTAATTTCATTTTTAATTTGAAAAGTTTAAACTACCATTTTCTCCTTAAACTACTTAATTTTCAAATTAAAAAGTTCAAGAAGAAAATAGTAGTTTAAATGGTACTTATTTTAAATTAAAAATAAAATTGAAAAAAATTTAAACGACAATTTTTTAGTGGAATTTTTATTTTTAAAGGTTATGATAAACAATTTTTTATTGGAAATGGTAGTACAAATTAAAAATAAAATTTTCAAAAAAATTATTTAAACTACCATTTTCTTTTGTGAAATTTTTATTTTTAAAGTTTATGCTAAATAATTTTCTTTTAGAAATGGTATTACAATTTTTAATTATTATTTTTTATTATTTCTCAAATATGATATGTATTGTTACAGTTTTTAATTATATTTAGGATATTAAATCAAAACTATTCATTGTTAAAGGTTTAGCAGTGTCGTTTTAACTCTCTCCATTCTCATGTTATCCCAAGTTTGAGTCTTGCCGCCCACCACTCTCTTTTTAATTTATTGAATAAGACAAATAATTGCAGAGACACATATGTCCTTATTGACTAATGGATTGACTAACAGAATTTCAAAAATGAGGTCTTTATGTTATTTTGTCCAATGTTGGGGGGAGAGTATTACTTCGCCTAAATGACGGGGGGTGGCAATGTTAATTACTCTAAAACTAAAACTACCATATTACAGCGTATTAGTCATAACATCATCATACCATCCATTTGGCAAGTTTATATTATATACATATTATTATTCTTTGTTGAATCATTATCATCCTTATAACCTTTTCGAAAAGAAGAATTAAACTTATCCTAAATTGTATCTCAAATGTGGGTATTCAATTAATGTTGTCAAGTGCGTGTATTGATATGTAATGACATACCGTATCATCTCATGATCCATTCAATAAGTGACAATTCATTTGTCATATCATTTGAGATGAAATTTAAGATAAAAATTTGGAGAGTGTATCATTACTTTTTCAAAAATATTTGGTCTGACTATCAACTGCCTGTCCCCTCATTTGTTAACATAAATAAGGGTATTATAGTCATTTAATAATAATTAAATTATAAAATATAAAAATATTTTAAATAAATTAAAAAGTTCTAGTTTTATCCCTCTCCTTCCCTTACCTACATTTATCTTAAATGAAATACTTAAAAATTCTAATACAAATCAAATATATCTACTAATAAATTTTCTTTAAATCCTTTTCAAAATTAAATACCTTAAAAGCCAAATTAAAATTAAATCAAACACTTCAACAATAAGTAACAAAAAAGCAGCCACCATGCATTGCTTTTCGGGTTCAATTTCATAGTATCATTATTCTTAGATAAATGTGGTATGTACATTGCTGGAGAGAAAGCCTTATTTTTCTTTTTTATTTGCTGGTTTTCTTTTCTTACTAAAAAACTGAGCATACTACATATATTCCAATTTTCTGCAAAATTGGGTGTGATATTTTGCTTTGGTTGATATTTTTAAGCAACCAAAATGGCATAGAGCAGAATATACTAGACATTAAACTTCTCTCTCACCTTTTCTTTGTTCAATATATTCAAAACATTTTCTTCATTAATAATGTTCTGGTTCATTCCGGGGTTAGACACAATCTTGATATAGGGTAGTTTGCCCCCTTATCGGATTTTGTTCACATTGTGCTATGCTAATACAATCTTGTAACTTCATCTCTTTTTCATTATTAATACATATACTATGGTTTTAGCTAGAAATAAAGAAATCCAATCTCTTCCACTGTGTGAAGTCATGTACCATAAAAAGCCGCTTATAGGCCTACAACTCTTGTTCTCTATAGAACCAACAAAAAATATAAAATATAGTGCACAAAGGATATTTTAACCGTATTCCATTACATAATACCAGCTAAGCAGTTGAACTAATTTTTTTTTTCAATTTTGTTATTATATCAATACAACAATATTCACTCTTGCTCTATTTATTGGGTCTTATAGGTTTGGATTAATGGAGATAAGATTGGTGAAGTAATTGATAAAACAAGATGGAAAGTGCAAGTTAAGGGTAAAATACAAAGGGCTCCATCTAGAACTTGGCTAGTGAGCTATTTTTGTTATTCTTATACTTGTACTACTTTTTGTGCACTTTGCCACTTTAGGAAATTTAAGTTGTACCTATTTGTTTTTCAATTTTAGATGCACCTATCTAAGTTTTATTGGATAGATTTTACGCAAATTGTTATATGTTAGTTTTAATGTTGTTTAGGCATTAGTTATTTCGAGATACACTACTATTAGAAGTTGAAAGTTGGAGTTTATTGTTTGATATTGATTGTGAAATTGTTGTTTTATGTATTTCAAAAGCTTAGTTGCTACACTTAAAACTAATTTCAAAACTTCTATAGCTTACTAAGTTATTAACTAATATTGTTTCTACTTAGTGAATGCTTTACAAATTGTTTTTTATTACTATTTTAGTTACTTGAATAAATTTATTTTATTGGTTTAGTGTATTTTAAAAATAAATTTGATTAAAAAATATGGTGAATGTTGGAAATTAGGTTAATAATATTCCAAATTTTATAGCAATTATGAAATTTTATAGAACCTATTTTTTAATTTTATTTATAAATATAATACGTGGAGGTTCCAAAGTTGTCTAGTAATTTTTTTTAAAATTAATTATTATCATACTAGTGGGTTTTTAAGTGACATGTATAGTACAATACCGTATTTGTGGGTGTGACCAATGCACAAATATTGAATAGTTGTCAGTACCATATCTGTGTGCTAAGAAACTCACAATTAATCCATTCTTGTGGGCTGGTAGCCCACAAGAATGAACATGTTTCTAGTAGTGGCATCACAACTTAAATGGAAAATTGTGAAGACAAAATGGATCAGCTCTTAAAGAGGCTCTTTCATTGTTAGAGTAATACTACTCTTATAAACTTTGTATACAAACTCATGTATATAAACGTATATGACATTACTTATTTATTTATATATCATCACTCTTCATTAAATAAGTTAATTTTGTATATTCACTATTCCTATCATCTTATGATCAATCAGTTTGTATGTAAAAGTTTGTAAGACTAGCATTATCCTTACCATTTAGGTTAGTACGACTCTTAGGAGCATTTTGTAGATTTAGACTCCAATTACTTCTTTTTAGAATTTTAATATATTTATTTCTAATTTAGAGTCCGGAGTCATGGGTTTGATAATAGAATATATCATTTGAAAAAATAGGAAAAAAAGCTACACTTCTTGTCTATTGGATGCTTATATATTCAAGGACTGAGGTTAAAAGATTGAGTGCTATGTTAGTTTGTGATCTCTTTATAGAGGATAAATAGTATTCAACTGCAATGGTAATATCAACTTTGGGAATAAGTGAATTCTGACATTTGGAGTCCTTGAAACTGTTTAGATTTTTGCTTCACATGTTGGAAACTATTTTAACTTATTTTATCATATCATGAAATCTAGACCGAAGCGATAATGTTACAACACAGAGTGAATTCAATTGCCAAAACAATGTTTGTTCGTGAAATAGTACGTTGAAACTTAAATTAATCTTCAGATTTGTTCCATAATAATAATCTGCAGAAAATTACATATTACTGCATAAAATTTTGTTGCTTTGCAGTTTTAACATTGATAATTGATGAGTGGAATGACTAAACATTGTACAAGCATGCCATAAAACTTATGGTAAGAAAGATTCAAACTGCATATCTAGTGTAAAACTTTGCCTATCAGTTCATTGATAACTAATGCTCTGTTCTTGTAGCCTATTAGAACCAAGCTCTAAAGTTCTAGACATGTCCAACAACAGGATGCTGGTGAAAGCCTGTCAATAGATTGTGAGAAAGATTCAAGTATGACAACCAACCTACACTCATATTTAACAGCCACACAGGTATATGGCTAACTATCTTATTGGATGAAAGATCTAGATATTCTAATTGCTCTTGGTTCTGCAAGAAATTTGGGAATTCGCTGAGGTTACATGAACTTAACCCTATTCTGTAAAATTTCTGTGAATAAGTATAAATAATGGTTTTGGTGAGCAACAATAAATTATTTGACGAGAGATTTAAGAATTTTAAAATTTTGAAATTAAAAGGACATATCTTAAGATCCAGTGTACCACTCAAATTGTTCGAACTGAGGTCAAGGCCTTGAAGACTCTTGAGTTCAAAGAGAGAGCTAGGAATTAGGCCTTCTAATCGATTTGCTTCAAGGATCAAATAATTCAATTGAGTTAGGTTCTTAATTTCAAATGGCATATGATTAGTCAATTGATTAAGTGATAAGGATAACCATGTTAGGTTGTTCAAATTCATGAGTGAGAAAGGGATTGGACCCTTTAACTTGTTTTCTTAAAGATATAGTATTTCCAAAGAACCAAGATTTCCCAAAGATGATATCTAATGTGATACTTCATTTTGAGCTAAGTCTAAATAACTGATATGCGTAAGATTACAAAGTGAGATGGAATTGATCCTGAAAGATTGCATCCACTTAAATCCGAGTAAAATTAAGGATTTGAGATTACCTAGTGAGTTTGGAATCCCACCAGAGACTCTTGTCCCTCCTAGCTCAATTGCTCAAGGGAACTATTTTTTTCAAATTCTGGCAAATAGACTATAAGATCTTCATTGTTCCCCACATAAAGAAACTGAAGGTTGGGTAACCCAAAAATCTCTAAGGGGAATTCTCCTTATAGTCCACACTCTTCAAATGATAAATAAGTCAAAGAAGAACTATTCACCTACAATTTTCTTGAAACTTTGCATCCACTCATATCCAAGTAAGATAAGTGTTGATGCATGATTTCTGCACGATCGAAAAACAGGTTGGGCGTCGAGTGTATCGTCAGGTCAAGGTCCTTAAAACAAAGAAAAAAGTCAGGGGTGTTGGCGAGAACCCTTCGACGCTCAAGTTAGTTTCCAGCACACTAAAATTCTCTAAGTGAGCTTTTTAAAGAGAGAAGCTCTAGAGAGTAAGGATTTTTAGAGAGAGAGTGAGTTTAGAGAAATGTGCATACCCTTAAGTGAAGATCAAAAGGGTTTATATAGGCATTAGAAGGGATCATTGTGGGACCCAGATAACGCGCTTTAGCAATAGGCTTACTTATGTGTATTTGACCAATCAAGCCCTAATTTTATGTGGCCATAACAGCTGTCCCCCCAGGCCCAAGTTGAATGATCAGTCAACATAGGGACAACTAAATTGTTTATGGGTGAAAATTCCATGCATCAATAGGAAGGCCACATGGGTTATGATAATAACTTGAACCTTAGGTGGGCGTCACAAGGGTGCGCACTTTCTAAGTAGGGGTTATGCATGAGTATGCAGTATGGTTTGAACCCTTCGGCAGGTGCCTTGATGTGGTAATGAGCTTGTGAGCTTTCTTTGAGTGGGTGGTTTTCTCAAATAATAACAAATTGGTGATTGTTAGAATTGAAAAAAAATTAATGCAATTCCCAATGATGAAAGTGTCTTGCGAATTAACATTTAACATGCATGTGATGTATTTTAGTTTGGTTAGGTGTAAATTACGAAGTAATGAAGGGTTTTTTTTGGGAAATAGGATGAAGTTGTGGGGCTTGTGAGGTCATGGCCGTATGAGAGAGGTGGAGTAATGATTAAGAAGTAATGGAGCGCATATAGGTGAAGTGGTGAAGCCATGAAAGAGAATTGGAAAAGTGGGAGAGAGAGGTGATGAATAGATGAAGTAAATGGAGTGGCGTGGGGGCACTTAGTGCTTGCTAAGTGCACATAATAATTTAGTCAAAACTTAAACATGTTGAAAACTTGAAGCATATTATGTTAAAAATCAGATACAAACACGTAGAATATGCAAAAGAGGTAATATTGTAAGCATGTTAGGCACTGTTATCCAAACTGAAATATGTAACAAAGCATGTAGCGTGTATATGCATGACGTGCTAAGCATACATGAAATACTTGTAAACGGTAGACTTGTCAAAACACATTGATTCATGTTGTAATTATGTTTATTCAAAATTAAAGAATGTAGGATGGTAGTGTTTAATAATGCTGAAATATACTAAAGATACAATCATGGAAATGTGCAGACATAGTGGCCATGCTAGCATGTACAATATGTGGAACATTGGTTGAGTCACATAGGTGAAAGCAAATTACATAGGTAAGAAAATGATGATTTATTTGCGATGATTTTAAAACATATTGTAAACACTTGAAACTTCATCTAAGAAAGCTTGCACAACTCGGTGGTTATATGTGAAAAACACGGACACCGTAAACATGCTATACATACATGAGATAATATAAATTATGTAAAAGGGTGTTGTACTTGAATAGAAATCAATGACGATGTGGTCCATGGTTTATTTAACAAAAACATGTAAAGAGAACCTGCAAACATGGTTATCCATGGTTGAAGTGGTTGGAGTAGGGCCCACTTGGTAGCATGATGAATGGATGTAGGGGGCAATGACCAGCTACAACAGCTTGGTTGAGTAGGCTTGGGCATTTGGCTCGTTGGGTTTGGGGCCTCGGTCGGACCCGGACAAACGGGGCGGGTCCAGAACATCATTGGGGCGGGTATGGGGCTGCAAAATTTAGGACCCGTCCGGGGCGGGTCCGGGGTCAGGTCCTTCATCTAGATCCGTTTGACCAGCCCCGCCCCGCAAAGTAAAAGGTTAAAAATTAAAAATTTAAAATATAGGGACTTAGGGGAAATTAAAAGGGGTTATTTTGTTAACTTTTAATATATGTGGGTTTCGAGGACATCTGACAAACCTTATAAATTTCGTAAAACCCCCCCAACCCAAATTCCCAATCTCAAATATGAAATCCCTAGCCTACCTACATGGTTCACTGCGTTACCCACCCAGGCACCTACGATTTGCTCTGTCCACCGTTGTCGCTCCACCGTGAGTCCGTGACACCATCTATCGATCTGCGTCTCGTCCACCACGTCGGCTAGTCCAACATCGATAGCCCATGACAGTCCTCGATGATTGTAGTTGCGAAGGTCCACGACTGCGCTGCACCCTCCTCGTCGTCAGACGACAGTCCACGGTTGCACCCTCCCGTCGTTCGTCCAGATCCGCCAGGCCTGCTTGGTTGTTCGTCACTCTCAGTCTCTCACTCAAGTTTGTCCACGGTTGTACCTTAAACAATTATGAAAACATATTTGTTCATAATTAATTTTGAAATATTAAATCATTAGTCTAAAAATAATGATTCCATATGTTTATACTGTCGAGCTAAAAATTAAATGATTATTTTTAATTTTTATAAGAGATAACATTATGTGTATATAACATTACGTGTACATGAGGAGATTTAACTATATCAACTTATCTTAAGCATAAGATAAATTGCAAGAAAGAACACATATTATTGAGAGAAGACTTTGCCTGTGAATACTTTGAAACAAATCAAGCGTCGGTCGCTTTTCTGTAGCTTGAAAAATTTGGCTCTTCCTCCCTAAGTAGAGCCCAGGATCAACTATTACAGGCATCCTTTGAAATCTGCATAAATATGAAAAAAATTATAAATAGGCGGGGCGGGTATGGGGCCATTGAGTTTTTTTTTTTTTTGCCCCGCCCCCTTAACGGGGCATTGGGGCGGGGCGGGGCGGGGCAAAAAAAAACTCAGCGGGGCGGGGATGGATATCTCCTGCCCCGTACCCGCCCTGCCCCGGTTCCAAGCCTCTGGGTGAGCATCGATCAGGGCTATTTGCATGCAGCAGGTTGAGTAGTGGTGCAAGAAGTGGATGGGTGAAGGGCCATCACCTTTTGGATCAGGTCTGACTGATCATCACTTGGTCGAAATGAGTGAGGCCAAAGATAGTTGAAGCTGCAAGTACCGTATGCGGCAAGAGATATGAAACATAATGGCGAGAGCAATTGGAAGCGTGAAATGATATGTTGGGTGCTTGAGGCACGGTTGGCGCACGGCAACCAGGGAAGTAGTTGGGTGAGCGATAGGGGTGAGCACTACATGGGCGAGCGGCGAGCACCTAGTTGCTTAGTGGCGAGCAGCGAGCATGCAAAGGGCGAGCGTGCAAAGGGCGAGCACTGCTCAGGTTGTTATGTTTTGGCGAGCGCGTGCAAGCACGTGTGCTTTAAAGAATTTTCAAACTGCTGGGTCTTTTTCTAAAAAAATTATAAAAGTTTGTGAGCCCAACCAAAGTTTTCTAGGAGCTTTACTGAAATTTCAAAAGTACCTAGACTTTAAGGACTTTTTTTTGGACTTTTTCTTTAAATTGAAAGGGCTAATTTGTAAAAACCGTGGAACTTGTGAGCCTGCAATCTTCAGGGTGAAACTGAAAATTTATGAAGTGGCTATATATTCTCATTTTTTGATAGGGGCCCTTTTGCTTTGGAATATATGAGCCCCAAATAAATTTAAGGACCAAAATGAAAAATTCTGAAGTAATTGCTAGACCTTTTTTCTTTTTAAAATGGGGGCAGGTTCGAAATTTTTTGAAACATGAAAACTTTCAAGAGTTTAATAAGGGTTAAATTGAAAATTTTGAAAGTATTGGGACCAATAAAAACTTCATGATGTGCAAAATGGAGGCTTAGACAGTTCTTTTAGGGTGAAAACGGAGACTTGGGTGACCATTAGTAGATTTTTCACTCATTTTGAGCAACCATGGAGACCATTTTGGACTTGGAAAAATTTTTGCACATATGGGAAGTATTTGAGCTTAAGAGCCTAGCTGCCTAGTTGCCTAGCTGCCTTTGGTTGGGACACTGGATAAGTGAGTGTTTTACACGTAAGCGCCCATTAGTTTAATGTCTTGACGTTGGACACCCACCTAGGGTTGGACATCTGAGAGATGGACATCCGTTGGGGGTTGGAAACCCAGCTAAGGTTAGATACGTAGGAGATGGATATCCGTCTCGGGGTTGGTCACCCATATGAGGTTGGATACCTACATGAGGTTGGATACCTCAGAGATGGACATCCGTCTGGAGGTTGGACACCTACCGAGGTCGAATACCTAGGAGATATACATACCTGCTAAGGGTTGGACATCTGGGCATTTTACGCCTAGGCATCACAAGGTTGGATGACTAGGCATTGAAAGGTGGACGTTTGACTACATAAGGGTCAAATGCTTGGCATCTTGGAGGTTAGGCGCCAAGATGTTGGATGCATAGATGTCAATAAGTGGACACCTGATTGCTGAAGACCCGAGGGTCAGGCACCAATGTGTTGGATGCATGGGCGTCAAAAGATGGACACCTAACCACCTCGGGGTTAGACATCGGCAACCCGAGGGTTGGGTACCAAGGTGTTAGACGTATGGACGTCAAAGGGTGGACACCTAACCATATGGTGATTAGACATCTGGCGGTCTGAGGGTTAGATGCATAGGCATCAAAGGATGGACAGTTAACCACATAGGGGTCAGACATCTAGCATTCTAAGGGTTGAACCCCAAGGTGTTGGACGCATGGGAATTAAAGCGTGGACACCTAACCATATAAGAGTTAGATTTCTGACAGTCCGAGGGTCAGAGCCAAGGTATAGGATGCATGGGCATTAAAAAGTGGATACCTAACCACAGAGGGTTAGACGTTTGGCAGTCCGAAGGTTGAATGCCAAAGTGTTGGATAACTATGCGCCATAGGGTTGCTTTTCGTGGGTGTTAGCTCTACTTTCATTGGCATAATATGGACTATACAAAAACAATGTGTGAACACACAAGGATAAAACTCTTTATTTAAAGTCTTTTATTAAATACGTGGTTTCTGCCTTAACAGTTATTACATCGGCGTAGACTCCCATGAATCTTATAGTGGTTAAGCATATGGTGTTATTCCACTTCCATTAGTTCTATTCCTTCATCTTCCTTGGTTGATGGTCTAGGCAGGTGATAGAGGTATTCTTGAAGTTGTCCATCTTGGATAAGGCTTTCAATCTGTTTCTTAAGCTCAAAACAATCATAAGTGTTATGACCTTCAGCTTTATGGAACTTACGATACTTATTCTTGTCTTTATTCCTTGGGTTTGATCGCAATGGGGATGGTTCCTTAAGCAAACCCTTATTTTTGTTTTTTTAAATAATTTCAACCTCAGTAGTATTTAAGAGAGTGAAGGTATGATTTTCCTCCCACCCACGATTACGGTGCTCTAGGTCAAGCTGAGAGGATGACCATTTACCTTTATCTTGATGTTCTCTTTTGTGATTTTCCAATGGATAATTATCCATGTGGCAAGGCATAGTTGGAGTTTGCCCAGGATAGTTTACCCGGCAGATCTCTTCAGCATTAGCATGGTTGGGTATCTTAACTAATGCCTCTTGGTAGGAGCGTGGGAGATTAATAGAGAATTCCCATGCCAAAGAGAGGTTAGCTCTGAGTCCTTAGACTAATGCTTGTAAGGTATATCCATCACTGAAATGGTCTACTTGGGCAACCTCACACTGTACCTATCCATGAAAATGCGAAGTGTTTCGTTGTGGCCTTGCTTCATTGCAAGGAGGTTTTGAGCTGGTCGACTCCTTACTTTTAGGTTGCCAAAATAGGTGATGAAATTCTAAGCGAGATCATTGAAGCTGAAAATGGATGCAGCAGGTAGTCTCCTATACCATTGTTTAGTTGAACCCCCTAGAGTGACAGTGAAGGTTCTACACATGAGAGCTCCTCAGACTTGCTGTATCTTTATGTGAGCCACAAAGAAATCTATGTGTTCTCTAGGATCAATCGTCCCTTGGTAGAGCTTAATCTGGGGCATCCGGAAACCACATGGATACCTTTCCCTTAGGATTTTTTCTGAGAAAGGAGACTCCCATTGAGGATAACTAACCTTCTATTTTCCAAAATGTTTGATCATTGCCTCTAGTTTATGAATTTTTTCATTCATTTCTTGTTGGAGCTCAGAATAATGGTTATCTGATGTCTCTTCTGAGGAATGTTAACCTTTCTTTGTGTACTAACTACTGCTTTCATGAAGAGCTCAAAGTGACTTCTCTTTGATTGATGGTTGCCTTTCAGGGCATAGGGGTCATAGTAGGAATAAGCGGGGCGATCATTGTTATTGCTGTTTGCCTATTGTTCAGCACTCGCTTGACATTTTTCTTTCAAAGCATGGCAGAGGTCAAGCGTTCCTAACTGCTGTTTAGGTGCTATTTTGGTAGGAAGAGGAAAATCTGGGTGATCTACCAATAATGCAAGGAGCATGGTTTTGCTTAGTTCCTTACTAGGTCGGTAGTCTTGTGGTATGGGCAACTAGGTTAAGATGTCCACTCACATTAGCCAGGTTACCGATCATGACATTTCTCGACTGTTAAGTGCTTTGACCAAAAGTTGGGTTGAAAACTGCAACCATATTCCCCATCTGTTTAGTAAGGTTCTGTGTAGTTAGCTCCATGGTGGTTAACCGACTTTTGTTAAGCCTTTTAGCCTCTCATACAATGGTTTAGGTTGCGTGAAGTCAAGGGCCATTCCAAAGGATTTTATCAAAGCCCTTCCAGGGTTAGGTGCCTTTTGGGGCTTAAGAGGAGCTTTAACTTCAATCTTTTCATTGGGTAGAGTGACTCAAGGTGAGTGACTAAGTTTAAATGGGAGTAACAACTAAGTAGGTTTAAATTATCGTTCCCATAGATGACGCCAACTGTTGATGTATGATTTCTACACGATCGAAAAGCGGGCTGGGCCTCGAGTGGGTCTTCGAGTCGAGGTCCTGAAAAGAAAAAGAAAAAGGTCAGGCGTGCTGGCGGTCATGCCGATGAGAATCCTGCAATGCTCAAGTTAGTTTTCGGCACACCAAAATTCTCTAAGTGAGCTTTCTAGAAAGAGAAGCTCTAGAGAGTAAGGACTTCTAGAGAGAGGGTGAGTTTAGAGAAATGTGCATACCTTGAATGAAGATCAAAAGAGTTTATATACGGTCATTGTGGGACCCAGATGACGGGCCCAAGTAATGAGCTTCAGCAATAGGCTTGCTTGTGTGTATTTGACCAATCAAGCCCTAATTTTATGTGGCCATAACAATAAGGATTTTAGATTACCTAATGAATTTGAAACCCTAACAGAGCATTGCGTCTGCTCTAGTCTCAATTCCTCAAGGGAATTGTTATTTCTGAATTCTTGCAAATAGACTATCAGATCTTCATTAGACCCCATATTAAGCAACTAAAGGCTAGGTAAACGAAAAATCTCTGAAGGGAGGTCTCCTTATAGTCCGCACTCTTCAAGTGATAAATAAGTCAAAGAAGATAAATTTGCCAAGGTATGAGGTATCAGAGTAGAAATATTCACCTAACTAAGATCTAGCATTTTGAGGTTGGTAAAAACCTCAACTAAACCTTGAAGTAGACTTCAGTTTTGGTGCTGTAGATCATTATTCGATACATCAAGGAAGACCAAATTCGAGAGCTCTAAGATCTCTGATGGTATTTGACCAGAAAAGATAGACAAAGAGAGATCCAAATGTGATAGCCTTGAAAGGTTCATGATTCTAGATGGGATTTAGAATAATCGAGATTGTTATCAGCAAGGCTCAGCCTCTCAAGATGGACAAGGTGGGAGAGGCTATTGCTGGAGTTAATAGAACCGTAAAGGTAGCTGCTAGTGAGGTCAAGCTTGACCACATGACAAGTGTCCTTACTACATGTGATGGCTTCCCAAGAGCAATAGTTGTTATTTGCTTCATTTGCCTTCCAAGATGTAACCTTGGGATAAGTAGAAACATAATTAGACTTCTTAACTATGAGACTTTTCTTGAACTGCAACAAGGCATGACGCTCATCATCATGACAGAGTGGCAGTCTAGAAGAAGCCAAGTGAGAAAATGAAAGATGAAATAGCTACGCCAAAAAAACTAAGTTTATAGATGTATAGGAACAACAAGATAACCTCATAATATTTTATCAAGAATTTTTCTTTTACTTTATAAACAAGGAGGAAGTTGTTTTTGCTTTGCAGGTAAATTTATATGCATTTTTATAGGCACCTATTTGCAGTTATTGTGAATGGCATATCTTGATGCATGCGTCAGCATATTGCAGCGCATGCCATGATGCTCTTATGGCCCAAAGTGAAGTCATCTCGGCGTCAAGGATTATAGGTTTTTTTTTCTTAAAAAATTTCTTCAGTCAGGAGTCTCTTATTTGAACTAGGAAATTATTATGCTTTAACAATAATTAATTTGTTCTTCATTTTGTGTCAACCACTAAAAAACTATTAAAAAGAATTTTTAGGCTTAAGCCAGATTCAATTCAGAGTGCTACAGAAAATAATAGCTAAAAACAGAAATAAATATTTTTCGAAGTGGATAATTAATAGATTGAATCAACTGACTGTTGAAAGTGAGTTTATCCAATAACTCATAAATTGTGTAAAAAAATGGTGCCATGAGCATGTCATTTTCAACCTGAGTTTCCTTTTTTTGTTGCTTCACTTATTTTCACATTGTCAATGTTCATTATCAATAGAAACATAGAAAACGAGCTAGTAATGTGGTTCAAGTTTTGTTATGCTTATGCAGGATTTTACAGTTTTTGGCTATTCTCAAATTAAATTGAATTGCAAAAAGGCAGAACACTCGTCATCATGACATAGTGGCTGTCTAGAAGAAGCAAGTGAAAAAAATGTTAACAACTTAACAATTTTTTTCTTTTTCTAATTTTTTTGATTTATTTTATTAACTCGATAAGCAAGACAGGAGGAAGTTGTTTTTATATGGCAAGTATGGTATATGTAAATTGAAATGCATTTATATGCAGCTTCCAATAATTGGGAATGGCATATGTTAATGCATCCATAAGCATGCAACTATACGAGGCATACATTGTCATGTTACCACAAGTCATTAGTGAGGAGGATTATTATTTTCGCAATTGAAATTTTTTATTAATGATAGCAAATATAGATTTGAATAAATTATGAATCTAGACCATAAGATCAATCAGACGGGAGAGACCGGTAGGAAAATGTTAATAAGTTCTTTTTTCTAATCATCGTTCTCTCATTTGACTATGAAATTGTTATGCTTTAACAACTTTATTCAATTAATAACTTCTTGACTTGGTGCATTGTTTTACAACCTATAGAAATTAGAATCGGAATGCATATGTTGATATATAGAGAAACTATTGGAGAGATTATTAATTGCTAAACTTTAAGGCTAATTCAATCAAAAGAACTAGAGAGAACATATAAGAAAAAGGAAAGATATATAGCATTTAATTTTATATGTTCATTTACAATTTTTATATTTATTTAGAGCTTGTTAGTTTTAGTTTAAATTTTTTAAATTATTTAATCTAAAATATTTGAATGACAAGACCTAGACCTGCCCTACCCCGCTTACTTTAAATTTTTTTAAATTATTTAATCTAAAATATAAATATATTGATTATCATTATTTAAAAAATATAAAACGCATTATATTCAATCTACTTTATTAAAAAAAATACATACATCTATAGATTTTAAAAATAACAATAATTATAATTTATACTTGACCTAAAATAAAAAAATACACATATGATACATATTCTAAAATGCTTCACAATCAAATCTAATTATTCAACAATAATTAAAGCTCAAAAGAAATAAAGTTAATTTCTATTAGATAAAAAAAAAAATCATTACTCACAAAGTTTATATAAGTTTTCATTGATATTAAGATTGTACAAGTTAAATAGTGATTGTAATTTAACTTAAATAGAAATAAAATTAATTTATATTAGATAAAAAATTTATTACTCATAAAGTTTAGATAAGTTTTCATTTATATTGACATTATATAAGCTAAATGGTGATTGTACAAATTAGTTATATCATCTAAAAAAATAATGACCATTAAGTACTATTTGACTTTATTAGTAATAAAGTTACATACTCTATTAGTAATAATGTCAAAGTGTATTATTACTTTTAAACTAGTTAATTGATCATTTTTCAAATAATTTATAATATAATTAAATAATTTTATAATAGTATGTTGATTTAATTGCAATCTAATAACAAAAATCTGATTGACATATACCAATTAATTAGCATTACATGTATGTATAATATTAAGAATTTAATTAATTAACTTAAATTACAATAAATCATTTACTTAAGGTTATAAGATTAATCTTATCATATTTCTATTTATATATTTAGAAAATAATATGTTGATCATATTAGAGATATATATTTTGGAAACAATCTTGTTAATGTTGTAATTAGTACTAGTAATCTATATCAAGATGGTATATATTATACAAACTTAATTTCTATAAAATACAAATATTTTATTTTGTCATTATAACATGACTAAATTAATATTAATATACTAAAAGATTCATAATAATAATTAAAATATAACTTTTGTCAAAGTTTTTGTGTTGTTTGTAAAAGTCTGAAGAATTCATATGTATGAGAACTTTAACAAATATAACCTTAAAAGTTACATAGCAGTCCTAAAATTTTAAAACTTTACAAAGATTCCCTTACATCCTCCGGGGCGGGGTAGGGCAACTGGTCTAAGGGGCTGGACCCGGACCCGAACCTGGACCTGGAACTGCCCCGAATGGGGTAGCACACTTAAGGATCTAGACTCGCCCTTAAATTCAAAAAGGGCAAGTCTTGAAGCACGGGTCATAGCGGGACCCCGGACCTAATGGGTTTTTTTGCCATCCTTAGAAATAGCCTAACCAAACCCAATTCAAACTAGCCCAAGCCTGGTACAGATTTTTGAAGGAGAGTGATATTGAAGTATAGACAACAAAGTTAATATAATTTTGTGTAAGTAAAAATCTATATACCATTTTAGCATCAATTTTTTTTGTTAAGTTATTTTACAAAATTACTATCAAGTCTTTAGAAGAAATTATGATGTAGGACAAGGTATCCAAACATAAGCCTTGGTGCTACAGCCCTAAATGCTTGGTGTGCTGCGACCCCATCAACGTCAACTCAAGGTTCGTCTTTTCAAACTGGTGCCATGGCCCCATGTGCCCGGCGCCACTGTCCCAAGTCCTCTAGAAAACTTGACGTTTGATTATTTCCACTAGTGCCATGGTCCCATGTATCTGGTGTCGTGGCTCCACTTCGAATCTGTAGATTCCCAGTTCTTTTAGAATTTCTTTTTATTGCTTATTTTGTTTCGTATTTGTTTTAGACTTTTTTATTTAGTTTTAAACTCAAGCCTACATAAGGGTGTGTTTTACCCTAGTTTGTCATTATTCATAATTTTATCATTTAATTTTTGTTCATTAATTATCTTTTCTTGGCTTTCGCATCAATTTTGGTATCAGAGCCAAAATCATTTGTGTTCTATAGCACGTGACAATCTAGCAGGCGGCAGCTCTTATGACGGTGATCAGAGAACTTAGACTATGGTAGATAATCCTATCATGGTGGTTGTTCAAGCTTTAACAAATCAACTCCAAGACGTTGCTCGCTGATTGCAAGCAATAGAGCTTAGCGGTAACAGGGACACTGAACGAAGCCATGGGCGAAACAAAGAGAGAGAGGCTCGCGTGCTTATGCCAATGGGCGAACTTCTTAACAAAGATCGAACTTCAGGCAAAGATTCAATGGATACTGAGTCGGATGATGAAACCACCGATAAAAAATTTAAAAAGATTGATTATAAATTAATATTGATATTCTTGTCTTTAGAGAGGGGTTACAGGTAGAAGAATTTTTAGATTGGCTTGTTGAGGTTAAGACTTTCTTATCTTATGCTAGGATATCCGAGAAAAAGAAAGTGTAGTTAGTAGCTCTTAAATTAAAGGAAGGGGCTTTTCATGGTGGCAGCAAGTACAAAATAGGAGAAGGATGGCTAGTAAAGGTCCTATTAAACGATGGGATAAGATGAAGAAGAAATTGATTGATCAAATTTACCACTTGATTATCAACAATCTGTATATTCAATATCAAAATTTTAGGTAAGATGATCATAGTGTAGATGAATATACGGAGCAGTTTAATAGGTTATATGCGAGAAATAATATGAATGAGTCTGACCAGTAGTTGATTGTCAGGTTTATTAGAGGTTTGAAGCTAGAAATCTACAATGATATGTTGGTGCAAACAATCTTCAAGCTGCATGAAGCAGTGGATCAGGCTAAAAAATTTGAGTAAGGGTTGATTAGAGAACGATCCACTCGTAAAACATAGGCTGTGTCATGCCAATACAATAACTCATACAATCAATATTCCTAAAACAAGGCTACAATTGGGCAAGGAAGTGGCCAAGGCAATGACAACAACCAAAGAGGGAGTAATAGCTATCAAAGGTGATAGGTGTCTATTTATGTATTACTTTTATATCAATTCGTCCATGTTTCTTTGCTATATTCCTTGGTATTTTTATGTTTTTGTGTGGTTTTGATGTTTGTAGGAGTTTTGGAGCAACTTGCACAAAAATGGAGTAAAACCCTTCATTTTCACCTCTGCTAGTCAGTGATCTTCTCGGATTTAATTGTATTGATATACAATGAACCCGATGACATATTATATACCGTTGGAAAGCTCTCGAAGTCTATTTTCTGGAGAAATTTACGGTTTATAAATCCATTCAGTGTACCAAAAGTTGTAATCAAAACAGTGTGAGATGTATAGAAATGTAATTCCACAATCACTGTAGCATGTATAATACGGGACACTGTAGCAAATTACTGTAGCAGAGTATTTAAACACATTTTAGGGTTTTATTTTCATAACTGGAAGAGGGGAGAACGTGGTGGAGGCTGCAGCTCTGGAATTCTTTCATCTCTTGGAGTTCTTGAAGGAGAAAGGAAGCTTGGAAAGAGGAAGAACTACAATCCAAAGAGAATTACATCAAATTTGCTAAGTTTTTCCCTTCCCTTTCATTTTCTGGAATGTCTCCATGTTGTATTGTATTTACCACGTTCTTAAACATGTGTAACTGAATCTGAATTGGTTGAGGGTGATTTCAAAGCCCCTGATATGGTTTTTGTAAGTTGATTGTGTAAGGAATTGTTATCCAATTCTCTAATTGAAGTTGCTTGTATTCTCCCATATTTAATGCTTATGATTGCTTGCTGATTGTATTTGAGTGGCCAACTGAATATAATCTGGTTGTGATTTATTGCTAGACTAGAAATCTTGATCCGTAATTGTCTTGAATTTCTAATCATTAGTAGCAAAATTGTGATCAGAGATTACAATTGGAGAATATAACCTAAGTTAAATAATCCGAGCTTGTGTGTTTATTGCTTAGATCAACCTATCTTTCTTATCATAATGCATCCATTGAATTAAACTCAGAGAGCTTGTTCTAGGTTGTTTAATGGATAGAGATTAAATAAAGAGCTTGTTTTATTTAACAACAAAGTAAGGAAAGATTGGGGTAATAGAGCTTGTTATTATCTACGGTTGATAACTTCAATGCTGTAATTAGATGACAATTCTACAATTAATTCGCAAATCCATATCTTGTGGTAGAGAAGGATCCCTTAACCAGCTTTCTCCCATTGATTTTTCATTCAAATTTACTTTCTGTTTTGTTATTCTTTACTTGCATTCTTATTTCATTTAGTAATCATTCAACAAAAATCCCCCCTGTTTAGTTTATTGTTGCTGGAAATAACAAATTCAATTAGAATCAATCCTCGTGGGAACGATATCTTACTTATCACTTTATTACTTGTGCGACTAGTATACTTGCTAGTTTCGAACGCATCAAGTTTTTGGCGCCGTTGCCGGGGATTGATTTTCTAATCAATTTGTTATTCTGTTTTTACTACTGATTCTTGATTGTTATTTCCTGATTGTTTGTGTTTAGGCTTTTATGTCCGAGGGAGAAGCGGATCAACGACTTAAGAGAATTAAGGAGTTTCTCCAATCCTCGAATTTAAGGCTAAATCGGTCAATTTCAACTCCACCTCCAGAATTTGACCTTGCACGACATACTTCCCTCCCATCTTCTTGCAGTTCAATCAAATCTGAATCGGAAGCAATGGCGATGGAAAACGATCAGACTCTTAAGGAGTTAGCGGCTCCAATTATTGATCAACAACCGCTATGCATAAGCACCAATTTTGAGATAGATTTTGAACTTAAATCTGGACTGATTCATCTCTTGCCTACATTTCATGGTTTTGCAGGAGAGGATCCGAACAAACACCTCAAAGAATTTCATGTGGTATGCTCAAGTATGAAGCCAACCGGCGTTTCTGAAGAGCAAATTAAATTGAGAGCTTTCCCATTCTCATTAGCAGATTCGGCAAAAGATTGGCTATACTATCTACCACCAGGTACCATTACCACTTGGAATGAGATGAGTAAACTCTTTTTGGAGAAATACTTTCCAGCCTCGAAAGTTACAAATATTAGAAAAGATATTAGTGGCATTCGACAACACAATGGAGAATCACTTCATGAATATTGGGAGAGATTTAAAAGGTTATGTGCTAGCTGTCCAAACCACCAAATTAGTGATGGACTCCTAATTCAATATTTCTATGAGGGTCTCCTACCAATGGAAAGGAGTATCATTGATGCTGCTAGTGGTGGAGCACTAGTTAATAAAACACCGAAAGTTGCAAGACGTTTGATTAGTGACATGGCAGCGAACTCCCAACAATTCAGCAATCAATTTGAGCCACAACTACCAAAAAGAGTAAATGAGGTAAGTACTTCAAATATTGAACATCAACTTTGTGAACTTACATCTCTTGTAAAAAAAATGGCTGTAGGACATATGCAGCAATCTTATGCATGTGGAGTATGTTCTGCCATGGACCATCCAACCGACATGTGTCCAACTTTGCAAGAAGGAGATACAGAACAAGCCCATGCCATGGGTGGATTTCCAGGACAACCAAGGCAAAGGTATGACCCTTTCTCCAATACTTACAATGCTGGATGGAGAGATCACCCAAATTTAAGATATGGGAATCATCAACCAATTGCCCCAAATGCCATACCAATTCGACCATCAGGTTTCAATCAACCAAGGGTGCAGCAACCATTTCAAGCACAACCACAACCAGCACCACAACCAGCTCCACAAAATTCAGGTATGTCTCTCCAGGATATTGTTAAAGCACTTGCCACTAACACAATGCAATTTCAGTAGGAAACTAGGGCAGTATCCAAAACCTGGAAAATCAAATGAGACAATTGGCCACTAACATGAGCAAATTTAAGAGTCAAAGCTCAGGAAAATTACCTTCTCAGCCAGTGATCAATCCAAGAGAGAATGCTAGTGCTGTAACTTTGAGAAGTTGGAAACAATTAGATATTCCACCAAAGAAATCACAAATTGATGAAGGGGATGATACCACTTCTACCATGAACAAACATCCACTTCTAAGGTAAATCCTAAAACTTCCATTCATTCATATGTTACTCCTCCACCTTTTCCTAGCAGATTTGCAAAATCAAAGAAGGAGGAACTAGAGCAGGAAATCCTGGAAACTTTTTCGCAAGATCGAGGTAAATATACCACTTCTGGATGCTATCAAGCAAGTGCCTCGTTATGCAAATGTCCTCAAAGAGTTATGCACCAACAAGAGGAAGTTGAAAGGAAATGAGAAAGTAATGTTGGGGAAAATGTTTTCAAGACTTGTATTGCACAGAAAAATTCCTCCAAAGTGCAAAGATCCAGGTACATTTACCATTCCATGCGCCATTGGTAATACCAAGCTTGAAAGAGCTATGTTCGATTTAGGAGCATCTATTATGTCATGCCATATTCTATTTATGCTTCTTTGAATCTTGGACCCCTTGCGGAAACTGGTATTGTAATTCAACTTGCTGATCGTTCTAATGCATATCCCAAGGGAGTTGTGAAGATGTGCTTGTGAGGTGAATCAATTGTATTTCCAGCAGACTTTTATGTGCTTGAAATGAGGATAGACATCTCCCAATCCACACCGATTATTTTGGGGAGACCTTCTTAAAAACTGCCCGAACGAAGATTGATGTTCATGATGGCACTCTCACCATGGAGTTTGATGGCGAGGTGATTCGTTTCAATATTGTTGAGGCAATGAGGTACCCTAGTGACTTGCATTCTGTTTTTGCAGTTGATGTTATTGATTCTTTGGCACAACAACTTTTTGAGTTAACTCGCAAGGAT